>CM040744.1:42840717-43488217 GCA_022829145.1 Albula goreensis | reverse complement strand
GGGGGGCGGTCATATTTGCATTCTTCAAAGAAGGGTGTGAAAAGTTCATTGGGATGGATGAGAGGAGACTTCCCTGGGCCATCGATTTAAATGTCAAAAGGCGCCCCCGCCCCCCTGCATTCGCCCGGAGCCCAGGCCTGCTCGGATCTGTCACCAGCTCCCGCAAACACGCGGCTCTCACACTGCTCTGTTTTTATCATTCTCACCAATAAATAAACACACAGGAAACATGCTTTGAGAAGTCTGCTGGATTTAAGAGCGGGCTTCAGGAGACTGAGAAAAAGCTATTCTCTCACCGCAGCGAGCTCCATCACCGCATTAAGCTATTGTCAAGTTACGGATCCATCCATCCAAAGCAAATAACATGGTAAATAACTCATGACAAATCTGTTTTAACTGTATTTGACTCCTCATTTCGCTAATTTCCTCATATCCTTCTTCTTATTCCTCCTATCATCATTCTTCTTCTTAATCTTCTTCTTATTATTATTATTTTTATTGTTGTTGTTATTATTACTAGTATTAATCCAGAAACCCCATAAGTAGCCTGAGAGGCTAAAAGCACTCCGTGGTTGTTAGCATCAGGTTCCCCCTTTGCACCGCGTGGTCAGCGGTCAGGGCTATCGCTCTCCTCCGTCCATCAGCCTGCCAATGTGTCAGCAGGGATCAGCTCATCTCCGTGGGGATCAGCTCGTCTCCGGCGACCTGTTTGATCCTTCCCCAGCGCTCCCAGGTCAAGACTCAAAATGTGTTTTGACAAAGAACAGACGCATAGCTCTACATGTACTGTGCAGGAAAAAGCCGTCCTGGTGAACCTGGGCCTCCAGCAGACAGGTTCCTTTCCAACAATGCAGTTTGATTTGTTGGTACACAAGTACCTGCACTGAAAAATTACACAGAAAAGCTAACAAAATTAATTTATTCATAAATACAAAGTGGAACCAGGAAATGAATAGTTTGTTTGCTCTTTGAAATTCATGCACAAAATACATTATGATGTTTTAGAGGCTGAAAGAGAGGTTGAAACAGAAGACACTGCTTAAACTTTCTCACTGACTTCTGCCTCCCAGGCGAACTCTCAGAATTCCCTGGGGCATGACTTAACGCCTGGGCCCACACCAACAAGCAGGAACCCTGACAACCTCCACTTTGGCCCCCACCTCACCCCCGACCCTGGAGAACCCAGCTGAAGGGGTCACGGAATCAGTGCAGTCACCTCTCTATCTCTCACACACACCTGGCTTCAATTCCCACATTTCACTTTCAATCTATTCTGAGTGGCTGTGCGAACATGCGTGCGTGTGTGTGTGTGTGTGAGCATGTGTGTGTGTGTGTGTGTGTGTGCGTGAGAGAGAAGCTGATACAGCACTTAATTCAATGTCATGTTCTCAGGCAGCCTGTTGGATTTAACTTGTGCTTTCCATTTAATGCGTACAGCATTCATATAATGTATTTATTCACTGAAGTCAACGATTAAATGCTGAGCTGATTACTGTAATTGCCTCTTGCACCTAGGCCCTCCTACACCTGTCTGCATACACCTATAGCTCACTGCACCTGTCCATACACACCCACACCTCTGCACACCTGTCTGTACACACCTAGATCCACCTACACGTGTCTGAGTTATGGTTTTCATTTCACTTGTTCTGAAGAGAATGGAGCTAAATGTGTGTGACTGCAGTAGAGCTTTGCTTTATGATTACCTGGGATCAAAAATGCATGCAGATACTTTTGCTAAGGTATGCGTTTCTACCATAAACGAAATCTAATCCAGGAAAATCTGGTTATAAATGGCTGAAAACGTTTTCAAAGCTGAGCTTTTGAGTTGTCCAGAAAAAAATACAACCACCCAAAATCCTGACAAAGAAACATATTAAAATAACTACTCCCAGCTGTGTTCCAATTTTACTATGGCCAGGACAAAAGAGTTTTATTTATCTTTCTGTTTATTTCTACTTTTATCATTTATGTCTCTGCTTTTATTAGATTTTAAGGGATATGTAAATATTTTTGTACCTATTTTTACTATTTTTTTTACTGTTGACTATTTTTATAATGACAGTATTTCTACCTCTTTCTTAATTGAATGATTGTAAACTTTCTTTTTGTGTGTGTGCCATTAAAACCACATTGTAGAGAAATAAACTTTTGTATCAAATATTTTTTCTACCAAGGTAAAGGTCAGTGAAGTTTAATAAATTATATTTATTCAAGACTGTTAGTCTTCATTGAGCCAGTTTTTAGATCAAATTAATCAAAGTTTTAGATGTGATAAACTGAAGAAAATGTAGTTAGTTTTTAGTTGATTCTAAGTCTTTAGTTGATCCATAAATTTTAGTTGGTCCATAATAAATTAACAGACCAACAATGCTGGGACTACACGCATTGTAAAAAAAATGCAGCATGATAAATAAGAAAAAAAATGACCATGCATTACAAGGAAAAAAAGTGCTATTGTCTGCCAATGATGCAGAAACTTCTTAAAAAGGAATAAAATGCTGAATTGAGAAAAATAATAATCTTGGTAGGTAAGAAATCAGCTGTAAACCTTTGAAAAACAAGAGTTATAGTCTGAGTTTAAGTTTATAATACCCGCTGAGGTTTTTTTGGGGTGTGGGGCGCTGGGAAGCCAGCTGAGAAGCAGCCGTTGTGTTCTGCCCCAGGCCTGGGGAGTGCTGAGCTCTTGGCCTTGCACTGACCTCTCCATGACCCCCGTCCTCTCCCCTCTCAATCACTCCTGTCTCTTTAGACACCTCTTTCTCCGCCCAGTAATGAGATGAGACGGGAGGATGAGAGCACAGAGAGGCCCTCCCAGGGTGTGAAAGGACAGGGAGACACACACACACTCCCCTCTGTCCGACCCACACTTCATCCCTTATTCATTATTCGTCAGGCAGATCAAAGGCCAGCCCCAACAAACTCTTAAGGACCCTGACAAGAAGGAATCCATCCTGCCTATAATGGGCCATCACTCTTCAGCTCCCCTGACAAGCCTGTACACAGAGACATGAACTACTGAGCTACAAACTCACACACACACAGAGACATGAACTACTGAGCTACAAACTCACACACACACAGAGACATGAACTACTGAGCTACAAACTCACACTCACACAGAGACATGAACTACTGAGCTACAAACTCACACACACAGAGACATCTACTGAGCACACACACACACACACAGAGACATGAACTACTGAGCTACAAACTCACACTCACACACAGAGACATGAACTACTGAGCTACAAACTCACACTCACACACACAGAGACATGAACTACTGAGCTACAAACTCTCACACACACACACACACACACAGACATGAACTACTGAGAAACAAACTCACACACTCACACACACACAGACATGAACTACTGAGAAACAAACTCACACACTCACACACACAGACATGAACTACTGAGAAACAAACTCACACACACACACAGACATGAACTACTGAGAAACAAACTCACACACACACTCACACACAGAGACATGAACTACTGAGAAACAAACACACACACAAACACACACACAGAGACATGGAACTACTGAGCTACAAACTCACACACTCACATTCACACTCACACACACACACACACACACACACACACACACACACACACACACACAGACATGGAACTACTGAGAAACAAACTCACACTCACACAGAGACATGGAACTACTGAGCTACGAACTCACACACACTCACACACACAGAGACATGGAACTACTGAGCTACAAACTCACACACTCACACACACACACACACACACACACTCACAGACACAGAGACATGGAACTACTGAGAAACAAACTCACACACTCACACTCACAGAGACATGGAACTATTGAGCTATGAACTCACACTCACACACTCAACACAGACATGGACCTACAAACTGAGACATGGAACTATTGAACTATGAACTCACACACACTCACACACATAAACACACACACACACACACACACACACTCACAAACTCTCTCTCACACACACATACAAATACATACCAACTGTACATATACACACAAACACAAAAACACAAAATGCAAAGATATACACAAGCACACTGGTACACATGCACACACACTGACAACACAAACACACATAAGCATGCAACAATGTACAAACTCTCGCACACACCCCAACCTCACACTGTCAAGCTGAGAAAAAATATAAAAGAATAAGAAAAAAGACACTGACAAAAAAAAGACAAAAAGTTAAAATATCTCATCCAACATGCAAGTAGCAAGCAGTGGGAACATACACTGAGAACAGCTGAAAGCTGAAAGAGGAGCTGCTGAAAAACCCCGTCTCACAGGGACCCCCCACTAAAGGAGGGGGTGTGGGGTACTGTGCGCGGGGTGCGGGGTGTCGAGCGGTGACCCCTTCGCTGCGTGACTGACTGGCTCTCCCGCGGCACAGGAGGCATCAATTACCCTCCATGCTGTCCCAGTGTCACACACACATAATTAATGAGCTTTCCCTGCGCTCAGCCAACGGGCTGCCCTCCACATGAACTCCTGAGGAATGCAGCTCACTCACACACACACACACACACACACACACACATACACACAACCTTACTCACTCACTCTACTCACTCACACACACACACACACACACACACACACCCTTACTCACTCACACACACACACACACACACACACACACACCACTTACTCACTCACACACACACACACACACACACACCACACACACACACACACCCTTACTCACTCACTCACTCACACACACACACAACCTTACTCACTCACTCTCACACACACACACACACACACACACCCTTACTCACTCACTCACACACACACACACAACCTTACACACACACTCACTCACACACACACACACACACAACCTCACTCACTCACTCACTCACACACACACACACTCACTCACTCACACACACACACACACACTTTACTCACTCACACACACACACACACACACACACACACACACACAACCTTACTCACTCTTACTCACTCACACACACACACACAACCTTACTCACTCACACACACACACACTCACTCACTCACACACACACACACACACACACACACACTTGCTCACTCTCACACACACACACACCACACACACACACCCTTACTCACTCACACGCACACACACCCCTTCTCACTCACTCATACACACACATTCATACACAATCACTCACACACACATTGACAAATACATTCACACACTCTCCCTCTCACACACACACAAAAAACAAACACAAAATTCACAGACAAAACAACCTCACTCACGGTCACACACAAACACACAAAAACAACCCCATTCACACTCACATACACAAACACACAATTTGCCCACATATGCACACACACAGTCACACACACACACCCATTAATACATTCAATACACACTCTCTCTCTCACACACACACACACACACACACAATACACATTCATTCAAACTCACACAGACAATATTCTCTCTCTTTCTCTTGCTCTCTCTCTCTCTCTTTCTCTCACACACACACACACACACACACACACACACACACACACACACACACACACACTACCAATACCTCCATCCATCCATCAGGCAGACAGACAGACAGAAGCAGGGGTCCCCAGAGGTCACGGAGGTTACCGCGTACTCTCTGTCGAGCCCTGTCATTCATCAGAACCTGCACAAGTTCAAACACATGCAGACACCTTTTTTCCACTGCGCTGTTTGACTTCCACACTCTCTCTCCTCGCTGAAGAAGCCTCTATCCCCCAGTCTCGGGCCTGCAGACCAGAGCCGCACACTGTCTGAGTGACTGTGTTTCTCTTTGCTATTAATTCATTCCTGTTGTAGCTGGCGGGCTGCAACCCTACACTAACACTTTCTCTGGGCTCTTTCCTTCTCTGTCTCTCTCCCTCCCTCTCTCATTCTCTCATCTCTGTGTATCTATCTCTTTCTACATCTCTCTGCCCCTCTCTGATGACTTGTGGACATGTTTGATGATGTGTGTTTTTGGTAGATGTGCCTTTTTCATCTTTTTCTTTCAATAAGCTGACTGCGATGTTTCAAGGAAGGACCATCAAAAGTTTCTCTTTCTCTATCACTCTTCCTCTCTGTTCTACTTTTTTCATTCACTCCCAGTAACTCTCTCCCTCTCTCTTTCTTTCCCTCTCTTCCTCTATTTCCACCATCAATCTGTCCCTTTGTCTCCCTCTTGTCCTTCCTCTCCCCCCTCTCTTATTCATTCTCTATTCAATGTTTCAATTAAAATGCTTTATTGGCATAACATATTTTATAAAGACATATTGCCAAACGCTTAGTGTGGCGATTCAAACAAAACAATGGACAAAAACAGAATTGATAATGATCACATTAAAACTCTCTCTCTCTCACTCCCTCCTTCTTTCTTTCCATCTGTCTCTGTCTCACTTTCTCTTCCTCCCTCTATCTTCTCGTACCTCTTTCCCTCCCTCCCCCCTTCCACTTCTGTATTATATTATATTATATTTAAAGCAGGATAAAGAAGACTGTGCTTGCCTGTAGAGATTAATTTTCATTGGCAAATAAAGGAGACCTAAAAGTAAAAAGTAAGTCTCTCTCCTTTTCTCTTTCTGTCTCTTCATCTTGCTGTCTTTCCCTCCCACCACCCCCCACTCTCTCTCTCTCTCTTCCCTTCTCTCCCTCCTTCCACTTCTGTGTTATATTATATTTAACGTAGGATAAAGAGGACCATGTAAGCTTGCAGGGATCCTTTTTTCATTGGCAAATAATGGAGACTTAAAGGTCAAAAATCTCTCTTTCTCTTTCTTCCTCTCCCTGTCTTTCCTTCCCTCCCTCCCTCCCTCCCTCCTTCCCTCTCTCCCTCCATCCCTCCCTCCTCTGCCCTCTCCAAACATAGCACTAGGATCCTGCACTGTGTTTGACCCTTGCTTTATTATTGGGAGAGGGCAGAGGTTTGGAAACAGAGCAGGGAGTCTGCCCCCCAATTAAACCGGGAGGGTGGGGGTCACAGAGAGACCATACCAGCTCAGAGTGACACCTGGGATGGACACAATAAGGCCAGGTAACCCATTACTCCGGCAGGTAAGGACAGGTAACACACCGCCTCTATATAACAACACACGCATTTCCCGCCCAAGTGACCGCGCTGACGACCGGACCACCTTACGCGCGCCTTAGCGCAAACGAAAATACCAGGACGGAGCACGCTCACTCCCCTGGAACACAAACGCGAGGTCTGTTGAGTTATGACTGGAGAGGGAGAAAAAAGAAAAGCTATAAATGTGACATTTTGACCATTAGACCCTGCCTTGAAAAATATTATTTTTATTAATGCGAACAGGAATCGCCTTCTCTTACAACACTCCAGAGTATTAAAACCAATCGCTCCATGAAAAAGTGCTGGGGCAAAAGGAAAAAAGGAGAGAAATAAATAAAAAACACAGCTTCCATATATCATTTCACAGTCACCTCCAAGAACCACAGGACGCTATGTTGAACGTCCAAGCCAAACACTTGGAAGTTTGCACAGTCATAAATTAGCAGCTTGACAGTCAAAAGTGTTCTAACTAATTTGTCAAAAAAGTCTTGGTTTCTTTTTTTTCCCGTTGTTTAAATTCATTACAGAAGTTTTTTTTTAACCTCCTTGGGCTGGCGTCTGCAGGGACATTATGTTCCTTGGATCTTATCTTTATTGTTATTGAAAAAAAAATGACATAAACTATTTACTGCAAAGTTCTTATGAATATTGACTTTGTTTGAATAGTCGTGGAAAAGACCAAAAGCAGTGATCTTCCAGAAGTCTTCAAACTTCTGTATATGAAAATAATGTCACTGTACATTTAATAATTAATGACATATTTACATTATGTAAGTGAGAGATGACTCTTATATGTCTTTACATACTGATACAATGCCTGGCCTTTTATAGTTGTTTTAATTTTTAGCTCATACGGGATAAAATTAGGCAATATACAATTGCAACCTGGTTGAAAATCAGCACTCCCCCAATGACTCACTGTATGAATATAGGCTCTGATCTAGGATCAGTTTTGTCTATTAGGTCAGAATGAATGAGGTAGGATATGGTCAGGCTTAAACTGATCCCAGATCAGTAATCTTAGAAGCTTAATGAATATGGACCCAGTCAGAGGAGGATGGGCTCCTCCCAAGGTTTCTTCCTATCTGCTGCACATAGGGAGGTTTTCCATGCCATTGTCATCACAGACTCGCTTTTGTGAGGGTTCAGGCCAGGGCTTAATGTAAAGCGCATTGTGGCAAATGCTTGTGAAATGCGCTATACAAATAAAAGATGATTGATTGATTGACTGGTTGATTGAATGTTTGATGGAGTTCTGTCTCTATTGCTTTTGATGTTGCCTTCTTACCAGCTGCTATTGAACTTCCCATGAACCTCTGCTGTGTCTTTGATGGAATTTCACCAAAAAAACTACTATTCCCACAAGTCAACCCCTGTCTTTCTTTCCCTCAGTTCATCAATGAAATTCCCCAACGCTGGGTGACAGTTTGACAGTCTGGATGTATTGTCACACAGTCAGATACTCAGTTCTATGTTGTAAATCTTAAAAGTTGTGTCTGTGTGGCTGAAGAATGAGCATCTGGCCCAACCTTAGCGAAGCAACAGGCACCAGAACCACCAGTTTCTGACCAGAGAGCTTCAGATCGCACAGAACTTAAGAGCACTCATTCTCACACAAACAGCTGGTGGAGTTAAATGATTATAAGCTCTTGAAATGTAACTACAGCACCAAGGAAGCTCAGAGGAGGCAAGGAGCTACAGGCCTGGTCTAACCTTTGGCCCTGTCCCGCCCCAAACCCAAACACCCCCATCATCTGCTAGTCAAGGATGTACAGAGAGCATGAGTATGTGCACAATACAATGTACACCAGAGCCGACTATCTGGTCAGTATATTGAGTGTCTTTGACTGTATCCTGCCCTGCCACCACACCCCCCCTCCACTTCACCCCCTTCCTGACCCCTGAGTTCCCCCAGAGCTCACCTCCTCCTCCATCTCCCCCGTCCCGGTTTCAGTTTTCCCTGAACTCCTCACCCCCGGGGCCGCGGCCGAAAAGGGCCCTCTCGCTGTAGGACATCCTGTTTCGAGGGAGCCCCCCCCTCCGTGACTGACAGCTGGATGGACAGTGACAGAGACGGAGAGAAAGAGAGAAAGAGAGGAGGAGGGAAGGAGTGAAGGGGGGATTAGAGGTGTACCTCCATGCCTTGCCTCTGCTCCCCGCTGACACCAGAGAGCTTCGGCGTTTAACGCTCCAAAAGTCTCTTACTACCACGTCCACTCAGGAGCCTCAGCAAACAGTTGCCGGGTAGATTTTAAGTGAGATACAGAAACGCCATCCAATGCTCAAGGTGACTATAGTCATAGTTACAGGCCTGCTTTTCCCATTCTGAAATTTCTCAACTATATACAGAGCAATCTATAACATTTGGGTGAAAGGCACATTTTTTCAAGATTTAATAATATCAAAGTCTTTGCAACTTAGACAAGGTCAATAACTTCTTTACAGCAATTGCAAAGACTGCTCCCTGACTATTACACTATGCTGAAGGCCACAGCTTTTGTTTAACTAACCACTATTACATTGGGTAAAGAAGGGCTCGTCCGGGATTTGAACCCGGGACCTCTCGCACCCAAAGCGAGAATCATACCCCTAGACCAACGAGCCAGTCTTGTGAAGAACTTGTGGATAGTGGATTAAGACAAGGCTCAATGCACACCATTCCTTCCTGGTTCTGTTGAAAATACTTACTAAAACACCTGTAGGAAGATAACATGACACAGTGGCTTACAGAACTAGCTGGAAAATAAGGGCATGCAATGCCCTCTAACATTGCATGAACAGGATAAAAACATCATCTGTAAAACATCCACGAATACACATCACGACACGATTCATTTAAAAAAATTAATTCTTTCACAGAGCTGTAAAATTTCACATTTGTATCTCTGTAAAACTGCTGGATGTGATATTCAAGACAACATCATTCAAGTCGCTTCATTGGTAATATGCTGTGTACATCTGCTCCAGAATCTGCAAAGAGGAAGTGCTGGGAATACACTCAGCCCTACACAAGCAAGCAGCCAATGCTAATTACCATTTAGCAACCCCCTTCCTAACTTACAGCTTCATATTTACTGAAGCAATCCAGGTTAACCTTGCTTGGCAGTACAATAGCTGTGCCCCACCTGGGGAATTAAACCTGCAACCTCTGATGTAAAAGCCAAGCCCCATAACTACTGTACCACACTGCCACCAACTAACCTTGCCATTCTGTCATTATCGTTAGGCTATTTATCACAGCTGATATATTAATATTTAATTCAATTTACTAGTGCTGCACTGCTGGGTGTGAACAACATGGCTAAAGCATACAAACCGTCTTGCATACTCATGTACAGTATGTATTTTGTATATCTGTAGAAAGCAAATAGACAGATCACATATCCTGTCCATTTTATTTTGTATGTGTGGTGTGGGAACTTTTTTCACTAATTTATGACTAGCACCATCAATCTCAAACTGCTAACTGCTCTTTGGATAATGTGATTTTAATACTAAGAGTGTTTATTTTTGATGAATGTTGTTTCTAACTTTACTTTGGGTATTTCTTGGCCAAAGGTGGGAATAGCTTTTATTGTTTTATCTTTGCTCAGTTCAATGCATGTACAAATCTAATTTCAAAAATGTGAACACATTATTCCTGAAGGGAAACATACTTAATTTTGGGGAAGGCCAAGAGCTACATGGGAGTACTCAAAGTGGAGAAGCAAGCTTCCAGCTGTCTGTCAACTGAGCGAAGGATTTCTCTTTGAGGAATTCGTACCCTCATTCCGCATTTAGTCATTTCACCGAGGTTTTTAGCAGAGGCGTATTAAATTCCATTCAGCCTGACAGAAGGAATGGTTTTAAATTCACTGGATTGCCTACGGGTGATTTTTTAAATATTATTATCATTATATACATATCTATATATATATATATTTTTTTTTTTTTTTTTTTTTACATGTTACCCATACAGGTTCAAAGATTGACAGTGAGAGCAGTTTAGTTTCACACATGCGTGTGCGTGTGCATGAGGCCATGACTGGGTGAGTTGTGCAATCGTGAAACAGAGACAGGTACTGTTCTCCGCCGAGGCACAAAACAAAGTGGAGTTGACATTCCTGTCACCAGCGTTCATTTCCTGAGGGAGATGAGATTAAATTCAGCTCCGGCGGTAAATACTGTGGCAGTCAGTTACTTTTGTATTAACCGAGAGCGCTGACAGTAAACATGTTCCGTGTTAAGTTTCGGAGTTGTTTTCTTTTCCGTTCGATTTTTTTTCCTTTTTTTCCGCATTTTCATCAAAGGTGAAAACAGACTAGAAATAGATTTGAAGAGCTCTGATGAAAAGAAGAAAGTGCGCGATAGAAAAGAAGCTTTAACGTTACAGTATGCTCTCGTTTCACTGTGGAGGATGACTTTTCTTCTTTTCTGGTAACATTCACATGCGCAGGCACGCGCACACGCGCACACGCATGCGGGTACACATGTACATATGCAAGCGGGTGCACACACACACACATGTTCCTTATTTTTTACTTAAAATGACACTCAGCATATTCTCATCTGTCTCAGTCCTATTGGCTGTGGTGGTGTCGATGTGGGGGCCTGTCAGCAGTCTGTCTCCTCGCTTTAGCCCTCACCCTTTAACTCCAAAACACGAGGTGACGTTTCTGTACCGAGGGCAATGAGTAGGGAAGGAAGAGAAAGAGACAGAAAGAGAGAGAGAGAGAGAGAGTGACTATGATGTTATCACTAATGCCAAACACCAAATGTGAGCATTTCCCCCCATTTACTGGTACTGTAACATTAGCTTCTCCGCTCCCAGCTACATGTGTCACTTGGGGTTTGCGAAAGTGACTTTGATGCAGAGGCCCCTAGCCAAGACAGGAAGCCCACACATCTTACCTTACTCCGCCGAGGAGCGGGATTAGTCCTGACATGTGTCCGCGCGCAACACTATGTTCCGTTTCTCTTTTCATTTGCCACTCCACGTCCCCGAACGCCAGGCGAGCTGGGGGTTAGCGTCAAAGGCTCTTGTTTTACAGCAGAAAAGAAAAACGATTATATATATTTTTGGGGGCATGAGGCAAACACTCATCATACTCAACTGTTGCTGCACACAGCCTGAGTGCCTGTGTGTGTTTTGTGCGTGTGTGTGTGGGTGTGTGAGAGTGTGTGTGAGAGTATGTGTGTGTGTGCGTGTATGTGTGTCACAGAAAGTGAATGAGAGCGTGAATGCATGTGTCTTTGTGAGAGACGGAGAAATTGTGCTTTTATCTGTGTGTGTGTGTGTGTATGTGAGTGTGTATGTGTGTGTGTGTGTGTGTGTGTGTGTGTGTATGTGAGTGAGAGAGGGTGTGTGCATATGCATGTGCGTGTTTGAGTTTATTAATGTATGTGTTTGAGAGAGGGAGGAAGTGTGTGCATGCATGTGAACAGTGTGTGTGTGTGTGTGTGTGTGTGGAGATATATGCACACATAAGCAGAGTGTGTGTGTATGTGTGTGGTTTCCACGGCACATATTCGTTGTTTGTGTGCTACATGAAAAGCGGGTCATAGATCCAGGCGATGGTGAACAACCTGCCTCGGAGCAGAGCTAGCGACCTGCAGCGCCACCGGGCCAGCATGTCACCCATCACCCTCCAGAATGGGGGGACAGGGATAGGGGCAAGGGCATATTCATGGGCATCCCGGCGTTACCGTGGCGTATAGCCCTTTGCCTTTATCTTTGCCACGCTCGTGTCGGTAAGGGGCTGTGTGGGGGGGGTTTGGGGCTGTCTAAGTCACTTCTCATCAAGGCCAGTCCAGAGCCTTTGGTTAGCGCCGTTAGCACACTGTCGCCAGCCGCGTTCCGCCAGTCCGTCCCTCTGGACCACGCGTGTCAGAGGCAGGGAACGGTTTTTTTTTTTCATTTCGTTTTTTTGGCGGAGTGGGATAGTTAACATGCTCTCCCCCGCGTGCCCAGCATGAGGTCACACGGATCCCAGTTTCAGAGGAGACGTCGCCAGGGAAAGCCCTGGAAACAAAAACAGTCAGCTCCTATTTTACACAACGCTGGAGCCTGACTAGCAGCCCGCTAACGGGCCGCTTACGGGCCAGCCCTCCGAGCGGGGCTGCGCACCCTCTGTGCTGCCAGATCTCTGTCACACAGCACTTCCACTGGGGACTGCAGCTCAGGACTGCACACTGATTGTTATAATTGTGTTATATGTATATTATAGCTATTTATAAAGCAGAGTTCTGGTTCTGAATGCTGATTGTTATAATTGTGTTATATGTATATTATAGCTATTTATAAAGCAGAGTTCTGCTTTGGTATTCTGATTCGTCAATCATTCCTCCTAACAGTGCCGATATAGACTATACAGCCCACCAAAATGGCACGCATATTTTTTAATTTTCTATCATTCCTCTGGGTGGAATGAGCTCTTGTATAGCGCAGGAAGAGCACTATGTAAGAGTTTATTGTATTGTATTGAGTTATCTTATGCTGTTCTCCTTTTACATTCGAATGCAATATGTGCAGCTGCCTAATTAATTCAAAGCACGATTTATAAGGTAGCTTCGATATTCATTAAAAATTCATCCAAATTTTTTTTTTTTTTTTTTTTTAGCATTTCTGCAAGTAAGGAGTTCTCAGTCAACATTTAGGCTAAACTAATATCACCTTTGTGGCTTTCCTTAATAAGTGTATAGCAAAATTATCTCAATTGCTTAGGAAGCTGCTGATTAATGAATGGTTTTCACACGTGGTAGAGCTGTACCTCACTGATGCTGCGCTAAGGAGGGCAGAAACATGGCCCTCGTATGTGCGTCCCTTCAGCGTGCAAGCATTTGGAGGGACTGTTTTCTCTCATTACTCTGATTAGGGACAGAGAAATTGTGTGAGAGTTTTTTTTTCATGCAAATGTAACTTGCTGTAATACAGTTCCATTTAGCCACATTTGCGCTAAGCTATCTGAGCGTAATGAAATTTGCCAAAGGCGGACTGGGTACTATTTAGTGTGGACACGCTGGCCTAAGTGGTATTTTTGCTTCTTCAGCAACTAAAGATGTTAACGCAGGATTCTGAGGCTTAAACCAAATACTGTCACCTAAAAATATGCACTTGTTGAGAGGGGGTATCTGTCTGCATTTAGATTAATGACCCAGCTGAAACCAAGCTGGGAATTACCATGGAATGTGAAAGTTCCTCTTGATGTCAATTTGTTTTTGAATTGAGAGCGCCAGTTCCAGAATCGAGTATGCAATCTGTGTGTGTGTGTGTGTGTGTGTGTGTGTGTGTGTGTGCATGTGACATGTGACTGTGTGTGCATGCAAGTGATGTCACTTTGTCCATGTACCCTAATGCTCCTAATAAAAGAAACTGATAACTTTTCAGCTTTGAGGTATATAAGTGTTTTGAGAATGACTAGAAAGATAAACAAAGAGGGCAAAAAGACAGAGAAAGAGAGAAAGAGAAAGATAGAGACTAAGGTGTCATAACCTTGTCATCTTTACTGCTTGAGAAACACAAGACATTTTGTCATGAAAATAAATCAGTGTTTTAATGTGATGCTGAGAATGAGAGACAGACAGGCTCAACAGCGCTGCAAAATGAAATCCTTTTGGTTCTGTAATTGGACCTTGCTGCTGAATGTGTCTGATGGTTGTTTATATAAAGCTGTTGGAAATGCCAATAAAGCATTTTGATTTGTGAGTTGAGAGAGCGGGAGAGAGAGAGAGAGAGAGAGAGAGACAGAAGCACAGGAGAGAAATGGGAGAGAGGTAAGAGTCTGAATGTGAAGGGCTGCCCAACTCATTTTTTAAACACATTTGAAGAATCACCCTCATGTAAGGGCACCCTCAGGTCCCATACACTTACTCTGTTTGGCAGACTGATCCATCCATCTCCGACAGCCGCCCTGAAGCCCCCCATCCCCCCCCCCACAGCCCCTCCCTCCCTCCCTCCCTCCACCCCTACACTCCTACCCATCCTTAGCTCATCTCCATCTCTCTGACTGCCTTTCCTTCCATGAACACTGTCAGCGCAGCCATGGCCCTCACCAGTGGAGGATTATATTTTGGAGGACATGGACTTTGCTTCCTGAGCTCTATCCTGCACACCTCCACCCCTCTCTCTCTTTCTCTCCCTTTCCCCCCTCTTTCTTTTATCCTTCACCATTCTTTTCTCTTTCTGTCTGTCTTTTTCCCTCCCTCTCTCTGTCTCTCTCTCTCTCCTTCTCTCTTCATCCCTCTTTCTCCCTTCATCTTTCTCACCCATCTTTCTTACCCTCCTTCTCTCTTTGTCTCTCTCTCTCTTCTCTCTTTCCTTCATCTCTTCATCTGTCTTACCCTCCTTCCATTTCTCTCCCTGTCCCTCTCTCCCCCCCTCCCTTTCTGAACACACACATCTCTCTCCGTGCGCTCTGCATGGCTGGGGGGTTGCAGGTTTGAGGCCGGTATTTAATCAGTGCGAGTCTTAACTCCCTGAATGGGGTGACGGCTCATTTGAAAGTGCTGCCCTGGGCTCCCGCACCCCTCCACCATGCCAAATATAATAACTCTTCTCTTTCTTTACTCCGCTCCCATTTTTATAATTTCGCTATTTTTCAACGTCAGCCCCGGCCCTTTTGAAGAATTTTTATTGAATTTCCTGCTGGACTGCCCCCAGTGAGGGCCATTTCCCCCCATCCCATCCTCTTTCTGTCATTTTTTTTCCTCCTTCCCCTTCTTTCTCTTATCTCTATCTCTCTCCCACTGCTCTTGGTTTAGTCACTTGATCCTTTTCTCCTCACCCCCACCACCACCCCCCCAACTTTCACTCGTTACTGTCTCAACCCTCATCTTTCCTCATATCTCTTCCATCATCTTTCTTTCCCTTCTCTTTTTGTTTCAGTTATCTTGATGTGTCTATTTTTCTTCGTACTGTTAGCTTCCAATGCAAAGCCGCTTCAGGTCACATTAGATAATACATGAGCTTGTGCAGACGTGATTGACCTTCCCTCCCCTCCCAGAATCATATTTCATATTTCACATGAAAACTCCCATATCCTACATACTATAAGTATGATATATTTATATTAGCAATTTATTGCACACAGTCAAATTATGTCGACATTCTCATGCATGAAATGGTTTATTGTTTAACATGTTGCACTAAGCGGAAAGATAAATTAACCAATTAATATAATATAGTAAGTGATACCAATTAATATAATATAATAAGTTAATAATTACTGCTCATTCTATTTATTTATAACAGGTTTATTTCACTGTGCAGGTGCATGTAACCCTGAAGTTAGCAACTCAATTAGTTTCTTAATACTGAATTCTGAACTGAGAGCAGAATTGTTGGATTGTTTTGGTCGTTCTTTTTCCCACAGAATCTCCAACAAACTGGCTTGCTTTTTTTTTTTCACAAAGACTTTGTTGAAAGTAGTTTTTTCTTTCTCTTCACATGTGTTTGCAATTCATTTCCAGTGGCTATAATTCAACTACAGCATTGTCCCAAGTTCCTCCAAAAGCACGAAACATCTCAAGCTGAACTAAGAGGGGAAAAAATCAAGAAAAAGTACTTTTTTCCTTGTTTTTTTTTCAGCAAAAGATTGAATATGTTTAGTGTTGGCAGATACAATGTTCCGTTTAAGTTGTGCCAGTACAAAGAATAAGCACCCCGCTAGTCTAATCACATTATGGGAGCTACATGATATGTCAAGCTGTCACTTTCAATTTGAGCATCTCCACCACAGTGCTTCATGCCCTCTGTTTGGACATTTCAGCTTTGATTGAAGCGAGATAGCAGTGTGCTGCAAATGTGTGTGAGTGTGTGTGTGCATGTGTTTATGTCTGAGTATGTGCACATGTGGATGTGTGTTTGTGTGCATATGTGCATGTGTGTATACCTGTGTGTACCTGCATGTGTGCGTCTGTGTGTGTGTGTGTGCCTCTGTGTGTGCATGTGTGTGTGTGTATGTGTGTTTGAATGTATATGTGTGTGTGTGTGTGTGTGCATGTGTATGTGTGTTTTTGTGTGAATGTGTGTGTGTGTGTGTGCATGTGTATGTGTGTTTTTGTGTGAATGTGTGTGTGTGTGTGTGTGTGCGTGTGCATGTGTGTTTTTGTGTGAATGTGTGTGTGTGTGCATGTACTTGTGTGTGTGTGTGCGTGTGTGTGCATGTGTATGTGTGTTTTTGTGTGTGTGTGTGTGTGTGTGTGCATGTGTGTGTGTTTTTGTGTGAATGTGTGTGTGTGTGTGTGTGTGTGTGTGCGTGTGCATGTGTATGTGTGTTTGCATGTACTTGTGTGTGTGTGCGAATGAGGGAAAGAGAGACAGAGAGAGAGAGCGACTGTCCTTCTCAATGACTGTGTTTAAAATGAGTGTTTCACGGAGGAGGGAGGAATAAGCCCTTGTGACCTCTTTGGATTGCGTCACATGTCTGATCTTATTCCTGTCTGCCATCTGAACTCCCGTCATGTGCTCCTCCACTCAGTCACACTCAGTCTGGAAGGGAAAAAAAGAGCAGAGAAAACAAAGAAACACGAAGGCCTGGAAGACCGCCGCGCAAAGACACAAATAATGTGGGAAAATATTCCAAAAGTAGAAATGACACAAAATAAGGGAAGTGAAAAATCACTCAGGTGTCCTTAAACTAGAAATAAAGAGAGATAACTGGATATTTTAATGCGGAATGAGACTTCAATGTCTCTTCATCAGTTAAATTTACATTTCAGCATTCAGTGGACACTCTTAAGCAGATAACATTAACGCAGGTTAAATGTCTGTCAATGCAATCCATTTTACTCAAGAGATTCAGGTTAAGTACCTGGCTCTAGTGCAAAATGGCAATGTCCAGGGAATTAAACCTGCAACCTCTGCTCATCAAGCCCATTTCCTCAACCATCATACTGCACTGCCAAGCAACAACCCCATTCCAGGAGGCAGGGGAACTGTACCTGTAACTCAGGTCAGGGGTTGCCAGTTCAAATCCTTGTGCAAAGGTGTTTGGCCTGACATGCCTCCGTAAAATATACAGCTGAATAAACGGACAGAGCCTTTTCGCTTTGGACAAGCGCCTCTGTCCAGGAAATAAATCATGTTTTAATAATGTAAATTACCAATGGCAGGCATCACTACAGTTATGGATTTATGACTGGTTTCTTTTTTCCCTCTACAAAAAGGCATGATTGTGTGACTATCAATGCATCATTTTATCTGTGTATTTGCACAGCCAATCTCACATTCCTAATTGGTTTCAGTTCCAGACGTTCACTGTCACATTCATACCCTGAAATAGAGTCACTAGTTAGACTGGGTTTCACACACACACACATACACATATGCACACACACACACACACACGCTGTACGCACACACATGCACATTTATTCATTTTGAAAAACCATCATTTTAATTGAAAAAGAACAAATTGTTTCTGCTCTTTATTGGCTGCGCTATAGTGTTAGCTTCCTAAATGTGTTACCCATCTGTACGCTGGGCTTTCACAACGGCTCAGATAAAGAGAAATGTGTGCGAACAGTTCAGCCAACTCTGAGTCAGTTATAAAGCCCAGTATGATTAATAAATTCTGCAGAATGTGATACAATATTTACACATAAACATTAATCTCCTACATTATTTCACTCACACTGTTATAGTTTTGATAATGATATAAACCTCAGAGGCCGCAGTGAGAGTTGCCATTATTCACTTTGAACATTATTGACTGGTTTTATCTTCCATTAGACTTCTTTATGGTTTATAAATTCCACTTCCCGTCAACATTGGATTCTCCCCCTCATCAAAACGCTTGGCACACCAATGGGAGCAGGAGACAGGGCTGAGATTTTCAGATCAAGCTGTCGTTTCTCTCTCTCTCTCTCTCTCTTTCTTTCTCTTTCTTTCTCTCCTGCTTGGGAGGGAAAGACACAGAGGGAAGAGAAACTTGGCCCTGGAGTCGGGAGTTGAGGGTGTCTCCAGCGGGGGATGTGCGTGTAGATCTCTGTCGTTTTTCATGCCGTTTTATCTGGATTTCTTCAGGAGGCTGTGAAGGACGGGGAGCTGCAGTTGCCGGGGAACTGTGGTTGCCAGGGGCTTGGTCCCGAGGCAGAGATCTGCGCTATCCCTCACATTCCTACAGCCCTGTCAGCGAGGACATTAGGCCTACGGAAAGTTTTCATCCATCTTGAGTTTTTTTTTCTTCTTTTACCTCAGTTCCTTCCTCCAGATCCTTTCTCCTTCCACCTCCAGTAACCTTTAAACACAAGCTCCAAACTGGGCTCTGTTTTCGTCTCTGTTCTCTCCAGGCTGAGTGGAGGTGAGATTTCCCTTTGACTGGGCTTTTGCTGACAGTTCTACCCAGTGCTGAGAGGGCTGCTTCCTGCAGCACCATGAGGCGTTTTGCTAGCCTGGAGACAGGCAGCACGCTCGGTGATCAGCCCTGAGAGCTGAACGGATGAGACTCTGAGATGAATGTATGAAACAGAGGGATGAATCAATGAGAGAGAAACAAAGAAAGAGGATAAAAGAGATAAAGTGAAGGTTAGTTTGGTATCTCTTGTACTAGTACTAGTACTAGTACTTACTCTCCCAACCTGTTACACCCTTCAGGGTTATGCCACAGTGATTTTATGTGCTGAGACAGAAAGTTTTTTTTTTTACTTAAAAATCAGAAGGAAGTCTTTCCTCTATTCTATATCAGGATTTTTCAAATCTTGGACAAATTTTCCCACTGCAAGTGATACAGTTAGCCTGCTGAGCTAAAGGCTAAGGCCCCCAACCAAGGAACTCACAACACCCTCTGTGCTTCTGAAGGGGCTAGCAAATGCTAACGTGCTAACTCATGCCTGTGAACCCACAAAGATAATCATGCATGTTCATAAATGCATCTGTTGTGTGCAGGTTATTGAAGACCAGGCCCTCCCAATGAATACTTAGTCAGGGTATTTTGACTGATAATTACAACTTCCATAATTTATCAAGATGCTTTGGGTTACAAAGTTTGGTGAAACAGTGTTTTAAAATTCTTTCTTCAAGCTAAGAAGGGATCAACAGTTTTGTTGAGTATCTGTAGACAACTAGACAGTCAAACAAAGTCCTCAGTAATCAATGGTGCCATCACTGTTGGTTTCCTTGCTAGTATCTTTTAAGCAACAAAATTTTTGTTTTCAGTCTCATTTGTCCTCAAGATCAGTCTTGGTTGGAGGACAAGCTAATGTGGCTATTAGGACATACCTTTAGCTAAAGATAGTCAGATTTTCAATAGTACTTGAAAATCTAGCAGCAAGAAAAGTGTTAGAATTAGCAGCAAGAAAAGTGTTAGAACTGGCAAAAGTGTTTGCCCTTATTTAATGAAACGATCAACTAGGGTTTGTTTGTTACTCGGCAAACAAATGCTGCTTTGGCAACGTGAGGCAAACTGCATCATTCTTGAGGGCTGCAGTCAAAACCTTTGCCCTGCGAAAAGTAATTGATAGCATGGAGCCGTAATGTTTGATGTCCGGGACTAAGACCTGAATCATGTCATTAGTCAAACCCGGAGCCATTAATATTGCGTTCTTGCATTACGCACTTCAACAGATTTACTCCAGTAAAAACCCAGCTATGTAATTAGGTCACAGAACCTAGACGTGTCATAAATCACTCCAAATAAGGGCATCCGTAACACAAATAAATAATGTAAATAGATTGTAATAAAACAGAAACACAGTAGCTGAGCATAAAAAACATTGCTCTATTTGTCTAGCTGTTCACAATGTTTAGCCAGGTTTGATTTATTGGAATGAATTACTGTTTCAGACGTTCTGAAAACTCCCAGTCCTTACAAAACCCATTCTATCACCATGTCCCCCACTCGTTCATAAATTTATGACAGGAAAGAGAATAAGAGAGAAAAAAAATGGTCCAGAGGTTTATTATCGTACTCAGCGGTTCTTTGCGTGAGTGTGTATTTAATATTTTACGAAAGGGCTGAAGTTATGGACCCTAATAAATATGCACACATGTGCCGGAGCCCTGGCCTGTATGTAGTGAGTTATTGGCTCTGGCAGGCCGCATTAATATGTCAAATTAAAGACCTGATGCTACTGACAGGCCCAGTTTGACCTCTGTCACAGCCAGCGCACCCCACTTCCCTGTTTTACTCACCCAATCCCCCCCCCAATTTATTTAACTGTTTCACCCTCTGTTTTGCTTTCTCTCCTTCTCTTTCTAGTCTCTCTCTCCCTGTCTCTAAACTTAGTTTTCCGACTGATACTTTCAGCTGCCTGAATTTTACGGCTATCCTTTGCTTGATTTTCCTCCTGCTCTTTCTCTCTCTCTCTCTCTCTCTCTCTGAACTTTTCTGTTACTTTTACTGTTTTTCTCAAAGCCTCTTCCATGTCTACCCCTCTTCTTTTAAAAAAAATCTTCTTTTTTCTACAGAACATCAAAAATGAGGGAAAACTCAGTTTTCACTCCTTAAAATTATCATTACATTTTTAAATCTGCATGTCTGTCCTTCCTGGTGACCGGCTAGAAGTGTCCAGGCTATAAAACAAATTTAAAAGAAATATCTGTAACATTTTTGGAGAACATAAAGCCTTCTAAAATAGCATTTCATACAAAAGCAGTAAAAATATAACACTTGCCTACTTAATTGGTCTGTTTTTATTAATTTTACATAATTTCTTTTGCATGAGTATCCCTCTGCATAATTAACAGCAGAGCACAATGGGCCTGAAAGCAATGCTTTGATAGATGATATATTTCCCAGAATTCCCTGTCACTCTTTCAAAAGACAGCACATGATTGGATGGGACTGGAGGACCTTTTGTCAAACTGACCTCTTTGACGCCTGTAATTATCTGAACATGATACCAGGGTTTGTTCATATTTTGGTTGATCACAGCAGCTCAATGTTAAACCACGCTGCTGTCTACATGTTTGCAAAGAGATTCAGATCTTTGACTGCCTGTAATATCCACACTGAGGACCAGGTTTCTCAAGGTTTTTTAATAATGTTCCACCCAGGGGTGAAAGTAATTTTAAATTCTTGCCGGTACTATTTGCCGGTACTTTCAGAAGTAGACGCGCATGCGCACTCACGCACTGCTGAGTGAAATCTCCAGTCGTAATCTTTTAGTGGTACGCCGTACCTGACCGTACCGGCTTACTTTCACCCCTGGTTCCACCTCAGATATTGGGGTCCTCCTCACTGCCCACAAATTGTCAGCAGCACTCATACTGTTAGGTACGTCTCTGTGACCATTCCAGAGACAGACACTTTCACTTTTCACTTTTAGCTCTTTTTTTCTGGTTTTATGGCAGTAAATTTCATTGATTCAAAAAAGATCCAAAATTGAAGGTACCCCCTCCCCCCATGAATTGAGAGGGTCAGAACATGCGTACATATTAATTATGGGATTTCAATATTATTCTTGGTTTCCTTATACATGTAGTTGTGTCTATACTTGGTGGGAAAGTGGTTGATTTCTCATCAAAGGGCTCATGAATGTAATTTTGTATTCGTATATAGCTTTGTATTTTTGATGATGCTGTGATGTGTAACATTGTAACATTTGCTTTGGCAACAGTTCATGTCAAGCAAATACAGCACCTTGAGATGGAAAAATCGAATGGAGTGAAAGAGAGAAACAGAGAAAAGGGGAGGAAGGGAGCGAGGGTGAAAGAGAAAGGGATCAAAGGCAGGTTCCTCCTCCTCCTGTCGTTTCCATAAACACAGGAACAAACCAGAACCAGCCACAGACAAGCCCCTTTGCAGACGCCGTCCCCTGGTCCAGCCAGCATGGGGTCTCCATTGATCCCCATTGTGTGGCCCGCTGCCTGGATCAAAGAGCAGCCAGCCCAGCCAGACCCGACCGGCCCAGCCTAGCCTAGCCTAGCCTAGCCTGGCCTGACCTAGCCTAGCCTAGCCTAGCCTAGCCTGGCCTGGCCTGGCCTGGCCTGGCCCAGTGCATCGTCCAACCGCGGTGTAGCGCCACTTCTCCCTCCCTGTGCCCATAATTCAGTCTCACCACACGCCCCATTCAGCCCAGTCCGGCTGGACTGACAGGCTTGCAAACAGCAACACGGCCATAGCCATACATAACCAAACAACATGTAAAAAAATGAAACACCCTGCAGTTAAAATGGTAAATGCAATGCAGTAATGTAATAGTTGTATTATTAATGTGAGTGCCTAGGTATAACTTGCCATCACTGAAAGAAGCAGACCCTGGGTACTTTCCAAAACTGCTTCTTTGCCATAGCAGTTGGAGCGCCGTTTACCCATATTCCACACTACTTTCAAAAGCAATCCTCACATGCACTGCAAACTTAAAGTCAAAACATCCAGTCACAGAGCAACCGAACTGAACTGACATATTCAATGAACGTCAACAATTGAAAATTGAATTTTTCACTCTAGAACAATGGTATTGTTGCAATTGCTAATGAGTATAGAATGATGAAAGTTAGATCAATAGCGGTAAACTCTTAGATTGCCATCATGGACGGTTTCTCGGTTGGTGACAGGAGGCCGAATATGTTCCAGTCAAATGTTCAGGGGAGTGCTGACTGAGTTTGAAACTACCTTTTTCCCTTCAACCCAGCCTCCTTTGTGGTTCACGACTTCAGCTTTGTCCATACCATGCAATGTCTGCACGGCACTGAGAACGTGCTCTCTACCCACGTCAATACGGCTTAAACTGCACAATAGGCCAAACACTGATCCAGGATCAGATTTCCCCTGTCCGTATCATACCTTTATCCATTACGAGATAAAGAAAAAAGCTGATCCCAGATCAAGGCCCGCACATATGAAGCGTCGCAGGGTAAGAGGGCTGATGCAAGATCAGTTTTTGCCTTTTTATCTCACGATAGATAAGGCAAGTACACGTCCTGATTCTATATCAGCGCTTCTCTTCCAAGACGCTTTGAGAATAGGGGCCCTGAACCGTTCGAATGGAGTGATGCGAGTGAATCCCATGATACCTTGCAGTCCTCCTCTCGCTCTTTGTTAGAGAAAAGGCACTGGAGTTCACCCTGTCAATAGAGGGACTAATTACGCAGTTGGCTTTTTGTTGTTAGCGATGGGCCCTGGTGGCGGCTCGCCCTGGGCTGTCGATGGAAGCAGATGGATGGGATTTAGACTCGGGGTCGAGGTCCGGGGGAAATCAGTCACACCGAGCTGTCTCTCTCCCCAGTCACCGCAAGGTCGTGTGAGTCCCTCCATTACACAGTTCCCGCTAGCCGCCATTTTCCAAGAAAAACACAGTAATACTTCCCCTTACAAAATGCAGTTTTCTCCAACATATTGAAAACTGTGAGGAGAAATATATCTGAATGGAAAGTTTTTTTTATATATGTATATATTTGCAGGCCAAGTGTATTTCAATATCTTAAAAAAACACAGCAATTTATTTATTTTCTCATAGACTGTGAAGTGTTGCAATATCTATTCTAGACTCAGTTATATATTATATTTCAATGTATTTCATTACTGTAAGGGGTTAGGAGAGATGGTATATCCCACACTGTGAATATAAATGTGTGTGTGTGTGTGTGTGTGTGTGTGTGTGTGTGTGTGTGTGTGTGTGTGTGTGTGTGTGTGTGTGTACTAACACAGAACCATGTTGTCAGTTAAAATGTTGTTCAGCCCAAAAGTTTTAAATGTGTGTAACTGAGGCACTGAAAGAGGAAGAGAGAGAGAGAGAGAGAGAGAGAGAGAGAGGGAGAGAGAGAGAGAGAGAGAGAGAGAGAGAGAGAGAGAGAGAGAGAGAGAGAGAGTGAATGAGGCTTGAAGGGGGGTCTTTGGTCTTTGGGTAGGTGTCTCACTGAGTATCAAAACAGTGATTACTCACCCACCCCCCACCCCCAACCTCATGCCCCTCCAAACCCCCACTCCCTACCTGACCTTCTTTGAGTTCATTCTCTTTCAAACATCCTTTGCAATTGTCTGCAGTCCTTTGTGATTCTGCTCAGGATTCTGCTTTACATTGTCATCTGTGTACCTCTGAAAGGCTGTTTGATCTCCGGCAAATCTACCTTAAAGAAATTATTTTCCTCTCATTCATTCCTTGACATTTGCATATTTTTTAATTTTTTTACCATAAACAGCATTTTTTTTCAAGAATGGCAACAATTTTTATGCTTAAATAGTAAATATTATTAAGTTAAATTGTCTCTGCAGACAATAACTCCCAAAATGCCCAAAACAACCCTCACAAGTTTTATAAAGTTCAGATCTTGACCTTTTTTTTTGGCACACATACCCACACACCCACACACACGCGCGCGTGCACACTCGCACACACATGCACACACACACACACACACTCACACACACACGTGCACACATGCTCACACTCACCCTCACACACACACACGCGCGTGCACACTCACACACACACACGCACTCTAAAGTTTGGAGAGCTGAGCTCGTTGGCTCCTCCCCCATCACTCAGATCAAAGCGCTCCCTCACAGATGTGTCTCTCTGTCACACAATGGCTTTTTTCAAGGTGTTGTCAGGTTTCCTTCCTTTCTCTGTTTTCATCCCCCAAGACCCCACCCCTCACCCACCCCCCAGCTCCCCGATTTCTCTCCACTCTCCCCTTCTTTTGTAGGAGCTGTCTTGCTCCCCCCACACTCACTGCACCCCCCCTACCTGATCTCCGCCGGGGGGGACGTGTGTGTGAATGAGGGAAGGATCACTCGCTCGTGTTAGAAAAAGGAGACCCATCTCTCTCCGCCAAAGCCACCCCTCGCATGCCTCTGACAGTGCACACTCACACACACACACACACACACTCACACACTCACACACACACACACACACGCACACTCACACACACACACACACACACACACACACACACACACACACACACGCTGTGTTTAAGCTCACGCACACAAGGAGGGTTTATTCATGTCAGAAACACCTGTTTGCCTTTCATAGATCATGCTGCACAACAGGTTTTTTTTTTGAGGGGGAAGTTGTGGCAGGAAGGTGGGGGTTGGGGGGGAACTGTCAGGGAGTTATTGGGATGGGAAAGCTGAAGTATCCGTGTCGGGATGTCAGTCTCTGTGATGTTAACCGGAGGTGAGGTCTCGGGGTGATCGCGCGGGCCTTCGAAAAACATTAAAACGTTTGACGTGGTGACGGGGGCGTGAGTGACAGGTTTTGACAGGGGCTCCGGTCGCCCCAGGGAAGAGAGGAAGAGAGAGAGAGAGAGAGAGAGAGAGGTGAAACCTGAGGATCAGAGCTCAGGGGCTCAGCCTGCCCCCCCATCCCCTCAAACCACGCTTCAGACTGACAGACCCCCAGTGACAGACAGGTGAGAAAGATATAGAGAGAGAGAGGCGGTGTGTCAATTAGGTGTTTAAGAAAAAGGGTGGGGGGGGGCAGAAGAGAGAAATCTGCCCCAAGGTGAGGATGGGGAGGGGTAGACATTAATCACTCCTCTCCCCCCAAATTTCTCCTTTCTCTCTCTCTCTCTCTCTCTATCTCTCTGTCAATCCATTGCTCTCTCCCACTCTATTTCTTTTTTCTCTAATGAATTTCTTGAATGAGCGTAGTGAGACAACATTCATATTTATGTCATAAACAAAATACAATAATAACATAAAATAGAAAAATAGAACATAAAAAGAAAACAAATTATTACATGTTTTCATGTTTTGGGGCCTAACAATCGGTGAATATAGGATGGAGAGATATCCGGTACACTGGTCATTTTACTTTACTGTAGCTCCTCCTCATAACGCATATACTGTATGAACCTAAAAATATCTGTTCACAGTTGAGCCTATTTATGTAGTTGTTGTAATTGTCTGTAATGTGACATAATATTTCATATTTGTGTCACCTATGTGTTGAATAAAAGCTGTTATGAGTGTTTCTAACACCCTAATGACGGCTAAATGTCAGGTGTTATGAACACCTCAAATAAAAGCTGTTAAATAAATGAACGTTCCTCTAATGAATGCCTTGATTGAGGGTTGTAAGCGAGCATGTGTGTTTTCACACAGGAAGAGGCTATAGACAGATAAATAAAACACCCAGACACCTCCTTTTACTTTGAAGTTGGTCTCACTTCCTGTTTATTTCCTTGTTCGGAGGTGTCGGAATCTGTGACTTCAGGGTTCCGGAGTGTTTCAACTATTAAGTGGTTAATTGGAAGTCATTGATTGGCTAAGGAAACCGCACACCTTCTTTCCAAGGCCTTAACTGGTTGCTGATTACAAAAGGAACCAGCAATCCACATTGGAGTTTGACACCCCTGCGACAGGTTACAAACTTCAGGATGGGTCAAGCGGACCTTTCAGTCCAGTCTCTTACTGACTACACCACTGAATTAGTCCAGCGAAGGAATTTTCAGCTGGGCAATAATCTAATCTAATTCATTCAGATTCTTCATGATACAAGTTTGCACTTGAGTTCTAAAAAACTGTTTGCCTGATTTAGATTTGTACACTGAACTGGCATATATTTAAAAAAGGAGAAAAACTGAGAGACAGAATTGAGGAAGCCGTTGACCAGGCGAGGAATATACGGGGACTCAGTGAGCATCGCACAGCGATTGAGCACACCAACAGTTTGTGCACGGCAGTCTTCTTCTTACCCGCATGTCATTTCCTCCAAGAACCTGCCACCAAATGGGAGCTGAGCGACCACCCGAGATGTTCGATAATCGCCGGTGCCGAAAGTCACGGCTTCGTAAATAACCCTCTCGAGAAGACTACACCTAGAGAGAGAGAGAGAGAGAGCGAGAGAGTGAGAGAGAAGGAGCGGAGGCGTTCCATCTAACACCTACCTTTCAACTCCCAGAAACCCTGACGCCCTGGCAGACAGGAACGGTGGGGCGGGGGGGTTTGGGGGGTGGCTGTCAAAGTGTGGGCAAGTTTAACGAGCGCGGGATGCAGGCGCTGTGGCTGGTGCCACTGATGTGTCAGAGGCTTGGGAACGAGCTGACGAGAGAGGGCAGGTTTTTACCCCTGCCACACTTACGTAACTGGTTGTCCTCATCTGTCAGAGCTGCAACTGTGAGCCTGACAAAATAATGTCCCCATCACTGCGGCACAACGCGCCAAACTGCAGGGGTGTTCTTTGGGAATAAAACCACCGGTCAGTTTCTATTCCTGACTGATCACGATCTTACGTGGGTGGGGATTCCAATTTGAAGCGGCTATTCGGAGCTGGAAAATCCTCAGATGGATCCTTCTGTTATAAGTATCGGCATGGGCTTTTCTGGGCCGACCAAACCTAGCCTGTGAAATCTAAGGGCACCTAAAAGTTTGCAGCCAATCCTAAGCAAAAAAAAAAGAAAAGAAATTGATTTATGGTTTCAATGCAGTGAAAAAGTACAAAATGGGTGGATACACGATGGACAAAGGTCCAAAGACCTTTATAAATCCAAACATACACTAATGGATAAGATTGTTTGTGCACTTGATACTACCTGCTTTAACATAACATGTTTCACAAATAAAAGATGTGTTGAATAAATGCTGTTATGGGTATGGACATCTGGTCATATAAAATTATGAAGATGATTCTCCACTCTCACGGATCCTCTAGAAAACTTCTCTGGGCTTCCTGTGATCTGATTGGTGCTGGTGGATTTCTGATGCCGGGTTCCATTGGATGGGGCGGAGTTATACCTCATCAGAGTGAGATGTTAGCACATCGGTCTGGAGACAGACGAGCGAGGCTCTATCTCCACAGAACATTGCTAAGGCTTGCCCCTGCTTCTGTCCTGCCGTACCCAGTGTGTGGAAGCCATCGGAAAGGTCTATGTAGCACACAGAGGGGGCATTTTACTCTTTTAGTCTTCATTAGAAGCACACTAACAGGCTACTGGAATCAATTTATTGAGCAGACAATGACGGCACACACACGCACATGTGGCGATACAGCTGTTGTAGTGTACCAAAAAGGCATCCTTCAGACTTTCACACTGACAAATGCGTTGCGTATCGAACCGTATTGGGCCGATTCACAGTCCGGCTCATCAGATCAGACGACCCAGGGGAAGTACTTCCAGGTCAGACTCAGTTGTGACAACCGATATAGATCCGCAGGGCACTGTTCTCTTTTGTAATTGGCCATTCCAGGCAATGGAGCGATATAGTCATTTGGATATCATCAATACCACTCTTTAGTTGACATTGACAAAGAAGTTATGCATGTCACTTATATAATCTCTTGCAATTGAGGTCAACCAACCAGTAGTATTGATTGCATCCAATCACCTATACTGCTCTGTCACCTGGAATGGTGATTAAGGTTGTCGACCGATTGGGGGAATTAATCAATCAACTGATCAAAAAGCGAAATCTTCATTTTACACTCTGGCTATCGTTACAATGTAACTATACATACATATTATGTACATACTTAATCTCAAACTTCAATGCCAAAAAGAGAAGAATTTCCTGAGATCATATCAGTTCTTAAATGTAACATTCATTCTTTCCTAAGTCACAAAACACTAGCTATGCTTGTACTAATGTTACCTGTTTGTGTGTTTTACCTCTCCAGGTACTAATCTCACCTGTTCCTTGTGGCATTAATATTAGCCATCAGGTTCCCCCTGAGTAAGCACAGAAGTGTAATAATAAATGTAGCATGTAATAATAAATGTAAGTCACAAAACACTAGTTCCTAATGTTACCTGTTTGTGTGTTTTACCTCTCCAGGTACTAATCTCACCTGTTCCTTGTGGCATTAATATTAGCCATCAGGTTCCCCCTGAGTAAGCACAGAAGTGTAATAATAAATGTAGCAGGTATGTGAAAATCCAAAGACTTTCTTTTTGTAAAAACTAGAGACTGAGCTTCAGATCGACAGACCCTCCTTCATTACACAATTTTGTTTTTGCTTACAGCAAGTCTAAGAGAGTGAATACTGTGTTCTGGGTAAAAGTTTGAAATTTGACTGAAGGGCAGAGAGCAAAACTGGAACGTTTTGAACACTACCTCTGAGCTTTTGCCAAATATCAGAATTACATTGATGACAGTTCTCATTTTTAAAGTTATTTGCTCACGGCTTTTTTCCTATGGTATCCGTTGATTTTTTGTCACCTTGGTGACACTCGGTGTCACTGACTGTGATCTGATACGGAGGTTATTCAAAGCGACCTGTCAGTCACACTCACAGACAAGCCCCGTGCTCTCGTTCTTCAGGAAATTGCTCTGTAAATTCCCCCCTCTGACTGACAGCAGAGATCGTTACAGTATATTCACTTCACAAGCCACAATCTGCGTAAAACAAAAACAGATTTGAGAGCACTTTCCAGAGAAAGACAAGAAATCAAATAAAAGAAAACAAAATCTTCCCATTCGCGCTCTCTCTCTCTCACACACACATACAAACTTACCCCCCCCACACCCCACCTCCTCCCTTCCCTCCCTCCTTCTTCTTTCCATCATTTCCCATCCTGTCAAATCATTTCCACTAAATCCTATTTGATACAACATCACAGGGCTTCACGAATAGAAGATAATCCTTCACATTTTTTTATCATAGCCACCCCCCCACCCCCGTTTTTTTTTTTTTTTTTTATTTTGTCTTCTCCACGTTTTGCCAGCCTTATTTGCGGATAAGATCTGCCAACCAACGCAAGCCAAGGCAGATCACACATCAAAAACGTGACGCTCTCCCCCGAGGGCGGAGAGATGTCACAATATGCCTCTATGTGATCCGTGCGGCGGCGTAATTTAAAAACTTCATTTGATTTTTTTTTCTACTTCGTTAAGCGCAGCCGTTTACGACACACAAGAGACGGGCAAAAAAAAAGTTTTCCTTTTATTTTTTCAAAACATTCCTTCATGTGTGATTTTCTTTTTTTCTGAAGGTACCAAATTGTTGAATGTTCACTCAAACCTTGTGACACTCACAAAGTATAGGAAAGCCTTTCTTTTTCATGTGTTGGCCCACTGCCCCAGGTACGGCCCTACCTTGTTTTCCATTCCATTTCCATTGTATTTTTGACACACAGGAAGAACAAACATGAAACACTGGGCCAACAGCATATCTTTCATCATTCAAATTCTAATATGAAATTATTAGAATAACTTATTAGAAAATAAGATCAAGATAGTGCAACAATTCATAATATATGGGCAAATACACAGACAACTTGGTTATTATCATTTGTGCAAATGTAAATAGTTCATAAAATATACAAATATTTCTTTGTCAATAAAACAGCAGGCTACATATTTGTTGTTTCCTCTTATTGCTGTTTAACTTTTTACTAGAAACATCAAAAACTCGCATCTCTAAGAATACAAAATCATCATAAGAATTATATCTATTTGCATCTAGAGAGCATTATCCAATCAGAGTTAATCTTATTCACATGTTGAAAGCACATTGGTCCCGGATTGGGGAAGGGAGACCAACTGCAATCAAGCACACAAACCTAAACATGGGGCCGAAAGCTTAATCCACAACAGAGATACTGCTTTAGAGGCGTGTCACTCACTGCCAAAACATGTCACATTCTCCACTAAAGAAACTCTGTCTGCTCTTCAGACTGTGGAATGCTTTACAGCAGAATGACAGAGCAAACAATGGACTTCTCTCTTGTCTGGAAAACTCTTGCTTAAGGCACGTGTCCAAAAAAAAATGGTCATCTACTCTAGTGAGCATACCTTACTAACATGCATGCAGTCTGCAAACTAGACAACTAGTACATGGTTATAAAATGGACATCTAACAGCCATGCCAAACCACTGTCATAACTCTCATTTATAAGTGGCTGATAGGTGTAGAACATCCCCCCATTCACAAATCCCTTTGGCGACTGCCTAACACACAATCGCCTCTGTCCAAATCCACCATAGAGTGAGAGACTGCCGGTTATTTCCTTTGCTTTTTGGCACGCTCATAGACTGCAATTTCTGAATACTGCCTGCATAAGGAGCTAACCTTAGACCCCGTGATGTGGGGCTCTCAGAACATGATGAGATAGATATCTCTGGATGTCTTTTCACCGAATTCTTATGCCGCTCGGATAGGCAGGTGGTGAATAATGACAGCACATTTTAGCTAATCGCACACTATGAAAGGTATTAACAGCAGTTATGCCACTCACATATTTGGCTGGGTTTTTTGCTACATTGCTCCTCCAGGCATTTTGGAGTTGTAGTCCTGGTTTATGATGAATCTGACCACTGTTTCAGATATTGTAGAGCAGCATAGAACTTTATTATGAAGTTTAACGTGTGCTTGGACTCTTCTGGGTTGCCATAATAACAAATTAGGTATTAAGGAAGTGTTTTCTTTTCTTTCTTTCCTTCATTCCTTCTTTCTTTCCTTCTTTATTTCTTTCTTTCCATGTGTTTTGGTGATGAGGAACAGAGTATGAGGGTTGTCTTCTTCTCCGCTGTCAGTCAGTCAGTCTTTCAGTCACTCAGGCATAAGGCTGTAGATAATCAGTCAGTCAGTCAGTCAGTCAGTCAGTCAGTCAGTCAGTAGGCGGTAGATAATCAGTCAGTCAGTCAGTCAGTCACTAGGCGGTAGATAATCAGTCAGTCAGTCAGTCAGTCAGTCAGTCAGTCACTAGGCGGTAGATAATCAGTCAGTCAGTCAGTGAGTCAATCAGTTAGTCATTAGTCTGTGGTGATGGGGTGGGGCCTGAAACAGGTTGTGGCACCTGTGGCATGTCAGAATATCACCACACATGTATCTCAATCACGCCAGCCATGTCATTAACATATGCAGTTCCTTTCAAACGTGATGATAAACAACAACAATACAATAATAATAATAATAACTGAGTGAAAAAAGGAAAAAATGCACAATACTTCTCATAAATTTAATTGCGTTTTAATGATGCATTCCCTTTGTTAAAGTACAGAAACTTTGTTTCTGATTCTTATAACAACTGTCAGACAAAACATCACGCTTCAGGCAGACATTTGAGTCCGTATGAGGGACGGAAATCTCTTCAGATTACGATCCTGAAGTGAATCGGCATGACAGCAAGGCTGAGATTCGCAGGAGGGGAAAAAATATGAGCAGCAACAAAATAAACTACCAAAAAAAATTTAAATTTATAACAGTAAGGGAAAAAAAGTGGAAATGAAAAATGAAAGCCATAAAAATAGAAGATGAAAAGTAGGGAAGGGGGGAGAAGAGAGTGATTGAGAGCAGAAAGAGGAGAAGAGGTGCAAAGTACAAACAGAGGAGAAGAGGGATGGAGTCGGGTTCTTTTCCCTGGGTCTGTCAAGTGGGAAAGAGAGAACGGCTTCCCTGCCTCCCCTCCTATTCTCCCTCTCTTTCTCTCGCTCTCTCTTTCTCTCCGCCTGTGTGTGTGTGTGTGTGTGCATGTCTGAGAGAGTGAGTGAGAGAGTTTCGGATTTGCGAGAGACTGTGATTTATGTCTGGCAACTTTGATCTTCTAAAAGGCTTTAAGATTTACACAACAATAATTCCTCTTGGCCCCAGCTTAAATAAATGATGTGTCGTGGCGAGAGTCCAGAATAGATTTTAATAGACTGATCCTCAGAGAGGGGAGGGAGGGGAAGCGAGAGAAAGAGTAGGGAAGGGAGGAGAGGAGGAGCGAGGCGAGGCGAGGGATGGCGAGAGAGAGAGAGAGAGGGAGAGTATTGTGCATGGGACATAGGAGAGGTATAAAACTGGGAAGAGGGGGGGGAAAAAAGGCAAACGGAAAACACTGAGGTCAGACGGCCATAAAACCGGAGGGGACAGGGCACAGTGACTGTTTGTGCCGCTTTGTTTTGTAAATGCGATTTTTGTTTCGTTTTGTTTTGTCCCTTAGTTTCAGGTCCAAATGCAGAGTCAGCCCTTATTCAGTGGCTTCACACCACAGCATAGCGTTTCCAAAGCTATCATTTACATAAAATATACATCAACACCATCAGCATTATCAGCTACATGAGAGATACTTAGCGATTTATTTTAAGATAAGCGTATTTCCCAGAATCCCTCAGTGGGTAATGAGGTTGATGACACTGGAGACTGAGCATTGCCTTGCCCCCACTCACAAACTCATGTGAGCTCAGAGTGTTGTTGTGGTGGGAACTGCTCAGGGCAGGGTGATATATTACCCCCCCAAAAAAAAGGCAACAAAATAAGTATTTCATTCATCACAAGGTTGTAATTCTGAATAAAGGGATGAAATATGGCAAAGGAGGGAACGGGGCGGTGGGGAAGGGAGCCATTCAGAGAGAGATGGAAACAAGTGTCTGTTTAAAAAATGCAGGCCCTGACACTCAGACCGCTCGCTGTTTCCAGCTTTTAAAAATGTCGGTCGTGGGGTCTATTAAAATAACGAGACGCACATGTGCGGATTCGCCGATGGTTCTTTCCCTTTTCCGTCGGTTGTCTTGATGGTATCTCCCCTCACCTTTCTTTATGACAGGGGGGCGGAGTGGGGGGGGGGGGGCTGTCACTCAGGAATCTCCTCCAGCTGGTTCTCTGGAATGGATGGCCGTCACAAGGCCGTGGATTTGGTTTTAATAACAGTTAGCACAAACACTGTAAATTTACAGCTGCCAGTAAGACTTTTTTTTCCCTTCTTTTTTTTTTGTTGAAAAGATGTCCCACTTTGCCAGGGCCTATAATTCCTCCTCTCCCAGTACACCTCTGTCGCTCACTCCCTCTCTCTCTCCCTCCCTCTGTCTCTCCCTCCCTCCCTCGCTTCCTCACTCTGTCTCACTCCCTCACTGTCCCACTGTCCCTCCATCCCACCCTCTTTCCCTCTCTCCCTCCCTGCCTCCCCTTCTCTCTCCCTCTCTCTCTATCTCTCCTTCTCTCCCTCCCTCTCCCTCTCTCCCTCCCTCCTTTCTCTCCCTCTCTCCTTCTCCCCCTCTCTCTCTCCCTCTCCTCTCCCTCTCCATACCCCCTCCCTTTCTCTCCCTCTCTCCTTCACTCCCTCCCTCTCTCTCTCCCTCTCTCCCTCCCTCCCTCTTCTCTCTCCCCTCTCTCCCTCCCTCCCTCATGGCAGCTGGTTGAGCTCAGCACAGGGTCTGACATGGTACTTTGAAATAGCAATCACTGCGTTTATACTGCTGGGCGGACTCGTAAAAGTGTCAGGAGGGGGAATATACGACACCATATTTCACTTTTTTCTATTTTTAAATGCTGAGTTATGGCTACAGAAACGTGCTCCCATTAAAGCTGATATGATGTATTTTCTGCCTTGTTCTGAAGCCCATTCATCAAGTCGGACAATAAAGAAAACTGCACTTATTTCTTCTCTCCCCTCCCTCCTCTTTCTCATTCTCTCTCTCTTTCTCTTTCTTTCTCTCTCTCCCTTCACGTCTGCTGTCAGGTGTAATTTATGGCACCCAGGCACACTAACCTTTAGGCAGACACCACCGAGAGCGCTCACAATCCAGCGACTAAACAACCTTTCATAAAGGGTTTTTAATTCCTATGCCAATGGCTGCCGAAAGACGGAGAGGCGGATTAAAAAGAAAACAATTAAACAGCACCGCGTTTAAAAAATAAATGAAGTGATGAAGACGAAGAGACAGAGAAAAGGCAAGAGAGAGAAAGAGAGAATAAGAGAGAGAGAGACAGAGAGAGAGAGAGAGAAACCACAAAAAAAAGAAGAAAAAAAGAGATAGGGCAACACGATTCCTCAGTGCAATCAATAAGAGCCGTATAGATTGTTAGGGGATGTTGGTAAAGATTTTTCGCCGGGCGTCATCTTTCATCTGGTTCTCGCTGCAGCCGTTGTTTGTGGCGCTCTTGGTGTCTGCGCAGCCCTGATGAATCACCCTTCCGCGGCAGGAGCCAGGGTCAGCCAGGGAAATATTTCATAAGTGTCAGTCTGGCCGGCAGCCATTAGAGAACGCTCCAAACGAGAATGCGTTCGCAGGTGACAAACAACTCCTTGTGACTTTCTGGGGCATGCATAATCATATGAGGAGGAAGGGATTGGGGGGGGCGCTGGAGAGGGAGTGTGGGGGGGGGGGTGGTGGAGAGGTGTGAATTATGGCGCTGCTTTGCATTCATGTATTCAATGGGGTAGGGTGGGGGGGTAGGGGGTGGCAAAAAAAGTAGCTGCTGGGGCCAGGTGGAATGCTATGTCACCACAAGTTAATGCAGAGTTATGCGGTGATCATCTACATTTTTCATAATGTATTATTTATTTGTTTATTGGTGGTGCTGCTCTGACTGAGTTCAGCTTCCGATACTTTCAGAGCAAATATCACAAATGTGTGTTGTTTTTTAATACTGATAAGCGGGGACATGTCAGCTCCTTTCTGGGCCGTTTTGGTCACACTTTACATTACATTACATTACATTACTGTCATTTAGCTGACGCTTTTTATCCACAGTGACTTAAAGTTGGTTAGGCTAGCCAAGGGCCAATCCCCCCTGGGAGCAATGCGGGGGTTAAGGGCCTTGCTCAAGGGCCCAACAGCAATGGTGTTCTTGCTGTAGCTGGACTGGGACTTGAACCACCAGCCTCAGGGGTCCCAGTCATACTTTACTACAACTGTAGTCTATATAAGAGCTGTCATAGACTGAGTATATCCCGTTGTGACAGCAGGGAACAGCTTATTACCAAAGTCTTAACACTGAAAAAATGTATTCAATGGTCATTTGAAACCAGTTATGCTAAAAAAAATAAAGTGTAAAATTCACTGCATACATTCTTGCGTTATGAAATTCCCATAAACACTCTCATGATGGGCTATGACAGGTTATGTCATACATTTGACAGGTATATGTAGGCTTTATGGCACATAGTAAAAGTAAAGTGTTTTTTCAGATTTTTAACAAGGATTCCCATCCAATAGGTTAACTGCTCTCATTTCCTGTGCCAAAACACAATCTGTAAAATCAGTTATAGTCAAAATGAATTTAAAAGTGACAATAAAACCACTGAATCAACATCCAAAATCCACATATTTTACAATAAAGACTGTAAATACAGTGACATTATTTGTTATCTGCATATTTTAAGGCCCAACAACCTCATTTTTCAGCCTGAATTGTAGTTTGACTGTAGTGATTTCTGTAATGTGATGTGGTGTGAGGTAAACCCCATTGATTACAAATTTGTTAAATTGAGTCTGTGGCCTTTAACAGGATGCAGACTGTGGGGCCCATCCACACACTGGAACAGTGCCTTAACAGGATGCAGACTGTGGGGCCCATCCACACACTGGAACAGTGCCTTAACAGGATGCAGAATGTGGGGCCCATCCACACACTGGAACAGTGCCTTAACAGGATGCAGAATGTGGGGCCCATCCACACACTAGAACAGTGCCTTAACAGGATGCAGACTGTGGGGCCCATCCACACACTGGAGCAGTGCCTTAACTGGATGCAGACTGTGGGGCCCATCCACACACTGGAACAGTGCCTCAACAGGATGCAGACTGTGGGGCCCATCCACACACTGGAACAGTGCCTCAACAGGATGCAGACTGTGGGGCCCATCCACACACTGGAGCAGTGCCTTAACAGGATGCACAGTGGGGCCCATCCACACACTGGAACAGTGCCTTAACAGGATGCAGACTGTGGGGCCCATCCACACACTGGAACAGTGCCTTAACAGGATGCAGACTGTGGGGCCCATCCACACACTGGAACAGTGCCTTAACAGGATGCAGACTGTGGGGCCTATCTGCACACTGGAACAGTGCCTTAACAGGATGCAGACTGTGGGGCCCATCCACACACTGGAACAGTGCCTTAACAGGATGCAGACTGTGGGCCCATCCACACACTGGAACGGTGCCTTAACAGGATGCAGACTGTGGGGCCCATCCACACACTGGAACAGTGCCTTAACAGGATGCAGACTGTGGGGCCCATCCACACGCTGGAACAGTGCCTTAACAGGATGCACAGTGGGGCCCATCCACACACTGGAACAGTGCCTTAACAGGATGCAGACTGTGGGGCCCATCCACACACTGGAACAGTGCCTTAACAGGATGCAGACTGTGGGGCCCATCCACACACTGGAACAGTGCCTTAACAGGATGCAGACTGTGGGGCCCATCCACACACTGGAACAGTGCCTTAACAGGATGCAGACTGTGGGGCCCATCCACACACTGGAACAGTGCCTTAACAGGATGCAGACCGTGGGGCCCATCCACACACTGGAACAGTGCCTTAACAGGATGCAGACTGTGGGGCCCATCCACACACTGGAGCAGTGCCTTAACAGGATGCAGACTGTGGGGCCCATCCACACACTGAACAGTGCCTTAACAGGATGCAGACTGTGGGGCCCATCCACACACTGGAACAGTGTCTTAACAGGATGCAGACTGTGGGGCCCATCCACACACTGGAACAGTGCCTCAACAGGATGCAGACTGTGGGGCCCCATCCACACACTGGAACAGTGCCTTAACAGGATGCAGACTGTGGGCCCATCCACACTGGAGCAGTGCCTTAACAGGATGCAGACTGTGGGGGCCATCCACACACTGGAACAGTGCCTTAACAGGATTCAGACTGTGGGGCCCATCCACACACTGGAACAGTGCCTTAACAGGATGCAGACTGTGGGGCCCATCCACACACTGGAACAGTGCCTTAACAGGATGCAGACTGTGGGGCCCATCCACACGCTGGAACAGTGCCTTAACAGGATGCACAGTGGGGCCCATCCACACACTGGAACAGTGCCTTAACAGGATGCAGACTGTGGGGCCCATCCACACACTGGAACGGTGCCTTAACAGGATGCAGACTGTGGGCCTATCTGCACACTGGAACAGTGCCTTAACAGGATGCAGACTGTGGGGCCCATCCACACACTGGAACGGTGCCTTAACAGGATGCAGACTGTGGGGCCTATCTGCACACTGGAACAGTGCCTTAACAGGATGCAGACTGTGGGGCCCATCCACACACTGGAGCAGTGCCTTAACAGGATGCAGACTGTGGGGCCCATCCACACACTGGAACAGTGCCTTAACAGGATGCAGACTGTGGGGCCCATCCACACACTGGAGCAGTGCCTTAACAGGATGCAGACCGTGGGGCCCATCCACACACTGGAGCAGTGCCTTAACAGGATGCAGACTGTGGGGCCCATCCACACACTGGAACAGTGTCTTAATAGGATACAGACTATGGGGCCCATCCACACAACCACAAGCAACCCATTGAGTGGGAACTTTTGATGACATCACAGAATGCATGGCATGTGTGGTTGACATTACAACATGCACATTTTTCCAGGAAGATTGTATATCTTGGTCCCCATCAGTGAGCATGAAATTGCAGGCGGTTGTGAAGCATAACTTGGGAAAATGATCCATCATGAAGGTTGGAAACTTCACTGAAAAGATTACTGAGATTCAAAGAAACTGTATGAAATGGCAATGTTATGGAACTTTGTTATCAACCAAAAGTAGAGACTCTTGCCGATAAATTCTTACAAAGTCACCAACGATACCTGTCTGCGTATGTGCGAACAATTGAACAAATCAGTTGCTGGCGGTTTTTCTGACGAATAAATGTGCTTTGAAAAACAAATGACGTGAGAAAAATAGTTGGCCAACATCATTAGATGTAGTCAGCAAACTAGTCTGGTAATGTTGCTGAAACAATGATGTGTAAAAAATGCGATTAAACTCTCAGTCTTTCCATCTCTCTTTTCTTAAGATTATCCCACGGTTTTATGGCATGACCTTTGATTTTGGGAGAATTCTGGGATGAGACCGGCCAAACTTCTGCATAAAACCATATGATGCTCAGACTGCACCCAGCAGAACAGATAAGCCACCTTCACACATTCTCTGTTTGGGGCTGCAGCTTTTTTGGATTTCCTTTCCGACAGCAAATATTTAAGGAAATGAGGGAGCTGAGAGCAGTGGAAGTCAGTCCAGGAGTGTCGGACTTATTCATTTTTATGGCTCCCGTGGGGCGACGTTTTAGACTCCTGCCTTAATGGTAATGCTCATGATCTCCTTCCTTTTGTAAGACAAATTCGACAAAGCTTTTTCAGAAATGGAGCTGCAACGCAAAAATTATCACTGTACTTGAATTTAATTTAAACTCGTTCACTTGATCATCCCTTTTTTATTTTATTTTTGTATTAGCATTCTGGCTTGGGAATTGACACTTTTATCTGTCTGATGTCAGCTGGGCCAATCAAAGAACAGGATTTCGGGCAGATTCCCAGGACGGACGCGTAGGTTTGAGGTTCTCTGCCGGTGCTTTGCTCCATCTGGCTGGGTTAGCAGCAGTCAGTTCAGCATGGCGTTGCAAAAAAAAAAAAAAATCTGACAATCATAATTGCACAAACGTAATGATTTTAAAGTGTGCTTATTTTTTATTGTTGCTGCATATTTCCCTTCCCATAGTTGTTAATGAGATACATAGAATAAGCGTACTGTTATGACTAATATGCCACTTCTACGCGCTTCCTTGTTTGGCAGATATGAAACAATTAGCAATTGGGGGCCTGAATTATGACTCATTTTTTAAATTTCTCCTCACCGTGTTTTAGAAGGAAGTTCCGCGTTTTTTTAATATTCCACTCCGTGACTTTTGGTATGCCTTCACGACCCTGAGATGTCAAACGCGAACCGCGAGATTAATGGGGTGGGCGGACCGTCGTAATAATAGTTTGTTTGATGTGACAGGGCTGATAGGCGTTGATTTACTCACACATTGATAGGCTTTTAATTGAGCGCCTATATCCTTCGTCACATCAAAGGCACGGCGACCGCCGAGGGTCCCCCAGTTTCACTCATGCGCGCGATGACTGACAGGATTCACCGTGCCCGACCCTTCCCTTCCCTTCCCTTCCCTCTCTCCTGTCCTTCCCCGATCGCCTTTCTGTAAGAACTGCGCAGATAGGGGAGAGTTCTCTCCCCAGCTCTCTCAAGACCTATTTCTAAATGGTTTAACGTCGAAGCTGATGAAACACTTAATTTGGAAGGATTCTGGAAGGATGTGGGAAGGAAAATAATCTGTGGTCCCGAATGTGAAGGCGCAGGAGGTCGGAGATGGATGAAACGGACGTGGTCTCGTTGTTTCCTGGTTGTCCTTAAGAAACGATAATAAAATAGTGAAGTAATCCAAGTGGTGAAGTAATCCAAACGCTTCACTCTGTCATCAAAACTTTAACTCAATAATTGGTTTCATGGGCAGTTGTGTGCAGGAAGGGGTTAAGAGTGAAATGTTCCTTGTCTACAATCCATTATTAAAAATTAAATATACGCTAGTAATTGTGAAATTTGGTGCTGTGCTGGCGGTAAAGATACAGAATCCTATTCAACTATAATAAATCCCCATACCTACCCTATACTGTATTTCACACAAGAGTCAGTGGAGTGGTTCGTAAATTCGCTTATTACTCCTATTTTCAATATAAATGACGCGATGCTGTTAACACAAGCAGTTTGCAGGTTATCTCAGTGAAATTGCTGTTTCTAATTATACTTGCTTAATGATGCATTTTTATTAACATGTCTGTTCTTTTGAAAGGGTAATGATAGGAGTTTGGAGGGTCGAATTAACAGTTACTAATTATCACTGTTATTTTTTTTCCATTTGAGCATCTTGCTAACAAGCACCAAAAGACTGTTCCTTGCTTGTCTGGCCAGTTAACTAGCAATATGCAATCACAAGAAACATTAATTATGCAGGCAAGTGACATCCATAGTTTTTAATTACCATTATTATTTGGTCATTGTAAACAGCCCACAATAAGTCATATTACTGAACTATAGAAACAAAGAAGTTGGTTCTTAAAGTATCCTAAGGGCCATTTTTCAATAACAATATAACACTGGCTAAACTTGCTAAAACTCAGACTGAAGGAGCCCAACGTAACCAGTAACAATATAACACTGGCTAAAACTTGAAAACTCAGACAGAATGAGCCCAACATAACCAGTAACAATATAACACTGGCTAAAACTTGCTAAAACTCAGACAGAAGGAGCCCAACATAACCAGTAACAATATAACACTGGCTAAAACTTGCTAAAACTCAGACAGAATGAGCCCAACATAACCAGTAACAATATAACACTGGCTAAAACTTGCTAAAACTCAGACAGAAGGAGCCCAACATAACCAGTAACAGTATAACACTGGCAGAATAAAATAACTAACAATATAACACTGGCTAAAACTTGCTAAAACTCAGACAGAAGGAGCCCAACATAACCAGTAACAGTATAACACTGGCTAAAACTTGCTAAAACTCAGATAGAAGGAGCACAACATAACCAGCTTCCTTATTCGGTAAAATCTGAAGGCAAACTCAAGTGGCACACCTGAGAGATTTTCTGCCGTGATGAGAGTAAAGGACACCTCACAAAGATGCACACCAGACAGAACAGAAGACATTACTGTAGTAAATGGTTAAACACACGTGAAATCACAAGCCCTGTAGGGGGAGAGTGGAAATACATCACCTTCTGCTTTTAGTTTTTAGGTGATGCATTTGTTTTGCTCATGTTTAATGTAAATCTTGCTAGCCCCGGGCCACCTGCTTGATGTATAGTGAAATTGACATGCAGCGTGAGAGGAGACAGACTGTCTGGTTATGACTAACTGGCAAGGTACACTAAGCAAATTCTTCATGGCTTTCAAGTCTAACACATCTGGCATTTCATTCTCCAGCCCGTATGCCCAGGTCTCTAAATCTCACACACATCGAATGAAAGTGACTGTTCGTTGCATGTGACAGCTAAACTGTACGTATCCTCCGGCTTTTAAAAGAAGAGAATTTTGGAAGGTGTCTGTTTTCTGTTTTGTAGGGAACATTTGGAAGGCTTTGTACAGACAAATGAATGCTCAGTACAACACCCCCACACAGCAACACACACGCACACACACAAAACATCAAATGGCAAGGCTTTGAGACTTCACATGACAAATGTTGTGCTCTCCTGCTCTTTGATTGGCTCAGCAGTTGGAAGGTTCTCACCATTGGCTGATAATGATTCTATGTATAGAATAGGGAAATGGCCCTGATCAAGCTTCACTAGTCAGGCTCATAACCTTCCAGCACTATGAGCCTGACCAGGCTGCTCATAACCTTACAGCACTATGAGCCTGACCAGGCTGCTCATAACCTTATGGTAATGTGAACCTGACCAGGCCGCTCATAACCTTATGGTAATGTGAACCTGACCAGGCTGCTCATAAGCTTACAGCACTATGAGCCTGACCAGGCTGCTCCTGACCAGGCTAACCTTACAGCACTATGAGCCTGATGAGCCTGACCAGGCTGCTCATAACCTTACAGCACTATGAGCCTGACCAGGCTGCTCATAACCTTACAGCACTATGAGCCTGACCAGGCTGCTCATAACCTTACAGCACTATGAGCCTGCACCAGGCTGCTCATAACCTTACAGCACTATGTAAGGCTGCTCATGCTCAACCTTGACCAGGCTGCTCATGGTAATGTGAACCTGACCAGGCCGCTCATAACCTTATGGTAATGTGAACCTGACCAGGCTGCTCATAAGCTTACAGCACTATGAGCCTGACCAGGCTGCTCATAACCTTACAGCGCTATGAGCCTGACCAGGCTGCTCATAACCTTACAGCACTATGAGCCTGACCAGGCTGCTCATAACCTTACAGCGCACTATGAGCCCAGGCTGACCAGGCTGCTCATAACCTCACAGCACTATGAGCCTGACCAGGCTGCTCATAACCTTACAGCACTATGAGCCTGACCAGGCTGCTCATAACCTTACAGCACTATGAGCCTGACCAGGCTGCTCATAACCTTACAGCACTATGAGCCTGACCAGGCTGCTCATAACACTTGACCAGCACTATATGAGCCTGACCAGGCTGCTCATAACCTTACAGCGCTATGAGCCTGACCAGGCTGCTCATAACCTTGAGCAGCTGCTCACCTATGAGCCTGACCAGGCTGCTCATAACCTTACAGCACTATGAGCCTGACCAGGCTGCTCATAACCTTACAGCACTATGAGCCTGACCAGGCTGCTCATAACCTTATGGTAATGTGAACCTGACCATATGTACACTGATGTATCCAATCAAATTCCAGGGATGTTTTGCTAAAAAAAAAAAAAACACAGTGACAAACTACTCCTGATAAATCCTAATCTCATGGAGGTGTGGCAGGAATTCAAGACAACTCAACCACTGATCAGCAACATAACACCAGCTAAAACTCGCAGGAGCCCAAAATAGCAAACTTCCTTTTCAAGACAATCTGAAGACAAACTCAAACGGCACACCAGGGAGATTTTGAGGATCACACCACGAGGATCAATACCCCAGAGTGGGGGGGGGTTGTGGAGGCAGGGTGGAGGGGTTCCAGTCATCCTGGATTTCCAAGGATTATCCCAAACCTGTATACGCTGTCCTGAAAATTCCAGAATGTTGATCAGTTCCCATTCAGAAGAATTGCTACTTTTTAGTGTGAAATCCTATATGCATATTGGCAAACGGGGCTCTATAGTACACACCCTTCTTGTTCAAAAATGGGGTGCCCCAGCCAATAAAGGGTTGTTGCTGATTCCCGTCCTGCACTAACACCCCGCTGCCTTATGGATAAGGGCCATAAGACCGTCTATAATCACTGGAAAATTCCAGGGAAGTCAGGGTGTGTGTTTAGGATGACCGTAGCGAATAATCAATCTGATCGCTCCATCTCACAGACTGTAGCGAGCTTTAAAAAAAAAAGTCCAAAAATCAATGGAAGCACACACCCTGAGACAAACCTGTCTTTAAAATAGAATCGCTTTCCCCTTTGTATCTTTGTTTAAGACATAACAGCACCACCGAGATCGATGGTAATGGATCACTGCTGGGTTGTCAATGGGACTCAGCCCAAAGGTAGGGGGGGGAGGAGGGAGAGGGGGCTACCATTGTGCCCCTGGATTCTGGAGTCACCATCAATTTTCCAGCGGTTTGTCCCTTTTAAAAAGGCCACTATTGATCTCTCAATCTCCTTAACGAGCAATTTTACACCAGCTGGACACCAGTATGGGAATGAGCTGCCCACAATCACTCACGCAGAGTGACGTTTGCCACCGCTTCGCTCCGGCACTGGAAATGTGTACCGCAAATAACCAAATAAGCGTTTATCCCTTCTCCTTCTTTTCTAGATTTCTTGTTCTAAACCCTGGCAGGGGTAGGCGACCCTGAGGCGTCGGAGATGTTTCTGGTTTCAGTTCCACCCGAGCTTTCAGTCCCAGTTAGAGCCATCAGTCAGTGCCTGAGTCCGAATATTCAGAGACTGAGAGGTGACACTCTTCCTCCAAGACCAGCACATACATTGCATTAATAATAATAATAAGAATAAGAATCATCATAATCATAATCACAATCATAATCATCATCATCATAAACATAATCATAATAATCATATTACAGTGTAGTTATGGGACCAGATATAGCTGAACCTTTCCCCTGCACTGTGATAAGTTAGAGGCTCAGCTTCCCTGAGTGGAGGCAGGTTATGGCAGCAGTGTGGATAGGCCGCTCTGGTTATCTTCCCCTGGGGAGGCGATAGGAAAATGAAGACGTCTACGATTTGCTTTACGGCGTTTTTATGACGTTGGAGGAATTTGCTGTTGTTGTGTCCCAGACGGCGGTGGAGGATGGGGGCCATGCCCGCTTTAATTACGTGCTGGAGATGACATCACCCGCGGCCTGTCTTCGTTTATCCGCAGAGCACGATGAGAGTGAGTTTTATTATTGTGTTTTTAGTTTCTACATCCTGTACCCTGGTGTTTTCACGCCATTTTTGATCAAAATGTCAAAACACGTACGTTATATCACAACCAAATGGTTTCAAAGGAATTTGAAAAAAAAATACAGAACAAAGGAGGTAGTTATTAGACAATTTTACACATGCAAACACATATAAGGGTGTACCTACCTGTCTGTCGTGTGTGTGTGTGTGTGTGTGTGTGTAGTGTGAGTGTATGTGTGTGCATGTATGCTGTTTGTGTGTGTGTGTGCATGTGTGCTGTCTTTGTACTGTGTGTGTGCCTGCACATGTTTATGTGTGAACAAAGTGGAAAAAGGGAAATCTCAAGATCTCCTCTTGCGCGAGATGGAAGCAGCTAGAGTGAGTTTACAAGCTCGAGGAACGTGAGGGAGATTTCACTTTAACAAGAGGTTCTGAAGCACGACATGGCACGGCTCCTCTCAATGAGCTGATTGTGGCTTCAGCGAAAAAAAAAAGCCCTTTCTAAGGGATGGAAAAATACCTTTTGATGTCAGCTGAAATTTCACACAACAATGTAGAGCGATCTGATTTAGGCGGGAGGATTTCAGATTTCTGGCAGCCATGGTTTCTGTGGGCAAGTCCCCTCCCTCTACTGCTGATAACTTCTCCATGTGGAGGACAATGGCCGCTTTTGTTATCCAAAAGAGTCTGTGTGTGTAAGAGCACATTTGTTTATGTGTGTGTGTGTGTATGTGTCTGTCTGTCTGTCTGTCTGTCTCTGAGACTGACAGACTGAATGAGCTCATGTGATATTAGTCAGTGTTTTTACGTGTGAACAAGTTTTCTGAAGAAAAAAAAAACAATATTTTGAGAAAAAAGGCAACATCCACTCACTGCTAGCGGAAGGGCGTATTGTCTGTGTAGATAACCAGACAGACAGGTAGATGGCAGGCAGGCAGACGGGATGAGTGGGAATCTAAACACAGACTGAAGGAGGTAAGACAGACAATCCTGTAAACTGTAGAGATAAAGTACAGCCAGCAGCCTCCGTGAATGACTGACACACAAGAGTGAGGGAGATTATATGGTCGCCCAAGTATGTAAATATCCACACAGGAGACCTTATCTGGAGTGTGTGTGTGTGTGTGTATACGATTGTGTGTGTGTGTGTGTGTGTTGGGGGCTTGTTCACATACAGTATTTGCAAAGAGAGGATGAGGAATAGAAAATGAGTGAAAGACCTAAGATAGCTCTAGGCCTTTATTATGAGCAAAAAGAAAGGTTACTTCTGTGTGTGTGTGTGTGTGTGTGTGTGTGTGTGTGTGTGTGTGTGTGTGTGTGTGTGTGTTATTTATTTATGCAACATATAGAGTTGGTGTCTTCCTTTGCCTCCCTCCATTTTATACTGAATTAAAACCCTTTCTTTATCTTAAGAAGATTGTAATGAACAGTGTGGCGTTTGTGTTGTGTTTAGACAACTGCTTTGTGGTCGTATCAACGGTCCATATGAAAATTTAGGAACTCTGGATGGTGATAAATGAAAGCAAGTGTCTTTCCTCTCTGTTTAATGCCATGGTCAACGCCTGGCTGTGGACTTACACCTGGAGCTCTACTAAGGTATATGCACATACATATATACACACACAGACAAGCACACACACACACACACACACACACACAAAGGCAAAAGACAGAAACAGAACTGCTACAGTACCTCTCCATTCCGTGCGGTGTGCTTTCACTGTCAGGCTCTCTGCTCTCTGATCCCGCAGTGCGCCTGGGTTTTAAAAGGCCTTAGACAGAAAGAAAAACCAGTTTTACAGTTCACCAGGGCTGGTGACTCACATATGTCAGCTACACCCCATAAACCTGTCTTGTTTTTCTTTTTTTATATTATTATTATTTCTGGATAACACACAAAGCAGAGACGGAGGCCTAGCCTTGGGCCTCCGGTTCCATACCACACACTTCATAAATCAGTCACAGATAATTAAATGGAAGTGATTTACTTCTATTTTCTTCTCTTCTCTTTTTTCCCCCTTCCCTTTATCATTTTTCTCTTTCTCTCTCTCTCTCTGTCTCTCTTTCGCTCTCTACCCATGCATGGTTTTAGAAGATGTGTGCACAGGCTACATTATCTATCACCCTTGAAACCCAAATACAATCAAAGGGGTTTCAAAGAGGAGTAATAAACGTATCACCATTAATGCACTCAGTCATCATCTTTGCCAGGGAGAGAAAGGAACGCCGTCTTAACTTTTTATTTTACATGACAGAGTACTCCAGGGTTTCCCTCGCCGCAGCTCAGGCCTCGGCGCAGGAGAATTCCGGCTGATTTAAGACGACTGCCTGTTTCCGAACGCCATACACCGCTTTGACAAATGTGTTACAGTATGAGTCATTTTACACGCAATACTTTGTTTTAATTATTTTTAACACAAATCTGTTTTCATCCAGCTGATGAGCTGGTGATATTGCTGCTGACTGTGCTGTAATCGTAGCCCTGTGCTTTTCTGGTTTTGTTGTTCGGCAGGCATATCTTAATACCTGACTAAATGCAAAACTTCAAATGCAGAATAAAAAAAAGACTGAGATAAGGGGAAAATGTACTTATTTTGCCTGTTATCCATCATTCTGATTTTAATTTTCATTGCAGTTTCACTCTTTGTTCCCAGCAAGGGGTCAACAGTGTGTCTCCCCAGCTCCCTCCATTAAAACCCTCCCGGTGAACCTACTCTCCTGTGCCCATAAAACGAATACACTCAGTGGATATTCAGTCCCTGCAATGGAGGAGTTTAAGAAAAGTGCGAAAACCCGGCAACATTTCTGAAAACAGCATATTTTTCATTTCAGTGCAGTATCATGCACTTTCATAACTACTGCACTTGCATAACTATATGACTAGCAATATTTTGCTTCCATAATTGTCTGGGGAGATTGTAACAATTGCTTAAGTTTGCTGTAGTGAAGGGAGAATCAGGTGTCATGACACCAGAAACATACAGAGTTAACGTAGGCATTCAGTTGCACAACAATTTGAACCAATAACTGCGCTCTGCCTCGGACAACACATTCATGATTGGTTCTGCCATGGATGACACATTCATAACTGGTTTGTGATTGGTTCCCACTAGATGATTGTCAGCACATTGTAGCATCAGTCACCACCTTCATTCTATCGCTACTTCTAAGCGAAATAAAATGGTTGTGAGTATCATGCACATGTTTGAGTGTAGCTACATGTCAACCACTACCATATTTTCTAGGAAACTAGATTGTGTTCCATGATCCAAACAGATGTGTGAATCGGGTATTTCCCATTCTGGCAGTAACTGCACAAATGGTTTAGACTGGGGTTTGTCTCAAGACTGTGCCAAAGCCAGCTGCAGTTTACGGCTGCAGCGTTGTCCAGCACCTTCGTCTTAAACAGCTTTCCTCTCTGTTTCTGGCATTTCCATGATAGCATTAGCAGAATCTGCATCCACACAAACACACACACACACACACTCATACACACACAAACACACACACACACACACACACACTCACACAAACACACACACTCACACACACACAGACACACACACACACACTCACACACACACATAAAAAACACACAGACACACACACACACACACACACACACACACAAAGTGACAGGTGAGGAGGCTAACACTTAGCATGCATGCATACATGTGCACACACTTTTGGTTTTGGATCATGTGATTTACCTTAAAGATAGGTGACCTCACCTGGAATAAAGGGAGGAGACAGACAAGTACTGTCAGTGAATTACAGTAGCGCTGTTTTCTTATCTCTCCTTTTGTTCAAAAAGCCTATTTGAGAGGTATTGGGTTAGTTTTCAGGCCTTTGTTCTCATTTCTTTGGTACATACTACACACACACACAGACCATTGCTGCATATACTACGGGATATAATGGGATAGACTGTGATAGCATAATAATAATAATAATAATAATACAATATATAATATATGTTATATTATAATAAAAGTCATCATCATCACTGTCACCATAATACATATTCTGTAGCTTAATCTTGACTTGGATCTCAAACAGCGGGGGCTGTCTCTCCTACACCTTCCCCCCCTCTGAAAGATCATACTCCCCACACAAATACCCAGCATGCACTGCTGTGCTCGCACAGCTTACATAACGCACCAAGGACCCTGACAATGTACCTGCTGATCCGTGGCATCGCAGGGGTTCTCTGCCGGCTCAGTGCCATGCTGGAGCAGATCGCCTCCTCCGCAGACGCGATGTTTCACCAATTCACATTTTGGCAGTTTATGTTGGAGCATCCGTGATCCCAGACTAGGGGCGGCACCAGACCCTATTTACCGGGGCATGAGCCCCAGGACTAATTTGTTGTACCCCAGAAAATGATCATGAAAAATAACTAGTTTGTAAAAATGTATCATAAATTGCTAGTGTGAGGATGTGGGCACTGTCTGTGCCCCAGTAGTGCTAAAAGTCTAGCAACACCCCTGTCCCTGACTCTGGGTTTTTGGTTGCTCTAGGTTTGCTCTTCAGCTCCCAGCCAGTACATGTACAGTACAATCGAATGACTCTGTGTCGAAGCCTCTGAACTTTAGGGTATATATATCCATGGCAACAGTAAAGAATATTTATGGTGCTGTATTTTCCCACAATGTGCCAAAGAATCAGCTGAGTGTCAGAACTAACACAGATTTGTATTTTAGTGTACCAGTGTCATAGAGTGGTTAGAGAGCATTGCCTGCAGTTTAGAGGTTGTGGCTTTGATTCCCAGGTAGCTTCCCTGTTAGACCCTTAAATTACCTCAGTGACATATTCAGGTTAATGAACTGATGGTGTGCAAAAATGCAAGCTGGGTATGTACCTATGCAAAATTTGTCATTTTGCTTAGAATTGTCCTAAAAACTCAAATGTCAGCATTACATCACATATTCACACTGACCATGCTACATACGTGATGATTTAAGGACAAATGACTAAGACATAACTTTTAAATTAAATGAGTGAAATTATTTTTTGTTAATAATTTGTGGACATGTGTTGCTGCACATGTGCACACACACACACACACACACACACACACACACACACACACACACATAGACACAGACTAACCAAAGTAGGTGCCGTCCCGCATAGAGCAGCTTGTCTTTGACACCATGTTAAGATAATGAGACCTGGCAGGTGAGCTTAGGACCACCCCTGCGTCATCTGGAACGGGAGCGCGTGTCACACTTCGCTCCAGCCACAACTTGTAAGATCGAACACACGGGCAATAAACCTTTCATAAGATCCGACACTTATATTATTTTATAATGCAGTTTGCTTTCATCGGCAACACATCTAATGAGGGACCGTTTTTGAAGCCCTCTGCATTTGAATGGAAGTAACCGCCTTGAAAACATTCTTTACAACACTCACCGGGTCTATAAATAACAAGAACCTGTGAGGTCCTTCCTCGCCGAAGTAGCTGCCCCTTTCTGGTTTAATGTTTGACCGTTGTTTTGCTAAAGACCTCTCCTTTGATGAAGTTATGCGTTGGCAACTGTCGACCCCGCCCCTTGGGCATGGAGATTTATGCCTCGGCTCGGCCTCGCGACGGGAAACCTGCCCTCAAAACATCAACAACAGGAAACGGCGATCAGTCATCGACACGCCAGAACAGCTGTTAACGGCCCACTTCAAGGCGATACATGAAGGGAGTAGTTCCCCGCTGGATCCCTCCCTCATACAGGCTCTCCCTTTATGTGTCCTTTTTTCCCTCACTCCCGCCTACTCCATCTTTTTGTACTCTCCCGGCTGTATCCTCCCAGTGACTTTTCCTTTCCCTTTTATGCTCTTTTTTTTCAGTTATTTTAAGCTGAGGTCCCAAGCGCCGCTTTGAAAAACCAGGTGAAAATGTAATCATTTGCGTATTTTGGCCAATCTGCCACGCTTAATGTTCATGAATTTAAAATGTGCGTTTGCTTCAAACCAGTCTCGCTGACCTATCGCATGCGCTCGTAGATTATAAATCTCGGGATGTTTCTTTGATTTTAACTTTTGAGTGTTGTTTTGTTTTGGCTACGGCGCTACTTTGATGGTAAAAATGTAGCTTATAGTTCCATTATTTTGTAAATAAAATGATGAATAATTCGTGTATTTTTTCTATGGGCTACGCATCGTGCCCAGTCACAGCCTCGAACGTACGGTACCACCTACAGCGAAATTCCGATGTTCAAACATCACCTTCCAGCGCTTCCCCTTTGAACTGCGGCGGCTCCTTTCATCTAGTGCGTGTGATACAGACAATGCGTATTCATAGGTACTTTGCAGGATAAACCCACAGACTGCGATGTTGTTTTCAATAACTTGCCACTCCATTTAGTTTCCTGTCACTGGCTGGCAGCGAAATAAACAAAGGTGAGATTAACATTTGGGTGGAGGCGGGTCAGGGGAGGGGTTGGGGTGGGGGAAAGGGGGAGGGGTTGCTGGCTCAACAATATTGACCAACTGTAAATCAACTTGGCAATAATAGTCATAACGTCATAGGTGTAACATTTCAGCATGCTGAATTGTGTTTCAAAGAGTAACACATATTATACAAAAAACTATTACAATGACGCACAATTCTATGGTGAGCAAGCTCAAATTAAAGCACATTATTGATCAACATGATCTCAAAAGGTGGCGTGTGGGGACAGTTTTCCCAGCTCCCATCACCAAAGTTGCCGTTAGTCTCCTCCCACTCTCAGCTGAAGAAACATACAGAGGCAGAGATCAGATCAGGTGACATCCCAGCAGAACGCAGCAGCGTGTGCACGGCCTGTCCCGCATCGCTGCAGTATTGCCATTGTTCCCGGGAACAGCATCTGTGTCTTGGGTCTTTATGCAGGTGATGAGTGACGGTTGTCCTAACATATCACATAGTGTTTGACATGTCCTATAAGTCAAACACTTATCCTATTGACAGAGGAAGGAGTCCCTATGTACACTCACCCCCCCCACCACTCACACACACACCCCCACTTCGCCCCCAGCTCCTTTTCCAGACAAATGGTTGTACTCATTGCTGCCAAGAGCCACTCTGTTGACAGCCTGTGATAGCCTGTGACTCGGGCTGCACCTCCCAGGAGCCATGACTGCACACAGGCAGAGACAAAAGATAAATTCAGATTAAGAGCATGTGAGTGTAAATGAGTGTGAATGCGGGGCTTTGATGCTCTCTGCTCTGGCCATCATCCGACTTGCCAGCACACACCACGCATGCCAGTCTTGTTTTTTTTTTTTTTTTTTCTTTTACGGTTCTCAAAATTGCTATCATTATTCGGCAGTTGAGAGGGACACGTTGTAATTTGAGCGCGTCTGTAAAGTCTTTGTTGGTCTGCTCGGAAGATTGAAGGACAGGAGAGTTCTCGGTAAGAGACTCAGCCCCCGTGTGACACCCATGTCTCCAGGCTTTTGTTCCTCTTGCCCCAACACTATCATTACGGACGCTGTCCGTGACTGGGAGATGGAGGACGTGTTGTTCCCTAGCCCCTCCCTGCCCCAGGTCAGCGGTTCATACCTCCTGTCCTTGCGCCTCTTTTACGGCGCGGTTCACACAAGTGTCAGCTTTGATGTTGGGGCTCTTCCTCCCAGCAGACCTGGTGTTTTGGCTGCTGGGCCGTCCTAAAGATGGCACTTAGAGCCGCCTGACTCATCCGGGCCGACATTAACTAACATTCTAACATTCATAATGGAGTTTGTATCCTGCAGCATTCTAGCCACAGCTGTCTCAGTTTTCGGTTGTTTCTTTTTCTTTTTCATTTTTCTATTTTTTGCAAAATTTAGGGCACAGTGAGTTACACAGCTGTTCGCTCCCCAAAGCCCAGAGCTCGGGTGTCTGCCGACATCCATTAATGCCTCTCTGCCTCCTATCACCGCTAAGGCTGGCTCTCTCAGAGTGCCTTGAACTTTGACCCTGTGACATCAGTCCAGCACTACCTCTGTAGCATGAAACTTGAGTGTGTTATATTTAATGTAAGTATTTAAAAAAACATGAGGAGAAAGGAAGTTACATTGCTGACAAATTTGTAAATCATCTCAGCTTCAAGATCTTTTTTTTTTTCTTTTTTGACAGTTTACACAGGTCACGTAATCCTCTACCATTTTCTCTTCACTGACTTCTTTTTTTCTCAGTGATTTATCTAACCACCAACCTCCCCCTTTCCCAAAACTCCCCCAAGCAGTCAGCAGAATTAACTTGCCTAGGAAAGGCACCCCAGAAGTACCTCTCCCGAGGGGAACAAAAAGTCTGCCCCATGAAGTCGTATATCACGGCCGCGGAGTACATCGCTGTCACCTTAATCACCGTCACTAAGGTGGGCAGCAGCACTGTGGAGGAGCTTCAGGCTTCTAGAATGCTGGCCGTGGGGTCTTGGGCCTTCCTGTGGCAGGAATTACCCAATGACAGACCAGGAACTCTGGATCGGGACCAGCTATCGTGTGTTTCTGCGGTGAATATTAAAAATTGACTCTGAAAGGTCATATATTTGTCATGTGTATAATAATGTAAATTAAACATGAATAAAATATATTTCATCATAACATTTAACATCATATTATTAGTAGTATCGATAGTTGTAGTTGCTAGTAGTAGTATTTAAGAGTAATAATTTGATACTCCTGTAACTTGTTGAGCCCTGTTGCTCCCTTTTTCAAACCACAGGTAGGAAACATGAGGTGGAATGAATGCTTAGAAAGTGACAGGTGGCGTTTCTCAAAACTGAGGAGGTAATCACTGCAGTCAAAACAATGAGTGGTGCAATTAAATTAACATTAAAATGCATACCATGTTTCATGGGAGGCAGTTAAAATTAAGCAGAACTTCTGTGTGACTCGCCTTCGCTACAGAAATGGCAAGGTACTTTGTTATGAGATATTTAAGCTGTTACTTCAGTTCTGCATGCCATGAGTGAATTATAGTTTAACTTCCTGTTCCGAACGCCTGTGTGTAGCTTGTCAGCTTTCAGAGTTCCCTTGAGAACTGACATCCATTATGTCCTGAAAGATACCAGTGAGATACTAGTGTTTTACTGTGTATAAAATAAAATAAATACCTCTTGAAAACCAGGACGTTATAGGCTCAGTCTTGGACATTAGCTAAACATGAAAATGACCCGTGCAGTATATGCCTTCCCTTCCGCGACTTCAGACAGCCCGTGTGAACAAAAACAGAATTCTGCACATATAAAGTTAGTGTATCGGTATGATCTACTAATGCATTTTCATCTTTCAGTCGTTGAGCTTGTGTATCATTCCAGTCAACAGAAGCCAAGACAGACTCTCAAGACGGCAGTACAAATACTGTGGATCTAAATGAGACAATGTGTTCTTAGTCTGACGTTCTGTATATATTCATCCAAACATAAATGCACCGGAGTTTACGCAGTCAATGACACCCTATATAAACAATTTGTACAACAATTTATAGATTGTTTTCATAATAATAAGAGAATACAGTGGTGAAACTGTGGTAGCATTTTTTTAGCTGCAGCTTGTGGGAGCTCACACTGGGGTTAATATTTATCACTTTCATATATTTGTGAGTGAGTGTTGGCTGTGGCTTGGAGTGGCATGAGTTTGTTTACGTTGAGTGCCATTTCCCGTTTCATGCTGCTCCAGTTTCAATCATCTTTCATGAGAGACTTGAACCACTGAAGTGATTCCCTGAAAGAAATGTTCATTTCAGATAATGATCTCAGGCCTGTGCAGGGCGAGCTAAAAAAATATCTGTATGTCTAATGTGTATGTTTATCCACTAAAGAGAACCGCATTTGTACTCAGAGCACTTTGGGTTTCTTTAAACTAAACCATAATTCACTGCAATGAAATGGAAACATAAAATAATAAATAAATGCATCGATGAATAAATAAAGACTGATTACCTATAGTTTATGCAGCCATTTTAAAATGAGATTTGCATAGTGAATTTCTGTTACAACACCTGAGCCAAATGTCACCGAACAATTTTTCCGTACCAAAATCTTCCCCAGAAAATTATATTAAGTGACTACACTTTAGTTGTATGTGTCTTGTACCGCATAGGCTACAACTGTATTATGAAATGGAATTATAAATGCAAATTGTACCCGTTTTTAAGTGTTTTGACTTTTCCATGTTGAACAGACATAAAATCAAATTACAGGTTAAATTAACGCTAATCCTAGTTGAGTTTCTTACTCCCCCGCTCCGTCACATTTCGGCACCGCTCAAATTCTGAGGGCTGCGATGCGCTCCGTGTGACACTACGCCAAACTGACAGACATGAAAAGTACATGGCCAAGCGATGATGACAGGTCTCTCCCAACAAAAAAAAAAAAAACAAACAAGAGTCATCTGTAAGTGACTCTGTACATGTAGATCTTGAATAATAATACTAATAATAATACTAATAATAATAATAATAATAATAATAATAAAATGGTGGATTCCTGGAGGCAAAGACGCCTTGTATATTGCGGGGGAGGTCTGTTCGTACAAACTATTCTGCATTTCGCCCATAGGTTATTCAGGATTAAGCCTGACAAATTTCGCACACAATTGAGACTAAAGCGTTTTGAGCATCAAAGCTTCACCGACTCCAACTATTTCGGGCCGCCACTAATAGCTCCTGTCAGGCGTAATTTTTAAGTAATTTAACCAATTCATCGTATAATTAGGTTAGCAAAATTACCTCATTGGCCAATCCGTCAGCAGTAATGCAATAACGTCATTAACATTCCAGATTCATAGGCAGAAGTGAATATGGGGTCGTTCTTGCTTTATTAGATTTTATAGTTACTGATTTTGTAAGCTTCACAAAAGAAACAGAATCGACTGACAAGCGTTGTGAACTTTATGGCTTCTGTTCAACAAATTCCTAACGCTCTTACTCGTCAATAAACCCCGGGATTCCTTTGAAATTTCAATAATGCGCTTGATAAGATTAAATGATTATTCCAAAAAGAGTCAGTTTTGTTCATTATAAATAGTATTACCAATAAATCGCATAGCATCCTGTTATTTAAAAGACGAAATGTCAGCCCGAATCGTTTGGTTGGTTTACTGTCACCAAACTTGACTGCACTTGAAAGAGCTCAACGCTTGAGGTGACAGTGATGTCGCACTTAACTGCCGTGGTGAATGGCAAACATAAAGAGAATTCACCGGGTTATCCATGCAAATACCACGTGCAAACACCCTGGATTGCTGTCTTTTGGAATTTAGTAGTGAGCTTTGCATAGACACAAGACCTGCGAGGTCTTTGGCTGCACACGCAGTGAGGAGGAACGGAGGACTGCACATCCTTGACATTACCAGAATCGCATTAATGACGAGAGAGAGAGAGAGAGAGAGAGAGAGAGAGAGAGAGAGAGAGAGAGAGAGAGAAACGGAGTGAAAACGCCCCGCCCTAAAGGGACCAACGCCAACCCTCTCATTACCAATGCGGGCTGCGAGGATTGGTCGGCGGTTGTTCGCTTTGAAGTTCTCCTTCAGATCTACAATATTTGAAGTGTTCATGGTTGAGAGGAATGCGCGTTGAGAAAGAGAGCGGAGAACTACTGGGACTGCCTATGCGTGTCTGGCGCGGACATCCGCGTTTTGGGATTTCTTGTTTTTCAATTTCCCTCTAGCCCGTTTTTCTTTCAGCCTTTCCGCTTGTAACTTATTCTGTTTGGGTTTTTTTAATCTTCTTCACCCTCCTCTCGGACAGCAGCAACGGTGGAGATAGGAATCTTTTTCTGAAAAAGAAATAAGAGAAGAGGGATCGGGGCAGCGAAGGATGAGCACGCAGGGGAGAGTTCCTCCACCGCTTTGAGGGTATAAGGCAATCACTCCGATTCGATTTTGCTGGGACGCGAAGCCAGGGCAAAGAAGAGCTTGGCTTGGATTACAAATAAAGGACGCGATAGAAGGGCATTCAGTTGTGTTGATTTTTTTTGTTATGCGTACATAAATGCTTCCTGAATTATTCCCCTACACTGCCCTCGCTCGAACCCTGCTCCGCCTCGCTCCAGATGAGCGATTCTCCTGGTGAATCTGACGCACAGGCAGGCAGTCAGACACCCGAACGAACCAGCGACAGTGACGGCTTCACCAGCGACCGTTCCTCCGATAACCCAGAGCCCAAAAGCTCTCCGGTGTCTTCACTCTCTCCCTCGGATCCTATTCGCCAGGCAAAGCGGTTGCCTATTCGGATTCTCAAGATGTTGACCGCGCATAGTAGCCACTTGCTGCATCCGGAGTATCTCCAGCCTCTGACCTCTGCACCAGTTAGCATTGAGGTGAAGTATCCATTTTACTATCTCCCCAATAGCGTGATATTGCCTTTACATGTAAGATTTCACCTTTGTCTTTTAAAGTATCTGGCTTCAACCCACCTCACATGTGATTTTATTTTCCTCATCTATCGAGAGTAATTGCTGCCCGAATATTGTGGAAAAAGTATTTTGTGATTGCATCGCTGTTGCGTGTTTCCACCCTCCAGAGGTTTGCATCTACTGTCGCAAAGTATATTGGATGTTGCAAACTTTTAAGCTCTATCTCGCTCAGCTAGGCTTTGTCGGAGCAGTGGAACTGCCCGTTGTGGACGAGGTTATCTTCGCTTTAACCTCATTTCTGTTTGTATTTTGTTTGTAGCTGTTGACTCTCTGTGGTTACATGTTTGTTTTGTGGTTCCTTTATCCACCCCGCATTCTAAGAATCGATAAAAGGAAGGGAAATACTTAGAAAACGTTCGCTGGCTTTGTGTTTAGTAAAACAGTGCCCTCCGATAGACCGTGATAAAAGCTGGTTATGGTTTTATTTACATTTGTCCTTTTCACACTCGGAAATCCGAAGTATACATTACGCAACGCTCTCCCGGCTCGATGGTGGCATTCTGCCCTCTGAGATCTTGCGTCTGACAACGCTGTGCGGTACAGAACATCGTTTTTACTTCTCCGTGTCTGCTCGAATGAGAGTCGTTTTCCTCCGACTGTGCCAATATTCGATGCAATTCGAAAATTATTTTCCGGTCTATTTCAAGGTCTTAACTTTATTATTATTATTATTATTATTACGATTTGTGTTTTTAACACATAACAGCGTTGTCAGCTGTTCCTGACACAGTCACGTATTTCTTTAAAATCATTTCTACCCAACTACGTAGTCTTGTTATTTTTGTGTCATTGTTGTCTTAGGAAGTTCCTCAAACGTAAGCGCCTTGTGCTTTTACTCGCTCAAGGGTGACCGTCCTCCGAGCTACCCACTTTATTTGTTTCCCATTTTGTGTTTATCTTTCTTTCAATTTCTTGGATCACGGAGCATGCATTATGGCTCCTCTAAGGACTTGAGAATTTATGTGTGTTTATCCTACACTCCTGCAACACCATCGGGGTAAAATCAAGTTACGCAAAAGGTTGCGCAAATGGAGATAAGCAACATACCTCAGTGCTTACGTGGTTTATAGGTAACCCACAACTAATGCAAATACCTCAGCAAACCATTTAAGACATAATTTATGGCTGGTTTAATGTATGGTTTACAATGTAATAACTCCACCTTGTAATAATAATAAAGATAATTACGACAGTGCGTATGCTACTGATATAGCCTTTGAAATACCTTATCATCTTTTTACAACAAGACCTGCAAGAAATTTTTAGAGCAATACCAAATGCCATGTATATATGTCATCATAGTAATTACATTTAGAAAATGAACCTGCCGTTGCAAAATCATAAGTATGTGTCTTATGTGGGTATTGAATAGAGATGACCTTTTTGATAGAACCTGGAGGAAAATAAGTGAATGTAACTCCACTGTAAATCCTCATTGTGCCTCACTCTGCCTGGGTGAGTTTTTGAGCTGACTGTGTCTGTCCTCCCCTGTAGCTGGATGCTAAGAAGAGTCCTCTGGCGCTCCTAGCGCAGACGTGCTCCCAGATCGGCAAGCCGGACCCACCTCCCTCATCCAAGCTGGGCTCCATCACCTCCAACGGGCTGGGTGACAAGGACCCTAACGGCCGGTCCTCGGGCTCCAGCCTCAAGCTGGGCGGGGACCAGCACCAGTCCTCCCTGGAGGACAAGTCCAGCTTCAAGCCTTACTCCAAAGTGGGTGGGGAGGGCCGGAAGGACGGGCCCAGTGGCAGTAATGGAGGCGCAGACAAGGCCGGGTTTCGGGTGCCGGGGCCGGGGGGCAGTAATGCCTCCACGGGGCCCTGCCAGTCTTTTCCCCCCCATGCCATCTCACCAAACTCCAGGACTGGCTCGCCCCCACAGCTCTCCCAAATGCCCCCCCACAGACAGGCCCAAACGCCCCCTTCCCAGCATCCTCAGCACCCACAGACTCTGCACGCCGACCCCAAGCCGGGCGGCGGCGACTCGGCCGGCGGCGACAGCGTTAGCGCTAGCGGTGGGAGCAACGGCGGCGTCAAGAAAGATTCGGAGCCGTGCAAGTCCGCTCTGGACGGCGCCCAGCTCGCCAACTCGAGCCACGCGCGCGCCAGCGCTAACTCCAGCAACGCCAGCTCGGACGCCAGCCCGCACCACGAGGCCAAGCCTGACTCCAACGCCCCCCAGCCCGGCCTGGCCTCCGGACACATAGCCCCCGTCTCCCCCTTCAAGCCGGGCCACTCCGTCTTCCCTCTGCCGCCCTCTAGCATGGGGTACCATGGCTCAATTGTGGGGGCCTATGCGGGTTACCCCTCCCAGTTCGTTCCTGGGTTGGACCATACCAAGTCCGCGCTGGTTGGAGGGGGGATTGGGGTTCCAGGGAAGCACCCTAGCTCCAGTCCCCTGACGGGCGCCTCTCCGCCCTCTTTCATGCAGGGCCTATGCAGGGACCCCTACTGTCTGACGTACCCCAACTCCCCCCACCTCGGCGGGAGCAGCAACTGCACCTCCTGCGTCCACGACCCCTCCTCCACGCTAAAACCGGGGTTCCCCCTGGTGTACCCCACCCACCCTCTCCACTCGCTCCACCCCAGCTCCCTGTCGTCCAGCGTCACCCCGGCCTCCCTCTCCCACCCGCTGTACACCTACGGCTTCATGCTCCCCAACGACCCCCACCCCCACGCCTGCAACTGGGTCTCCGCAGGCGGGCCCTGCGACAAGCGCTTCGCCTCCTCCGAGGAGCTCCTGGCGCACCTCCGCACGCACACGGCCCCCCACCCCGGGTTGGACAGCAGCAAGCTCCTGTCCGGCTACCCGTCCTCCGTCACCTCCGCCGCCGCGGCCGCCGCCTCCTGTCACCTCCACCTTCCTCCACCTTCCAGCCCCGGCTCCTTCTCCCTCCGGGCGCCTCCGAGCTTGGGCCTGGCCCGGTATCACCCCTACAGCAAGGCCCACCTCCCCCCCGCGGCAGCCGCTGCTTCCCTCCCCATGCACTCACTCCCGGCCTCCGCCCCCTACTACTCCCCCTACGCCCTCTACAGCCAGCGGCTAGGCTCCGCCTCCGCCCTGGGCTACCAATGATCCATGGCGGGGGTGGGACAGGAGCTGGATCTGATTGGACGCTGAGAGGAGAAGCTGGGGGCTCATCCAGCCCCTCCTTGGGGGAAGCCGCTGCTTTAGGCCCGGGGGAAATAGCCTGGAGCTAGGCCTGTATATGGACCTGGCCCTCGCTGGCTGCCCTGGACCGGTGGTTTTCATAATGTAGGCCGCTTGCACCAGGATACCATCTTAACTCACCCTGGGTTTCTGGAATTAAGCCCCAAACGCTGTGGTACCTACAACGAGAGAGTGTGTATGGGCATCGGTGTGAGGACGGGGAATCCAAATACTAAGCATTTCCAGAACACTGGGGAGGATTTTTTTAGTTATATTTCCATTTAGGCTGCCAGATAACCTTGCGACGAGGATGGTCACCCTGAAAACAGTCCTAGAACGCTTTTACTGTTCAGTCGGAACAAGCTCCGTCAAAGTCTCGAGAACCTTATCCTACCGCTCTGGGAACGTTCTGGGAACAGGAAATGGTTAGCTGGGAACGCAGTGTTTGTAGCATGGATGTGAGGAACACTCCAAGGGGATCCTGAGACACTTTTGTGTGGATGATGTTTGCAGAGAAATGGACGCATGCAAGCTTGACTCTTGAGTGTGTGAGACTAGTTTTGTTTTTGGTTTTTAGGTTTTTTTTATTTTTTTTTTCTCCCAGACTGAAAAAGTGTATTTATTTTCATGGAGCGCTTGGCTTTCAAGTTGGGGAAAATTTATTATCCAAATGCATTGTTCTTCTTAATTATTCTTATGATAATGATAATTATAATGATAAAATATTATTATTATGCTTATTATACACTTTTTTATTAAAGTTTTATGGTATGTGACATTGCAAATATGAACTGCAAGCTTCTTACAAAGGAACCCTACTTTTTTCCACAAAAAAAATCTGTTCTTCTTCTTTTTTTCTTTATAGAATTTTCCTTGCTTTTATATCCACCCTTCCGCAGTTCAGCCCCACAGAGGGGCGAATGAGAGCACGTGTCCTGAATGTGACGGCCATGTCACAGAGAAGTCCTTCACCGGGCTTCTGAAAAATGCCATTTATTTTTGATTTGAGCAAGTGACAAAAAAATACAAAACAAAGACAAAGAGATGTAATATTTTTTGTAATGTAACTGCGTCAACAGACTTGGGGATACCCCCCAAGAGGGGTGATTGAAACCAGAGATAATAAAAAAAACAAATTAATAAATTGAAAGAACACATAGCGATGGCAGCGCTGTCCAATCAAAGGACAAGGACTTATTTTGTTTAATAAATGATACTTGATTATATTTAAAATATGTGTTTTGGGTTTTTGTTTGTTGAAGCAGTGTTTATTTACATGCCTAATATGCTTTGTGTTTGGTGCAGTGCAATAGCCTGGGAAACTACCAGTCTTTGGCTCATGTAGATCAAGCGAGACGAAAGGTTACATGAGCATTTTTATAAAAATCGTTGCATCTATCATTGGCGTATCGATTATCCATCTGGATATGACGGATCCCAACGACGTTAATGACGCCCCCAGGCGAGAGTTGCACACAGCTTGGGGGACTGAAACAGGAAGGTCTGCCATCGACCTCTCTGTCCATCGGCTTTCTGAAAACAGGAAGGCCGGTGATCGATCTCCCCCTGTCCATTGGCTGTCGTGCACGCCGCGGTGGATCACCGGTTTTCTGTCGCCTTGGCGACTTTGTTCTGTCAGTCATGCACACACACACACACACACACACACATGGGGTTGGGTGGGGGGCAGTCGTTCAGGGTGAGTCTTATCTGTCCGCTCCTGCCAGGTGAAACAACTAAGAGGGCAAAAGCACAATGGGAGGGATTCCACAGGGGCGTGTACCTGCCTAACAGGGAATCGATTAGGTAGCAAACAAAACAGTGTTTGAGTCTTTGAGGACCGTCTGAGTCTCTATTCACAAATGAAGGCTTGGCTTTGTTAAATGAACCGTGAAATTTTGACTCAAAGGTGCTGTTGTTTTTATGGGGGGAGGGTAAACCGTGGGTGTGTGCGCTGAATAACATACATAGGTCTATGTTCTTATCTGTGTAGTCCTTTGTTAGATTGAAATAGGATGTCTAGGCTGACTTGTATCCCATACATCCAACTAGTGTCTTCAAAAACTCAACTTTCCAGGAAATGAGAAACTTGATTTCCCATCACATTACATTATATTATATTACATTAAACTAGTGTTAGTCACATGGTGTTTTGGATGAAATATGTCACTCACAGAGTTACAAAGCTGCTCTGAACTTATGATTTGAGCTTGCTATTGATGTATCAAATTTTAAAAATGGTGATACAAGGTTTTGTGTGTGTGTGTGTGTGTGTGTGTGTGTGTGTGTGTGTGTGTGTGTGTGTGTGTGTGTGTGTGTGTGTGAGTGAGTGTGTGTGAGTGAGTGAGTGTGTGTATGTGTGTGTGTGTGTGTGTGTGTGAGTGTGTGAGTGTGTAGTGAGTGAGTGAGTGAGTGTGAGTATGTGTGTGTGTGAGTGTGTGTGTGTGTGAGTGAGTGAGTGTGTGTGTGAGTGTGTGTGTGTGTGTGTGTGTGTGTGTGTGTGTGGGAAGTGCGGGGTTGCGGACTCTTCCGGTCTCAGAGTGAGAGGAAATGCAGCACTAATTGCTGATGCCTGTTTGTTCGTCCCCAGCTCTGAAACGCCACCTCAGCACATCGCAGGGTTCTCTCCACGCTGTTGTGAAAGAACAGGACATCGTGATTCTAATAATGACCCATGAGACCTAAACTCGCTCTCTTCTCTTACATTCACCCTCTCATTTTCTCCCTCTCTCTCTTTCTCTCTCACTCTTGCCTCTCCCTCCGAGCACAAAGGGTAAAGCTGACAAATTGAGGCTTTCAACAAAGAAACACTCGTCAAAAATCAGAAATCTCTTTGAGCTTTGCCCCTGTGTTAACCCAACTCTACGATGCAAAATGTCCGTCTGATTTAGTACATGCAGAGCGTCTGATTGAAGGCTTGCCAAAAAAAAAGTTATAACTACTTTAATAGCTCTCAGTCATAGTTTTTACGTGTGAATACTTTGGAGCCTGAATAATGACACTGTTGACACATTCCAGTCAGGATTTTGGCTTTGGTTTTGTGAAGGCCCTGTGGAATTATTTTGGACTGCATAGAGCACAGAGTTGAGAGGCAGAGCTGGTCAGTTTTGGGTGAGGCAGAGCTGGTCAGTGTTGGGTGAGGTAGAGCTGGTCAGTTTTGGGTGAGGCAGAGCTGGTCAGTTTTGGGTGAGGCAGAGCTGGTCAGTTTTGGGTGAGGCAGAGCTGGTCAGTGTTGGGTGAGGAAGAGCTGGTCAGTTTTGGGTGAGGTAGAGCTGGTCAGTTTTGGGTGAGGTAGAGCTGGTCAGTGTTGGGTGAGGTAGAGCTGGTCAGTGTTGGGTGAGGCAGAGCTGGTCAGTTTTGGGTGAGGCAGAGCTGGTCAGTGTTGGGTGAGGTAGAGCTGGTCAGTTTTGGGTGAGGAAGAGCTGGTCAGTTTTGGGTGAGGCAGAGCTGGTCAGTGTTGGGTGAGGCAGAGCTGGTCAGTTTTGGGTGAGGTAGAGCTGGTCAGTTTTGGGTGAGGAAGAGCTGGTCAGTTTTGGGTGAGGCAGAGCTGGTCAGTGTTGGGTGAGGCAGAGCTGGTCAGTGTTGGGTGAGGCAGAGCTGGTCAGTGTTGGGTGAGGCAGAGCTGGTCAGTTTTGGGTGAGTAGCTGCTTTGCCTTTCTTTCCCCCATTCTGTCTCTCTCTCTCAAACTAAAGCAAATCCAGATAATTTTATTGCCATGACAGGCAGTGTCTACCTTTGCCAAATCTCAGATAGGTTTACAGACATGACATACAACCAAAAAACAAACTAAGAGTAGTGAAACAATAATAAAAAGTGATTAACTATTTATATAGCAGAACAACACTCCCCGCCCCCTCTCTCTCTCGCTCTCACTCTGACGCTCTTCATGTGATGGCACGGTAGAGTTCTAAGCGCAGGTGTAACTTGACAAGGCCGTTAGCAAAGCCTCGCCCTCTCGGGTCACGGGGAGCGCTGCCAGAGCATCAGGGCCTGCACGCCCTGCCTGTCGCTTGGGCTGTGTAATCGGAGAGCCTGCTCTTATTTCTGCACCCTCCCCCGGCACTGTGTGTGCTCAGATCCTGTGTGTGTGTGTGTGTGTGTGTGTGTGTGTGCTCCAGATCCTGTGTGTGTGTGTGTGTGTGCTCCAGATCCTGTGTATGTGTGTGTGTGTGTGTGTGTGTGTTTTGTGACTTTGTGCATGTGTGTGTGAGGCTGTGTGAGTGTATGTGTCTGTGTATGTGAGTGTGTGTCTATTTTATGTGTGTGACTGTGTGTGTGTGTGTGTGTGCTCCAGATCCTGTGTGTGTGTGTGTGTGTGTGTGGCTCCAGATCCTGTGTGCGTGTGTGTTTGTGACTTTGTGCATGTGTGTGTGAGGCTGTGAGTGTATGTGTATGTGTCTGTGTATGTGCGTGAGTGTATGTGTCTGTGTATGTGAGTGTGTGTGTCTATTTTAAGTGTGTGACTGTGTGTGTGTGTGTGTGTGTGTGTGTGTGTGTGTGTGTGTGTGTGTGTGTGTGTGTGTGTGTGTGTGTGTGTGTGTGTGTATGTGTGTCTGCTGTAGCTGAGGTCCATTGACCTCAGATCTGCTTGTACCCATCTCTGAAACTGGTCACTGTCCAAGGCAATCCTGTCCTAATACATTTTTTATAATGCTAAAAACCATGGAGTGTTTCTATGGCATATTTGCAGCAATATCACTTTGCACCATGTCATCCAACATGGCCATTTCCTGTGTGAATGTGTCCATGACGCATATACTTGTGCAGCCATTTTGATAAATCGGGCTTGTGGCGAAGAGGAATGTTCCCACTGTAGACTTTAGACGCTCCGTATATGAATGGAATTACATGTATGCTCTTTGCATGTTCACTCTGAACAGCTCCCTAAAACATTCGGCCATGAAATATGGAGACCATGAAATCTCTGTGTGCCTGACCTTTTCACACGGCGCAAGTCAGCCCAAGTTCCTCCTTCATCACAACCACGCAGAATGTTCGGCATTATATCAGCTTCGGCTAGGGTAAACTCTACTCTGGTAAACCAGGCAGGAAAATGGGTTCATAACTTAGAGGTTGTGAGTTCTATTCCCAGGGAGGGCACAGCCATTTTACCATTGAGCAAGACACCGCATCTGAATCAGTTGGGTAAAATATCCAGCTATAGAAATGGACTGGGTGGAAAGGTTCAGTGGGCAGTTTCTCTCGCCAACGTGTTCAAATAAATATCTTAAACATAAAGTGATAACACAACACGTAAGGCCTTCTCGACGTCCATAAACTCAATTAAGACTGAATTAAAACGCTGAGCCTTTTGCCGTACTAGGAAAAGGACTTCAGTCTGGAGAGAAATGTACAACTTCAACACTGAATGACATCACATAGGGACCACACTCAATCGTTTTTTCAGTCATATATATATCAGTTTGTTTGTGGATGTTTCTGCTAGTTTACAGTAACTCAGTACACCATCATAACTACTACCTTCACAGAAAGACAGAGTCCTGGGAATGCTATCTAAGACATTTTATAGCTTAGCTACACGCTCTGCAGACCCCTGTGAATATAAACCGGTTATTCAGCACGACTGTATCACTGAGATTTCACTGTCATGCTCTGTTTGTGAGGACCGGGTAGATGGCATATTTAATATTTCATGAACAGCGGAAACCACTTCACAACTCAGGCGAATGCAATAGTGGATGTTTATACAGCAGATTTCATCATTACACTATTCATCAATTAATTTATTTGCTAGCTGTCAGGATGGTTTGATTAGCTTGGACTGGATCGCCACCTACAGGTGTCAGATGAAATGCACATGGGAGACTCTAGCTAGAGGTTTGGTTTTTTTGCACTACATTATATATCATGTATTTATGTATTTATTTTCTTTGGTCGGCTATATTTATGTTTCCAGTACTTAAATAGTTCCCCATAGAAACATGCAGGTGGCGTGTTGTAAATGACAGATTTTTGGAGGGTGGGTCCGTCTGTTTGATTGAGTGCCACTCTGGTCTCTGGAGACGTCACTCCTCAGAGAGATTCCTGGAAGAGTAGATTTGTGCAGTGGGAGTGAGTGTGTGTTTGTGTATGCGTGTGTATGCTTGTGTGCGTATGCACAGGTGTTTGTGTGTGTGTGTGTGTGTGTGTGTGTGTGTGTGTGTGTGTGTTGTGTGTGTGTGTGTGTGTGTGTGTGTGCATGTGCATACTTTTGTGTATATTCACTGGTATTTGTGTGTACATGCATTCATGACTGTATGTGAGTGTGAGTGTTTCTGTGTGTGCATGTGCGTGTATGCACAGGTGTGTGTGTGTGTGTGTGTGTGTGCGTGCACCCGTGTGTGTGCGAGCGTGTGTGTGTGTGTGTGTGAGACTGTATAAATGTGAGGAGAGGACACTTCCGTGCACATTAAGAGGGGGAATGAGGAAAAAAAAAATCTTTTCATCTTCTTTGAGAGGAGGAATTAACACCACTGTCAGACTTCTACACTCACTTACCCAATCCATCACTTTGCTCCTGCCATTCCTCCCCTCCCCCTCATCAATCTTTCCCTCCATCCATCTTTCCTTTCCCCTCTCTCCTCTCCTCTCCTCTCTCTCACTGTTCCAGCTGAATCAACACTCAAATGCTCCATTGCTGTCACCTTGGCTAGCTGGGGTGGGGGGGGGTGTGACAGTTAATTTAGTCCCAGAGACAACACGCAGAGCAGGGCTGGGAACTAAATCATGGTGACACACAGTGGAAGCAAGGCCAGAGGGGGAGGCAGAAGCTGTAACTCCCGGAGAATGAGGCATCAAGAACCCAATAATAGGTGGGGCTACTATGAGCTGTCAATCACTGACTACTATGAACCAATCAAAAAGACAAGGACCTGGTTGCACTCTCCAGAGGAAAAGGAAAACACAATTGATTGTTTTGAATCATTGTGTCAGTGACAGTTTAAAGTAGGTCAGGCTGCTTTTTTTTTTTTTGGCCTGTGCAAGGACCCGTTCTCGGGTCTCTAACGTGCGGAATACGTGGCGGTGTGCTGGTGAAACGGATTGGTCGGTGGCGCCGTTCCCGCTCTGGGAGAGTGTCGCCGCTGTCACGGGCGAAGCGGCACAGGCGTGCGTCTCTGGCGGGACGGCCGACAGCCCCACTGATTAGTGGTGACAGCGTGCGGAGCTACTCCTCAATTAGATGCCAAGCCCACCCCACCTCCGAGCAGAGACAGTCAGGGAGGGGAGGAGAGGAGCAGACAGGAGAGGGGAGACGAAGACACACACACACACACACACACACACACACACAACACACAAACAAACAACAAAAATACAAAAACACACACAGAAACACATACAAACACATAAATACACACATACACAACAAAATGTGTGAAAACAAAAACAAACAAAAACGTACACACACAAGCAGAAACACACTGACAATGACACAAAAACTGAAGCACACACATAAACACACAAAGAGAGACATACACAATACTCACTCACAAAGAGACAATCACAGACAGACTCACATGCACACATGTACATGCACACCAAACACACAAAAACAGAAAAAAATACATACACACACAAGCACAAATGCACCTCAAACGCACAGACGCACACAAACACACCACACATGCAGACACATAAATGCACGCAGACGACAGGAGTGCAAGTTTGCTCCAACTTTCCAAAACTACTGCTTCTAATGATACACATGGTGCCACTCAGGAGCCAGTCAGACAGGCAGAAACGGGTACACAAATGGCACAGAGCAGAGATACTGGCATGTATGTGAGACAGTCTCTCTCTCTCTCTCTCTCACACACACACACACACACTCTGCCTCCCTCTATTACTCCCTCTCTCTTATTGTTGTCACTCCATCCCTTTGTCTTCTGTCCTATAGCATGGACAGGAGCAAAGACTGGCCTTGGTTTCCATGGTGAGGGTGAAGGCCAGACCTATAGGATAGAATTAGGATATTACCAAGTAATGAATGGCTGGCACTTGCAGACAGCACTATGCTAACTGAGGCATGCGTCCTGATTCTGGACTTTGCAGCTCTGTTGCTTTATTTTGGTAAGCATCTTCATCCGATGCCCTGTAAATGCTTGAGTTAAAATGACAGAATGACTTGTTTTAGCCATAGGAAATGGCCGTGTATGATAAAACTTAAACTCATCACTCTCTCCTTCCTCTTTCCTCCGTTTACCACACAGTAAAACAACCCAGATGTTGAAGACAGACACATCATTCATCAAAGTCATAATGTCAAATAACTTTTGTTTTAGTTCTTCTCACTTCCCCCAAGAAAAAATGAATAAATGCATTTTGTTCCATGGAACTGCTTTGAAAGTACTGTAACCCCCGTGCCATGCCCTCGGTTTACCTGGCAAACAACCCGGAGCCTTCCTTTCTCTCCTTTGAATCAACGGCGTTTCGTTGACAAGCCGTTGCGCCGACAGACATACAGCCGTTCCCGGGGAGATTACGAAAAAAAATGCAACTACAATTATGGCGCGCCGCTAATGCAGCACACCACCAGCTCAGATGGGTTTGATTTTCCCTGTGCGCCGGGGGAATGCCGCGGGGATGTCAGCTTTCATGCGTCACAAGCGCGGCGCTCACGGAAAAACGTGCCTTGGCAGCGGAGGGACGGCGCTGTTAAAAAAGCCGCTCGCTGTTCGCCTCCACTCGGGGTGACAGCGCGGTTCCCCGCCACGGTTCCGGAGGCCGGGGGCTTGGCTCGCCACTGCGTGCGCTCATTCTTTAAGGTTTACTGTTTCAGTCTCTTAATGTATGTATGTAAACCAGATGAATGGCAAACTAAAAAAAAACGCGACCCGGCTCAGACCCGAGCCTAGTCTCTCAACACGACGCTGGTGGAAGTAGAGGTAGTTAATGGCTCTTCACCTCAAGAGTTTCTCTAAAGGCATAATTTCTTCTCTGCCTTATATAGTTATGATCTCATTCCATACCAAAGTATAGTGCTTAATGACTAACATACTGCATTAATTCTTGCAGTAGCAGGGCTCTGAAGCAGCTGCAGAGTGGCTTGTTAAAAGTGCATGGAACATATATTTGTGCAGTGCTAACCATTAACACCAGCAATGACAGGATTCTTTCCCTTTTCTTTTTTGGGCTCGCTACCATACCGCTTTTTCGCCCAGACGTTTGGCCGGAGGAAGATTACAACGAAATTAGTAAGGTAAATAGTTACAATGTGTTTACCGTCAACAATATACATAATACAACTTCTGTTAATGATCTTGCAGAGTAGGCTTCAAGTAATCTCACTTCCTCCTGCTTCCCTCCCTGACCCAGTTCAACTTACAGCCAATACCAATAATTTCCCTATTAGCTACAAAACGGCCTCCAAACCAGGCTCATAACTTTTTGTAGCTCAGCTAATTTCCCATTTTCAGGCTGCGAATCTTTGGTGCTTCGCTACCAAACCAATCCTGAATCACGACTTTCAAAAAAAAAAAAAAAAAAAAAATCACGACTTCCTGGAAAAATCTAAATAGGGTGATGGCAATGGAATTGAGAGAAAGTCTAAACCAATCAAATCCATTATCAGAAATCTGCCAGCACCAATGAAATTACAGGAAGTCTCGGCCAGAAAAGTTAATAATGTTATCTGGAGACACTGTCAGAGATTCAGCTTCTAGAGAGGAGACAATGGGCTCTTTCACACAGATGTGAATTAGCCTCTTGGTGTGTGACTTTCATGAGATTGACATTAAAGTAATTTATATGATCTTCAAGGCTTACTCCACTGTGGACATGTTTTGCCATGTGCATAAAGAGGGGTTGTTTTGACATGATGTGCGAAATGGTAGCTGTAATATAACACAATCAGTGAGAGATTTTTTTTTTTTTACAGGTATTCTGTTCTGGGATTCTGAATTGAAGTTGAACAAACATAAAATTAGTGGTGTAGTAGCAGTAAGATGAGGAGGTGAGTATGCTGTTTTAGGAAATGCGCACATTATAAGTCCAAAACCCATACCTAATAATGGTAATGAGGCTAATAGGTGGGTATACTGTCTGAGGAGGTGGGCCTACTGTAACTCCAAAGTCCATATGTATTAATGGTAATAAGGCTAATAGGTGAATATACTGTCTGAGGAGGTGGGCATACTGTAACTCTAAAGCCCATATGTATTAATGGTAATAAGGCTAATAGGTGGGCATACTGTAACTCCAAAGCCCATATGTATTAATGGTAATAAGGCTAATAGGTGGGTATACTGTAACTCCAAAGCCCATATGTATTAATGGTAATAAAGCTAATAGGTGGGCATACTGTAACTCCAAAGCCCATATGTATTAATGGTAATAAGGCTAATAGGTGGGCATACTGTAACTCCAAAGCCCATATGTATTAATGGTAATAAGGCTAATAGGTGGGTATACTGTAACTCCAAAGCCCATATGTATTAATGGTAATAATGCTAATAGGTGAGTATACTGGTGGGGGTTGGGGGGCAACATGAGATATTCAACATTTTATTATAAAATAGGCTTTGTGTTAATGATTTTGCCCAGCTGTAGGCTAATGTAAGTGTTCTAAGCACATTTAAGCTTGGCTAGGCGAGACTGTGATGTTTGGTAGGTTAGGTGTATTAGGTGTATTAAATGCATTTTCGACTTACGATATTTTCCACTTACCATGGGTTGATCAGAACGTAACCCCATCGTAAGTCGGGGACCGTCTGTAATAGGAGCCTGATTAAGTTGTCGTTGAAGGGGGACGGCCTGGTTGGTTCTGTCATGTTTTTAACAAAAATAATGCTCAGGAATCGGACATCTCATGTCTCTGGAAGAAATGAATATTTTCCTGGACAGAGGGTATGGCCGTGGGATAATCCCAGAATATCCGGGTCAGGTGCCGGCCTTATGGACAGTGCATTTGACCCCATGGGTGAGAACAGGCCGTCCATCACCGGCCTGCAGTGCACCCTGGGAGATCTGGCCCCGCGCTGAGCGTGAAGCCTGGTTCCCTAAAAAAACACCTCGAGGAGCTGCAACCGGACCCCCCCAGCCGGACAGAAGCCGTGCAGGAAGGAAGAGAGGGTGCGTAGCGTCTTCGCTGATAAACAGCCTTTGCTGACAGCTTCCTCCTGGGGAGATACCTCTGTTCTCAGCACTTTTGCAAACGCGGCCCGACTGATTGAAATTAGAGCAGTGAACGACGACGGCGGCGGCCGTTGCGGCCGAGATTTTAAATTCCATTGTCCATTGGAGAAGCAGGGCCAGCGGCCTGCCTGTCCTGACGCATGGCAGGGCTGGCAGCGTCCGGTGAGAGGTCACTCACGCAGGTATGTAGCTCAGTGTGGCGGCCTCTTTGCGTCCTACTCAGGAGGATTGAGCGCTGCCGCAGGGGTACGCTGAGAAAAACACATGAATATGCGTGCGTTCCATGAGCCTCCGGGTACCTCAAGCATGTGCAAAAATGTTGTTTTGTGGGCATGCATAATTTATGAATTATAATATAATATATGCCTGTGTATTTATAGCGTCTGTGTGTGTGTGTGTGTGTGTGTGTGTGTGTGTGTGTGTGTGTGTGTGTGTGTGTGTGTGTGTGTGTGTGAGAGGTGTTTGTGCTCTGTTGATGTATTACAGGTTTGTAAAATGAGAGACAAAGTAGGTAATAAAACATTACTCATATAAACCATGATTATTTTTACTTTTTTGGAATGGAGTGCTCTTTGGGATATGGAGCAACTACTTCTCTCTCTCCTTCTCTCTTTCCCTCTCTCTCTCTCTCGCTCCTTCTCTTTTTCCTGCCCCCTCCTCCATCTCTCTCTCTTTCTCTCTCTCGGTGGTAAGTTAACCCAGCTGTCCCACAGTGTTGCTTCAGGCAGAGGGAAAAAGAGAGAGAGAAGGAGGGAGGGAGGGAGGGAGGGAGGGAGGGGTGGCAGGAGAGGCAGTCAGGGAGGGGAACAGGCCTGATTATCCAAATACAGCCATTAAAGGGGAAACGTGTTTTTCAAACTGTCAGGATGATTAATGGGGGAGAGCAAATCCTCACAAATGCTCTTGTTTAGTCTAACTGGCAGACACGACTCTGCCCATTGATTTATGGCAGAACTTGTGTGTGAGGCCGCGCTGAGGTTAGAGGGAAGGGGGTGTAGGGTGGGTGTGGGGGGGTTGGGGGGCACTGGGCAGTGGAGAGAGAGAAGGTGGGTGGGGAGGGGGACACAGGGAGTTGTGGTGAGGAACATTACAACAGGAGAGGTGGAAATTTGGAAAGAGGTTGCGGGTGGGAAGTGTTAGCGAGGGTGAATGGAATGGCTCTTGCATACTTTTGCATCACGTAAAAAAAAAGAGAGAGAAAAAACTTAATGGCAGGGGGGTTGGAGGGCTAAAAATTGTTTTTTGCTGCTCCTGTATTTTTAGAAAGCGCTGAAGATGGTGTCGCGGCGTCACCTTAGCCCCTGTGCTACTGTCAAATAAGGTGACACTAAAGCTGCTTTTGTGCCAGAAAGTTTACACTGCGCCACACAACCGGGCCTTTGAATCTCAGCGAGGGTTTCTGCCGTGTTAATCCAAAAGTTTAACGCCTTTTTGCACAGAGTTATCAGGATAATTGCCATGGTACCTTTTTGTCACCAGCTGACAAAGCGTATTTACTCTGATTAAAAAACTCCTCTCTCTCTCCTGCGCCTCTCCTTCTCCCCCTCTCTCCATTTGTCCTCACCTTTTAACCTCGCTGCAGGTACAAATTAAGGTGTCAAACACAATCAGGCGATCGCCGTCACCGCCTCACGCTTACAGTCAGGACCCGGCCGCGGAGCCGTCCCAGGCAGCACTGAGGGCCGGGTCCTCGCCAGTCACAGCTGTCCTCCTAAATGCCTGTAAACTCAGCCCATACAGCGGATGGCTTTGTGGGCTTGTGCACAACCTCAACAAAAATACAGTAAATTGGGTTTACTTCTGGAAAACCCCCTGCTGCTTCCCTCATTTCAGAGACTCTGAGAGAGAGGGACATGAGAAAAAAAACACATACTAAGAGTCCAACAATAACACCCCCCACCAAAAATATAAAAACAGCCCTTCAGAAATAAACACACCAACACAAAAATCAAAAGTTAAAAAAGGAGAAGTGCCTTTTAGAAAGAGGGAGAGAGGGAATAGTATTGCATCAAAGAGGAGAGTAGCATTGATGTGACACTGCGTTAAACAGGAAACATTTCATACACATTATCATTCTAAGAACCACATGATGTCAAACCTCCCCTGCCTATACACCTACCCAGAAATAGCCCCACAAAGCCATATGTACCAATCACAAATCAAGAAGGGCAGAAGAGGCTCATAGTGAGAGAGAGAGAGAGGGAGAGAGAGGAGAGAGAGGGGGAGAGAGGGAGAGAGGGTGAATAAAGAGCTGGTCTTGTCAGGTCTGACCTCAGTGGTGATTAACTGTCCTCTGCTCCAGTAGCAAAGTGCTGAAGCCTGACTTCACTCTCTCTCTCCCTCTCTCTCTCCCTCTCCCTCTCTCTCTCTCTCTCTCTCTCTCTCCCTCTCCCTCTCTCTCTCTCTCTCTCTCTCTCTCTCTCTCTCTCTCTCTCCCCTCTCTCTCCCTCTCTCTCTATGAGCCTCTTCTGCTTCTTCTTGATTTGTGATTGGTACATATGGCTTTGTGGGGCTATTAGACAGACTTGGCATAAAGTGATGCATGTGTGCAGACAGGCTGCAGACAGACTGCGCACAAAGTGATGCATGTGGGACAGGCTGCAGACAGACTGCGCATAAAGCGATGCTTGTGAGACAGGCTGCAGACAGACTGCGCACAAAGCAATGCATGAGAGATGGGCTGCAGACAGACTGCGCATAAAGCGATGCATGTGGGACAGGCTGCAGACAGACTGCGCATAAAGTGATGCATGTGGGACAGGCTGCAGACAGACTGCGCATAAAGCGATGCATGTGGGACAGGCTGCAGACAGACTGCCCATAAAGCAATGCATGAGAGACAGACACTGCCGACTCCCTGTGGAGCACCTCCTCAATGACACCCAAAGGTAGCACCAGAGCGGATGGTGATCCACTCTGCCGTCGCCCTCCATCTGCGGAATTAAAGGGAAACTGCTGCCTAACGGACGTGTCTGCGACGTTCAGACCTCTTTTATCGGTCGCCTCGTTTCACGTCACATCGCACTGGGGCGCGAAAGCGCCGTTTTGTTGTTGATTCTGTGCAAGAGTGGTCACGTTTTGTGTGCGTGTTGGCGCAGGACTGTCCTAGCTGTCACGCCAGCGCCAGCTGCCTGCGCCCCGGTGTCTGTGGAGATTTTTGGGTGTCTGGGTCTCGGCTCAGTCCAGCATCCCTCCAGCGGGATGGCAGATCGATGCGAGCCCTGCCCTTTATGACAGGAGGATGTGTAAATGGCGAACAGCTGCGCAGCTTTTCTTTCACAGAGCCCTGCATTACCCACCAGCTCTTCTCCTGCTCACTGCTATCTCCATGTGGCCTCCTCTGAACTGTTCCTAACCTTAAAGAAGAACACACACGCACACACACTCACAATCATACAGACACACACACATACATGGACACACATAAAAGCACACACACACACACACACACACACACTGACACAGACACAGGAACTGCACACACACAAACCCTGCTATCTCTCACTCTCACAAAAACATGTGAACACACACAAACACACACACACACACACACAAATCTGCTGTGTCTCACTCTTGCACATGTGTGTGAATACAAAACTCCGCTGCCTCCCTCACTCTCACAAGCATTTGAGAACAAATTCATGTGTACACGCACATTCACGCACACACACACACACGCACACAACTCTGTTGTCATTTTCACAAGCTCATGTGAACACACACACAGACATATGTACACACACACACACACACACACACACTCATTCTCATGCAGGCTCTTGCACACATTCTCACCCACACATTCTCTGAAACGCTCTCATAAATCTTCACACCCAGGGCAGGCAGACGGGCATCCATATGGGAAGTGTTTAGAGGAGAACAAAGCAGAGCACTGGATGGCTGCAGGGAGGGAGGGAGAGGGGCGTTCACAGAGCTCACCCAGAAATAGAGCTCCATTCCTGGGTGTTTCTCTCCAAACCCGGCCTCCTCTTCCCATGAACCCGGGTGGTGATTCTGTTTTCAACATGGAGTAGGCTTCATAAAAATAACTTCCAAAACGACTACTTCTCAAAGAATAAGAAAAAAATATGTTTTATTATAATTATTAAACCCATTTTAATGTACAAATTCTACAAATTCATGGCACAATGGTCAAAATGGAGCATGTTACCTTGCGTGGTTTTAATTTCAAAACGATCTCAAGTAAAATGTGACAATTCCACGACTGGAAGAGTTACTTTCCAAACTGCCAGAAAATTAACTTTTCTCTGAGGCACATACCACAAAAATCAGGCTGTTTCATACAAATTATGCTCAAACTATTCAACACGATATGGTCTTTATACATTAATGTTTTTAAAGGAAGGTATTCATGAAACGTATTTGTCAAAGTGCTTTACAAACGGTCGAGAATCTCAGACCAAGAGTGTATGTAGGATCAGTTTTTCTGTGGCTGTAATCTAACCTTTTTCGTTATCAACTGAAAGACCAAACTGATCTTAGATCAGCTATTGATGATATCATACCCGCTTTATCGATACCCCCCGTATATGTAAATATATTGCAGTATATTTCATCCACATCAGTGAAGGGGGCAAGAGGGCAGGGAAGGAGAGAAAGAGAGGGAGGACAGGGACTGTGGAGGAGAGAAAGAGAGGGAGGAGGGAGGGAGAGGAGGGCAGTGGGTGTTCGTGGGGCAGCTGTGAGAGTGTGGGGGCACCCTGGCCCCTCGTCTGCGTGTCACTGGCCGTGATTAATGAGCTGCAGGCCTTGTTCCTGCTTCCTTCCTCTGTAGCGGTGTAACGCGCAGCTAATGGACGTGGACAGACTGACATGGAGCTGGGCGAGGGGGCAGGCAGGCAAGGGCGGGTGGGGAGGGCGGGGCCCACTGCGCAGTGACAGGCTGCAGCTCTAGCATTCACCATTCACACACACACACACACACACACCCTGACACGGACACATGAACTGCACACACACAAACACAGAGCGATAACCTTGATAGTGTGTGTGTTTGTGTGTTGAGTGTGTGTGTGTGTGTGTGTGTGTGCATTTATGTGTGTGTATGCATGTCTATGCATATGTGTGTAAGTGCAAGCGTGTGTGTGTGTGTGTGTGTGTGCATGTGTGTGTGTGTGCGTGCGTGAGTGTGAGCAGCCTGCGGTTGGCGTGCTCTGCGATTTGTGTGTGAGGGAGCGCGAGCGCGTCCGATCGCATGTGTGCTGGTTCCCAGCGTGTCAGAGAGCTGTCAGGCTGTGATTTATGGTCGCGAGACTCGGAGCAGTCTTCGCTGCCAGGTCACTATTGTTACAACTGACAACTAATGAGGCCAGACGTGCTTTTGAGCAGAGCGTTTAACAGGGGCTGCGATCTCTCTCCAGACTCTTTCCCTCCCTCTCTCTCTCTCTCTCTCTCTCTCTCCTTTGCTTTCTGTCTTCCACGGTGGCTGTGAGGAGAAGGCTCTCGGTCGTGAGCTCTCCTGGGCACTGACAGAGAAGGCACTCCTGAGGACTGACAGGCATGGAGAAGAATCTCTCTCTCTCTCCCCCTTTTTTTTCTCTCTCATTCTCTGTCTCTATCACACACACACACACACACACACACATATGCGTACACAAAGACACATGCAAATGCACACAAGCTACACACACAAAATGAACACATACACTCTCATGCATATAACCACACACAAACATACGCTTGCAGTGATCTAAGGCCAGCTCTTCACTCCTCTCCAAAGCAGCGGATTCGGGGTGGCGCCACCATGCTTTACCAAGTGGTATTGCATCCAAAATGAGATTGGTCCTGCCTCCTGCTGTGTTGACTGTATCTCTGTGTCTCTGTACAAAAAGCAAAACCAACATTTAATACGTCACAGGGATATATCTAACAGTCAAGGCAGTGGAAACACCAAGCTCAAGAGGAGGATTCAATGACAGTGAAGCCGGCTGCAAACTCAGTCCGGGGAATGGGTGAAGCTTAAGGTATATTAAAAATAAGCACAAACTTGGTTTCTCTCATAACATCAAGCAGCAGAAACACCTCAGTCCCCCTCAGCCATCCGTCTCAGGGATGATTATGGCAGCACTAAGTGTTATTTTGACTAAGAGAGTAGTGGCGTTTCTGAACTGCAGGCAGGTCGTAGCGAATATCCCTGTTCTCCTACTGCCTCTCTTTGTTTCCATGGGACTGGCCCTGTAATCGCTAACAGAGTCGCTGGCAGTCACCCCCCCCCCCGCCCGGTTCAACCCCAGTTCCCTGTCAGCCGTGATTAATGACGGCCCTCCCCACCGTGGCTTGGGTTGCCAGTTTCGGCGTTGTTCCCTCGATACTTAATGAACTCTGACAGACTTCTTTTCCCCCATTTCTTTTTTTTCCCTCCCTATTTCTCTCTCTCTCTCTCTCTCTCTCTCTCACACACACACACTCACTCCCTGTCTTTAGGTTACTTCATGGTTGAGACCTGCCACTACAACTCCACACACACTGCCTGGAAGACAGTGAATTTATCAGGTAACCCGGACCAAGTTACGCTAAAACTAATGCATTCTGTAGAAACAAATGCCAGTTTCAGTGAAAGTGCACTAATTATGCACTAACACTGATTAATAATCATGAATCATTAATAGAAAGAAATTCTACTTTCTGGTAGTTTTGCTTAATATGTGAACACATATCATGTTCCATTATGCTACGGTATTTGTGTATATTGCATTTATGTGTTGAATTTGTTTTATATGATGCAGCCATTAATTGATTTTCTGTTTTGTGTCATACTGTATTGTGTATTTCCCCTGCCATTTTTTCCCTGTGTGGGGTAAATAAACTTCCACTGAACTGAATTGAATTACTGTGACCTGTCTCTTATTAAGATGTAGAATAACTATGCTGAAATGGAATAAAAAAACTTGCATCTCAGAAAAGCTGGACTCTTAGGGACAGTAAAGCTGTCTGTTTTTCCATTTGTCTGTTTCCACATCAGTATGTCTCAGCCGTGTGGGGTTTTCTTTCGGCTTTATTAGTTGTTGACTTGTGAGAAATTGAATGTATGGAGCTGGATAAGGACTTTAAAAGTGTACAGATATCCCCTTTAAGTTACACATATGGACACAGAGGGCTTTTGCGTTACATTAATGAAATAAAAAACAACATAATACAGGCCAGCATGGGGTTTGGTTTAATTAGTGTAAAGAGAAGGAATATAACATTTGCTTTTCACATGCATCTTGCTTTCAACCTTGACCTGTCTTTTGACCCTCGTAACCCAGAGTTTGGGGTTCCACACAGCAACCAACAGACTAAATGCTTTTTTTGTGTGGATGTGATCTATACAACATTTGAATTACAGTGATCTATACAACATCTCGCCATAGATATAACTTATTTGAGTTGTCGTGAAACAGGGATACGTAAGCTGCTGACCTTGGTACAGTGTCATGAGGAAAACAATGACTCACGTTGGTCATCCTGTAGGATGGAAAATGATACATATCGGAATCCCGCTTGAATAGTTCAGGATTACGTTGTCTATGTCGCCCTCTGTCGGAGAAACATAAAAACGTATTTTCCATCGTCCAACAGCTGACGGAAGAGGTGAGGGCATTTCAGCTTCTGGGTGCATGCTGATGACGTATAACCCAAAAATGCGCTTCCGGATTGTGCTTTGGCAGGTGGCTACATTTCTCCCCGAACATTGAGCAGACCTCAAAGTGACCGCACAGGTAATAGACCGCGAAATTTACAGTAATGGTTGAAAGTATTGTGTCAATCTGAAATTTGCGTGCACAAAGTTAAAACATAGTACTGAATTAGCTAACGTTAGGTGCATGTTATGTGTGGAGCTAACAAGCTAGTTAGCTGGTACTGCATGAGTTTCTGTTTTGCTTGGTAACTAACCAGCATTCGTGCGGTAAACATTTTTTGCTACCAATGAGAGGATCAGAGCATTTCGGTGGCTTGAAAACTTCTGATAGCTTTGTAGTGTTCGGCAGCTATCAGCTTTCACTTGTCAATAGGGAAGCATATAACGAAAGCGAAATTGCATGGAAACAGCTCGTCTTTGAGCATGTAGCTGGGTAGCTACAGTACATTTGTAACAAGCAAGTCAGTGTGACATTAGATAAGCCATCTGTGGTTAGCGGCAACGTTAGTTACATGTATGTAGCGGTGCTTGTTTCGAGTTCCACTGGAATTTCGGCTTGATATGGCTATCTTGTTAAGGTGACCTGTGTGGTATTTCTCGTTGAGTGATTTTGTAATTTTATATACGTTACCTAACTAAATCATAGTGCTGTTGAGGTGTTAGTTCTTGATCCCGTGAAGATCTTCTAAACGAAGTCTGTCAAATCCTCTTAGCGCACAGGGCCATTCTGAGTTCCGTTCCTGCTGCGTAATTCCAGGTAGACACGACACGGATTTGATGTTGTTCCACGTTAGACTCCTGCAGAGCAATGCAATGGGAAGAGTATGTAATCTGAATGACTTGATTAATTAGGTTTTCTCCATACTAATGGGCTTAAGTTGTGCTTTTGAGACTTGCCTTTCAAGGTTACCCATGATAGGGCTGTGAGTTAAATCAAGAAACCGAATGCCCTGTCTCCCTCTCTAAGAATGACACAGTTAGGAGCCATTGCTTCCGTTGTCTTGGCCATCGGGGCAGCCGCTCTCTTCTCCTCAGTCCACAAGATCGAGGAAGGCCACATAGGAGTGTACTACAGGTGAGTCCAGCTCCTGTCTGTCACAGTGATTTAATGGTGACTAACACTACCACACAAACATGGGCTGTAAGGAGCGGTATTTCACACTCAGTCAGAGTAAACAGATCCCTCCACAGCCTTCATAAGCATTGTTCTAGCAAATGAGGTGCGGAGTTTGCCATCACAGGAAGACCTGTTTTCACTGTAATTCTGTCTGTTCCCCAGAGGGGGCGCTCTACTGACCTCCACCAGCGGCCCTGGGTTCCACCTGATGCTACCCTTCATTACCTCCTACAAGTCTGTGCAGGTGAGTCTGGGAGCTCCAGGAGGGTGCAGAGGGGGCGCCCTTATCTAGAGCCACGTACATTGTGGGAGAACATAACAGCACAGGTAAATTCACCTGATAAATATTAGCGTTAGAGCCAGACGTGGCTAACAGCATTTCCAGACCAGTTAGTGTGTATGCAACATCCCTAAAAGCATTAGTGCAAGTCAACTGGTGCTAATCCAAGCTAAACTACAACTCCTGAGCACAAAAAAATACACCCATAATAAGCCATAATACAGAAATCATACCCAAACATACCATAATCAAACATACAGAGTACCATAATCTTAGTTTCTATGATGATACAGTCTGAGGAGTGTGTCAGCTTTTTCACAGCTGTCCGTCTGACTCCAGCTGTGTCTTGTGTGAGAAACGTAACTGAAATAGTTGTGAGTCTGACTAGTTTCTCAATCCAGCGTGGTGGTATCACTCTGGCCAGTGTCCAGGGAACTTCCCATAACTGCACAGGAAACCCTAACTTTCATTTTTGGGCTCATGGCAAACAAAAGAAAAATACTCATCCAGAGAGACTTTCACAGTTTCCCTTTTCATATACTGTGTTGGGGGGGCTTGAACCTGCAACCCCTGAGTGGTAAACCCAATGCCCCATCCATTGTACCACACTGCCTCTGTTATTGTAGTGGTGAGTAACCCTGAGCTTTTTTCTACCCATGAATGTGGCTCTATGAGGTAATGATTCCCTATAGCCAATGGTGAATCGCGTGAGGATTAGCTCACTGTAAAGCTCTGAATGTGTGGAAATGAGAACAATCACCAACTGTCACTTGAAAGGCTGTCATTTACAGGAATAGTTTCTGGCTGACATTTACGAGAATACTCTTTGACTGTCATCCACAAGAACAGTCCTCGGCACATGTCATTCGCGTGCTTATCCAGGGGTCTGCTTATCAAGCTGTCAGATCGTATAAATGATTGTGCCGGTTAAAAAAGAGCAGAAGTTTGGCTTGAGATCCAGAAACGGATATAGCTCTCCTTGAAGACCCCCACCCCCACCCCCAACCCCTCCAGTTATAGTAGGAAATGGTTTTGCCTCACAGGCTGTTTCACTGTGTGAGTGAATGTGCCACAGTGGTACTCTGTGTGGGTGCTGGGCGTAGCAGAGCCAGCATTGTATGGTGCCATTGCCTGGGGTGGACGCTGTTCTAGACCAGGGATCTCAGACTCCAGCCTTGGAGGGGCCACAGTGCTTTCCATATCCTGCTTCCCTGGACTCTGCCTCCGCTGCTCTAGACTGTTTTCTGAGACGTCCTCGAATGTTACAGGAGTGCTGAAGCAAAGTGCAAAATGTTTTTTGTCCCTTTTTTTGTGCTTACGCTGTCTCGTTTAATTCCTTCAATACATGGTTATTTACCTTTGTTTGCCTTTGAACTCTGAGCTGCATTGGAAAGAGAATATAATCAGTTGTAGTTCCTGGGTCATGCTGTTAACTGGTACAGGTGTGAGTTACAGTAGATTTGAATGTGATTTCAATTTCAGTATCGGATTATTGAGACTGTAAATTGTTGAGAGTATCTGCTCTGCAAAGCCATAACAGCTGCTTGAGATATTTTGACCATCACAAGCCGGAAACTTTGCAGAATATGGCGAATCAACACGGTATTGCTTGAGAGCAAAGCGAACTTTGCCTGGCTAAATCACTGTAAACAATGCAATGTAATTTCCCCTCCTCTGGGGTGTGATAGTCTGTTTTGTCTGAATCGCTAAGTGACATCTGGTTGTTGTGACAATGTCAGACACCAGAAAAACACAAGGGTTCTACTGGGGGCGGGACCGTGTAGGTTACCGTTAACTTCAGATAGAAGGACAAACATTGCAGCCGCCTTTCAAATGACCTTTAAAGGGACCGTTCACCCGAATTACAGACTTCTGTAATATATCAGAGACTCTATAGTCCAGGGTTGAGAGTGTTAAATAAGATAATAAGCGTAAAATTCTGAAGGTAAATGTCAGTGACTTTTATCCTGAATGACGGGGGCGGTACAGTTTGAGTCATGTGACCTTTCTCTTCCCCAGACCACCCTACAGACGGATGAAGTGAAGAACGTTCCATGCGGGACAAGGTAGGACACTCCCCTGCAGTGCCTTGTGCCTTTAGTCTGCCCATTCTTCCCCTTTAGAATGTCTTCTTTTCAAGTGCTGTCCTTCCTTGTTAGTTTGTCCTTTCTCCTTCTTCCTTTTTGGCCCGTGGGCAGGTTGGGGATTGGATGCGCGGCGGTTTTGACTCACATCCGCTGTTTTAACTTTGTGTCTTTCTCATTTCAGTGGTGGAGTAATGATTTACTTTGACCGGATTGAAGTCGTCAACTTCCTTGTGCCCTCAGCTGGTACGTAAATACTTGTGTGTGTGTGTGTGTGTGCGTGTGTGTGTGCGAGCGCGTTTGTGCGAGTGAGTGTACGTGACTGTGTGTGTGTGTGTGTGTGTGTGTGTGTGTGTGTGTGTGTGTGTGTGTGTGTGTGTATGTGTGAGTGTTTGTGTGTGTGTGCCTGTGTGTGAGAGAGAGTGTTTGGGCGTGTGTGCGTGTGCGCGCGCATGTGTGTTAAAGAGAGTGTTTGTAGGTAGGTGTGTGTGTGTGTGTGTGTGTGTTAAAGAGAGTGTTTGTAGGTGTTTGTGTGTGTGTGTGTGTGTGTGTGTGTGTGTGTGAGAGTGTTTGTAGGTGTTTGTGTGTGTGTGTGTGAGAGAGTGTTTGTAGGTGTGTGTGTGTGAGAGAGAGAGTGTTTGTAGGTGTGTGTTTGTGTGTGTGAGAGACAGAGAGTGTTTGTAGGTGTGTGTTTGTGTGTGTGAGAGAGAGAGTTTTTGTAGGTGTGTGTTTGTGTGTGTGAGAGAGAGAGAGTGTTTGTAGGTGTGTGTTTGTGTGTGAGAGAGAGAGAGTGTTTGTAGGTGTGTGTTTGTGTGTGTGAGAGAGAGAGTGTTTGTAGGTGTGTGCGTGTGAGAGAGTGTTTGTAGGTGTGTGTTTGTGCGTGTGAGAGAGTGTTTGTAGGTGTGTGTTTGTGCGCGCACATCTGTGTGTTCTGAGAAAGGCTAGCTGAGATCAGGCCAGATGAGCAGCATCGTGTCAGAACAGTGCTGTAAAAACAGAGAGCTCAGGAAATAGTTTTCTGCTGCCTGGCAACAGTGTGGTGAAACATAATACTCAGAAACAGAGGGGTATGATAAATATTTTAAAAGCACTTACACAGCCTTCTGCTCAGAAAGGGAACGTCAGAATAAAATGGTGATAACAGAATGGTACTTGAGAGCTGATAGTATTGTGACGGAGCTGTTGTTTTGGGCTCTGTCATCCTGACTCCAATGACTTTCCATCATTGTGACAGAGCGTCAGGGCAGATCTGTTAACTTTATGGCAATTCCTGAATTCCCCCTGGTGTTGATGTGTCGATATTGAATTTGGTTTTTCACTTTGCCATTTCAGAACTCTCCGTTACAGGATTCCTAAGAAGTTGTTACCTGATTCTGGGTATATCTGGGATTTGGTGTAATAGTCTGAGTCATAGAATCATATATGAGATAAGAAAAAATCCCCCTTGGTTGTCAGGCGGTTTCACACCACATCACAAAATATAGTGATTGTCCCGGGTGATTGTGAAACTATGAGTGGAAAGGTGAAGGGGAGTTCACTGGACGGGGGAGAATGGGGAGTTAATAAGGCCTGGGAAGTGTGGCCTTAAACAGGAGGGGAAAGGGCAATTCACACAACGGTGACTTAGCATGAAGAGTTAGTGGGGCTCATAGATTTGATTCTAAGAACTGAGACTATTGGCTAATAGTTTGGGGTAAATAACCATGCTGAGTCACTTGCCTGACTCAGTTTGACAATGTGGAAGGGTCCACAGATTAGATTCTGCGAACTAATGAGGTGGATTCGAACAACTGTGGCAAGAGGTGCAGGGGGCTCTGTCCTCCACCCGGGAGGTGGAGAATTGTTGTCCATTTTACATGAGAATAAGGACCTGAATGAGTGTTGGATTAGTCTGCATTCCCCGCTGCCTACTTAACATCACCAGTCGTGTAGTCATACTCACGTTGTATCATACTCATTAGTAAGGTGCATATTTTTATTGCTTGAGAACCGCTGCACACTTTTGTTGATGCGCTGATGTAAGCAGCAGCCTAAAGTTCAGACACCAAATGTGCGCAGCTGTTTACTGGCGAAGTTAGCTGACCTACGCTAACAGCACAGCTTCATCAGTTTCAAGCTGTTATGCATAAAAATAAATCGCTGTATGTGACTGGGGGGTTAAGCCTATTGTTTTTTTGCAGTTTACAGCCAACTGTTCAGTCTAAACATTTAGCTTTTTGTTTACATTACCATGACGTAATGTTATCGCTCGGCAAGCTAACGCAATAGTGTTGGCACAGAAATAGGACCCCAATTGTCCACATAGCTTGCTCAGCTGTGATATTTTGAATGTTTGGCCTACATAAGTACAGAATTCTCCCACCATTATTAGGAGCTACCTAGCTTTTAAATACTTCACTTCAGCTATGTGTCTGTGACAGCTAGCTAACAACGGTTAGCTTACTCGCTACCGATAAGCAGTGCAAGTGTTTAGGTAACATCTCTAACACACCATCAGATCCTTGTCTTAGGGAAAGCCAAGCAATTTACAAAAATCATAATTAATCATGTAACTGCTATAATTAAGTATAATTCCTTGTCTCTCGTTCGCAACCTCATGTTATTCTCTTTCAAAAAGACATCAGAACTGACTGTGTTAAAAGCTGTTTTGAATCTCCTCGTAAGGACTTCCTAAACCCCCCCTCCCGTCCCCCAACCCCACAAAGAAAACACTTCCTCGGTCCCTAGCTGCAAGTTCATAGATTTGATTCTAAGAATTGAGGCCATGGACTAGAGGGAAAAGAGGAATTCATGCATCGGTATAGTGACTAAATATTGAGATTCTAAGGCTTTACTCAGCAGAGGGGCAACACTGTGACTCCCCTGTCTAAGAGTTTGAGGCTGTGAGCCAGAGAGGTAAGGGGGATTCACACAGTATCGCACTCAGAGTGAATCAGAAAGAAGAGTTTGTGGGGCTTACGGATTTGATTCTAACAAATTTGGCTGTGCTCAGCAGAGCCCTAACACCGTGGCTCGGCCGTCCTTTCTCTGCAGTGTACGACATCGTCAGGAACTTCACCGCCGACTACGACAAAGCCCTGATTTTCAACAAGGTCCACCACGAGCTGAACCAGTTCTGCAGCGTGCACACACTCCAGGAGGTGTATATCGGCCTGTTCGGTAAGAGCTTCCCCGCTCCACTCGTGTGGAGTTTGTTGTTTGTTTGTTCCCTCTTTGCCCGGACAACCTTGCAAAATAGATATTAATGTCATTGGTATATTTCTGGTGAAATAACAGAAATGGAATTCAGAATGTTCTTGATTTCTCCCAACAAGACACAGCCCACAGCGTTTGCTTTAGGTGACCCGGTTGTTTTCACACTCCTCAGAAACCTGAGATTACAGTCTGGTCATAAAGAGCAGTTTTCACCACAACACCAGAAACATGCAATGTCGATCATTATAGATAACAGGACTTCTGCTCGGTTCAGAGGGTGTCTGTCAGTGCTCCCATTCTCCCTTATCCACATTATAGAGGTGCTGCAACATCAGGGTGAAGCCATACGTGTGTCCACAGGAGGGCGCTGTTTTGCAGCTCACCGCACTCATTCATCTTACTGTAGGTCAGGGGTGGGCAACCCTGATCCTTGAGTACCAGAGCCGTTTCAGGATTTCGTTCTGCCCAAGTTCTTGAGTAGAGTTTGAGTAATTATGAAGTGCCTAATCCTGAATGGTGAAGCTCCTCTTCCAGCTCCAGCACATGGTCAACTGCAGTCATTAAAGCCTGATAATTAACTCTGTCTGTTAATTAACCCCTGTCTGATTACACCATCAGGGGTTTGGCTGGAGTGAAAACCAGAAATGTGTCTGGCCCTCAAGGACCAGGGTTGCCCACCCCTGCTGTAGGTAGACACAAAAAAATCTGTCACTCAGGTAGTAGTCCCCCTGAGCACTGCTCTGTTTGGCATTCCAGAGCTGGAGTCTTTTTTTTCACTGTTATTCTCCATCCCAGATCAGATTGATGAGAACCTGAAGCTCACCTTGCAGGAAGACCTAACCACCATGGCACCTGGGCTCATTATTCAGGTAAGACAGGGCAGCAGACTGGCCCAGCCTCTTAGACGTGGAGGTAGGGAAGGGGGAGGGAAGGATGGATTTATAGATAGATAGATAGATAGATAGATAGATAGATAGATAGATAGATAGATAGATAGATAGATATATACATACATTTATAGATAGATACTGTAGTTTGTTTCATGTGTTTATGGCAGGACAAAGTTGAAAGGGCCGAAGTTCTCTTAATAAAGGACCCTATTGTTCTGTTTCTGCTTCTGTAAGGGAGTGCAGTCCCCAGAAGAATCAGCTCTAACAGTGATGTGTTTGGGTGTGTGCGTGTAAGTGTGTGTGTATGTGTGTGTGTCTCTGGAGTATGTGCAAGAGAAACAACTACAGGAACCTGGCAGCCTCCACGATCCAGGCAGGGAATAAGGTGGAGCTGTTCGCAGCTGGAGGAAGGTGTCACTTTGCCAGAGAATTCCCTAGCCACCTCAAAGGGCCTGGTCCTGTACACTGTCTCTCAGTTATGCAGGAGTTTTTGTTTTTAATCAGACAGACAAAGCACCGCCATTAAACAAACGAAAGACAAGTGCAGGTCTTTGGGCGCTTTCGCAGGGTTCTAAGACATGCAGGAGAGCAATGCCTTGCTCACTGTTGTCATGCTTCCTATCTCTGAAAGTCCCCTCTCCATACCACGCCCCCTCTGCTCCAGGGGGTCAAAACCGTGTCACTGCGTTTAGGCGCTATGTGCTAACCTGCTCACAACAGGGGGAAGGAGAAAAGAGGGACAGGAAGTGTAGAAGGGGAATAGAAGACGTTAGGTCTTATGAATCAATGCCCTTTAGCAACAGTGCAAAGCAGACCCTGCGAGGTGCTGAGGCGTGTAACCATAGGCAGCCGAATCTTTAGACAGGATCTCCAGCTGTGTGAATGCATAGTGTGTGTTGACATTAAGGAGCAGGCTATGTGTAAGTTACTCTGTATAAGAGCATCTGATAAATGGATAGATATAATCTTCTTATGATCTTCTTATTTCCTCATTTATTCTGACACAGTTTTTTTTTTGAGCTTTTGAAATCCTCAGTCTTATTGATCTATTCAAGTCAGTGTTTTAGTCTGTTAAGATTTAAAAAAAAAAAAAAAAAATTGTGGGACAACACTGGTAGAAAGTTTTTGTGTTTTGGAACGTCTGTTGATGGCTGCTGTAGTCTTGGCGATTTAACACGTGGAATCTGGAGTGCTGGGGTAAATGCAATAAGGAGCCATTCAAGTGACTCTCTTTTCCCTGCGAACGGAACATCTCACTACGGTCATGTCATTCTCGCTGCAAACATCTCGTTGAGGTCATTTAATTTGTTAAAAACGTGGGCTGTGAAGTGAGAAGCTGGCTAGGCTTGTTTAATATGTCTGCGTAACCAGGTTAAGCATTATTCTCCTCCGGTGCGGCTGAGCTTAGCTTATCATTGGCTCAGCTGTGAGGGTGTTCATCCTCATTGGCTGGTAATGGAGTGGTGGGGTGTTGTAGACCCAGGGCTGCTCCCTGATTGGGTGCCATTATTCCATAGGCCAACCATTAGCCTATGGATGATCAAACTTCTCCCTGCAAAATGCTCACTGCAGGTCCGTGAGAATTTTCAACAAAAAGATGTTACTAACCAGAGTGTACCATCTTATGAAGGTAGCATTTTGTCCTGAATATTGGAGAAAGTAGATGTCGGTCATAAAATTGCCAATAATCAGGACTTTTAATTGTCCCAAAGGGTTCAAGCTTTTCAGGTCATTATTTCGTCCAGACCAGGTTTATAACTCCCTCTGTTCTTAGTTTTGCTCTTAGTCTTTATGACCTTTGTAGGTGAGATCCGTATTTTTTTTACCAGAATTGCCGGCGTTTTCCAGAAGTTCCGGGTCCATCTCAGCAGTTTGTGCTTTGGTTCAGCCAATGATGTGCAACGACAGATGACTGTACACATGGTTTATATTAACGGGGTGAACTTTCAGCTATACTGCTTATTTTGGAAAACTTGGGAACTGCGATTCTAATCCAAATAAACCTAACTAGCAGTCAGAAACCTTCTGAGCGCTGTATGGTTTATTTGCCGTTCTTTGAACCCCAGGCGGTTGTCTTTCAGGGGAAGTATAGATCCTTCCACCTTCCCGTCTATAAACAGCACTTAATGCAGGGGTCATCACTCTGGGGGAGGGGAAACTTAGACATTAAGTCAGGTGCTCAGGGGACGATTAGCTGAAGTTTTATATTTTTATACCCATGTCTCATCACCGTTGAGCCTGATGCTCAGCGACCTGGTGAGGAGTTTATGACTCAGGCACCATTTTCTGCCCTCACTGAGATTATGTCTTAGTAAGAACATGTGGTTTGCATCCCGAGAGCTAGTGTATGCAGTATTTTCACTGGTACCTAATTGAGGTTAATCAGTATGGTACTTACGTGCTGTTCTAAAACATTTACCACATACATAGAAAATAAACTTGCTGTTTGTGGATTCGTAGATAGCGTTCACACATACATGCATACTGTAAAAATACTGTATAGATTGGAATATCCATGCATTCAAATTGTTTATAAATACAGATACAATGTTTACACATTCATATTGCTCGCAGGTAAATTCCTACAAACGTACACACAAACAATATGTAAACACATCATACTTTTAGAAATGTATTACTAGTAATCGTTTGAGTTCTTAACACACTAATACCTTCAAATTTTTTAAATTTGTTAACTTATTTTTCTAGAGGCTTTGCTGTTAAAACTCTCCACTCTTGTCTGAAAATCATTTTGACGTCAGTCTAAAAACGAAAGACCAGGCTGATCCACTCCCCAAAGCCTAAATCTTACTAACGTAAACGACTGACTTAGATGGCCTTTTCTGGTCATCTGATGTTTATTTTATGTTATGGAAATTTCAACTCCATAACGTTCAGTTTCATTTTTTCCCCTAGTCTCAGCTGTGTTTTCATAGCATTTATCTAAACTGAGCGCTAAGTGCTAGGTACTCACCAGAAGTCACTATTGGCTCTCTTAAATGTCACTAAAAGTCACTAGATTGTGTGATGACATCACACAATATGTAACCATGTCTAATTTGCATACTTCACATAGCTGAATCCTGTTCTCTATGTTCTAGAACATTTACTTCCGTGTAATTACAGCAGCTGATTCTACACAGGCCAATCATTACTTTTATAAATGTGGGCAACGCTGCAGCACTAGGAAAGACAGACGTGACATCATTCACAAATCTGTGATTTTTGCCGTTGCTCGACCACGAGAATGGAGGCTGTCAAAGTTGTGAGAAGTCACCAGATTTGTTGCTAGTCGCTAGATAAGATTGTTCGTCGCTAGGGAAGGTCAAAAGTCACTAAAATTGGCGACACCGCGACTGACGTCTTCAAAAGCCCCAAGTGACCAAAGCTGAGGAAACACTGCTCAGACATCACATGACATTGAATTACAAAACTGCTGCTCGGTTAGGCTATTCAGCACCCCCCAGTGTAAGAGCCCGCTCAGTGGTGTTAACAATCTTTCTTAAAATATGCGTCATATGTCCTGTGTGCATTATATCATTCATCATGAGTATTTCAAAGCACGGTTTGAGAGTTGTGTGTACTTACTCAAATACTTCCCCTACTGTGTTCTTATTCACAGAAGGGTATGATGCAAGGAATTGGACGGTAGTCTTAATGTCAAAAAGGCTTACAGAAAGTTTTTAGTTTGTTGAATACCAGTAAATTCAACCTACAGGAATTTCAGAAGGGATTGTTTTTAATTTTGTGGTTTACCCAGGGATCAGTGTATGAGCTAACACCCCTCTGGAGCTGGCATTGAAGTGGTTTAGCCTGAGTCGGTGACCTTTGGGAGGGCAAAAACTCACTGGGTAGTGGTTAATACCGAAACATGGGAACATACTGAGAAAACCACTTACAGAGGGTTTGCGTTCTGTTGTTGCTGAGAGTTTGTGGCAGGATCTCAAAAATGTGAAAAGACCCCCTCCCCCACCATGTTCTGTTGTCTTTTTATAGCATTCCAAATTTGATGAGAAAAGATTTGTGGAGCTGCAGCGGCAACAGCAGGAACTCTTCAGGGGCGGTTTGTTAGCGAGAATCGCTTATGAAACTTAAAATAGGCAGAGCTGTCTCAAGCTAGAAGCTGTCACTCACTGTTCTGAGCCAATCATTTTCTGCTGCTGTGGAGAGCAAAAGCTTTTCTGATTGGTTCGTGAAAGCCTGTGAGGGACAGTTTCCAGAATCCTCTCACTGATTTTACTGGGATGGTTTCAGTGGGTAGTAAATCATTTGTAACTTTCCATTCAGCTTCTGCTCTCCAATAGTTCTTTCCCTTTCTCTTCCCCTTTCAGGCTGTCCGCGTCACCAAACCCAACATTCCTGAGAGCATTCGCAGGAACTACGAGCTCATGTAAGTCCCCATGCCAGTCATTTTCTGCCTCCAAATAAGATCGCACCCGGCAGAAATGGAAACAGAAAGAGCGCTCTCTCATTGGCAGTTAGATACACCTCCGCACATTCTCCCTAAAACGGACAGCGCCTTTGTTTATTTAATGATTTAATGTGTAGCAGATTTTGATGTCTCCTTTGCCTGAAGGAGTTTGGCTTTTGTGCTGTAAACTGAGTGAAAGATGAGGAAATTCTGGACGGTACGCTATTGTTTTCAAATGGCCTGCTTTGGGCCATTGGGGGGGGAGGGGGTTTGATCGTTGTGTGTTTCTGTTGAGCGTGCATGCGTGCGTGCGTGCGTATGCGTACATGTGCATATGGGTGCTTGTGTGTGTATATGTATGTTGAACAATGTGTATTTGTGTTTTGTTGTGTGTGTGTGTGTGTGTGTGTGTGTGTGTGTGTGTGTGTGCATACAAATGTGTATTGTCTGTGTCTTTGTGCATGTGTGTGTGTGTGTTGTGTGTGTTTCTGTGTGTGTGTGCATGTGTGTGTTGTATGTTTCTGTTGTGCATGTGTGCGTATATGAATGTTGTGTGTTTCTATGTGTGCGTATGCGTTTGCCTCTTGTATGTTTCTGTTGTGCATGTGCGTATGCGTGCTTGCCTGAATGTTGACCGTTGTGTGTTTATGTTGTGTGTGTGTGTTTATGCATGCGTTAATGTTGACTGTTGTGCGTTTCTGTTGTGCATGTGTGCGTATGCGTGAATGTTGACCGTTGTATGTTTCTGTTGTGCATGTGTGCGTATGCGTGCTTGCCTGAATGTTGACCGCTACCGTTGTGCGTTTCTGTTGTGCATGTGTGCGTATGCATGCTTGCCTGAATGTTGACCGCTACCGTTGTGCGTTTCTGTTGTGCATGTGTGCGTATGCATGCTTGCCTGAATGTTGACCGTTGTGTGTTTATGTTGTGTGTGTGTGTTTATGCATGCGTGAATGTTGACTGTTGTGCGTTTCTGTTGTGCATGTGTGCGTATGCATGCTTGCCTGAATGTTGACCGCTGTGTGTTTCTGTTGTGCATGTGTGCGTATGCGTGCTTGCCTGAATGTTGACCGCTGTGTGTTTCTGTTGTGCATGTGTGCGTATGCGTGCTTGCCTGAATGTTGACCGCTGTGTGTTTCTGTTGTGCATGTGTGCGTATGCATGCTTGCCTGAATGTTGACCGCTGTGTGTTTCTGTTGTGCATGTGTGCGTATGCGTGCTTGCCTGAATGTTGACCGCTGTGTGTTTATGTTGTGTGTGTGCATGTGTGCGTTTCTGTTGTGCATGCGTATGCTGCTTGCCTGAATGTTGACCGCTGTGTGTTTCTGTTGTGCATGTGTGCGTATGCATTCTTGCCTGAATGTTGACTTGTTGTGTTTCTGTTGTGCATGTGTGCTGAAATGTTGACCGTTGTGTGTTTCTGTTTCTGTGTGCGTATGTTGTGCAATGTTGTGTGTGTTTCTGTTGTGCATGTGTGCGTATGCGCTTGCCTGAATGTTGACTGTTGTGCGTTTCTGTTGTGCATGTGTGCGTATGCGCGCTTGCCTGAATGTTGACCGCTGTGTGTTTCTGCTCTGCAGGGAGAGTGAGAAGACAAAGCTCCTGATCGCTGCTCAGACTCAGAAGGTGGTGGAGAAGGAGGCAGAGACTGAGAGGAAAAGAGCTGTGATTGGTGAGTGAGAATTCAGGGGTTTACTTCAGCATGAATTAAAGTGATGGAAATAAAGTGATGGAAAAAAAAAAAAAGATCAAAGGCCTTTACTCTCCCGTTCAGTTTCATTTGAGTAAAATCCCCAAATTCCCGCTGGCATTTGGTGAAACTGGAACTTGATGAGAGAATTTTCTGTTTGAAGTTTGGTCCTCTAAAATCCCCCCTTAACACCCCTGGTTCCCATCCCCAGAGGCTGAGAAGCTGGCCCAAGTAGCCGAAATCAAATTTGGGCAGAAAGTTATGGAGAAGGAAACTGAAAAAAGGATATCAGAGATCGAAGGTATGTGTGCATGTCACAAACTTCCTGTTTCCAATATTTTGGGCAGAAAGTAGCCCTGGTTTCCACTCTTCTACCTCTGTGCTGTAATCCTGGTGAAAGCAGTGCAGTTCAGAGTGACAGTGCCAGGTTTATACCTCTCTGCTGTAAGCCTGGTGAAAGCAGTGCAGTTCAGACTGATAGTGCCAGGTTAATACCTCTCTGCTGTAAGCCTGGTGAAAGCAGTGCAGTTCAGAGTGATAGTGCCAGGTTTATACCTCTCTGCTGTAAGCCTGGTGAAAGCAGTGCAGTTCAGAGTGACAGTGCCAGGTTTATACCTCTCTGCTGTAAGCCTGGTGAAAGCAGTGCAGTTCAGAGTGATAGTGCCAGGTTTATACCTCTCTGCTGTAAGCCTGGTTCAGAAAGGTTTAGTGCAGTTCAGTGTTCAGATGATAGTGCCAGGTTTATGCCTCTGTGCTGTAAGCCTGGTGAAAGCAGTGCAGTTCAGAGTGACAGTGCCAGGTTTATACCTCTCTGCTGTAAGCCTGGTGAAAGCAGTGCAGTTCAGAGTGACAGTGCCAGGTTTATACCTCTCTCTCTGCTGTAAGCCTGGTGAAAGCAGTGCAGTTCAGAGTGACAGTGCCAGGTTTATACCTCTCTGCTGTAAGCCTGGTGAAAGCAGTGCAGTTCAGAGTGACAGTGCCAGGTTTATGCCTCTCTGCTGTAAGCCTGGTGAAAGCAGTGCAGTTCAGAGTGACAGTGCCAGGTTTATACCTCTCTGCTGTAAGCCTGGTGAAAGCAGTGCAGTTCAGAGTGATAGTGCCAGGTTTATACCTCTCTGCTGTAAGCCTGGTGAAAGCAGTGCAGTTCAGAGTGACAGTGCCAGGTTTATACCTCTCTGCTGTAAGCCTGGTGAAAGCAGTGCAGTTCAGAGTGATGACAGTGCCAGGTTTATGATAGTGCCCTCTCTGCTGTAAGCCTGGTGAAAGCAGTGCAGTTCAGAGTGATAGTGCCAGGTTTATGACCTCTCTGCTGTAAGCCTGGTGAAAGCAGTGCAGTTCAGAGTGATAGTGCCAGGTTTATTCCTCTCTGCTGTAAGCCTGGTGAAAGCAGTGCAGTTCAGAGTGATAGTGTGCCAGGTTTATGATAGTGCCTTTATGCTCTCTGCTGTAAGCCTGGTGAAAGCAGTGCAGTTCAGAGTGATCGTGCCAGGTTTATACCTCTCTGCTGTAAGCCTGGTGAAAGCAGTGCAGTTCAGAGTGATCCTGCCAGTGTTTTGTAACCTGTCACATTGACATTGAGAGAGGGCAAGCAAATGTGAGCCAACAGTGTAATGGATGGAGAACTTGGCCTCACACTGAGAGATAGCACGTTTGATTCCCAGTTAGAGCTCTGCTGTTGTCCTTGTCACAGCTTAATTGCTTCAGTAAATATCTAGCTTGGTTTGGACAGTTAGCAGAAATGTTATCCGTGTAAGTCACTCTGTATGAGGGCCCTCTACCCTTCTACCTCACTACTCTCATCTTCATCCTTCTCATCATCCTCTCATTCCATCTGCAGACGATGCATTCCTGGCGCGGGAGAAAGCAAGAGCCGACGCCGAGTTCTACACGGCCCACCGAATCGCGGAGGCCAACAAGGTTCGACTGCACCACACGAGGGCCTGACCACACTATACCCTCACTATGTCAAACTGCTGAAGCTAAGCAGCCGTACCACCCTGTACCCTTCTACTGTCACACTGCTGAAGCTAAGCAGCCACACCACCCTGTACCCTTCTACTGTCACACTGCTGAAGCTAAGCAGCCACACCACCCTGTACCCTTCTACTGTCACACTGCTGAAGCTAAGCAGCCACACCACCCTGTACCCTTCTGCTGTCACACTGCTGAAGCTAAGCAGCCACACCACCCTGTACCCTTCTGCTGTCACACTGCTGAAGCTAAGCAGCCACACCACCCTGTACCCTTCTACTGTCACACTGCTGAAGCTAAGCAGCCACACCACCCTGTACCCTTCTACTGTCACACTGCTGAAGCTAAGCAGCCACACCACCCTGTACCCTTCTACTGTCACACTGCTGAAGCTAAGCAGCCATACCACCCTGTACCCTTCTACTGTCACACTGCTGAAGCTAAGCAGCCGTACCACCCTTCTACTGTCACCCTTCTTCTACTGTCACACTGCTGAAGCTAAGCAGCCATACCACCCTGTACCCTTCTACTGTCACACTGCTGAAGCTAAGCAGCCACACCACCCTGTACCCTTCTACTGTCACACTGCTGAAGCTAAGCAGCCACACCACCCTGTACCCTTCTACTGTCACACTGCTGAAGCTAAGCAGCCACACCACCCTGTACCCTTCTACTGTCACACTGCTGAAGCTAAGCAGCCACACCACCCTGTACCCTTCTACTGTCACACTGCTGAAGCTAAGCAGCCACACCACCCTGTACCCTTCTACTGTCACACTGCTGAAGCTAAGCAGCCATACCACCCTGTACCCTTCTACTGTCACACTGCTGAAGCTAAGCAGCCACACCACCCTGTACCCTTCTACTGTCACACTGCTGAAGCTAAGCAGCCACACCACCCTGTACCCTTCTACTGTCACACTGCTGAAGCTAAGCAGCCACACCACCCTGTACCCTTCTACTGTCACACTGCTGAAGCTAAGCAGCCACACACCCTGTACCCTTCTACTGTCACACTGCTGAAGCTAAGCAGCCACACCACCCTGTACCCTTCTTCTACTGTCACACTGCTGAAGCTAAGCAGCCACACCACCCTGTACCCTTCTACTGCCACACTGCTGAAGCTAAGCAGCCACACCACCCTGTACCCTTCTACTGTCACACTGCTGAAGCTAAGCAGCCATACCACCCTGTACCCTTCTACTGTCACACTGCTGAAGCTAAGCAGCCACACCACCCTTCTGTGATTTGACTTGTGTTCATAGGGTCAAAGCACTCAAGTCCAAGCATAAGATCCATCAGGTGAATGAACAGATAATGTTTCTTAGTCCAACTCAGTGACAGTTTCTTGGCTGGACTACTGTAACAGTGTTGCCAAAGCAAACCAAAATATATTGAAATATGAATATAAATAGTCATAGGGCATAACATTAAACTTGGCAGTATTGTTAGACATACTAAGATGTATATGTTGATACCAGTCTCTCTCTTCCCCTCAGCTGAAGTTGACTCCAGAGTACTTGGAGCTGATGAAGTTCAAGGCCATAGCCGCCAATAGCAAGATTTATTTTGGGAGTGAGATTCCTCAGATGTTTGTTGACTCTGGTCCAGGGGGTGGCCCCGTCACCACCCCCCCACCGTGGAAATGTTCTCCGACACGGACTGAACGCCAGGCGTGTCCGGAAAGCAGAAACAGGGAGGATTCTGGGTAATGTAGTGAACTGAGTTTTGGTGGACGGAGGATCAACAGGAAGACAGACAGGCAGTACTGCTGAGGACAACAAAGGCAACAGAAGAGTGACAGAATGTAGCAGTTAGTCAAGTTTTTTTCCCATTTTTTAACACTTAATATACAGTATGTACCCCTGCCCTCACCTCCATCACCCCCAAAACCTACCATGACTCCATTTTGTTTATGTTTGTATTTTAAAACAAGGGAATTATACACTCTGCGTAATGTAACATATGCTGGTAAGGTGTAGTTCCCATTGTCTCTGTAGTACATCTTTGTCATTTGTTAGCACTGCTGCGTGTTGTGTTTTGGATGGTGTTCTCCCGTGACATCATCTCTGGCAGTACCTGCCTGAAGGTGAGAGGACAGCACCTGGGTCTCACCTGGCACCTGGGTGGGTCTCACCTGGGATATTATGACAGGAGAGCACTGGAACAGCCAATAGGTGTAGGCTACAATAACATCACATTATCCTGTGAGAGACTGTGAGCAAACAGTCTTAAATAGGAAATGTGCTTCTTCAGAATGGTGTTGTTTTTTTAACCTTCCATGCCCCCAAAAAAAAAAAAAAAAAATGAATCAGTGCCGTGTGATAAATGAGTATAAAAACACTCTTAATTGATGGCCACATAGTTCACATGAGTGAGCCTGGTAACAAAAAAAAAAACCAAAGAATCAACAGAGAACTCTTTGTTAAAATGTGTTGTGTGCGCCATTTTGTTTCTAAACCAACCACAGTGCTTCCAAAATGTGCCAGGCCCTCATCGCTCTGCACTGCAAGGATTAGAAACAGCTCACTGCATTGTGAGGCCTCGAAAGAGGTCCACTTAATTATCATCCTGTCTTTGTCCACTGTCAGCAGGACCACTCCCGTTCTCACTCTAGCATTACAGAATAATGATGTTTTCATATAAATACAGGTTATTTTCTCTGTTTAAATTGAGTCTCTTGGCCTTGGTCTGTGATGGGGCGAATTGTAATGTTGTCGAAAAACAATCCATCAGTTTTTTTTTTTTGTTTTGGTTACTTTGACTTTGACAAAAGTTTGTGTTTTGCTCCTGGGGCATGTCTTAGCAGTGGCTGTTTTTTAGGGACTGTGGGAACATTGTCACCCAGCGGCCAAGGAAATGCCAGTTTTATAAATACTCGGGGAATTCAGAGAGGGAATCGTTGAGGGGGCTCTCAGAAATGTTGGGGTTCGGCTGCAGACAGCGTGTCCCAGTTCCGGCCTCGGACCCTTCCAAAACCTTTGTCAAGCATTCCCGTAAGAGTCATTAACATCCCCGACTTTCGCCAGACCAGACCTCATTTATCTTCTATGATGCGTTCTTCCCCAGTTCCCGACATTGATTTTTCCCTATGTAGCTTCAGTACGTTTAACACCATGACAACTGGGTCAGTCTTAGGGCCTGTGACGTTTTCAGAAATGGCAATGACTTCAGTCTGTGAAGTGTGACTCCCATTTTGAAAAGGTGTTTCCAGTTGTGGTGGAAGACTGAGGTGTCACGATACTAAAAATGGAAGGAACTATTGGTTGTCAATCACTGGCTTGTTCCAACCAATGAAAGGGTTGCACAACACAAAATATTTTCTAATCTGTGAGTTATTGGTTTTTGTAACTGTTTTTGGATGTCATAACGTCTTTCTTCCATCACTAGTTTCTAGTTCTGCTTTGCATATCTTGAATCTTCTTATTCAGTCTAGCCTGTCATTTATCTTAAAGTTACTCCTGAGCCCTTACTAGGACCAAAAAGAGTGTTCACTACCCCTCCTCCTTCTCTGGGGCTTTTCGTTTTGAAATGCTTCTACTGCCACCCCCGTAATTACTGTCTAGTGCTATAGTCCTGTTTGTGTGTAATGTACAGGCGACTGTGACAAAATCAGGCTGCTTAGAAGTACACAGCTGTTTCTGTCTTTCAGTCCTCATTCCCTTCTTCCCCTTGCTGGTATCGGGTGCTAGATTTTGTGCTCAGTATCAGTTATGCTACTGTTTGGGTGCGTGGTGCACAAAGCCGTCATTTACTCTCTCAAAATGGATCCAGCCGAGTTATGTAAAGTTCCACAGCATGGGTTTTTCTTTTAACTGTGGTCCAGAGTCCCCATTATCGTTTTATGATCATTATTTCAGTTGGAAATATTGCATATGGCATTAATTATTGCTAGTGCTTTATCTAAGATTTAAACTGAAAGCAAGCCAGAAAATACAAATCACATGTTTGTTGATTTATGTGTGTTTTTGTACTGAGTGTTACAGCCCATAATGCATCATCAGATTTGATAGACCCATAATGCATTGCAAAAGAAGGCCAATTTGAAAAGTGTTACCAGAAAAAAAAAAAATTTATGGAGCCTCGCCCTGCATTGTGATGCAGTTAATTTAAAACTTCTGTTCTGACGTGCTTCGGAAAAAACCAAACAGCTGGATTCTCAAGTACTTGATGAGGTCTTGATGGTGAAACATTTCAGCATGGCGTGACTATCTTGTGAATGGAATGCCCACTGGACTGCTGCTGCTCTGTTCCGGTCTTCACCCCACCAGCTACGCTAGTGATTCTTTAAAAATCCAGATAAGATGACTTACATTTTTGCTACGCTTCTCGAAGTTTCATCATGTCCATTGAAGCAAGAGAGAAGAGATTCAGTGCAGCCTCAAGTTCTGTTTGAGGAGGAAAGACAAATGGCTGACTTTGTTTTAGACTTTAGTTAGACGGCAGTTCTCGCGGGCCACAGTGTCTGGTGGGTTCGTCTTTGCCTGTTTTAAGGGCGTAGGTGCTTCTTTCAACTCATCGATTGGCTACACAGCTTAGATGTAAGACAGAGTTTGGTTGTTGATTGTAAAGGAAACCAGAAGATCTTGCAGACTTTGCGACTGGATGACTTTCCTGTACCACAGAATGCAAAGTGTTTCTTTTTTGTTTTGTTAAAGGTAGAGGGATGTGGAATTTCTGAACAGCACATTTTTAGGTTTGTTTTTTTAAACACTATAACGTCATTTAGTTTAAATGTTTGCTGTTGTCTGTTAACCTGTGTAGATAACAGTGCCCATCAGAGTAACAATGGAGGTGCCCTTTGTTGTGAGTGCATGATATTTTTGCAAAAATTAGTGTGCAAATACAGTATCATTTTCTCCCGTGACAGTCTTTTATTAGTCCGGTAATGTTTTGTTTGCTTGCTGGTTTTGTACACAGTTAAAATTTTGGCTGTTAAGGGGTTTTCTCCCACATTCCATTTCTGGGTACTTGATGCTCACGTTTGGTCACCTTTCAGTTCCATGTTCTTAATGTCAAAGAAATGAATCTTTTTCAACCAGAAATCAATTCCATAATTTTGACTCTGTGTCTGGTGCAGTGTTCCCTCTCCAGCGTCAGTCAGCAAACCAATTGTTGGGCATGTCTTAAGTGTTCAAATCATTTCCCTGTCCTTCCGTTAATGCTTCACAAAGGTTAATGTTCACATCTCTTCAGAAATGAGGTTTCTCCGGTAGGTTTACCGTCGGTGCTTGGTTTTGAGTTATTCATGTGGTAATTTCCTAATATTTCATCAATGAACAAGTAGACAAATCAAAATGAATCAGTGGTTTATTGATTTGGTAATAATTTTTCCATGTTCTCCTCTTATATATCAGTGTTGCAGACAGAAACAACACGGGAATAGATAATGTATTTTAGTTGGCTGCCAGTTTTCACAATGTTGTGTGCGTGCGTGAGAGAGAGAGAGTGTGAGCATATATGTGTGTACGTGTGTGTGAGTGCGTGTGTGCGTGCGTGTTTGTGAGAGAGAGCAGGAGTGTGAGTGCGTGCGTGCGTGAGAGAGAGTGTGAGTAGATATGTGTGTGCATGTGTGTGAGTGCGTGTGTGTGTGTTTGTGAGTGAGAGAGTGTGATTGAGTGTATGTGTGAGTGCGTGTGAGTGTATGTGTGAGTGCGTGTGTGTATGTGTGAGTGCGTGCGTGCATGAGAGAGAGAGAATGTATGTGTGTGAGTGAGAGAGTGCGTGTGTGTGTGTGTGTATGTGTGTGTTTGTGTGTGAGTGCGTGTGTGTGTTTGTGAGTGAGAGAGTGTATGTGTGAGTGCGTGTGAGTGAGAGAGTGCGTGTGAGTGTATGTGTGAGTGCGTGTGAGTGTATGTGTGAGTGCGTGCGTGCATGAGAGAGAGAGAATGTATGTGTGAGTGAGAGAGTGCGTGTGTGTGTGTGTGTATGTGTGTGTTTGTGTGTGAGTGCGTGTGTGTGTTTGTGAGTGAGAGAGTGTATGTGTGAGTGCGTGTGAGTGAGAGAGTGCGTGTGAGTGTATGTGTGAGTGCGTGTGAGTGTATGTGTGTGTGAGAGAGTGCGTGTGTGTGTGTGTGTATGTGTGTTTGTGTGTGAGTGCGTGTGTGTGTTTGTGAGTGAGAAAGTGTATGTGTGAGTGCGTGTGAGTGAGAGAGTGCGTGTGAGTGTATGTGTGAGTGCGTGTGAGTGAGAGAGTGTGTGAGTGTGTGTGAGTGCGTGTGAGTGTATGTGTGTGTGCGTGCGTGCATGAGAGAGAGAGAATGTATGTGTGAGTGAGAGAGTGCGTGTGTGTGTGTGTGTGTGTACGTGTGTGAGTGCATGTGTTTGAGAGAGTGTGAGTGTATGTGTGTGTGTGAGTGCGTGTGTGTTTGTGAGTGAGAGAGTGTGAGTATATGTGTGTTTGTGAGTGAGAGAGAGAGTGTGATTGAGTGTTTGTGTGAGTGCGTGCGTGCATGAGAGAGAGAGTATGTATGTGCGTGTGTGAGTGCGTGTGTGTGTGAGTGTATGTGTGTGTCATTATGGGACACAGGTGACCTTCTGAGATTTCCATCCGTTTCTTTGGACAAAACATTTCAAGAAAATTGGCCAGTAAATCTTTTTTCCCTCAGCATTTTTTTCATCCCTCACTTTGTGTGCTCTGTGCAGATTCCATACCTGTGGAATGGTCTACTCTGTCACTAGGGGGCAGGGTGTGTGCTGGTTTTATCATAATTTCCACTTAAAGTCAATGATTCACTAATGACTCCTACGCCTATCTTGTATCCAAGGCCTAAATGTGGTTGCTGATTGACAGGAAGCCACAAACACATGCCGACATGACTTCACCCCAAGCCCCTGGACTGAAGTACTGACAGTTTGTTGATTTGTGACTGTGTAGCTGCTGAAATATGGTTTAACCGCACCGCATGTGTCTCCTGTGCAGAGGCCCCTCCCCTTTTCCCTCCCACTTGCTGGACTGTCATGGCCGTTTTGGCTCCGCCCCTCTGAACAGTGTTGCTGTGTTTCGACTGTATGGATTGTTGCTTTAGTCTTGCTCAGGTAGACTTTACTGAATGTGACTTGAAGGGAACAATTCTTTTGCACTGTAACAATATTAATTTGGGTAAAGAATGGGCAATCGGTTAGTTGTATTGTGTTCATTTTATAATTTAAAATAAAGATTTGAAGGTGTTGGTTTGACCCAGCGTTTTGAGTTTTGTTTTGTTCTGACTTTATATCCTTGAAATCAGGTGCAGCCTTTATCCTTGACTCAAAGTAGCTTGCCAGATGGTTATTCTCAGCTAAAGCCTGGGGCTAGCATTTTATTTTATCATTTCATCAGTTAGCCATCTAACTAGGTAAGTGGTTAAGCTTAGCTACATGCAAGCAGTCTTGCTGGTCAATTATCATGGTGTCATGCTAACAAGCCAACGTTAGCTATCACAGTGTGACACTGTAGGATGATTTAAATGAGGTTACTAGCTGGCCACATTTGTAACATCAGGGCAGGATTAGCCTCTGTGTACTTAGCTCCCTAGCTGGCATCTGATGGGGAGGTCAACCATAACCATAATCATCAGGAAGGAAATGAATTCTAAAACCTCGTGGTCAGCTGATTCATCCTCCCTGGAATTTCCCAAACATTCAGGGGGCTTCCTGTGGCACATACACATTTGATAACTGTACATGTTGCAACCTGGAATCAGGAAATATTCACAAAGTAATATAGCAAAAGAGCATTTACATATATATATACACACACACACACACGTAGATAATTTCCGTTTTTGTGTATATACATTTTGATATGAATATGTATTAATCTCCTTGTAAAAGTAAGTATTGTAGTTTTAAGTTGAAATATGTGGCCTTATTGACATTAGATTGAACAGTTATTATTTAGCAGGTCAAAGGGCGAAAGGAAGCAGCGTTTAACAGGCCATAGGGAGTGAGCTGCACTGCACAGCTGTTCTGTTTGTATATGCAATAACGAAGACAGAGAAGACTTAATTCCACCAGCCTAGCCGTGTGGTAATAAAAGACACTTGAACTGGACTTGGACTGTACGTCACGTTAATTCAAAAGGTAAAAAGTAACGCCCTCCATAACATTCGAGACAGAAGACGCATATTTTTCTGTTGATTCGGTTCTGTACTCCATAATTTCACTGCATGCAAAAGACAAAGTAATAATGATGACTGCTTTAGTTTGAATAGCATTAATAGCATTAATAGCATTAATATAGGGGCAGCCTATAGCCTAGTGGCTAAGGTACATGACTGGGACCCCTGAGGTTGAAGGTTCAAGTCCCAGTCCAGCCACAGCAAGAACACCGTTGCTGTTGGGCCCCTGAGCAAGGCCCTTAACCCCACATTGCTCCCAGGGGAGATTGGCCCTTGGTTAGTCTAATCAACTGTAAGTCACTTTGGATAAAAGTGTCAGCTAAATGACAGTAATGTAATATGTCCTAAAGTTTTAGTGCCCTGATATGGGAGGGGGTACGCATAAAAACTGCATACCCCCTTTAATAAAAATGCCCTTTAATAAAAGTTGGGAGTCCCCACTTCTGACTTCTAGTCTGAAATTGTACAGTGCAGATTCAGATCAGGAAAATAAACAGTCTTTGTCTCAAGTGTTATGGAGGGCACAGTGTATTTGTTCAATTACTAACCTTTGAGAGCTTTTGTTTAGACTACAAAACATTTTACATGATAATATCTTGACGTATGAAAATAAATATTAATATTGCGTTCCCGCAGCCCGTCAGATGGTGAGTGATGTCTCAGATCCCTGTGCATAAGCAGGCCTGACTTCTGGAGTAGGGTTGAAATTGAGAATTTGTGTTTTTAGGCTGGTCCCCGGTCCCTCCAGGTTTACCCGTTCTGAGCTTGTTTTCCTTCTGGGGCAGTTTTATTGACTTTGCTAGAACTGCCACTTCTGGATGTTCAATGCAAGAAAAACTAAATTTCCATTACAGCTTCCGACAATAGAATGGGTGCCTGAAATAATAATCTTTCCAAGCCAATCAAAACCTCTTAGAACTCTGCTGGCAACCAATCAGATTGCAAGAAGCCTAGGCCAGATGAGTTAACATGGATATGCTTTATTAGGGATATAGTGATTGAATTTTCAAACACACCAAACCCAAAAGGACTTTCACAAGCAGCCTAAGAGCTGCAATTAACCCTCTGAGCTGGTGGTAACATGCTCAGGATGTTCAAGGTAAAGAGCGACTGCTACTGCTGCTTACCCATTGTATTCCATCCCCTCCAGCAAAAATACATATTGGTTACATCATGTCAGAGCTAGACTGATTCTTGTTTTTATAAAGAAGCACTTCTCCAAGGGCTACCTCCTTATGACACATCTCCCATTGGCTGGAGAACTGGAGCCAGTCAGACTAGCTGTCAAGAATGGTTGACTTCCTAGGTTCCGCTGGTATACTCTGAATTGGGTTAAACTGCATGTAGAAATGGTTCTGCTTGCAGTGCCTTTTGAGCCTTGGACCGGTTCAGTACCCTCTAATCGAAAACATAGCTGTCCTTTAATGTAAATGTTCTGACAGGACTTAAATTATGTTTTTGCTGAGTTGTAACTTTTAGTTTTGACTGTTTGACTCATTCTGTTTCATTATCTGTTGTAATCAGGACTCCAAAGAGACCCTCTGTGTGGCAGAGTGATGTCCTTGTGTAAATAAGGGGTAAAAAAGAAACATGTCCGATTTGCAGCTTTTAATGTTTGTTTCGTTTTATGACACACTGTCAGTTTTTGAGTACTGTATATCGATTTAAGGAGTTTGTCTGAACCACATATACTTCAAGGACTGACTCTTTGATCCTCAGTTCAAGGTGTGCGATAGATGTTTCAGCGGTTCATACAACTCTGTCTCATGTTGGTGGAGTCAGTGAGCGCTGGCCGTTTGTCTACCACAGTCTTTAAACACAGCAGCATCCAACTGTTTGACATCATTAAGCAGGAACGTGTGACAGTTTTGTTATCCAGTCCAAAATTCGAGTCACATCGAGCTTGTTGCTTTTTTTTTTTTTTTTTTTTTGTAATTATTAGAACTGTGAAGTTGTATTCAAATAATGACTTGACCACGCGTTTGATACAATTTCAACCGCGGGTGAGTCAGAATTGATCAATCTGATTCTGGAAAATTTCAACAGAAATTAAAAACCAAATTGAGATCGGGAGTAGAGGTGACTGTATTATCACACAACCCATGTGGCCCCGTCATATTACTCATCCAGCTTCAATAAGTTCATTTCTGGGTGCGCCTCGTTTCTTCGCCCTGAATTCTGACTGGACCAATGCTGACCTCGGCCAGCAGCGCCGACAGAGGAGCGAAGAATCAGCGGTAACTCACTGCTCTGTAGACGGACGACAGAAAGGAACTAATCTGGCACGAATTCCGCCACTCATCTGTCCAGCGCCTTCAGACAGTTTGCGTAGGCTGAACTCACAGTCTTAACTGGTAGAAGTAAAAATCAAGAGAAATGCATTGCGTGGTCTGAGGAGAGCGCATGCTTGTCTGAATTCTCTGAAAATCACCGAGGTTGCTCTGCCCTAGACCCATATTACCCATGGTATTCCCACAATGTGTGTTCTTCGAGAGTTGCATGTGATGCTAATACAAAGTTTGCTCTCAACTCTTGGAAGCAGATGATATTAAAGCCATGTTTCAAACATAAGTAAGACGTATGTCCACAGTAACGAGTTTAAACCGCAGATTGGGATGAATATTTTTCGACTCCAGAACATGGATCTGTGTGGAAAGCAAAAGAAAAACTGCACACATAACAAAAACGAAAGGGTTGAAAGATACATCTGGTTGGGAATTGCCCACCAGTTGAGGCACAAAGATAACATCCCATACAGACGCTAGATCTGGAACACCAAAACTGTTCGCTGGTCAGACAGGAAATTTTTACTGGCCCGTGAACTATTTGACATGAGAAATCCTGCACAATCAAAATCAGAAGATAAACTTGATCGTTTATTTTACTTCTTAAAAAATTGGTTCCTGGAATAATCATCCGTCTGAAAAAAAAAGTCCGTTTCTTGCGAAACTAAATGTCCATAATGAATCGGTGTGAGAAGACTTGTGTAGAATTGAACTATTCAAGATTTGTTAACGGTTGGTTGGTCGTTTAAGAATGCTAAAAAATTAAAATAAATAAAAATAAGGGTTAAAAACAGCAACAAAAAATATCGCTTTCTATGGAACCCCCACATTTCCAGAGGAGGGAAATTTTGCCATTTAAAGGAGATAAAGACCTTCACAAAAATAAATGGCACAATTCCCTCAGGAGTTTATGCAATTATTAAATGCGATGAAACCTTTATGAATTCAAGATATTTCCACCATTTGAGGAAAGCAAACTAACTTTTTCATTCTAAGTTTACAGCTAACAAAATGTGTTAATCAGGAAAGGTTTGATTACATGCTATGCAAAACTGACGAGTAATCGACGAATAATGAATCTTTAACACGGGAAAACAATATTTCCTTTAAAGTACTTTAATACACGAAACTGAAATCAACACATCATATTTCATAAAAGGCAGTGTCGTTAATGATGAACCGAAAATGCTCTGAGTTTTGTAATCTGTCTTTCGTAATAATTGCACTCAAGATCAAACACCGTTTATAGCTCAGAATCGTACGGATCCCTGGTGTTTGAAGTCTGCGGCACTGTAACTCGCATTTGGTACTCGGCCCTTTGTATTGTCTTCATCGTGTTTTGAACGTTCAACAAATTCAGTGATTGCAGAGCCAGCTTTGCGGCTAAAGAGTGGAAGGATATTTATATTTCAGTTATTTATATTCATTTTTCAGCATATTATTCCAGCCTTGATCGTTTAAATGGATGGTTGATAGTATTTTTGTACATGGGTAGATTTTTACTTATATATTTACGTGTGCATGTACATTTACATGTGTGATACTACTGTTGTCAAATATTTTAGTTTTTTTAAAATCATTTTTATTTACTGCCGAATTGTTTTTTTCCTCATTTTTTGAGCATTTCACGTTTCCTTTATTTTTGTGCATGTTCCTTTTTTGTCTGTTGTTATATACTCCTGTGAGTTCATTGGAGGTTTTTTTTCCATGAGAAATCTAATGAGCCTATTGTAAAATAAATAAAATAAATGAATTACAGTTTGTCCAGAGAAATTAGCTTTCAGGACAGTACATTTTCAGGACACATGTTCAAACACAGGTTGAATGGCTTCTTCCTCAGGTCAAGGAGAACTAATTCAGGTCACAAAAATTGAAACATATAGTCTATTATTTACTAAGTTAATCTTTGGATTCTGAATAGTACAAAAGAGTGAAAGTAGTTACAGTATCTCTTGCCAACCTTTAACATTGTGTTGTGCAACATATGGGTTTCCCCTATCGGGTCCAACTCCACGCCCACATCCAACTCCACTTAAAACATTGATTTATTCTTTTTTGCTACATTATTTCTATCCGTACTTCAGGAGACTGCAGGTCCTCTGAAGCATGTGAAACCGGCCAATCCTTCCTCTCATTCTGCCGCCCACCACCTTACCTGTGGAATCTTTTTACAATGTTGTTACTTTAAATGTTAATTTATTGGAGTTTGTTACAACAAATATTGGGAGAGAGGTAATCTTCAGAGACAACCCTTCACTCAAATATCACTTCAATCTGGTTGTCTACGCAGGTATTAATTTGCCACACACCTTCTCTCCCATCATGCTCTCTGCTTCCTGCCCCTCCCCATCTCCACCTTCATGTCTGCTTCCCTTTCTTCCTGTTTTTCACCCTCTCTTCTGACGGTCAAGCGTAAGGATCACTTCACCCTAAAAATAATGAGGCATGACGCTGCCCCCCTGGACTCCAAGCCCAAGATCAAATGTCTATACAGATATACAACTTGCCACATCATAATAAACTCCTTCCAAATGCATTCACATTGTCTGAAGGTTCATTCTCTTGAAATATGTTTGAGAAATGAAATACATAATACATGACAATTCAACAGTTATGTTTGCAGTGGGGTGTGCAAATGTTTTCATCTTTGGTCCCAGAACAAGTCAAAACAGATGAGGTCAAGTTACAGGAAACTGCCGATCATAACAGGCAAGCACAAAGCAGCTGCGTAGCAACACACAATAGCCACAAATCAAAAATAAAACCTAAAGGCAGCATTATAAACCACATGGTGGATTTGCCTTGAGCTATATATTTATTTTGGCTTTCAAAACAATGGTAAAGTCAATTTATTCCCAAAATGCAATGCTCTGGCAGAGAAACGCTGTTTGGTTGAGAGTGCCTCAACCGTAGGTCATGATATAATGTCTTGTGGTTGAGCTTGCCAGACCAGAGTGACCACAGTAAGTTTTTTTCCATTTTTTCATTTGTACTTTCATCTGTAGATGAGGAAACACTGTGACAACACCACTGATGCAGAGAAACATTGTCTTATGGTGGTTAGGCAAATGTACTTGTAACTGAGAGGTTGCAGGTTCAATTTCCAGACAGGAAAAGCTGTCATATCTATGAGTAACTGTCATACTCAATTGTTTCAGTAAATGTCAAACCGGAGGCAGCATGGTGAATCAGTTATCAGTTAGCACTGAGAAGATTGCAGCAGGAACCCATTCCACCATTGCCGGGCCCTTTCCATGTGGAGTTTGCACGTTCTGCCTATTTTCTCTTTGGTTTTCTCCAGGTTCTTCAGTTTCCTCTCACGGACCAAGGACATGCAGTTTAGGTGGACTGGGCTTGCTAATTTGTCATAGCTGTGAGTGAGTGTGTGTGTTTGTGTAAGCACACACTTGAACCACCAACCTTGTGGGGCCCAGTCGAACACCTTAGCTTTTTATTGACTGCCTCTTAACATGGAGCTAAAGGTGATTTAGACAATTCAGCAACCCCCTGAGCCAAATCAATTAGGCTGCAGCCTCCTGTGAAGGACAAACATTGTAATAAAGGTGAGTCATTGTGCCAATCAACAAAGTTACACATACAGCAAGAGACTCAGTGGGTGCGTTCCGATACTTTTTCTCGTTTTCTGTACTGGTTTCCTCCCCTCATCTCCTACGCCAGAAGTATGTGGAAGAAATATGAAAATGAGTGGAGAAGACAAAGAAATGAGGAGATGAAATGAAAATTGGAACAATTAATCTGATTAGACCTTCATGAAAGTCAGGGAGGGAGGACAAATAAAAAAGATTCCAGGTCATGGAGGAGAGACGGATATGAGTGGAGGAGACGGGGTGATGAAATTTGAGTGTTGGAAGGTACCCCTTTCTGCGGAATTTAGTATCTCACTATAGACTGTGAGAAACAAAATGGCAGCCTGCCCACTGGCCTGTATTGCTTCCTGTGTCTTTCCTTTAAGAGACTGATCCGAGTGCAATAATGGAAAGTAACATGGAACTAGATGGTCACAATGGAATTCACCCAGAATTATGACTCAAGAGACGATAAATTGAAAAGTATAATGTTGTGAGAAAGATTGGGCATTTCCTGTTTGTTTTCAGTCTCTGCTTCACTCGATGAGTAATCAGCCCAGATGCGAGGATCCTGTCACTTCTCCATGGTGACCTCTGTTATTGAGGTCATTGGGTCAAAGGGCCCCATTTGTCAAACACCATTTTTTTTCAGCATTATAAAACTATTAAATTTAAGAAAAGATTAGGATTGAAAAGATAAACTTAATTTGTAATGCAGTGAGTAAAACTAAACAACATCCAGGTCTCATCCTAAATATTTGCGAAAAAACTATGCAAAAGCACAGGTGTGTAAAAATGCTTGATAAATGAGAGCCAATGTGTGTATATAATTCCTAACAGTCACTGTGGTTACACCTGCTTGTGATGCATTAGTTTATATGGGAAATGTGTGCTTACCTCATGCAGAATGCAGGTGCATCCTCAGCCTGCTTCTTATATGTGTAAAATTTACCTAGTTAAATTATCCAACGCCAAACACGCATGTGCTGTTTAATGACTGATGTAATTATGGGAAAACCCCACAGCCACAGCATGGTGATTTCATTCCCAGAAACCGGAATATCTCCCCCAAAATCAAGAGTCCATTAACGCACTGTCATTTCAAATTTCCAGTATGTTCCAAAACTCCCCATGAGTCTACAGATTATGTATACAGGAACTTAAAAGGTGGTGAGTGATAACTACTTCCTTTCCTCAGTATTTATTTTATCAAAGATATTTGTAATCTTTGCAAAACATGTCATAAACCTTTTTACATACACCGACTGGTCAGATAGTGAAAGCCTGCTGGGTTACCCTTAACATGGGTTGGGTATACTAACCGCAGAAACAGTGACTATTACATTTGTCATTTAACAGCTGTTTTTTGTTAAAGTGACCCACAGCGTGGAAGAACATTATTCCACTCACCAGACTGAGTAAAAAAAAGATGAGTAAAAAAAAAGGAATGTTTAAGTTTCAAAATTATTCTCACTGGAAAATTTGCTAAATTTTTATACTCTAATCAGGTTTTTGTAATGGCACAGTGGATTTTAGTAAAGGAGGTCAAATCTTAACCTATGGGAGACTGACTTGCATCCTGCATAAAAGGTACCATTTGACAAAATAAATGAGTAAATTCCATGCAAGCTATACATGTTTTTGATGCTTGAAGAATATAAAATATTGCTGAAAAATGGATTAAAATAAATTCTGATTTTAAACAAAAAAATGTGAAAACTGAAAATAATGAGCCTTAATTATATTGCTCTGCTGTTGTGGTCAAAACTCAGCTTCTTAACTATTGCACTACACTGCTGTCTTGGTAAATCCCAGTTCTCTAGGCATTGTACTGCAATGGTGTGAGTTTAAATTTGTCTGGTGGTGAAACAGCAGGACAAAAGGGCAGAAAAAGTTTTTTTTTTCAAATTTGTCTTTCTGTTGAAGCATGTTCTGCCTCACAAAACTTGTGAGCTCGGCAATAACTATCATCCAACAGTCACTCTTCAGCCTCCCTTCCGGTCACATTCATCAAAGGACCATGGGGATTCAGTAGTATTTGATTCTTAAAATATGTCCACAAACAATGTCAAATGTGTCCGAATTTGATCTCGCGAATGACCCTTTGCCAGCTCTAAGAACTCCAAGTGTAAAACGGCACTTCCAACAGATGCTACTTTCTGGGCTGTCATCTTCATTTCCTGAAACACTCTCCCTTTCATCATCTCAATAAGAAAAGGCTTAATGTCCTGTCTGAGGACCAGTAACGTAAGGTCAAAATAAAAAAACGGATAAAAAGATGAGAGCGGTGCAGAGGCATGTTTAAGGCGTTTTTGTGATGCTCGGTAGTCCTTGTTTACTTTGGCCATTGACTGTTCCAAAAAAATGTGAGATCTAGTTCATTATGAGAGGGATGGAAGGGTCAAGCCAGGATTTTCCTCTTGTATTCTCAGTCTGTCAAGCAGAAACTGTGACAGTAAAAACCAGCCATCCACAGGAAAAAACAAACAGTTCCAGCAAATTCCAAAGTCCTGATACAGCAAAACACCCCAAAATTAATTCACATCTGAACTCAGGACCCCTTCAGCGCACTTTACATTTTGAACTTTAAAAATGAAACTTCAAAACAGAAAACCATCCAGGAATTGAGGAAAGATTTATTTAAAATCATAACAATTACCTGTAAAAGGGACAAGAAATACACAAGAAAAGGATTTCAGAGGAAGTTTTGAAATTTTATATTTTTAAATTTTATTAAGAAAAATAATTGGTGGTAAAATACTAGGTGAGATTATTCAATTTAAAACCTGAAAAAAAGATTTATTTTATGAATTTAAATTCATAATGTGCACTGGGATTGAATTTTTGCAGTGTGGGGCTGGTGATTAACCTGGATTATACAGGAGCGGAGCTGTGGAGGCCTTGTGACTGAGTTTATATGGGATCTCCTGGCGAGCTGGAGCTTTGGATACTGCTGATTTCTTGGGCAATACTGTGCCCCCTTCACACTGAGCCCAGGTCTTCTAGATTAAAGGATGAAACTGGTTTAGTTTTGTAAACTCATCACTGTGATCCATTGTGTTGAGGCTGACTATGATCAACATTTCAAATATATCCACAGGTTAATTTGTTTTTTTAAAATTCAATATTGCAGTTGTTATTTCACTTCCCAAGAACTGTTTTCTTATCCGACCAGAAGTGTCAGTATACTGGCATCTTCACAGGCTTTTTTGCTTTGATTTTGTTATGCTCTGTGTCTCGTTGTCTCATCTCAGTGACTTTTGCTGAATCTTTCTGTTAGCCTTTAACATGTTTCCTCAACCTCTCTTTTGGATTGTGTTTTTGCCTGACTGCTGTTTTTTTTTTTTTTTTTTTGCCTGGTTCTAAATCGTTATTGTCCTTGGATCTTGTTTCTGTACTTTGGGCGTGTCTACCTGGTTTGACCACTGCCTGTACCTCGTCCTGATTTTGGATTCTGGACTTGGCTTGCAATAAACATTTATTTTATTCCGTCCTGTGGGTGAGTCCCTGTCACGGCCCTGACAGGCAGATATACTTTCTTATTTTACCCAGTTTTTGTCAGATCATGTATATTTCTCTTGTTTTTTTTCATGGCTTCATTTTCACAGGATAAAGGACATCTGTGCCAGGTCCTGAAGCTGACGGACCTGAGACAGGTTGGCTCCCCAGAAGTGACACAGTTATTTCACAGCCCTCCATTCTCCCAGTGCCCTGATCTGTAAATGTGAGTAACACAGGAGACATTCCCCCACATTCACAGCACACTGATGTGCTGGGAAACAGATGCAATGGCACTTAGTGTGCCACAGAAAACCAGGTATGATATGAAAGATTTCTGTCCTTAGCAACACCTGAAAGGGATGACAGTGGTAACATGGACCATACAAAGTACATCCCTTGGAGTATGTTCATTCTGTTACCCCAAGTATGTGAAAGGCCTTTTCATGCTACAGCTACAATGTCTGAGTTCACAGCTGCTACATGTGCAGGCATGAGAATGGGGCTGTCCCCATTTATTTTTATTTTCTGTCAACTCTCCAGATTTGTTAAACAATGAGAGACGATGAAGCCAAAAAATATCACCTGCATTGATGACACTGATAATGGGTAGACTTTGTTTGAATCCCAGTCCAGGTAAAATTACTTCCTCAAAGAAGTATGTAGATTTGAGACCGCCTCACCTGTCTGGATCATAGTTATGAGTCACAGAAACCTCATTTCTCCAGTGTCACATAACACAAGCCCAGTTTTGGGAATGTCCTTTGTTGATGAACCAGTGATCAGCTCCTTCCTCTAACAAATCACAACCTTGCGCTGTGAGGACTCCAGTCTGACACAGCCATTCAGAGCCGCAACATTCCCAGACAGTTGTTCTGTAATGAATGTAAGCAGAATATTAATGGCTCAACCAAATCCAGAGTTGATGCTGGAGGGAGCAGAGAACAGCACAGAACAGCGCACAGCAGCACAGAACAGCACAGAACAGTGCAGCGCAGCACAGAACAGCGCACAGCAGCACAGAACAGCACAGAACAGTGCACAGCAGCACAGAACAGCGCACAGCAGCACAGAACAGCGCACAGCAGCACAGAACAGCACAGAACAGTGCACAGCAGCACAGAACAGCACAGAACAGCGCACAGCAGCACAGAACAGCACAGAACAGTGCACAGCAGCACAGAACAGCGCACAGCAGCACAGAACAGTGCACAGCAGCACAGAACAGCGCACAGCAGCACAGAACAGTGCACAGCAGCACAGAACAGCACAGCAGCACAGAACAGCACAGAACAGCGCACAGCAGCACAGAACAGCACAGAATAGTGCACAGCAGCACAGAACAGCGCACAATAGTGTAAACTGCACAACAATGCACAGCAGCACAAAACAGCACACAACAATGCAAAACAGCGCACAACAGTGCAAAACAGCGCACAACAGTGCAAAACAGCGCACAACAGTGCAAAACAGCGCACAGCAGCACAGAACAGAATATCTCCCGACAAACAACCAAAACGCAAAGTCCTTGTCCCTAAGTTGAGAGAAATACTTCTATTTTTTAAAATGAAGTCGTGAGTGATCTAGATAAATCACACTATAGCTTCGCTCACAGGCGTCAATAAACACAAACAACATTAAACAATCGATTTCATTATTACCTATGTTGGTTCATCACTATGCTGTGGTTTTTTAATTTCGGGTTACAGCTCGCCCGCGGCTCCTTGCAACAATCAGTGCACCCATTTTCCTTCACCGAAAAGTTTATCAAGTTTACACCTTATTATCTACCTTGGCCAGCAACAACTACTCGGAACAATCGTCCAGTTTTCTGATTTCTTAATGAATTCATAAATACTCTCCACCTTAGTTTAGGTCATTTCATCATTGCCTACAAAACATGACTACGATTCATCCTCTCAAGTGCGCAATTCCTCACTTCTCTCTGAACCTGAGAAAGCCACTGATTACTCATGACAAACACGCCGCGATGTTTTTTTTTATTTTTGTAGTTTACCGGGTAATTTTGCGCAAATGTGTCACAGTAAAACTATTGATAAATCTTCCCCTTTAACCAACATAGTTTACTGTCGATGGCTAAGAGGCTCTTGAACTGAGGGGCAACATGAGACAGACACCTTCTTTGGAATACGGGAAATTGTATAACTCAATGAAAAGCTCCCCCCACTGACTCATGCGGTGGAATGTATCCCAACTTCGACTTTTTTTATTTAAAAGACAGGGGGCCACAGACTGAACAAAGAGCGCTGTCAGTGTCGGAGCGATTGTTTGAAAGCATACTGTAAGAAGACGAACAACGGGCCAGTGTGCTTTTGACTTAGTTAACGTTAAAGTATGATCTCGCGTTGCAGAGCATGTGGAGTGGATATGACTCAAAACTAGAAAGCGATATGGATACTGTTGCACTTGTAAGGAAAATACAGTCCGCTGTCAAATGGTTGTAAGATTGGTGACATGAACGGCACGTGTGAATTGACGGTCCTTCCCCAAGTACCTCTGTTACAGCCAGGTTGGGACTACATTCGTCAACGACAAGAGTTTCTCTTGTCACCTTACCTGCCAGCATGTATGGCATTCCTTGGACACCTTTTCTTATGTGCTCCTTTCCTTGTGCTGGACGTGTTGGGGCGCCGCTGGTCGGCGTTGAATCGTTACAGGATCTCGGTCAACAGCGAGAATCCCGTGTCGTTTAGTCGTTGGTTTGAATGTATCCTCAGGATATTTTGGAACTACCTGACGTGCATAGTGCCAGTGACCGCGCTTCTGCATAAATTTCGAACTCCAAATTTACCAGTTTTAGCTCCGACCTGCGCTCAGGTCCTGTGGGAGATTGCTGTTTGTTTGCTCCTGTTTGACGCGTTCTTCTTCTTCTGGCATATGTCCATGCACAGGTAAGGCAGACGCGCATTAATCTCGAGTATTAAATTTGCTCTTATTCAGGGGTGTTACACCATGCTGTAACAGACGGATCAAAAGATGCGTATCTGAAAAAAATATTTTCAAATGGTTGCTGAATTAAAAAAGTGTTTATTCCCTTTTCATCATAAATGTTTAGCACAGAAATGAGAGTCTGAATTTGTTACTGTTGTTATTTTTCTTAGGATGGTAACATTATATAAGAGGACCGCACTTGTATTTTGATAGATTAATCGTTTATTGTAATGCCATGAATGTGCAAAACAGCATAGTGCAGATAAAATAGTAGCTGCTTTTGCTCTATTAAGTGCAGATACAAGAAGCCTGCTAATTAACCATCACTGTGAAAATTCTCTGGAAACTGCTGAGGTGTTTCCACCTAAAAAATCTGAAAATCAAATGTATTGGTCACTAGGAAATATGTGATTTGGGTCCATTGTCAGTTTGTTTTTTCTTACATGGTTATTAGTTTCTTACATGGTCAGTTTTCTGCACCTATCAAGGCATGTGAAATGTTGTAGTTTGATGAAATGACCTGGGCTCTGGGTTATGATGCTTCAACATTGTTATCCTCTCCCTTAGTTTTCTGAGCATATTTGATACACTTTTGTAACGTGATCTGGATAAGACTGTCTGCATTACATGACATTACATTGCATTACATTACAGGCATTTGGCAGACGCTCTTATCCAGAGCGACTTACAACACAAAGTGCATTTCTTTGGGGACAAGGTTATCAAAGTGCTAGGGAAGGGTACAAGTCTCAAGTGCCAGTAGGGTTTGAAAGGACTGAACCCTATGGATGACCTGTTGAGGAAAAAAAAGAAATAAGAAACAATTAGTAAACAATAACTCTGGTACAACAATTAGTAATAAGCAATAACCCTTAGGTAGCTACAGCAAAAAAAACGTCTGCGATGCGTAGAGATCATAGTTTTTCAGCAGCCTTGTCACTGACAGTTCTGATTCTCTTGGGTCCTCAGGGTTTCCTGGCTGTACCATCGCGTCCACCGGACCCACCACCAGAACCAGGACACTTTTGCTTTGGTGGCTCAGGACGCCAGCTGGGCAGAGCTGCTGTCTCTGCAGATACTGGCGCTGTCCAGCGCGGCTCTGGCCTGCTGCCATCCGCTGAGCGAGATCCTATTCCACCTGCTCAACACCTGGCTGGCAGCGGAGGACCACAGCGGCTACGACTTCCCCTGGGCCCTGCACCGGCTGCTCCCCATGTTTGGCGGCGCTCCCTTCCATCAGCTGCACCACCAGAAGTTCCGCGGGAACTACGCCCCCTACTTCAAACACTGGGATTGGCTCTTTGGGACCTACCTTGCAGAGGAAGTAAGGAAGACGCGGAGGAGCTGAAAACGTGCGGCGAAAATAACCTCATGGGCAGTGTGGTGCTGCTAGGATAGGGAGCCGGGTTTGTGGCTCTGAGACTGACGGTTTGATTCTGAGGTTTATGATAAGCTTCTCCCGAGCTTGAACATATGATGTCGGGACTGCCTTTATGTACAAACAACTCATTCAAATGCAACGGGATATTTCACTGAAATCAACCACAGGGTAAAGACCCAAATAATGGATGGATGGTAAACAGTGGGCTTCGTTTTCTGTGGTAATTAAAGATCCTACGCCTCCCATCACTGTGCTACAAAACCGGGGTTTATTTGGTCCAGAGGGAAGGCTGCCCTCTTCTGGCCCCCAGCATCAAATTATTTTTCAGGTGGTCACTATAATCACACTACAGGGTCAACTAACTAATGTGATAACTCTGAACATGCCTCCTATCTACTATCCAAAATAGTGTGTTTCACCTGTGTGTTTCCATACTTCCATACTTTAGAGCTGAAAACGCCATAAGCAGATCTACTGAGCGGTATGCTGTAGATGTGTGGGAGGGTTCAGGTAGCCAGCGGGAACATTACTGAGTTTGGGAAAGCAGTGTAGCATAATGGTTATGGAGCTAGGCAGGAAACCCCCACCCTGCAAGGTTGCAGGTTCAGGTCCAGTTCCTGGGAAGGGCACAGCTGCAAGATCCTTAGCTCAGTTCACTAATGTAAATATCCAGCTGTAACTGAGAGCTGTGTAACTCGTTCTGGATTAGAGCATCTGCTAAAGTATAGAAACAGTCATAAATCTAAGCACTGAGGTGCACATTGATCCTGTGGGCTACATGTCTTTGTCTGGACTGTTTCCTTTGGGTTTAAAGTGGCAAAATTGTTTTATGCCAGTCAACTCGGATTTTTTTCCAAGTCCTGGTGCTCTCTCGGGCTGTTTTTATGCGCACAATACATTTGATCAAATAAATGCCTTTGGAGTCCTCTGCTGGTGTTACAGATTTGTTCTACACGGGACCTGTGCTCCTGTATCAGAGCCAGGCTGTGACTGGGTGAACTGTAGAGCAACACACAATTGGCTCTGTCATCACAAAGGAATTGAGGGAACCAATCAGCAGAGTTGTCATTGTCTCATCACTCTCTGGCTCCCCCTCCTGCTCAGTCAGGGACCCAAGGTTTGCCTGCGCAAAGCTTTCACATGAAGTGTCCTTTTGTCTTACTCAAGCCTGCACAAGTAAAGAAAACATGACTGAGGTCGAGTTTTAGGGGAGGGCTGTCTGTGCTGTCCTGAGCTGGCTTGTGGATGCAGTTTTGAGTTATGTTGAACATCGTCTCAGGAGCACAGACCTTTGAACTACAAAAATAAAATAGATGTTTCTACTTAGTGCCATTACGTAACTGAATCAGAAACTTTTCAGTAGTTTGTCTCGGGACTCTGGAGTTGCGACACACTGATGAAGTTTTTACTGTCTGCGTTTGCTGCAGTGTCACGAGAGTCTGGGATGGGTTCAAGTTCATCGCCGTGGGAACCGTGGGATCGAGGAACAGATATCCTGTATTTTTCCATCTGCTCTCTTGGCCATCCTCTTATTTGATAATAACTCCTAATTATCTGCCAACTGACTCCCGAATAAAGACTGTGTATGACTCCGGTGTCTACAGGAAACTCCCCCTGTATGACTGAATGAAGCAGGATTCGTCCATTGAAACACTGGTGTATTTAATCCGTACCTTTTCAATATCATATGTGAGTTGTACATTTTTACAGTGCTTATCTTTCAGGAGGGTAGGCATTCGTTGGAGCAGGTCATATCTGATCTGAAAGTTTTTTACTTCCACAAACCCTCTTGCACTTTTTATATACAACATAGACACAGTGTTTTTTTTTCATCTTTGTAATTGATGCATGAATAAAGAGCTTTTAACATCAGCTATGCACTCTCAATGTTTAATGCAGTGCTCCTCACTCCTGAGCCTGGAGAGCTGCAGTGCATGCTGGGTTTTGTAGTTTCTCTGCACTCATTGACCCATTCCAACATCTGATTACACAGCTGACTCACTCACTGGGACCAGGTTTTCCATCGTCGTGTTTCCACCAGGTGACCTCCAGCACCTGGGATAAGGAGTCCGTGGAACAAGGAGGCACTGATGGAAATGAGTTTAGAGGAAATTACATGCTGATGGCAGGAAGTGTTATGACAGTTTTGGCTGTCTGATGCATGGAACAGGTTGTCAAGTCATGTTGCTGTGGCAGAGTCTCCTGGTGTGTTCATGTCCAGACTTGATGCAGCACTGGGTACTCTGTAGATTGCTGGTAAAAGGTTAGCTGGGCTGAATGGCCTGTTCTCGTCATAGTATGAGCTATATTTCTTAAGTCTTCCCTCAAATAGCAAGAGAAACAGAAAATATTCTCCAATACAGAACCACAAAAACCCTTCACTATCGGATCACTGCTCCCATTCTCCACCTTTCTTGAAGATAGACTTTATTGTACAGCCAGGAAGACATTTTATGTAAATACATACCTTATTTCTTTCAGGAATATTTTTCACTGCTGTACAGGTGAAGGTGTTGTGTAATCCAAGTATTATGCAGTGAAGGTTTTCTACAGCATCAATTAAAAAGCAGTGAAAACACATCAGAGATGAAAACACACTTCAGGGAGAAATTCAGGACGTGTCTCTACAGAACAGGAATGGAAATGAATTCTGTTAGGATACATAAGCAGCTGTAACTCTGAGCATGTCCTTAAGTTTGGAGCTCCTTTCTTTATATAAACAGATGTGAACAAGGTCAAACAGTAGCTGATTTATGCTTTATTGGTGAAACCTTTAAACATTTTACCAAAATAATAATTTAATTTAGAAATTAAGTGTTGAGGTAAATAAACAAACCCATAGGAACTTCAAATCTGGAGGACTGGAGTTAAACCTGCAGACACTGACCCCCACAGAACTGAAGTTAAACCTGCAGACACTGCAGCCCTCCAGGACTGGAGTTAAACCTGCAGGCACTGCGGCCCTCCAGGACTGGAGTTAAATCTGCAGGCACTGCGGCCCTCCAGGACTGGAGTTAAACCTGCAGACACTGCGGCCCTCCAGGACTGGGGTTAAACCTGCAGACACTGCGGCCCTCCAGGACTGGAGTTAAACCTGCAGACACTACGGCCCTCCAGGACTGGAGTTAAACCTGCAGACACTGCGGCCCTCCAGGACTGGGGTTAAACCTGCAGACACTGGACTGGAGTTAAACCTGGCCCTCCAGGACTGGAGTTAAACCTGCAGACACTCCAGGACGGCCCTCCAGGACTGGAGTTAAACCTGCAGACACTGCGGCCCTCCAGGACTGGGGTTAAACCTGCAGACACTATGGCCTCCAGTACTGGAGTTAAACCTGCAGACACTGCGGCCCTCCAGGACTGGAGTTAAACCTGCAGACACTGCAGCCCTCCAGGACTGGAGTTAAACCTGCAGACACTGTGGCCCTCCAGGACATGTTCATAAAGGTTGGGAGTCTGCTGATCTGGGATCAGTTTTCCCATGTCCAAATCCAAGTCTCCATTATACACTGAAGGTAAAGGCTGACCCTAGATCAGTGCTGATACTCTTGGACACTTTATGATTACAGGAGTGGTGTAAACAGGTAAGTTCCACACGAAATCCAAACAGGCTAGAGGCAGGGGAGAAGTTATAAAATCTCAAAAAATAAAACGTCTGACCTATCTGGAAGAGTGTCCACCAGCTCAGTTTTCATTGAAGTCTCCACCACCACCCTGCTCATCTGGTTCGACCGGACTCAGCACATGATCCCACAGGGGGAAATCACAGACACACAGGGGAGGAAGGGTTTTCATGTTGCGTAATTCCTCTTTTTTTTTTTTTTTTTGGAGTAAAAACTCTGAGGCTATCTTGTTTCAGCCTGTTGAAATCCTGCTGTCTTTGTAATTCAAAGTCTTCAGGTGACTCACAGACTGACAGCACCTCTTTTGAGGCGCATCTGTGGATCCTAGCCATGCCATTCCACCAGCCACGGACATGAAGGTCCATGCTGGCCTGCTAACTTTCCTCACGTCTCCGCTTGGGAAGCACATGGGTGAAACCAGGCAAGGTCCTTATTCTCATCTCTTGTTAGCAGCGTCTCCTACCCAGGCAGGTACCTGTACTATTTTACTATTTGAGACAGTATGATTTATTACATTACATTACTGTACTGTCATTTAGCTGACACTTTTATCCAAAGTGACTTACAGTTGATTAGGCTGACCAAGGGCCAATCTCCCCTGGGAGCAATGTGGGGTTAGGGGCCTTGCTCAAGGGCCCAACAGCAATGGTGTTATTCTGTGGCTGGACTGGGACTTGAACTGCCAATCTCAGGGGTTCCAGTCATTTACCTTAGCCACTAGGCTATAGGCTGCCCCAGTAGAACCCATGAACCAATCATGTGTCAAGCCTGCACCCCTTCAAATGTGCGACAACGGGTGATGTTTGATTAGCACTCCATCTGCAGTGTGGCGACAAGAATGGGCAGGTAGTCATGGGAACAAGAAGAGTTACATACATACATGGGAAAACACTTTGAGGGACTGATGAGAATAGTAGTTCAATGTACATGGGAAAAAAATCTCCATAACCTTATGACAAGATATTATGGGATTTAGAAAAACCATTAGGCCCAGGTTATTTTTCAGTTATATCTGTATGTATAGGAGGTGCTTAAGCCTGGGTTTAGTATAGTTTATTGAGGTTAAGCTTGTGTGGGCTTGGCCAGTCGATGGGCAGGGCCGTCCTCATCAGATGACATCATACATTTAACTGCCGGTCTGACTCATTTTAGTCATTATCCCATGACACGTTTGGAAAGAGTGTGACTGTTAACCTTTGGTGTCCTGGTCAAATTCCCACCCAAAAAGCTTTCTCTCCACATTTAGCCACCAGCTCGTTCTCAATATCCAATCAGCTGTTCAATCCCTCAAACTCCCCAGCCTCATTAAGCCCGGAGGTCACCACTACAAACACCCCTAGGAAAAGGTAAAACTATTGTGTAAATACATAGAATTATTATTGCAATCATTTTCAAGAGGACTTTACTGAGTTGTCCTTAATTGTTTGTAATGAACTTGATCGACCTGTTAAATAACTTTTGACTGCAATCCAATTTCACATGCTTTTCTTCATGTGTAATGCCTGTGTTTTTTTTATCTTTTGACATCAGTAATTCCCACCCAGTGAGGAAAGAGGCTGCTGTCCTTATACAAGTTTGTACACCTTTATTTGATTAGTAGATATTTGCACATTGAGTCCTGCCGTAACAAGCATTATAAAACATAATCGGAGCATGGATATGGTTTTTCCACAATACGATTTGTTTTACCATTAATGTGAGCCACTGGGAGGGGCAGAGAGCAGGGTGCAGCAAACGTCGGGCTGCCGTCACCCGTTTTTGTTCAAAGATAAAGGAAATGAGGATGCCTGCTTTGCTTTGTGTCATCTTTTTAACCACAAAACCATAGAGCCGAAATACAAAAGCTTTTCAAAAGCATTCATTACTTCTGAAAAATTGCGAGGTAAACAGGCAGCTCACTTTCATTTTAAAAAACAGTCATTCATAAATTGGAGTGATGTGTACTCTGGACTGAGTCTGGAACGCTCTGCGGCCTGAAGGAAACTTACATTTAGGTATTGACCCAGTGCGGCACCAGGAGAGGTGGAAGGAGGAGCACGCTCCCTTTGGACTGCTGTCAGTTCTAATTCGATCCCTCAGCCTGGAGAGAATGCAGGAACTTGCACAGCAACGGCCTCACAAACAGGAAGTCTCACCTGGAGTTCATTTCCCATGATTTTCCAATTAGGCCACATTTATAAGCGCAGCACTGGGGCTGAGAAAGTAGACTGGGTTTGGGGTTTTGTTTGTGTTGGCTTTCTGGCTGTACTGGCTTTCTGTTAATTAGATACTTTTGTGTTTATTCTTTGCGTTTGCTATTTTTCCCCCAAAAGGGGTTAATAAAAAGGCCGTTGGCCAGTTTTGGTTAAACATTTGTGTTTTTTTTCCATCTACTCACCACCCGGCTCAGTGGCCACACCTGACACTGTGCCACATAAGCTAACAGAAAATATTTCCAAATTTACTCAAATTTTCACTGGCATTTGACATACCGTTAACATCTCTCATACATCCTCCAAACATTACTTTGCTCCGAACAACTTCTTTCAAGGTCACAAGAAAAGGAAATCCAAGTAAATGTTGAAGGAACCCAAAGAAAACTGGACAAAATATACATCCTGAGAACAGTTGCCCTGACATTCTGCTAAAGTTCTGCCTTTCAAAAGTCATAAGCTTGGAAGCAGATACTCTTATACAGACTGAATAACACAGGTTAAGATTTTACAGACTATTCATTTATGCATGTGGGATAGTAACTGAAGTAATACCTTGCTCGAGGGCACAAACTGAGAATCGAAACTGGAACCTGCAAAGTTTCACAACGGATAATGATGGACTCACACAGTGCACCTGGGCTTGACAAGGACTGGTGTTCTTATCGGGTTTGGACTCAATGCCAGTGTTGGCTGTCTTTATTTAATGGGCCTAATTATTGATGCTATCTGACTGCTTTGCTGTTTTTCTCATGGATAAACTGATGAATGGCTGCTGAGCATGCCAGAGGGAATACCATGTGTCCCCATGAGCACTGTTTTACAGTGTTGTAATCTACAACTTACACATTTGTGAATGAAGCGGCTACTTGAGCTAAGGGTGAACTCCACGGTTAACTCCAGTCCTGGAGGGCCGCAGTGTCTGCAGGTTTAACTCCAGTCCTGGAGGGCCGCAGTGTCTGCAGGTTTAACTCCAGTCCTGGAGGGCCGCAGTGTCTGCAGGTTTAACTCCAGTCCTGGAGGGCTGCAGAGCCTGCAGTTAACTCAAGTCCTGGAGGGCCGCAGTGCCTTAGGTTTAACTCCAGTCCTGGAGGGCTGCAGTGTCTGCAGGTTTAACTCCAGTCCTGGAGGGCTGTGTCTGCAGTGCCTGCAGGTTTAACTCCAGTCCTGGAGGGCTACAGTGTCTGCAGGTTTAACTCCAGTCCTGGAGGGCCTCAGTGTCTGCAGGTTTAACTCCAGTCCTGGAGGGCCACAGTGTCTGCAGGTTTAACTCCAGTCCTGGAGGGCTGCAGTGTCTGGAGGGCCGCAGGTTTAACTCCAGTCCTGGAGGGCCACAGTGTCTGCAGGTTTAACTCCTGGAGGGCCGCAGTGTCCTCCAGTCCTGGAGGGCCACAGTGTCTGCAGGTTTAACTCCAGTCCTGGAGGGCTGCAGTGTCTGCAGGTTTAACTCCAGTCCTGAGGGCCGCAGTGTCTGCAGGTTTAACTCCAGTCCTGGAGGGCCAGGTTTAACTCCAGTCCTGGAGGGCTGCAGTGTGTCCTGGAAGGCCACAGTGTTTAGGTTTAACTCCAGTCCTGGAGGGCCACAGTGTCTGCAGGTTTAACTCCAGTCCTGGAGGGCCTCAGTGTCTGCAGGTTTAACTCCAGTCCTGGTGTCTGCAGGTTTAGGTCCTGGAGGGCTGCAGTGTCTGCAGGTTTAACTCCAGTCCTGGAAGGCCACATTGTCTGCAGGTTTAACTCCAGTCCTGAAGGGCCGCAGTGTCTGAAGGTTTAACTCCAGTCCTGGATGGTTGCAAAGTCTTCTATCAACCTGCAGCAAGTGTAGGCCTTAAAACATGGCAAGAGGACTGTGACCAATTTAAATATATTTATATAAAGTCACTTTTTATGGGAGCCATATTGACACTGAGAAACCACATGTGAAGTACAGCACTTTTTCTGCTTATAAAACCTGTTGAAACATTCCCCTCACCACAAACGCAGCCCAAGGCTTCCAAACACGCAGGCCTTTTAATGTGTGTGGTTATGGCTCTGCAGGAGGGAATGTCTCCAAAACAAAAATTCTGAGCGACTGGATCAGAAATTGAACGCTGAGGAAGGTCACCTTCATTTCAACTATTTCTGACATTGATTTCACAGAGTTCTCACACTGATCTCACATGGTTTACATTCAGCCTCCAGGTTTTAATCCGTTCCAGGTTTTTTTCATATTATTTAAGGTTTCCTGTAGGTGACAGAACCGCATTTTATTCTGTATTCTTACGGTGTGACACCTCCACCTTTGGCCTAGCCAGGTCCAGCCATCAACCAGACATTTGCATTTCTGTAGTGCCTGCTGTCCCTCTGGCATTCCCCTGCTAATGGACCGCTTTTGGTTCCCATGGAGGGCTGGGGCTGGCTGTACCCAGCCACCAACTTTCTCAGGTCTTTGATATGTGTGACCACATTCTGTATATGAACACAACGCACACTCCAGTCTTTAGAGATGTTCTTGGCACGGGCAGCGCGAATATTCCGAGGATGTCTCTCCCTTGTGCATTGTAATCAACCATCACCCTCTTAAGAGAAGTCATCAGTGTGTTCGTCACCGCCCTGCCTTTCACTCCACGGAAAAAGGGGCAAAATATCCCGACAGTTTCTCTGGCATTACTCTCAGGCACGTTAAAAAGCCACATTAGCCCAGGCGAAGTGCTCGCATTCTTGGCTGCATCTCGTCACCCTGGTTCAACCTGGGGAGTAGATGAGACTGATGTAACTACAAAAATAAGGCCGAGGTAATTAGGCAAACTATCGGGCAAGTTGTGTCATGCTGTTGCCCACTGGCACACGGGGAGGAAATGCCTCTCTCTGCCCCCTTCATGCCACACAGCGCCCTGAGCCATGTCTCTGATTAAGCACTACCATACCCAGCGGAAGCTTTACCCACGAGCCCATGCTCCAGAACACATGCCCTCGGCAGCTCTCTCCCCTCAGTGTCTCAGCATTTTTGCAGACAGGCTTAATGCAGATAAGATGTTGTCATGCATTGCATTTACTTCCACGGCTGCCTGATAACCCATCAGCAGTTTCACAGAAATTCTTGTTTACAGTGTATTCCACCAACACACGGACACAACAATCTCCTTTAAATCAGGCTAAAATGACGAAATTCGTTTTTGGCAGCTGAGACATGACAGAGGATTCAAAAAAGGTTTCGGGTCCAACTGAAATTTTCGTACAATAGAAAAGCAGGGATTGTGTTCTTATTTCAGTTTCTTCACATGAAATGCACAGAGCTAACAGACCTGAATACAAAAACAGTCACAATAATAATAACAATAATAGTAATAACAATAAGAAGCATGTGAAAAAGAAGAAGAACAACGACATAAATCATTACCTCCAATAAATTGTATGTACTCGTCCCAGTTTCATTTTCCCCAAAAAGTTCCTTGAGTGACCACATGATGTCTCTATTAAACCAACTGACCTCAGAACTGGAGGCTCGTAGTCCACTCATACCACTAAAGTGGCACCTCACACCGAACTCTGCAAGTACTGACATTAGTGAGCAGACGTCAAAAATCAAAATGGCAGAAGAGTGGGCGGCGAGATGAAAAAATTTTGTACATCAGGGAAGTCCACAAACCCTGACAGAATACCAATATGAGGAAATTTTGTTTTTAAGCCACTTCCATCAAAATCCACAGGCAAAAACAATGCGAAATGGTGTAAAGGTGACCTGGGCCCAAAATTGAGGGAGGAGATTCATAAAAACAATTTTTGATAAAAATTCAAAATGGTGGAGGAATTGTCATGTAGGAAAATAACGTCACACGTATCGCTGGACTCGGATTTCCATTTATGAATGCCGGTCCCCAATAATAATAATACTGATAACCTGACAGAAAATAAAATGACCTCTGTCATGTTTTTGAAGTCATTAGCTCAATGTTTACATGATATGTGTAACTTTTCATTCTCTCTATGGTGGTGCACACGGAATATATATATGAAAGACTATATTATATACTATTAATTGATTTTTAAAATTACTATGATCGCAGAGTGAAACATTCCATCTAAGCAGTACGTAACAGGGAATCTAAGAACTCCAGGGTGCATTCGGATCAATAGGTTACGAACAGTGAATGAATCTCCAGTGTTTACTAGACAACGTAATGTACATTCAGCCAAAGTTTTGAATGAGTCTCATTCACGTCTCCCTTTGGCATGTCTGTGGGCGCGGTGTTTGTTCCCCTCTGGCTGAATGTGATGGATGACGGTGCTGTTTTGAGCAGATGCGAGTCCCTAGCGAGTGCAGGGACACACGTACAGCGCAGCCGCGCAAAGAGCGCTGCGCAATTACCTTTGTGCCGCTCGCGTCCTCGGGCAGAATTTTCCCAAACATCCCCTGCCTCAGAGCGCGCCCGATATCTGCGCCATCGGAAGCGCCCGCAGGGCAGTGAATGGGGAGCCACAGCCACGACCTACAGCCAGACCTCCTCTGTCCCTATTACAGGCAATTATGGCATTTCCTCGCAAGTAAACAACCACGTTCAACCGCCGCTTGCATCTCTCCTCCCTTGTTTGTCCATCTTATGCTGTTTCACCTACTCTCTATCTCGCAGTTCATCGCTGTCTCTCCAGCTCGCTCGTATGCATGTAGACACGTAATTGTGCACAGTTCCAGAACACCCACAAATGCATGTGCTTCTCCGTGTGTCCCACCATTAATTTGACCTGATTTATTGGTGACATGAACCTGCAATAAAATTTACTGTTCTGTAAACAGTTTCTAGAGGAGTGGGCCCATCAAAATAGGCAACAGGTCCATTCGCTGGAGGACCAAAATCACCCTCGTTTTATCTGCAGAGCATCTGTTAAGCATTACCTCCTTTACCCACAAACGCACACATACCCACGCACAGAGAGGTCCCGAGGCTAAACGCGGAAAACAGCGAGTCCAGCTGCAATCTCTGAACCACATTTTCAAACGTAAGTCTCCCCCAGATACTTCTCATAATAAAAGTGGTGTGCTTCAGATTTATCGCCGAATCCCACACATGCAGCACAAATGTTCCCTTTAACTTCTGTCAGTGTGGGTGGGATTGATGATGTGTCGGACTGGAATACTGACCGCGAGCCATGACTATAAGCCGGTCCGTTAAAATACAGTTTAAATGCTTTACGCGATTCCAGACTGTGTCATTACCGTCAGCGCTGAGTTTAATCGGTTTCCTCGAAGTACCATTTCCCCAGAAAAGAATCTGAGACCACATCTTGCGATGATAAGGTTTTCATTTTTTCTTTAACAACTAACGTTGCGTTGTGATTGGAACGTTTAGAATATAGAGTTTTGCATTTATAAATTAAAAGCAAATTAATTAGATACGCCATACAATATATTCACAACAATATTACATACATATCCAGCATACAGTATAACCACGTATCCACAGTATGAATTCATGAATATGAAGGGTTTCAAGCTCTTGAGACTGGGATATATGCAGTATGTCATGTATACTGTAAAAATGATTACATGCATACACACTGTCAAATAATATAGCAGTATGAGCAGCAGTGATGGAAACATAAATTAAGCAGATGCTATTTATTTCAGAGGTGCAGGTTCACATTTTGAACAGGAGAATGGAGTGTCTTTTTCATTGTTTAGTTGTGCTTGCATAAGAATATAAGTACCAGCTCAAACACTAGAGAGCGTTGGTTGCTTGTGTTTTTTCTGAAGAATTTGCTTGGAAGCTCAAACGCCTCTATTAGTGTTGGTCATGGGTACATATGGCATTCTTAGAAGCTCAAACACAGGAGGGTCTTGGTTGCTTTTGCTTAGGCACATACCCAGAAACTCAAACGCTGTTATTACATCGTTATAAAAATATGGTTGTGTTTGCCTAGAACACACGTAAACTCAAATGCTTTAATATCATAATGAGAAAATGTTGTGTTTGAATAGGATATGTGTTGGAGGTGAAATGCTGGAGTATGTTGGTTGTTTATCAAACTTATCCATTACGTAACTGGAAGGTTTCTGGTTGTGTTTGCGTAGAACATGCGTAGAAGCTCAAACGCTGTTGTTACGTAGTGGGAATGTGCTGGTTGCGTCGGCTCCTGGGTAAACCCTCCCACGGGAGGACTTCTCTGCATGTTCTCCCCCAGGCCTGCACGGGACAGACCCAGAGGGGCAGGGGCCTGGGTGGAGGTGTTGTCGTGGAGATGGGTTGATAAGGAGCGTTGTCGTGGAGATGGGTTGATAAGGAGCTGTGTGATGGACTGGGTGAGGAGATGGGCTCCATTAGAGACGCACGTCAGAGCAGGGGTGGGCCGAGGCAGCGCTGGGTGGGACGACACCATGATCACTCAACAAAGAGGAGACACAGGCATGCATGAACACACACACACACACACACACACATCAAAATAGATACACAGAAGTACATGCAAATACACACATACACACACAAATGAATTTGCATGTGAAACTTTTTATACCCACCCACACACACACACACACACACACACACACACACACGAGCATTCATGTTTAACAATATTATATCCACACAAAGATGAATACATGCAAAGACCCCCCTCCAAAACAAAGACTCCAGTGTATATGACTGGACTGGTGTGTGAAATGTCCGAGTGGAAAGTGCTTGGCGAATAGCCATATCTAAGTAAAGCTTCTCATCACACCCACAAGTTTTTATTGTTCCATATCCTATATTCCAGCTATTAATACAACTAATGTTGGTTAGAACATCGCTATGTTCATTGCTGGACATAAATGTAATAATTCATTTGACTATAAAGGTCATAAAGGTCACAGTCATACATATTATAATGCTATTTACATTATAGCCTCAACAAAATCTTTCGTCCCATCTCTTCTTTTGTCACAAAGTTAATTAGGTACCAAAGGGTAGGGCAAAACACTTCCAACTCAAGGAACTCTCAACTCTAGGATCAATAATGTGATTTTAATGATAGGGTTGAGTTATTTTGATTGGGTCACCCCCTTTTCTAATCCATCACATTCACCCTGCATAAGAAGCTCCGCCCCCAAGTCTCACGATTTGCCACTGACCTGTGTGCAGTGAGGGGGCGTCTACAAATTCCTAAAATTCTTAAAGAAGGCTCATCCCCTTTTCAGTTTATTACTCATGAAACAATACAATGTGGGGCCCATTAATGTAGCAGAATATTACTGTTTTAAGGTCCAGTAAGTCTGAAGAAATGTGGGTTACTAGATCCCAGGGGTACAGATAAAATATTTGCATCATGAGATCTGGGTCCATGTTACCAAAGCGGAATACTAAGAAAAAACCCAAATGATTCACACGGGTTTATCGTAAGACACTAATAAAGTGTTGTCACTGAAAGAAATCTCAGATGTAAAGTCAAACAAAACACAAGCTCTGGCTGGAAGCCTTGTCTGGAAGTATTCACATCGATTTAGACCATAACAAACGCACTAATAACTTCCCTTTTCAGCGTTGCTTATGGGTTGACAATTGCCAGACATTCCCACGTTTGTGTAAATATTCAATTAGCAAGCCTGGGCCCCCGTTGTCATATGGCAGCCCGCTGACCCCCCTAACATTCTACAGGGGGTCCTTGCACCCTGTCCTAGGTCCACATTCATACACGCAGATCACTCCACATCTCGTTAAGACACTCCGGAAATGATGGACTTTTGGATGAATTTCCTGGTTTATTTGCACAACATTTTTGTCGCAGCATGTTTCCCTTGTTTTGGAAATGTCGATGGTACCATCAGCTTAGTAATATCCCATGCATATCCTCCCCATAGCAACCAATGCAAGGGACCGTAACCTGTTACTATGGATACATTGTTAGTGGGGTTGCTACCTCTGTCTTGTTGAAATCGGGTCACCCTGTGCTTGTTTTTGAGCGTTTTAAGTGGCTGTGGTTGAATTTGTTGGGGGTGGGTGTTATTGGAGGGTGCTGTGATTTAATTTGTAGGGCTTGGGGGCGGGAAGGGGGTGAGGTTTGAGGTCGTTCAATAACGCTTTTCACTCTTAGAAAAGAGCAAAGGGGAATTCTTCCATACTTTCCAGGCTGGAGGATACATCAACGTACTCTCATTTTTGCTGAATCCAGCCCATTCAGCCGATTTGTGTTTAATTGTGTAATCAGGGCACAATCGGGCCTACTGTATCTTTTCCTTCCAGAAATGGAGGACCGGCATCGTGCATCTGGTTTCGCTTAGTGACACCCGAGGCAGGTTAATCATCCGAATGATTTCAATAACCTCAATCACTTACACAGACAATTGCAGGGCTGCCAATAACAGCGGCGTGTGTGGTGTTGGGGTGGGGAGGGTGGGATGAGATTGGTGAGCAGTGGTGGGTGGTGTTGGGGTGGGGAGGGTGGTGATTGGGGGTACTCTAGTTCACATTCTGTTCTCAGGAGTGATTTTCCTTAACGTCCTGGATTAGAATTCACTCGCCCATAAGCCTTATGTAATTGTACAAATTCTACCTGAAAGGAAATTTTTGCTGGGAGAACTTTTCACCAGACAATGGATACGCAATGGCTGCGTATGCTAACTGCCATTGCAAAAGCTCTACTTACCAATTGTAAAAAGCCGCAAAACCAGAATATTCATCCAATCAAACGCAAAGGCTCCATAATGAGGTAAAACATCAGTAGATGAGTACTTTTAATTGGGGACACACTTATTCACTCATCATATCAAAACGTACACTGGATTAATTTATCAATTCTCTTTTGGTGAATTCCAGTTTGCAGCTTGCTTTAGCGGCACAGCCTGTACAGTGTTTGTGTGGGTTTTTCTGTCAGTGCTTTGACACTGGCATGTGTTTGGGCGCGCAGTGTCCCTCTGCAGTACCCCCATGGCCCCCTCTAGGGGAAAGCAAATAGTTTTTCCCTGTTTCTGCTTCCCAACAAGTGTCCCTCCTCAGCTCACTAACACAGGCGACAAGAGCGCCCGCTCGAAAGAGGGTGCGGACACTCACACAGATCGCTCTCGTCCCAGAGACTGGTGAGCGTAATCTGCCCTCTCTGTTGTGCTTGGGTACGGTCTCCATGGCGACAGCCAGACGGAGCCGGCTCTGCAGGTCATTTTGCTCAAAAGGGCGAAGGGCTCCACCGTGGACAAGGTGGCCAAAACATCATGTTTTTTGATAATCAAGTATTTTATTCTATGTGTACTGGAACATAGTCAGTGTTAAATCAACTCTGATAGAGTACCTAAGGGCTCATATGTACTCTGTCTATCATATAGATCGGTTGACAGTGACTTGGCACTTCATTTACAGTATATACCATATACATTAAAGAGGTGTGAAAGGGCATTCAGAGCGCTGACTCAGTCCAAGAGAGGGTCACCTGGCTGAAAAGCAACCAATACCACCATTTGTAGGAGAAATAAAGGCAAGGTTTGTTAGCCCTATTAGCTAAGTTGCAGCTAATTTAATCACATATGGGTTATCAGTGGAACACCTCTGAAGGGGGAGTAGGTTATCCGTTCTGTCCTGTTTCATGCACCAGTCATGTGCATGTTACATCTTGCAGCGTCATAGAAAAGTGTGTGTGTGTTTATATCATATGCTTGTGCAATGTTGTGTATTAATGACTTGTGAAGGCATGCACTCATAAAGCGGTCTAGGGGAGCCACAGGGTGTGCTGGTGTTTTTGGAGCTCAGCTGTTAATTGGTCAAATAAAGCACTTTACTGCGCTGTTACACTAACCGGTTTCTTAGATCTGCACTGAACGCTGATTTAAAGAAAGAAATAAAACCCTGAAGGTCTGTGGAGCCGAGGTTTGGGAAACCTCAGCTTTAGAGGCTGGCAGTCACGCTGCACAAAGAAAATATTGAATTGATTTCCAAATAGACCACAAAGACAAACAACTGCAGTATTACCACTGGAGATTACCATACAAATTTAACAGTACTGCAGTAATTCCTACATGATTACTATAGAAAATTCATAAAAGATTTACAATTACTGTTGTAGAATTATAATTACTCAATTGTACTTAAACAACAAGCTTACTATTGGGTACTGTGAAATCTTACTGTTTCCCATAGGAATACTGTAATATAGGACAGCTGTGTGCAACTCGAGGGAGTGAGCACCACTTTGTATGTAGGTATTTGCTCCAGCCAAACTCTGCACCAGGCGATTTCACTAATTAGCCAACCCCCTTGAGTTGAGTGAAGTAGTAAAATGACACATGTTTCACAAGGTTGGAGCCAATACCTGCAGGCACTTTAGCATTTGAGTCCTGACATTGACTAGCCCTGCTGTAATTTCTTCTCCATATGGGATACGAGTGAAAATATGTTGAGTGTATTCCTTTTATTTATGTGATTACAGAAAGGCCGCCTGTGTTTCTGTCAACGCCAACGCTCATTAACACCCTTTAAAGGATAACACCCTTCTGAGGTCCGCTGTCGCAGGGCCAGAGTTTTGGCATCCGGTCCTCACAAGCTCAGTTGTGAGAAGTGAGTGTTTTGAGTTGAAATTTTTGTGAAGTGTGTGGAAAAGTGAGAGGAAGGGGTGAACGGGAGCAGCTGTCGGACTCTGCGCCTGCACTGTGTCACCCAGGCAGGCAGGCTGCACATCGTGTTCATTAGAGGGGGTTCCCGTAACTTTCCCATGGTTCACTGTTTTGTCTGACATGTGTAAACTACAGCCTAAGACCCGATAGTCCTCAGTAGTCATTTAGCGCAGTGCGTTCCGACCCTTCCCCCTTCTGAGTGATTAAGCGAGAAGGTTAAATGTCAGGAATCTTTTGTGTAGCACAGAAACACAAAGTAAACTTTAGAAATTAATATAGCTTGATTTTTTTCTCCTCTTGTTGATCTATTGTTATCAGCGTGGGTTTTTTTATAATGAAGTCCTCGCTCACGCAGTACTGTATAGGCCTTTAACTTTACTCAATGATTTTTATGCCACTGGCATCCATTTCTTGATCTAATTTCTCCCTTCTTTTTCAATCATGTATTCTTTCAATGAGAACCTGTGGTTGTTTTGAGTACCAAATGCTTAATTCCTTCAAAAAGCTAAAAATGATGTTTAACATATAAAAATCAATGTGCAAAGCTTCTTAATGGCTTCAGTAATACTGAAGCAATTTCCATGAGTTTTGCACTGCACAAAAAAAAGCACCACACAACTTAAACAATGCATAAAATGTTTTTATAAATAAGGGACACAATTCCATGGTAATTTTTCATCTAAAGTATAATTTTTTGGTATGTATACACTATGTATATTGTCTTACATACATCGTCACATTTTTGTCAAAATAAAATCAATAAATTAATCAATAAATAGGATTTCTAGGAAACCAAAACCGGAGGCAGCACAGACACATACTGGACTGGAGGTTCGGTTCTCATTTTTGCATTTCGGGAAAACAGAGTTCCGAAAAAGCGTGTTTTTTTTCCCGTTCCGTTTGACCCCCACGAGAGGCTGCAGACAAGGCCAGCGCGTCAGCGGTCAGCGGTGGAATTTTCAAAGTTATTTCTCCTTGAGTCCTTGAGTCTCTTAACTGGGGGTCACGGCATAAGGTTTTTCCATTCGTCCTCTTGGCCTAGGCATGACAAGGGCAACCAGGGGCACTATTCCATAAAAGTTAAGGATAGAGAGACAGAGAGTGGGAGACAGTGGGAAGAATAGTTGGTGGGTGGTGGAGCCCAGGGTTGGTTGTTGTTCGGGAGACTTGGGGGGGGGGGTCTTTACAGGGTAGAGGGGAGGGTCAACAGTTGGAGAGCCAGTGTCTCCGTGGGTCTTTTTGGCTGTCAGACCCCAGGAATCTGAACAGCCATCGTCTCCCACACTACCACACACACATATGCCCCCCACCCCCCCCCGCCCTCCCCACACACACTCACTCAGAGCGGCGTCAGGTCCAATCCAATGACACACATGTTTCGTAGCCCTCGCACCTCCTTATCGGCCTTGCGTGAAGGATTTGGGGGTGTGGGGGGAGGTGGTGGAAGTGGGGGGGGGGCGGCGTTCGCACGGCATGTGAACCTGCCCCCACTGCCCCCAACCGCCCCCCCCCCTCCACAACTATAGGGCCTTTGGGAGAGAGATAACCCCCCGTGAGAGAGGAGAGGGGGAGTGAGGGGACCAGCCAGAAAGAGAGGGGGTCCAGTCCATTTTGGAGATTCTTCTCCCTCCGTCAGCTCATGTTGAGGCCGACGGGGCGGGCGGTCGAGTGAGCCGGCGATAAGGTGAGAGGAAGAAATGAATCAAGCAATCGCTGTCGGTGGAGGAAAGCCAATCTGCTTCTCCGAGCAGCTTTCCAGGGCCTCCTCCCAAGAGGAGCTCTGCACAGCCCTTCAGAGACCTTATAACAGCTTATAACAGCTTATTATCACAGAGGCTCAGGAAAAACTCACAATCGTCATCCAACTTGGATGTTTCAAAACAAAACAAAAACAGCGGCACATATGGTGTGTCCTTGCGTGTTTTGCCCTGAAGTTTTGCACTGTGATAACAAGCTAAATTCTTCGGGAAATTTCGAAGGGACAAAGAGATCGGAAGTGGAAATTTCCCAGGGTGCGAAAAGACAAACAGTCATATCTGGGCGTGTGTTTTTTGTAGCTGTCCACAAAAACAAACGAACAAAGTTACAATGCAAAAATACAACTTCTGCAGAGGCAGTAACGAAGCTGGTGAAGTCACATGGACTTTGAGGCAAAACGTTCTACAGCTCGTCCATTGAAGGCAGCTGTGTATTCAGTGTGTGAAAAGGCAAACAGCTCGTTTGTACATTTTTGTAGTTTTCCACATAAAAACAAACAAGAATCAAAGTTACAGGGAAAAAATGCAACTTTTGCAGAGGCAGGAACAAAGTTGGTAATACCACACAGTCTTTGCGGCAAAGATTTGCACAGCTTGTCTATTGAAGGCATATGTGTATTCTAGATAAAGGCATTCCATTAGAGATACCACAATGTCCTCCTCCAGTGAAAAATCTGTCCCACTAGATCTGACCAGTGCAGGAGAAGGGATTCCTCAGTCCACATTATCTCTTCACAACGGGGTCAGTTTTGGGCACCAAGGTGAATAAATGTCTTTTCAGCTATATTCTCCGTCCAGTCCCTCTGAAATATCCACTCAGACAGTATGCACAAGGTTGCTATTTCTGCATGCGGCATACAGAGGATTGACACTAAATATACACATGTAGCAGACTTGCATACTTGGATTACGATCGACACAGGGATGATCAAATGTCGGTTCCTTAATTGAAATTAAAGCCCTATTTCTCCATATGTGGCTGAAATTATCATCCTCAATATCCCACCCAATCAGTTGTGACCAATATTTATAGTGAGTCTTAGCCCACCATTTTTTAACTGACACTTTTGACCTTTTGTTCAGAAGCTTGACGTTTTTATATGTATATTATGTGATGTGTGTGCCTGTGTGTCAGAGAGAGGGATATACATAGAGAGAATAGCAAGGATTCAATCTGCATTCACCCTTAACTTTTATTTACAGATAACTGCTGATCTCACCAAAAAAACGAAAAACTGAACACTTGCAAAGTTAAGGATAAATGTTGATTGAATCCCAGGCAGTATGTTTTAATCGTCGCTCTGGTTTCCTTTCTTCATTTTTTGCTCGTTTCACAGATTGTTTTATAATAATTAAATTGCTCTGTACATCATAATTAAATATTCTCTTTCCTGAAAATACAAAATATACACATTTACAGTCAATGAAAACCCCACTGTCTTCACATAAATACACATAACGATACTTCCCTTACTTGCTAACATCATCCTTCTGAAGCATATCTTACTCTCTCAGTCCCTGCTCTCCTCTTCCCTTCTTTCCCAAATTATGGCCCAGCTGCAGAAATTGTACTTTTTTCCTCTTTAGTCTGAGTTAAACCTTTGATCCAGACTAAAGTTAAACTTTGACCATAACATTCTATGGCAATTTAGTCATTCACAAAGTTCAACACCTAGTTTATAGCCATTAGATGAACACATACACAAAAAATCATTTTGTTTTGTTCGACACTCATTTTAAAGCTTTCTTTCAGTGAGGTGTTTGTTTGATAATAGTAGTTCCCTTTGTGTAATTTTGCTTTGATAATAAAACAAAACAAATGCAACCAAATCATTGGCCAACTAGCTATTATCCTCCTCCCCCATTTTTTTGAACTGAGTCTTTGCTCCGCCCTCAAAGTGGGCGGGACTATCGACAGCCACACTCTGCCACGACCATACCCTCGTACTTGTACTTGTAGGTGACCACGCCGGTCTCGTCCAGGTACAGAAGGGAGATAGGGTCCAGCTTGGTGGGCACGCAGCAGGCTCGAGAGACCCTCTGCGGGCTCCTCATGCTGACCAGAGTCTGGACGATGGCGTGCTTGGTCGGCGTGACGTGCTTGGTCAGCGGGTAGGTGCAGACGCCATTGCACTCGAAGGCCTCGTAGCCGGTGGGGGCCAGGATCCAGCTGTCCCAGCCAATGTCCTTGAACTCCACATAGAGGGAGGTCTTCTTGCACTGGTTGCCTTTGGCATTGCGGCGGATTCTGGAAGCTGTGTCATAGATGAGGTTGGAACGCATTTGCATAAGGGCCTCTTCGTCCTCTTCCTCGTTCCGCTCCTTGCCCAGGCCGCCGCTGGCCCCCCACAGCCCATTCAGTCCCATGTCCAGGTTGTCCTGAAGCTCCGCCCCCGCACTATTCTCATGGCCAATCATCTCGCTGATCTCCCGCTTGTCGCCGCGGTGATCGCCACTCTGGTCATCCGAGAAGACGATCATCAGGGGTTTGTGCTTGGCCTCGGGGCTCACGTCGATCTCCATGTCCCCCCCCCCGAAACCTTCGGCCTCATCCCCAGCCTCGGCCCCGCCTGCCTCCCCCTCGCTGTTCAGGCTCGCAATGTGGACCTCCAGCCTGTGGGTGGTGCCGTAGTCTGACTTGAGCCAGCGGTGGACAGCAGCAGTCAGGTCAAATGACTCCCAGCCATTGTCCGTGCCATAGACCTGCCGCGAGGCCAGCTCCACCATCTCCCCCACCACGTCTCCTCCTCCTCCATCCTCTCCCTCTCCTGCTCCTTCCCCTTCCCCTTCCCTCTTTCTCCTGTGCCCGTCCTCCACCTCGGACAGCTGCTCCCCGCGGACCTCAAATATGGTCACCTTGCGGTCGACCCCGGCGTAGATGCGGCGGTCCTTCTGGACCAGGGTGTACAGGCGAAGCTCCGCCGAGGTCACTCGTTCATGGTGGGGGATGGACACATTAAACAGTAGGGGGTGCTTCCTCACGCCCCCAGGCCCAACTCTGTAAGGAGAGGTGTCTACAGGGGCAAGAACAGAACACAGTGTGTTATAGCACGGCTTGCATTACACAACATACCCTGCAGACATGCATGTACACATATATATCATCATGAGTCATGAATAACCCACATGTCTTCTTCAAGAGATCATTGATTAATGTCCTCTCAACTTCACTGTTATTATTTTCAGTTATTTTGCCTTTATTCTTAGTAAATGAAAATGAAAGTTTAAAGTTTCATTCTTTTTTACAGTTGTTAAACTCAGATGTGAATGCATGAAAAGGCGTGTTTTTAACAGTAGATAGATTTTCTATAGATATTTCTATACAATCATTCACAAAACAAAATCAGACTGCATTATTGGTATTGTTTGGAAAGGACATGAAATTTTCTGTGCAATAAATGTATGCCTTAAAAATGAACGTTTTCCTTTTGATAAGTCCCATGGTAAATAATAAATAATAATAATGTGTAATGCGTGGTAATGAATAGACATGTTCCATTGGAGCTCCATACATTTAAGCCATAATAAAAAAATGCATATTGCACAATACAGTGACTGTATATACATGGGAAACTTCCATTACAAAAACTGAAATGAATGTTACTTTATTGTTATTTTCCTAACTTATAGACTGAGTACACGTGATCTCATCAGCACGTGAGAAAAAACCTGAAAGCAAGGCATGAGCCAGAAGCACTGAGCTTGCACAGAGTCGCGTCCTCTGCGGACGGTGATAACGCAGTCAAAAATGGGTGGAAGTTCTGACCAAGTGCGTTAATCTAAACTCTCTCCCCCAGAGCCCGAGGCACACATCTTTATCATGGCACTGATCTTATTGTAGTTCGGCAGATCTTTACCTCCGGAGCTGCATGCCTGGGCGTTTTACACTAACGCACTAAAAGATGTTCTGGTGAAATGCTACTATTTATTTCCCAAATTTAAACTTACATCAGCGTCCATGGCCTTAGTGAGCTGGCATAGTTTTGTGTTGGCAGTTCAGGCCACTGATTAATTTTGGTAGATTACTGAATAATTTTGGAAACAGGTCATATGGAAATGTAGTCTAGAGTGTTAGTGAATGATATAATGGGTTTTGGAGAATTAAGGACACATTTATGCAGATTAATCTTGATTGATTGTGACTGTTTATTAAATATTATATTTGCCACAGCATCCGTTTCACAGATTGTTTTTACCACTGTGTGAATGATTTTTAAAGCAGAGACAATTTATTTATTTTATTTTTTAGAAAATACTTACATAACCATGTAAAAATATCTCTGGAAAAAATTTATACAAATTTAAACTGTTTTTTTCTGTTTGCATGATTAGTTTTTTAGTGAAAACATCTGAAGCAGTTGAACATGACAAAACCTCATGATGATGCATGCCGTCACCTCCAAATGCAGGCTTTTAGTGCACAGGAAAATTTGACTTAATGATTTTTGATCTGGTTATTGATTTGATGCATATTTTTATTACACAATAAAAAATATTTCCAAAGATTGTTCCATGGATCTAATGGAAAGAAATGTTTAAATGTGTAAAGCTGTTTTTAACGCAGTCAAAAACAGAAATTTGATATGCATTAATAATTTTATTAATTTTAAATGTGAAATGATAATGAATTTTACATCACAGTTGGATGTCTATTAGATGCTCCTATCCAAAATGACTTCCATGAGCTCATGCAAAACAAAGAGCAAATTCTGGAAATACATGGAAATCAAATTCATTAATTGAAAAAAAAAAAAAACCTTGATGTTCCATTTGTAAAGGTTTCTGCTTTAGGCTGACGATTGAAAATAACCCGATCTGTGTACTGACAGTATGGAAACATGGTCACTGTAACCAAAATCATTTGCGTAATACGAAGACTTCAGTAACACGGCAAACGGCAACGTAACGCTAAAACAAAAAATCCCTGTCCCTGCGCTCGCGTGCCTGGGGAGTAGCGCGGCAGGGTGGGGTACACGTGAGTGAGAGAAGGGGTTAGATACCTGCGATAATTTCAACCAGCTTAGTTAGTGCCGGGACAGAACACACGCCGACACACCCTGTGGGTCTGCCACTGCAGGGCTCAATGTCCCTGCCCAGGCGTGCCTGAGGACTAAAGCGGGACAGCAGGGGGAAGGCGAGTGAAAGGGGGGTAGCTACCTTCATTCTTGAAGCTACGCACGATGTTGGCGGAGGGCATGGCGGTGTGGTCGTTGGCGAAGCGGTTGTACAGCTCCATCATATACTCCGGCGGTTCCACCCGAGGGGCCCCGGGCTGCACCGGGGGCCCCAGGCCGGACAGGTTGAAGGTACGGATCAGCTGCCCGCGCAGAGTTTCCAGAAGGTTCTGCATGTCCAGGTCACTGTCCTGCTCCAGGACAGAGGGGTCCACAAATCCCCCATGGCCGTCCTCCAAACCCGGGGCCGGGTGGGGAACCTCGGGGGATAGGATAGGGCTCCCCTGCCCGGATCGGGGCCACAAGAGCAGAAGGGGAAGAAGGGGAATGAAGGTCATAACATAGACACCCCCAAATCTAGACACCCCAACAGCAGCCATTATCAGAGCAGTAAGCTGGAGTCCCTCCTAGGTTCCTCTCTGAAATATATGCTGCAACCTGGAAGTCGAATCCAACAAAGAATAAAAAATGCACGACAGATCATATAATCTTCAATTTACGAAACTCATAAACCCCGAGGCTTCACTGTCCTGAGCACCACTCAGCGTTGCTCTCGCAGTCCATTGAATGCGAATTTAAAAAATGCAAAAAAAAAAAAAAACCGCAGGTCGGTCCTTGTTGATCTTGTGACTGGGTGGTTTGAAGGCTGTTGAGGGTGGATGTGTTGAGCTCTTGGAGATGACAGGTTTGGCAGGGTGGCTGTCTTTTTCGCTTACTGGCCTTCTCTGAGCGACCTGTGACTGCCACAAAGGTTTGGCACAGCCCTCTTTATCGGACACTTCTGTCTGACACGCGCTCTTTCGGTCTCTTTTTACGAAAACTTTCGCGTTCTCGGCGACGGGGTGACTCAGTTTCGTCCCTCAGTGGCATCTCCTTCCTTCTTGTGTTTAGGCTCTTTTCTTTTTCTCTCTCTCTCTCTCTCTCTTCCCCCTCTCTCTCTTTCTTTTGCCCCCTTATCTCTGAAATGGGAAGCTCTGCATTTTTCCTGTGTGTGCATGTGTGTGTGTGTGTGTGTGTGTGTGTGTGTGTCTTGTTATCAGTCTTCTTCCCTAATGAGGATTTTGTAAACATCTTTGTGAAGCAGACTTCTTCAGTAGCTTCCTTGTGAGGTCGGGGTTTTTTTTTTTTGGGGTGGGATAGGCCTGTTTGCTTGTTTATTTATTTCATAAATAGCATATTTAGAAGGATGAGTTCCCGTTCCATTGACCGTCTTTTGGACCAACTCTTTTGATTGGCTCCTCCAATGATAGGCCGTGAATGAGGGCTCACATTCCACCGAAATACGAATGAAATGAGGTGTGAAAAATAATCATCTGGTTGATTGTTGGCAGATTGAAAAACTAGGAAGTAGCCTGTAGTCTAGTGGCTAAGGTACAGGACTGGGACCCCTGAGGTTGGTGGTTCAAGCCCCAGTCCAGCCACAGCAAGAAGACCACTGCTGTTGGGCCCTTGAGCAAGGCCCTTAACCCCACATTGCTCCCAGGGGGATTGGCCCTTGGTTAGTCTAATCAACTGGAAGCTGCTTTGGATAAAAGTGTCAGCTAAATAAATGTAATGTAATGGGATGGGTCTGGGATGTAATGATATTCAATGGAGGATGCTGAAACATTTTTTGATTATTTCTGTATAATAAGTTGCAATATATCCTTTAAGTATGACTGCATTCACTTGTAACTACTGTTTTTGAAAGGGTTTTGAAGTTGTTCATGGAATGAACTGATGCACTTAATGAATTAAATTATTGCATGCAGTAAAGAGAAATATTTACAATAAACCATTTTAAAAAAGAGATCTCTAGATTCACTAAACTGTCTGAAAAATGTAAATGGGGGAGGATTAAATACTGGGACTTCAGCTGATCAAAATATATTTCTTATTACTTTGCAGTATCTGTTAAAATGTCATATTAGGCATCACCTTTGGCTGCAGAAATTGAAAGTGCACCATGATGACTTTCAAAACAGTATTTCAGTTGGTGCAAATTTGAAGGTGCTTCAAGCAGAAAACCAGGTTTTATCGCACAGGTTAAATCCCAGAGAAATGCGAATGACGCAGGTCAGAGCGCGAGCGTGTGAAAGACAGATTCCACAGGGGCCGCAGAAGAGTCATCTGAAAGCGTGTTGCGGGGAGGGGGGCCTACAGTCGCTTGGATTCTTTGGGTTGTGATAATGGCGGCACGCCGTGTCAAGTGCCCCAATATGGCCTTGTACCTCCGGACAGATTGTCCAATCAGAAGTATTCAACCTGGCTGTCAAACTGGGTGGTTCGCCAGGGCACAGAGTGAGGAGTGGGTCGCGACTAAGAGACTCACTAGGGGGGTGCTGAAGTTCCCGATTAGTGATTCGGCACAGAGCGTGAAGTGGCAGCGATGGAAACTGTTTGGGTGCAAACACAGGGATGGCACTAACAGCCGAGTGCTCTCAAATCCAGACGGACAGTCTCTAATAGAGCATCCGTTAAACATGCATTGATTTTTTTCTTTCTGTCACAGGCTGGGCCTGCAAGCTTATTGGTGCCTTCAGATTTCTAGTGGATTTGATTGGCCAAAACATTTTTTCCTATTTCTACATTTGTTACAAGAGAACCACCAGAGGATTTTTCTGGTTCTGAAAGTGTCCAAGTGGAGTCCCACCAACAAAACGTGATTAGATGACAGAAAATGACAGAGTGATGGCACAGCATAGACAGTAGTTTGTCCATTACCCTGACAGTCTTGTGTCTCTTTCCCTCCAGCTCTCCATATAAGCACAAAGTGTCAGTGCAGTATGATGGTTAGGTTAGGCAGCTGGTCTTTCAACACAGAGGTTGCAGGCTTGATTCCTCACTTAGGCACTGTTGCTGTACCCTTAAGTAAGGCATTTCACACAAATCTCCAGCTGCATAAATAGACCATGAGTGATATGTACAACTGTAAGGCACTCCAAATAATATAAATGCATTTTTCACCTTTTTTATTTACTGTCGTTTTTTTTAAACTCCCTTTCTCATTTCATTTCATCAGTTTCGTGACCTAGTTTGGTGATCGAGGGCAATTATCCTCCAGTCTGCAGAGTCCTGAGCTTAATTCACACAAAAACTCCATATCTTAAAATGTTTGTTTCAATTATTGCTAACGGTTTAGAATTTAGGGGAACTGGGTTTTTAACTCAGAGGCTGCAGGTTCAACTCCCAGGTGTGAGGTTGCCTCTTTATGTCATGGTTAAGGTTGTCAGGTGAGCATAAATATTACGCTATTTCATAATAAAATGTGTCTGTTGTGAAACCCCTTCCCCTTCAGTTATCAGCCTTGGGGGAAAGGGGGGGACAAGGGGGGGTAGGATGATACGGTCCTCGGCATGCAGGAACAGAAGACGTGGGAAGCTTCCCCCTCCCTGTCACTCACCGTTGGTTTTGAAGCTTGACAGACGTGCTGCTATGTCTTACGTAATGCCTGCGACTAACGAGCGGCCCCGTGTTTGGGGCGTGCGATAAGGACGCTGTCACACACTTGCTCACCATGCCCCCCCCCCCAGGGCTGAGCGACGGGGCCCCAGCAATCTGAAGACATTCCTGCCATCGCAGGGGTGCCCTGGGCCAACCCTGTATCTGCTCTGACCCACTGTCTCAGCCGTGACCCCAAAAAACGTCCCCCGAGCTCCAACACCACCACCTCTACAGAATGTCTCACATCTCTCTGTCTGTCTTTCTCACTCATCATTTATTTTAGGTACTGTTTTTAGAGAGTGGATAGGGTTTATGTTTTGGGTTTTTTGACAGTGTTGGGCTTTTGTCCCCTCTAATTCCTGTGAGCAACATTGTTATTATATTCTTGTTTTTGCAATATTTGAATAATAAAAAAAAAAATCTAACCAAATCTCTCTCCCTCTCTTTATCACACAAGAAAAGTCCTCATTTGTTCTGCACAAGCACATTCAAGGAAGATATATTTCTTTGGCACCGTACGTTAATTGGGAGATGATATTCAGTGTTCAGTATGGTCCAGTAAATCCCTCACCTCATCAGTAATATTTTAAAATCAATTAAACATTAACATTAACCTATTGTTCAACAGCTAATACCCTCTGAGATCTCCATTTCGTATTTCATGTGTTGGCTGAGTGGAGTTGGAGTGGAGAAAAGCATGCCCTCGTCAGGAAGAACAAAAAAAGTTTTTTTAGTTTTAACATTGGGGTCTGGTTTTTTGTGTGACGGCACCATAACATGTCCAGTGTCTGTATTTCCCGCTGACCTGAACACCTGCATGAACACGCCCGCAGGAGGAGGTATGACCTGAACACAACATGAACACGGCCACAGGAGGAGATATGGCCTGAACACCGCATGAACACGGCCGCAGGAGGAGGTATGACCTGAACACCGCATGAACACGGCTGCAGGAGGAGATATGACCTGAACACCGCATGAACATGGCCGCCGGAGAGCCAGGTCAGTTCTGGGCATGCCCAGTAGCTGATCAGTGTACACTGACAACACGGCAGATAGAGCCATCAAAAAATGTCAACCAAATTAGAAGGAAGAGTCCAGGACTTTCCCACCACCTCATCCGTTCCGGAATGTTTACGGAGCACTGACAGCTGGAATTCAGAACACTCCGAGTAGCTCACCAGCCGGCAGGTTAGTTAAGTTAACATTTTATTTATTTTTTTGAATAAAACATCCAATAAAACAGGAACAATAAAAACTAAACAAAGTTCATAAAATATTCCATAATGACATTCTAATTCAACATTCCACTCGTGTTGCTGGTGTGCTTGTTTTGTTTTGTTTTGTTTTCCTTCATTCCTATACAGTTTGGAGTCCATTTAGTTAAAACTCTCACCTCAGCTGACCTGAGGATGGCTTTGAACCAAACTGACAATGGAAAGTCATTATATTCTCTATAATCTACAGGGGTTTTAAGCACAGTTTAATTTATCACATAACCTGGAATGCCTTGGCCGCGTCGATTAATAATTACACATTTAACCGCTTTCGCACAGGTCATTGCTGTTGTGTTGGGCTCAGATCTTGGGGTATCTCTCTTGTTGTCGTTGTGTGTCATGCCAGGGAAAATACACTTGTTTTTACTTGGAGTTAAGAGGAAAGTGTGCCAAGAAGCCAGCGATCGACCGGTTCCTTATCACTGTGGGAAATAGCCACCAGGGATGAGAGTGTATTTGCCTGTGTTGATATCCCACAGATAAAAAAACAAAACCAAATCGTTACAACATCTGCAGCCCCTGTTTACGGCAGACAGAGCTGAGCTTCTGGTTTTTTGCAGGTATGGCAGACACGGGTACGAAGCCCGGACTTGACTGCATTCAGCAGCATGACAAGAACCATGAATACATTTTTTTTAAAATCATCTCCACATTGTTGTGTCGCATGTAGTCCTGTAACAATTCTGTGGGGGTGGATAAGTGGGGAAGCTAGGGATGATGGGATAGGGGAGTGTGAGGGAATTTGCATGTACCCTTAAGTGAATCCACCCGCCGCACATAAAGGGTAGGTATGTTGGGTCAGAATGCCTGCAGAAGCAGAATAACACTAAGAAAACCCAGCAATCAGGAGTGAGAGTTTGGGTTGAGGATCCGGAGTCTTGGTGACTGTCCACCCCCTTCTGGGCCGATTGGGGATCCAGGGACTCTGGGGCGCCCTGCAGGGGTACGGGCGGGCCTAGGGGGCCCCGGTTTGGGCTCGGGTGAGGAACTCCTGGATCTCCTTGTCCAGCTCCAGGTTCCGGCGCTGGGCCTCATCCCGGCTGCGTTCAGCGTTCCGGAGCCGGATCTCCAGAGCTGCCACCAGCCGCTTCTCCGCCTCCAGAGCCGCCTGGAGCTCTGTCACCGTGGCGACCAGCTCACTGTTCCTCTGCTGCAGGCTGGGGGGGGTTGAGAGGGGGCAGGAAGGGGTGCAGAAAAGGAGAACCAAAGATGTCAGGGATCAGCAAGGTTTTTTTTCCTGATGCTTAGACTAATAATGTAGAATGTAGATATCTATATATACAGTATATATATATATATATAGTAGTATTTACAATATGCATTTTTCCTAGTGTACATTTTTGGGTGAAAATTCTCAATGATCTAAACAGATCATAGTGTTGTCAAACTTTACTGGCCATCTTTCAGGAGTGAAGGTAGTTCAGATTTGTATATTTAGGCATTTTACGGAGCAAATGCACACAGTACAGACCTGTTAACGAGGCTCTCAGAGTTTCCCTGGGTTTCCCCCAGGGTATCTACTTGTGCCCCATGTCCAATAGAGGGGACTGGTCCCTTTGCCCCCCTCCATCCACTTTTATCTCCTTCTGGGGGGGCTGAGTTAGGGGCTGAGCCGGCCTGCTGGGTTTCGTCAGGATGGCCTTAGCGACAGTTGTCGTGGATGCGGGGGGTTTAGTGACGGTCGTCGTGGGTGTGGGGGGTTCCGCCCCATCGCTGCTGTCCCCCCTCTCGGCCTCGCCGCCAGCCCTGGGGCTGGTGAACAGGGAGACCCTCTGCAGGTCCAGAGCTTTGAAGATATCCTCTGAGAGGGTTCCTTTCCCGCCGTCGGAGTCCAGCGGGGGCAGCGGGGGGCTGGAGGGGGCTGCCCGCAGGCTGCCCTGGTGATGGAGCCCCATTACGGCCACGCCGCTCCCCCCCACCCTCCCGGGGCACACCCCCAGCGTGGGCAGGGTCTGTGTGCGCTTTCGGGGGCTCCCCGTCCACGGGTCCGTCCCCAAGCTCTCGCCCGAGGAAGAGGAGGGAGCAAGCTGAGAGGGCTGAGCAGACGTCGCAACCTCTGACCCCTCGCCGTCTATCGACTCACCCCCCTGGGTCCCCGAACCGTCCTCCTCCGCAGACTCAAGCAGAGGGCTTTCACACTGCAGGAGAAGCACACACAAACACCAAGGTAGAGAATGACTTTGGCCGTCCCACGGTATTTACTGCTTTACTTAACTAACTCACACATAAAAACATGGAGCTTTCCCCAGATATTTTACTACACAGGTATGTGTCACTTCACGTCCACAATACATTCTGTGAAATAGGATGTTATGTGATTTGGACGTTGTGCAAACACCATATTATCAAAGCTTTATGGGATACTATAGTGTACCTGTATTGACTAAATAGCCAAAATACTGTAAACATACAGTACTGTATTTCAGCTAATGTATCTGGCAAGGTAATATACGGGTTAAACAGGTTATGTCTGCTACGTCCCGTTCTCCGATCAGGATGTCTGAACTCTATTATAACCTTACGAAATGATTGTGTGTGTGTGTGTGTGTGTGTTTGTGTGTGTGTGTGTGTGAGTGTAAGTGTGTGACTGCAGCACACTCAGGAATTAGGGGGTGTTAGGCACGCACTTCTGCAGCGTCCCATCCCACAAAGCTGCGTGGGACGTTGGACTTCTTGCTGTCGGACTTTTTGGAGGGGGGCGACGGGGCCACGTCCTTCGATGGGGGGAAGAGGTCCTCGTGCTGTCGGATCATAACTGTCATCAGCTTCTGGATCTGAGGCGTACCTGTGGGGGGAATGGGGGGGGGACGGGGGGGACGGGGGGATGGGGGGGACAGCTGGTCACCACCCAGGTTGGTTCCAAGACAAAATCTCCCAAAAAAATTCCAAGGTTCCCAGACATAGATTTCTCAGCACACATATTTTATTTTTATTGGTTGTCCAGTTTTCCAAGAAGAGCAAAATGTTCTAAGATGATGCTGTTTCAACACCAAACTGGAAGCCAACCAAAATATTCCCCAGTAAAACTTTACTTCCAGTAAAACTAACTGTGAACTTGAGTGACAACACAATACTGACACACACATAGACTACAGAACAAATACTCACATAGAGTGGTCACAGAACATACACACAGGGCTCCAGATGTTTATTTTGCGACTATTTTGTAACTATTACACAGTGCCGTGAAAAAGGTTTTTGCCCCCTTCTTGATTTCCTCTTTTATTGAATATTTCTCTCACTGAATGATTTCAGATGGTCAAATTAAATATAATATTCGGGAAACCCATGCGAACCTATAACATAGTTTTTACATCATTATTTCATTCATTCAATGATAGATACGAACCCTCAGCGGCAATAACTGCAACGAAACGTTTGTTGGTCTTCAAGTATGAACTGCTCTTTTCAGGTCCTGCCACAGCATCTCTATTGGGTTCAGGTCAGACTAGGCCACTGCAACACTTACATTTAGCTTCTTTTCATCCATTCAGATGGGGACTTGCTCATACACTTAGCATCACTGTCCTTCTGCATCACCCAGTGACACTTCAGTTTCTGCTCATGCATAGATGGTCGGACATTCATAACAATGTTCTGGCAGACATCAGCTTTCTTCAACATTTCAACAAGCCGTCCAGTTCCTGAGGCAGCAAAACATTGCCATGCCATCACTCTGCCACCTCCATGTTGCAATGTGGGTGTGAGATTCTTGCAGTGGAATACTTTATTATGCCAGAAAAAGGAGGATTTAGAATATGAGGATATCCATTTAATATTACCCCAAAAGACTTGAGCATCATTCTGGTGTTTTTTAGCATATGTGTGGTGAGCTGTGGGGTCCTGTTTTGAAAGTCATACATCGTAAGTCGTAAATCAGTCATTCGCGGATTCTCGGAACATTCGGTGGGAGGGCCAAAAGCGCAAAGCTATATTCCAGGACAAAGTTCAAGGTGATAAATCAAATAAATCCGCACACAGCTTTAGACTGAAAAATTGTCAAAGCAAGCGGCACATTAAGATCTGCTATGGAGAACTATTTCAAGTGTTACTAAAAATATAAAAATAGCAACATTGCACAGATTATGTGGGGGGGGATGCAAAAAAAGAAATTTCAAAAACTATTGGGATCAACAGCAAAACAGAGATGTTATTCAGCCAAGATTAATAGTCTGCATCCACCATGTTCCAAGCATTACAAGAATACAGCGGGTCCTCGGGTAACGATGGTCTCGAGTTACGTCGTTTCATGGTTATGACGCAGTCCCATAAATTATTTAAAAAACCTAGTTACGACCTAAGCGGTTTGGTTCGTAAATACGACCACAGAAATAAAACTTAGGTATAATCTAGGTATAAATTCCGACTTACGTCGAAAATCGACTTACGACAAGTCATAGGAACGGAACTTATTCGTAAGTCGAGGACCCCCTGTATACATTTAAAGATCATGGGTTTCACGTTTTCCTGGCTTCCTCAGTTCTATTAACGAAGGTCGTGGGGAATTCAGTCACTTGTGTCATTACTGAATGTTAACCATTTATGCCATTCGGTAATATCTCCTAAGTCATGTTATGACACCTGCTGGTCGAGTCAATGTACTACAATTTATCTGGCTACCTTCGAGTGTTGCGCTCCGAATAGGCCTGCTTTTCAGTCCTCCTAAGCGCAAGGTTTTCGCTTTGGACGAAAATCGCACTTTGGGCATTGCGCCCCATAATTTGCATGGTACCTAAATTTGTTTTCAGAGAACACCCCCAACTCCCCTTTATTACGTCAGAGGTGCAAGTGGTTTTTTGTTTATGCATTTTTCCTGTTGTGCTGCTAGCATGTTGCCGAAAATAAGTTTGCCATTGCCATGGTGGTAATGGCGCGTTTTAAATCAGTTGTGTGACGTTGCACCTGCTAGCGAAAATGGGGCCTTTTATGTTTTTCTAGGAGAGCAGCGGTTTGCACCTTGCCACTTCTTGAGGCCCAATTTTCCCCTTGTCTTTCTTATTGTTTGTCACTGATCTTAGCTCATGATAGAGAGACATGCAGTTCTTCAGAAGTTTGTGGTTTGCTGGAGTCCTCGAACTTTATAAATGGATTTGTAACCTTTTCCAGACTGATACAGCTCCACAACGTTTTTCCTCAGTTGTTCTGGTGTAGCAGCCCACATTAACCCCCCACAAAACTGTACCCCGGGGTTAAAGTGGGCCACCCAGTTTTACAACCCGGGGTATAGTTTGGGCTAGTCCAGTTTATACCCCGGGGTATAAAACAGGCTAGCCCACTTTAAACCCAGGTGCAGTCTGGGGAGGGGGTATATTTTGGGATGTTACACTGGGAGTTGCTTTGATCGTGACATTGTGTGCCTGTAGAAACTTTGAGGTGACAACTTCTTTTTGATGACAAAGTTTCATACACACAACAGAGCTGGTTACAATCAAATCTGGCTATGGTCAATCACCTGAATATAATTTTCAACGACAAATTTGTTGATTTCTTTGTTTTATAACGAAGGGGGCAGTTAAGTTTTCATAGGGGCAGTAAGGGTAACTGGTGACTTCATTGAATGAATGAAATAATGATGCAAAACTGTGTTTTATTTTTGCTTGGGTATTTGATTATCTTAAACCATTCAGTGAGACAAATATGCCATGAAAGACAAATTTAAGAAGGGGGACAATACTTTTCACAGATCTGTATATATTATTAATCTATTTCATAAGTGACATGTCCAGAGATTTTGGCTCCCAAAAATATATTCGGCTCCTAAATAATTTGGGTTTAGGAGCTAATGGCTCCTAAAGATTTTTTTTTTTTTTCTGGAGCCCTAATACACACAGCCATTACAAAAAATATTCATAAATACAGACACACACTGACCATATTACATGTACACACACATACACAAAGTGACTTCAATGTGTTGCTGCAGACACAAGGCAGAGTTTCAGGTCACAGAAGAGTTTGAGGTAAGGGGCTGAGTTTGGGGTCATGGGTGAGTGTGAAGGGGAGAGTGACAGCAGATTTTAAGTTATGAGGCAGAGTCTGGGGTCACAGTAGAATTTGGGGTAAGGGGCCGGGTTTGGGGTCACCAGTGAGCTCAGAATGAGGGGTAGAGTGACAGCAGATTTTAAGTTATGGGGCAGAGTTTGGGGTCACAGGTCAGTTCAAAGTGAGAGACAGAGTTTTGGGTGAGGCGGCTGACCTTTCATCATGGTGACTGGATCCTCTATCTGTGGCTTCAGCAGGTTCACCCCGATGACTGTGGCCAGGTTCTCTACACTCATCTTATTCACCTTGGAGTTCTGCTGTATTTCATACAGGAACCTGCCCAGCACACGGTCAGACAAAGCCATTATAAGTAAGGCCAGGTGAGGGCATAACCAAGCAATTAGTGAAAAAAACCAGTAAATCAGTCGGCAATCTATCGATCTATACACCACTTCTTATTTTTCATGGAGCCATTCACTGACAGGTTGTAAATAACTGGCTACAGAGTAATGGCTCGCTAGTAGCCTGCCTTTGTTGCAGCAGTCTGTCTGGCAGAGTTGTGAGAATTGACACTAAAGCCGCACACAAGAGAAAAGCCAAGACAAAGATGCTGAGATAAGGATCTGTTAACGGAAGGCCCACTGAACTAATCCCGATGCGTTCCAGTCATCAGAACTAACATCAGTGAAGGCATGAGTATTTTGGCCTTCGGAGGTCCATTTTCTCACTTCCTACTGAACCGAGTTCCCATGTAACCCGATTTATGTTCTTGTATGTACTGTGGATGCCACACAGTTTGTAAAACATCCTGTTTGTAAAGTCACTGCGCGACTGTTAGCATTCTCTTCATCCATTTTATTTTCAAGCATTTCTTCAACTCAGTCAGTCAGTAAGTTTGGCTACAGATGGCCTGTAACATCAAATACTTACTAAGAGGAGGTGAAACAGCACAAATACTGTTTCTGCCGCTAGCAGACTATTGTAGAGCCAGTGTGCAAAATGCTAGCGTGCCCTATGATAGCAGGGGACACTAGCAGGCTGCCACACGCTCGCTCGCTAAACAAACAGCATTAATAAAGGAGGTTTACGTCATAATGGTGAGTGGGCAAGGAGTACAGGGAGGGAACGATGAGTCAGTTTTGTTAACAGCGCATTTCCTGCTTAAACAGAAGGACGGCATCTGTGGCAAGGTTCAGCCGTTGCCAGGGAAAGGTGGGTTTGGTTTTTACCTGCAAATGTAGCTGAGGAGGTTGTAGTTGGCCCTCGGGAGGAGAGCGATCTGCTTCTCCAGCGGCTCCCGACCCTGAAATTGTGAGATGAAGACAACGGTGACTGACATCCGAGTTTCACGATCAAACTGGTTTCCGTTGGTTTTACAATCATTAAATCTTACAGCAAAAGTGATCTGCTTAACATTGTGGACATGTGTTTGTATGCTTGTGCCACATGCAACAAGTTTACTGAAACATTTTACCATTACAATACCTGATAAATGGTTGACAACTATTTATGCTGTACATCCAGTTTTAGTATACCCTTTAATTTGCAGCCAGCATGTGCAATTTAGTTTAAACCTCCCACAAATCTGTTTGTCAGTGAAGTGGGCACGGAAATGTACATTTCCCATCCGCAAAACAAACACCCTTATATGGGTTGCGCAGACATGCGTAAACACCTACGGACCGGGAAAATACAACACACTTCAGAACAGCATGTGAACGTATTCATCGTCATAGCGGTCTGATGAAACTATTTTGTCACGTTCTGTCCGTGAGGAGGAGCCGCCACCGTATCAGAGGTCTGGATCTTGCAGGAGCATAAACAAGGCCACGTGAACACACTGCTGTTACAGAATTCCTTTCTCAGACCAACACAACATTACTTCTTGCTGAGGAAGTCCTAGAGGAAAATGTAAGCTTCCCTCCAAAAGTGAATTACTACAGAGAAAGTTTTAGGGACAGAACTGCAGATTCAGTGCTGCAGAATATTTTCCATAGTTATCTACTGTCAAGCATCTCTACAAGTTGTTTTTCCTCAAAAAAAATAAGTCATCACCATATTGAAAGCCACAGCTTGTCAGAAATAACATTTGATGAAGCACTGGTGAATGAAAACATGTTTCATAAAGACCAGACTGCTGCTGCTACAAGATTTCATTTTTCATGTTTGTTATAAATCTGCTGACTTACATTTTGGCAGCAATATTGGTTTGAATAGACAGAGGGTGGTTCCAACACTGGCAGATGCTTTTAAAACCCTTTCATATTGTGCGCATTAGTTTTACTGACTGAGTGTCAATATTGTTAGGTATAAACAAACTGCCTCTTAACAGCATACAGATGGTGTTTCTGGCTGGAGAATGTTTCGCTTAAATTTTTCCACGAGTCTTCAGCAGAACACTATTATGGTAAATGGGCGGCTTAAAATCTGGGCTTGTAACCCTGGGTTGCAGGTTCAATACCCAGGTAGGGCACTGCCATTGTATCCTTGAGCTGGGTAACTGAATTAAGCCTCAGTAAATATCAATCTGTATAAACAAGACAGTGTGTAAACATTCAAACTGTGTCAACATGTGCGTCCCTCTGGATAAGGGCCTCTGTTAAAGGCCTAACATGTAATGTGATGTAATTATTTTGTCTCATGACTGTGTCTGGCTGTTGCCATGGTGACAGGTACCTGGGCACCGTTAGGGTTGAGCAGGTAACTGCAGTCCAGGAAGTCCTGATACTGAGCCCAGGGAATCACCGGTTCCGGCAGCTCCCGCAGGTACAGCTTGAACAAGGACGCCACCGTGTGGACATCTGTGTCACTGCAGGGCATAAACCGCACACACGTTATACCCTCCTTGCCCTGAAAGAAAGGCTCACATGTTTTTTTTAAAGACTAATATCCCAGCTTCTGAAAACATGGGGGGTTTTCTCTGTCCGTCTCTGTCTCTGACTGAGGATGTTGTAGTGCTTCACCAGAAGAAAGAACAGAAATGATAAATGTTATGTTATGGGCGTCTACATGTAGATGAAATAAAGTGAAGGCAATGCCATGTTCGTGTTCGTGGCATGAGTGGTGCTTCTTCAGTGGTTTTGTGCTTTGCATCTCTTGTTAGACAGGATGTGGTTTAGTCTGCAGGGCTGAGTGAGGAGGCAAACTGAGAGGTGCCTCTAATCAGTCAGCCCTTTGCATCTCTGTCTTTCTGAGTGTGCATGAGTGTGTGTGTGTGTGTGTGTGTGTGGGTGTGTCTTAGTGTGCATATTTGTGTGTGAGTGTGTGTGTGTGTGTGTGTGTGTGTGTGTGTGTGTGTTGTGTCTTAGTGTGCATCTTTGTGTGTTTGTGTGTGTGTATGTGTGTGTGTCTTAGTGTGTCTTTGTGTGTGTGTGTGTGTATGTGTTTGTGTGTGTGTGTGTGTGTGTGTGTGTGTGTGTGTGTGAGTGTGTGTATGGTGGGTGTGTCTTAGTGCGCATCTTTGTGTGTGTGTATATGTGTGTGTGTGTGTGTTTGTGTGTGAATGTGTATATGTTTGTGTGTGTGCGTGTGTGTGTGTGTGTGTGTGTGTGTGTGTGTGTGTGTGTATATGTTTGTGTGTGTGTGGGTGTGTGTGTGTGTGTGTGTATATGTTTGTGTGCGTGTGTGTGTGTGTATATGTTTGTGTGTGTGTGTGCGTGTGTATATGTTTGTGTGTTTGTGTGTGCGTGTGTGTGTGTGCGCGTGTGTGTGCGTGTGTGCGTAAGCTTGCATGTGCATTTGTGTGTTTCTGTCTGTCAGCAGCTTCTTCATCATGATCATTAATCAGCACACAGAGTTTGATAACGTAAGGAAAACCACCCAGTGCTCAGGAAGCAAAGTCATCTGTCAGTTCTGACACTTTGTGCCACAGCCAGGTCAAGTCATGTGCTGCTCTAAACTTCTCAGAAACTCAATGAATCTTCATTTCTGAAGCAGCTGATTGTAATTAGCGATAATTCTTCAGCCAAGTAGATGAGCTAGTTGGTGAAATCCCCTGTTTCAATGCACAGGTACAACAAATACGTGGCAATACTTTTACTTTATGGTGCCAGGGGTTTCCGCCCCTGCCTGGCAGTGTCAAACTGCTTCCCTTTCATTATTTTGTTAAAAAAGGGGAACAGCCAGAGGCTATCCGGTGCCAATTCAGACAAATAATGCAGACACAGGACATCAGAAATACTGTTCGCATACAGCAACACCATTCATAGGACCTTCTGGTGTATGTAAATAATAAATCCATAGAGGGAGGTTTCAGCCAATAAGAGTAAAGAAAATGGTCAGCTGATCTGGCGGCCAGGGGTCAGAGGTGAAAGGGGCGTGGTTTATCACCTGGGGAAGGAGGGTCTCTCCCCGGCGTCGAAGGCGTCCCGGAATTGCTTGACCTGGTTGTCCTGCCCCGGCAGCCGGAAGATGCCTTCCTCATTGAGGCCGTGCTCGCGAATGAACTCTGCACACTTCTGCACAAGGAAGGGAACCAGGTGCGGGCCGAAGCGCTGCTCGTACGTCACGGTGTCGGACAGGCTCTTCCCAAACACTGCTGAGCCGGGGGGAGGCGGAGGGGGTGGGGAGGGGTGGGGGGGACAGAGGGTGACATGTCAAAAACACTCCTCAGCTGTGATGTGCTTAACTCCCTCACTGCTAATGCTACTGTCACCACAACTGTCCTCACGGCTTGGTGAAAAGCACCATGGGAATTAAACATTTAATTCATCAACACTCTTGCTCTTATTCCAATTTGTGAAGCACTTGCCAGGATAAGGGCAGGGAAAGTTTCAGATTAATGATAGGACATGGAGAGTTGGAACCATACAGAAAATGCTCTGTAGATCCAAATACACGCTACCCTAATCCTGCCCCTTTAATTCAATTTCCCCCAGACCTCGTACTAACTTCAGCATTATCAGATGTTTTTATTAAAAAAGCTCTTCGCTAGGTCCTTCAAAAAATGCAACAGATTCAACCAATTAAAATGCAGGAAGTTGTCTTTTTAAGCTTGTTAAAACTAACACAGAATCATAAAATAAACTGCTGTGATATGAGACTTGAAAGTTCAACATCTTAATACCTGGAAAGTCTTAAAACACTATAATGCAATCTCTATTATTCTAAGACCTCATGTTTAAATAATTCTGCTAGATATCCGTGTTGACCAATGCTTATATGATAAGCTACTGATCTCTTGGAGTATACTAAAGTTTCCATGTTGTAAATACCACGTCAGCAGATATAAAGATTGGATATGTATTCAGTACTCAGCCGTTTTGTTTCTCCCTGCTATCTGCCTGGCAGTCCAGTCTAGAGGGGAAAGCCCTCTCTCCGGACACGGGTGACGTATTCCAACCATTCTATTCAACCAAATGTCTCAAACATGAACAAAACCAGGGGGAGACACAACACATAAAGCCCCCACTGATCGATATCTAAACTCGTTCATCCCTGAATTGTCGATCACTGCTAGAGGGAGCGGCTACAGTGAGAGCAGCTCTGTTCCCTGGCAGGAAGATGAGGTCATCTATGGAGCTCTTGGGATATGAATGCCTTTGTTTACAAAAAATATTCAGCGTGTGACCCCAGTGTCTCGCACAGTGGACTTCATCTCTCAGCTCATGTAAGATGGCGGGTGGTTTCAGTAAACGAAAAACAAACCTTGTTTTTTCAGCTAAAACTTCAATTTAGAGGCCGTGGGGACTTTACACCAGTGGTGGGGAACCCCGTTCCTGCAGAGTGGCATCTGTTTCCAGATTTCCTGCCAGCTTCTGCTCTTGATTATATAAATACTGCTTTGATTTGCAGTAGATGAGCTGAAATTTCAGCTGCATGCATTTCTGAGCTCATGTATGATAGCTTTGTGAATCACCTGACCATGGCCTCATCCACAAGCAGACCAGCCATTAGTTATGCAGCTGATTAGCTGGTTAATTAAGCCTCAAACCCAGGAGGTTGGTGCATATGTTAGTCGCTACTGGTGTAAGATGGCGGGTGTTTTTGGTTAAACGGCAGGACGGTGGTACCTCCGCTGGCAGGCACACCGATCACCCTACGGATGGTGCGGACCCACTCCTCCATCTCGTTCTGGGAGTTTGCCATGAGCACATAGGGGTCCCGATCGCGGTCGCCACTGCTCCCTGCAAAAACAAAACAAAGACAGAAATTTAAAAAAAAAACAGAGAACCAATAGAGGCTTAGGCCAAGTTTCCAGGACCCTGTGACCCTGTACAGCCAGGAGAGACACAGTCATTGTGAAATCAATGGCATGCAAGGACTACTACAGCATTACGGGGGGGTTTGGGTATAGCTGAGAATGGGGGGGGAGCAGGGGATTTGGGTATAGCTGAGAGTGGGGGGGGTATAGCTGAGAGGGATGGGGGAGGGGATTTGGGTATAGCTGAGAGTGGGGGGGAGCAGGGGGTTTGGGTATAGCTGAGAGTGGGGGGGCATTTGGGTGTAGCTGAGACTGATGGAGACCAGTGTTGGATTCAAAGGTGTATGCTGGTTGGAGGTTAGAAAGACAGACTAGAGAGACACAGACAAGACATAAATATATACAGGGAGGTAAGCATATGGCTGAAAGAGATGCAGACCAGTGTCGAATGTGGGGCTGTGTTTTAGTCAGTTAGAGAGAAAGTGCAAGTTACAGAGTGGCAGAAGGAGGTAAGCTTATGGTTGAGAGTGAATGAGACCAGGGTAGAGAAAGAGTGAGAGAGAGAAAGGGAGGTAAGTTTAGCTGAGAGTGATGGAGATGAGGGTAGAGAAAGAGAGAGAGAGAGAGCAAGGGAGGTAAGTTTAGCTGAGAGTGATGGAGATGAGGGTAGAAAAAAAGAGAGAGAGGAACATAGAGAGAGGTAGGTTTAGCTGAGAGTGATGGAGATGAGGGTAGAGAAAGAGAGAGAGAGAAAGGGAGGTATGTTTAGCTGAGAGAGATGGAGATGAGGGTAGAGAAAGAGAGAGAGAGAGAAAGGGAGGTAAGTTTAGCTGAGAGTGATGGAGATGAGGGTAGAGAAAGAAAGAGAGAGAGAAAGAGAGGTAGGTTTAGCTGAGAGTGATGGAGATGAGGGTAGAGAAAGAGAGAGAGAGAGAAAGAGAGGTAGGTTTAGCTGAGAGTGATGGAGATGAGGGTAGAGAAAGAGAGAGAGAGAGAGAGAGAGAGAAAGGAGGTAGGTTTAGCTGAGAGTGATGGAGATGAGGGAAGAGAAAGAAAGAGAGAGAGAAAGAGAGGTAGGTTTAGCTGAGAGTGATGGAGATGAGGGTAGAGAAAGAGAGAGAGAGAAAGAGAGGTAGGTTTAGCTGAGAGTGATGGAGATGAGGGTAGAGAAAGAGAGAGAGAGAGAAAGAGAGGTAGGTTTAGCTGAGAGTGATGAAGATGAGGGTAGAGACAGAGGAAGACGGTGGGGGTTGTCTGACCTGGGATAATTTCGAACAGGAATTTCCCAGGATCGTCCGCATTTGATGGCAGCTCGTTCACTTGGCTGGACCTCAAATTGATGTGACCCTGGAAACAGGGGGGGAAACAACTGATACAAAATGGGGAAGCTGGGGGGGACAGGGGGGGTAAAAGTGAGATTAAGGGGCCGGGGAGGAAACAACTGGGAACACACAGGGAATACTCCCTGAGAAAAAAAACTGAAGCAAACCTTGTTTTTAAGCTAGCACATCTGGGGGCTGTGGGGATTCCCACTCCAGCAGAGCTGCATCCGTTTCTGGATTTCGTGCCAGCATCTGGTCTTAATTATGTAAACACCCCCATGCTGAAATTTTAGCTGCATTTACCGATGAACTGGTGAATGACAGCTTTGTGTCCCCTGTGTGAGTCGCCTGACCATGGCCGAATCTACAGGTGAACCAGCAACTGGCTGCACCGCTGAATAGCTGGTTAATTAAGTCCCAAATTCAGTAAGCAATAAGAGTATCGCGGCTTTCATTCTTGCCTCCACTCTTGATTATACAAGTAGCATTTGATGTCCTATTGGTTAGCACATGATGTATATAAGGTTTGCACATAATGCATGTGACACCAGGCGTATAAGGTTTGCACATAGAGCATCCTAGGCTTTGCTGCTGTTCCCTTTCATAAAGTTTCTCATGTGTGACGTCTCAGTAAATATCCAGCCATAGAAATGGGCACTATGTAAAAACAGCAGCTGTCTGGCCCTCTCCTGTTAAAGGCATGTGCTGAATGGCTAAGAGTAACAGGAAGCACTTGTAGCAGAGCAGGTGATCTTAGACATGCCAGACAGGGCAAACTTCCCCTGGAGCAGGTTCTGCTCTTGTACGGTCCTGCTTCCAAACGAGGTTTTTGCTTCCTGTTTAAGAGGTGACTGTCATTCCGATGCATGCATTCTCAGGTTTTGTTTTGATGACACTTTTGTTTTGACTCATGGCATATCCTCATCTGGCTCAGTAAGCATTTTTTTTAGTTTATGGGACACTATTTCAAACTGAAACATTTAAATCCAACACCCAAAGGGTTGCCCCGGCCCACATTATTTTAGTTGACCTCTGAAAGACATAGTCGCTGTCTTATGACCTGTGAAAGTCCCACGCTCAGTCACTGTTTCCATCATTTTGCTTGTCCCATGAGAAGCAAACTGAAACATCTTTTTCTTTTACAACCTGTGGGGTAACCTGTGGGGTAACCTGGGGTAAAACCCTTGATGTTTTAGCAGTTATGGATTCAGGGATTATTTATGTGCAAAAGAGTGACTCAATAAAGTTTACAAACAAAGCAAGACTTGAAATTTGACTTGAAAGACACGCCTGGAGATCAGGTCCCTGTCATGTGTCACAGGGCCCTACCTGGGAGAAGATACTTAATCTGAAACACTCTACTGCCAGTGTGGCTAACCCTGTTACCGGAAGGTTACTGGGTGTTGCCAGTTTTTGTTTTCACCTTAAAATCAGCAACAAATTCAGACCCAAGGAAGCAGGTAAGGTGTGGCAACTGTGAAATCAAACTTGCACTGATAAATAAAGCGCTGAGTAACAACAAAACCCAGTATATGCTGGGTCTCCCCGGGCCCACTGTTGGCAGCAAGACTAAATTACAGCGTGCATCCGATGCAAAGCATGTCTGTGAAACGTCAGCGTTCACAGTGCAGCGCTGTGTGGGCGGCTGTGTGTCTCAGCGTCCCATCGCTCTGCCTCGCACTCACCTGAAACGCACTGTCCTTGTCGTCCTTGTAGTAGTACAGGGTGTGTCCTCTCAGCATGAAGTACCGCAGCTGCCAGTTCTTGACGATGGAGCGTTGCTTCTTCAGCCAGCCCGTCTTCAGCGGGCGCTCCATAGACTTGGGTGACCCCGGCCGGCACACCCCCGCCCCTGCCTCCCCGGGCATCACGCTCTTGGACCGCGCTGGGGACGGGGGGATGGGGGGGCGGATGGGGGGTTGGTCAACACGACGAACAGAGAGAGAGAGAAGGAAGAAGAGACTAGATTAAAAAAAGGAATGAGGAGAGCAAAAAGGAGAGGGCTGTCAGGGAAATCCTAGAAAAGTAGAAATCCGGAAGCAGCAGACCCTACAGACCGCCGCTGCGCGCTGAGTTTCCCTCTGCTCATATCTCAGTCTGAGCAGACGCTTTTTACGGCAGAGAAAATCTCTTAATCTAATGCTTGGTAGTGTATTTTTGTCAGCATGCTGAGCCAGTGTGTGTGTGTGTGTGTGTGTGGTGTTGGGGAGGAAGCAGCCAGCCACCATTTGACCCCAGAAGTTTCCTGTTGAACACAATGAGCTCAACCAGACTGTGATTGTGCTTCTATGGGGAAAAAGCTGCATTTTTCTTTGGGACCGTTTGAATGTTGCACACACGCACACACACACACACACACGTGAAAACAGCCATGCACGGGGCGGTTCAGGAAGGTAAGACGCAGAGGGGTAAAGGTCACACGGATAAAAATAAAACGGTAGTCACCTTGCTCAACTTCGCGACGGGTAAAGCAGAGCTCCATATATGGACATACGTGGCGTCTGAGCAGAGGCACGCGTGTGTGCGTGTACAGCCACGCGACGGCGCGCATGGACCGAGAGGCCGTGTTGCCCTGGCAGCTCAAGAACCCCCACATTTTTTTAGTTGACCTAATAGAGTCATAAGACATACAGGACATACAGGGTCTCGTCACAGTTTTCTGTTTCCATCGTATCGCTTGTCTCTTGAGGAGCAATTTCAAATGTCTTGTTCCTTGCACAACCTCATTGTTGGGAAACCCCTGACGTTTTAGTCAGAGCATCTGTTCTGACTCTCTACGCGTAGGCCGTTTTGACTGATCTGCACCCTGTTAGCGGGCAGTGACCTGCACACCTTCATGATGTTGTTGCCCGGGCAACGGCCCATTTGCCCTCTTTTGGCCAAGCTGCCCCTCTGAAGAATTTTGAAAAATAAATAAATCTTCCCCCGCGTTCGGTAGAGCCACTTCCCCTCTGAACGTCTGTACGCGTCACTGTTCGTGGGAGGTATGACTGTTCGGCTTGACCTAAGTAACCAGCGAAGGCAGTTCATCCGTTATTCAACCCTGCCCAGTGAATGGTCAGCCGGGCCGTCAGACCCCCGCCCGCCTCCACCCAACCCAAGAGGAAGGAGTACCACTTTTCGTTCAGACGCAGGCTGTGGGGTTAATCACGGCCCACAATCCATCCAAGAGCTGCAGCCAACCATTCCCATGATGCTTTGCGTGTTTTTTTTTCCCTCAGTAGTTGCTCAATATATCCTAGTGCAGCGCAACTCTGCAAGTCCATCAATTGCAGTGACTAGCAATTTGATTAATTGTGTGTAGTTGGACTTTATTTTGGGATCAGCCATTTGCAAATAGACACTGGAAATTAAATACTGCAAAAACACACAAATCAACAGACAGGAGTGTTAGCATTGTTATCCTAGCCTCACACACCAGGCCATTGGAGATAGTTCACCACAAGGAAGTCCATAATACACTTTTTCAGAACCGGAATCACACATCACTTTTTTTTGTAGGTCAGAGGTGTGCAGAAGAGCCCAGTGGTTCCCTGTCGAGTATGGCTCATCTTGAAAAGGAGGCTGAGGGAGGGAGGGGGGGAAGAAAGAGATGAGTTATGAAGCGAGGATGAAGTGGGATGTAGGGTGGTGATCAGTGAGATGGAGCGATTGCATCCAAGCCCTCTACCGTTGTCAGTGCACTGTGGAGCACGAGAGAGCAGGAAAAAAAGGGCGGAGAACAGAGGCAAAATCCACAGTCAAATAAACAGGAAGACGCCGCAGCAGCGCGTGTCTGCAGGGAGAGGTCTTTGAAGAATCTCCATCAGAACTTCAACGTCTTTGGTCTATTTTAGGAGCGCCTATCCGAGTTCGAACCTGAGCCCACACACGGCGCCATCATGGCGGCCCACGTCCTCACAAGTTAAGGCTGTGGGGCAGCTCTTATCAAGCTCCCCGAGCTGGCGAAATGCAGCGGGGCACTGTGGTACTTTGAAGAAAGTCTTTCAATATTCTTGGAAGGAAAAAAAAACTAAACAGCCAAACCCAACCAAAGTCCCTGAGGAAGCTTTAATTTATGCCTATCAAGTCGAACATTTGCGCACAAATTTTCCACTCATTTCAAAAGAATAGACTACAATGATTCACGAAGAGCTGCTGCAGAGCTCCGGACGGTGGCGACGCTCTCTGGTTTTGGTGCCATTACCTCACAGCTTCAGCCCAAAACCATTATTTAATATGCTGGACCTCGCATCACCAGAGCACTCGGCACATCTCGCACACAGGCCAAATACGTCAGCCCAAGGCTCCGGAATCCATCACAGCCCCTCCTCAGTGATGTCACCGGCGCCTTCATATTCCCCATTGCGCTTGATGCATTCAGAAAATTCAGCAGAGGATGGAGCTCATATCAGATATGAGACAAACACTCATCCTCAGACATTCTGTTCTGTCTTAAATACTGTGGTTTCAACTTGAACGTACAACACAAAAAAAACTAAATGTCACCGTAATGGAATATTCTCAGGTTCAAAGGAAACCTCTGTGCAACTAAATGATACACGGAGGAGGCGATACGTCCCAATGACATCATTTTTTTTTTTTGTAGATGCAGATGAGAGATGTCTGAGCGCTCTGACACTTAAAAAGCGGGCCACCCATGGTATTCTGAGGGTATGACAGAGCAAACCAAATCACCATTTTTGAGTGGAGATCCCCACTGGTGTGTGCAGTTTCAGTTCAGATCTCTCATTTTTTGGAACTGTTACAGTAGGCACATTTTTCAAAATGTTTGAGATGTTGTGTTACCGAAAGCTATAACATATAAACACCCAAACTGAATTTCAAAGTTTAAACTGAAGCTAAACTGTTAATAGGTGTACATTTTATTTATTGTAAGCAACATAAAACAAAATTTTGAATTGAATACGAATGGAAATATTGCATGATCAGATACATCTCCTGTCAATTTCTTCAGGTGTATGTTGAATAAAAGTTATTAAAAAAAAACATGCATTACAGAGTCCCATCTCTGTGAGAACAGAGTCAGTGTACCCTGACGTAATAATAAACACTTTCATAATTTCCTGAAGAGCTGTATTGTTGACGCCATCTTATTTTATCAGAGTTTCTTTTTCACGATACGAGCACCGTGCTATTTATTATTATCAACAGCAGTTACGTCAGTCTGACAGTACAGGCTAGAGGCTGGAGCTGCGGCCTCCCCCATTTCACAATTACTGTCATCGCTGGGTGAGGAATCGGATGAGGGAGTGGGTTTTAGTCTCCGCCGCAGATTTATTCCCACGTATCAAAATGATTAGACAATACACTCTCAGAATCACAAGTGATCACATGACTCTGGTTTCTCTCTTGCCCCTCACTAATGGCAGCCATTTTCTCTCGCGATGTCTATCTCCTGCCAAGTTTGTTTAACTGTATTTTCAAGGTGAAAATCTCTCTCTTTCAATTACACTTTGAAAAAAAAAATGCCTTATTAAATGATTATTTACCAATGGCAAATGTTTATATCGCATCAGCCATGAGAAATAAAAAAAGGCAAGATGGCCAGTCCTAGCCCAGATGCAGCTGGCCATGATTTTGAAAGTCAAAATCAAAACAGTTTTCACCATTTACTCAGGTGAGCTGTACACACCTGTGCAACTGAGCCATGGAAAAGTGTTTCACATGCAGACACAGGAGAGAGCTTCAGCATCATGTATGAGCAGCACTGTTATAAATTAATGTAGCAAAAATACCAGACCACACAAAAAAAGCTAATAAAATAAAATAAGAGCATAAACTGGAATGAAATACAGAAATAGATTCAGCTTTCCTTGGCACGCCTGTCCTGGACCAAAAACTCAGTCAGTGTTAAATCCAGAAAGAGATACTGAGGTAAAGTCCACAAAGGCCAAGTGGTCCAGGTGATCAGGTCACCTATATGTACCACCACAGTATCACCATATAGCCAACCCTGGTATTGAAGAGTTACACAATGTGCTGACTTTGTTATAACGTAGCACTTAATTTATCAATTAGCACACTTAATTACACAGGTAATTCACCTCACCTGGTTTCTTTGCTGTCAATTTTAAGATGGAAAAAACTGCACACCTTGGAGCTCTCCAGTACCAGTCCCGGGCACCCTCTGGTCTTCTGGACCCCACATGAACGTCTGAACTGCACAGACAGACTGAGCGGCCAGGTGCAGAATTTCTGCATGCCTCCTTAACAACAGGACTACCTGCCCACGTTGCAGGGAATTCATCGCAATATGTGAGGTTACACCTGGATACCACAACAAAAAATCTGTGGAGCAATGTTGCATTCCAGTGTTGTCAGACTCTTTGTCGTTACCAAACACGGCAAACATTCTGCTTCCATGTTAACGCTGCCCTGTCAGACAGGGATGTCAGACTCAAGTTCTGGAGACCTGAGGTGTCCTCTGGTTTTTTGGTGTGTTTCAACACTTAAGCACTTCATTTAGATTCATGACTAGCTGAAGAGTCCACACACCTTGTTTCCAAAGACTTAACAAGGTGCTAAAAGGTAACCACAAAAACTTGCAGATGTTGTAACTCCAGGACTGGAGTTAAACCTGCAGACACTGCTGCCCCACTGGACTGGAGTTAAACCTGCAGACACTGCAGCCCTCTAGGACTGGAGTTAAATCTGCAGACACAGCAGCCCTCCAGGACTGGAGTTAAACCTACAGACAATGCAGCCCTCCAGGACTGGAGTTAAACCTACAGACAATGCAGCCCTCCAGGACTGAAGTTAAACCTGCAGAGACTGCTGCCCCACTGGACTGGAAATAAACCTGCAGACACTGCAGCCCTCCAGGACTGGAGTTACACCTGCAGACACTGCAGCCCTCCAGGACTGGAGTTCAACCTGCAGACACAGAGGCCCTCGAGGACTGAAGTTAAACCTGCAGATCCACTGCAGCCCTCCAGGACTGGAGTTACACCTGCAGACACTGCAGCCCTCCAGGACTGGAGTTAAACCTGCAGACACTGCAGCCCTCCAGGACTGGAGTTAAACCTGCAGACACTGCAGACAAGGACTGCAAACCCTCAGGACTGGAGTTAAACCTGCAGACACTGCAGCCCTCCAGGACTGGAGTTAAACCTGCAGACACTGCAGCCCTCCAGGACTGGAGTTAAACCTGCAGACACTGCGGCCCTCCAGGACTGGAGTTAAACCTGCAGACAATGCAGCCCTCCAGAACTGGAGACTGACCGTGGCACCTAAACCCACAAATATTAGCATTTTAATCTAGTAAGGAAGACTAAAGGCCTACAGTTCATTTACATAATGGAGAGAGGTCATCTGGGTAACATACCCATAAACAAACAAACGAAAATCAAACTTTAGCAATGTGAGCTCCCATAATACTCCCTCACAGCATGGGGGCATCTGCTATGTTAAAGCAGGGTACAGCTTTGCACCGTCACAAATCCTCAGTCTAAGTGTCAGATTCTGGTGAAAAAGTTTTGCTCAGCAGCGGTGGCAGAACGGAAGGAAGACAGAAAATCATAAGAAAAGAAAGACAAAGACAGAGAGAGGGATCACAGAGAGATCTGGGGGCTGGGGACTCTACGGCAAAAAAGTACCTAATTCTTTATCAACGGCTCCAAAAATTTTTTGTTTAAAGACGGAATTAAGATTGCTCTTGAGACATTCGTTTCATTCACAGGAAGAAGTTTTGAACAAGTGGCCAGAGACGCATCAGTGTTCATGCGCTTTTAGTTCACTGGCACTCCTTCTATGAGTTTTAATAGAATCAACTCTATGTGGGGCAGTGGCCACATACTGAACGTATTACAGCTTATTTTTAGCGATTGATATTAAGCTGAGTCCCTCAGCTGTGAGAAAATAACACGCATATTTCATCATCAAATGACTTCGTCCTCCTGGGGTTTGCTGGGAATTCACGCCAGCTTTGTCAATGTAAATATCTCAGTGCAGATGGTTAAAGCAGCCGTCAAAAAAGGAAATGGAGGGCGAGGTTCTCACCCTGTTGAGGTGAACGTTCATTATAGGACTGAAGGGAAATATACGCTACTGGGGCAAAAGTGGCGTTCTAAAGTCTAAAGCATCTAGATGACAAAGAAATACATAAATTGGGTTTGGGCCTGAATCGTTTCAGTAGTCAGTCCAAGGTTTTTCGCGCAGTTCTCCTATCCAAGGCCCATGACTTCATGATGATTCTCATGAAAACACCTTGCCGTCGCCATGCTGTATCTGAGTTCAAATCAAAGGGAATATAAACGACTAAGGTACAGAGGTGAAGGTACAGACCTTTATAATGAGTTTGTGCACAGGTCAAAGTGCAGAAGAGTTATATTTGTAATTCCACATTGGATGCAGACATTGGGCTTTCACCCAATGGAAGGGTTGTGCTGATAATGCCAACTGCCACAGATAACACAGCCATCGCAAATTTTTCACACGCTCTTCACCAGGAGCAAAACATTCCTGAATGACCATTCCACCATTGTATGATCATACACCCATCCCACGCGAGGTTTCTTAATTACATACCGCAACAAATTATTAGTGAAACGCTTCTCGAGTACATAGCACTTCTGCAGCCACTAGGTGTGACGGGTTTATTATGTGTGAAACCATGCAGACAGAACTTGGAAAAAAGTACATCAAAGCATAAAAGTGGACTTTAGAAACAAGCACAGATAGTTTCCACCAGGAATCCATCAGTCAGAAGTCAGTCAGTGAACTGACATAGACAGTTGAGCAACCTTTTTTATTTTTTTAACTCTCCAAGCGTGTAGCATGAACAATATGAGAACCGTTTTGTGTGCATGACATGTACATCATTCTCCTTTCAATGAAAGGGTGGTATGATGGTAAATTTCAAAGAGTTACCCCAGACCATGTACCTTCACACCTGTACCTGTGGGTATAGAAGTGCAAGGTGCTACAGCTGGATCTCTGCCACATCTCACCCCACACCCGCCCCCCTCCAAAAAAAGCACACACACACGTCCCCCCACACACGTACAAACACAGCCTTAAAAGAGATTAACCAAGGATGCTATTATAAGTATCCCCCAGACCACGCGCCACTCTTACCTATTTTGTTTGCTTCCCTGAAGGTGCTGAAGTCCCAATTACGAGGCAGCTTGAGCGACATACTTCTTCATATGAAAGGTCAGCTTCTATATTCACACACATGCGCGCACACACACACACACAAACACACACACACACACACACACACTCAGGGGCAAACACACACACACTCGAGCTGTACACACAATCTCTTCGTCAGCCACATACATGTACCAAACCTAGCCCTCTACCTCACTTCCTCCTTCCTGCGATGCAGATATCTGTCTTTTCAACATGTCCTCTCTTGCCACTCAAAGTTGCCTGCAGGACACGGTTTATTTTTCTTCGCTTTGGCTCCTATGTAATGCAACTGTGCCTTATACTGTGTTTAGGGCTCAGGTCGTCTTCCTGCTGCCAACAAGAATATATTAAATGGTAAAGCTGACATTATCACTGAAACCTCATTTCATCGTTCTCTCTCCCTCTCTCTGTCTAAAAGGAGGAAGTGGGTTTGACTTCTCATTTACTCCAACCAAACGGATACACACACACACACACACACACACGCTTGCACAGAGAAGATCTAGGTTGCGGCATGAGGCATTTTCTGGCTGTGAGAAAACACACCCAGCCCCTACACAGCTCCATTTGCTGTTCATTATTTAGTTGTGACTTAATTTATTGTTATCGCAGCCACATTTTTCCTTGTGCCTGCATCCAGATATCCACTCAGTTCTCTTCATGTTGAAACACAAATTAAATTTTTTGGTCTGCCTTGGGTTGTGCTAACTTCTAAACCACCACAGTTACCCAACTTGTTTTTTGCCACAGGCTAGAGTTTGTGTTTTTTTTTTTTTTTTTACAACTGATTTTTTTTTCTTCTCTCCACACATTGGTCATGTATAAGCTTGCTGTCTATTGTGACATCGGCATATTCATGGCCTACCGAGCATGGTGATTGGCTACAAACTCTTGAAATTATTTTGATTCGATAAAATTCTATTGGGGATTATGTCTGTATACCTGGGAGTGACCTGTGGAATTCTGGGTAGTATTAAAAACAATGGCCTGGGGGCCCCTTTTCTTTTGCACTCCTGTTTGTGGATTTTGACGGTGCACTTCCAGAGATGACTGCAACACATTCCACCTGAGCCACAGCTATCAGATCTACCAGGGCACAATTTAACATCTAGCATTGAGAAAGGAGAAGTTCAGAGAGGAAGAAGAAAAAAAAAACACAGAGTAAACACAATAATTATTACACTTTCCTTTTTTAATAGCATGACACAATTTAGACACAGTGCTTACTGCAGGGGAAAGCAAACTCTGCCTATGTTGTCTGAAATGTACAACTTCAAAACTTTCCCAAAAAGAAATACAGTAAAATACAAAGTAATACAGTATATCAATAATAATTATAACAATAATAATGATGACCATGTTGATGATGAAGTAGAGACACTGACATCAGCTCAGAGGGAAACTGAATTGGGAATAAAGAGAGCGAACAGGTGCGTTCTCCAGGCATCCATATTTAACCCTTCGGTGGTGCTGCATACTGTCATTCACAGAAACGCACACAGCTAAGGTATCTGACATAAGGAAGATCTGTCTGTTCATTCAAGAATTCTTCAGAATGACAATATGCAACATCTGGTAACATTATATGCCGCATAAAACACACTCCATTAGTCAACCTTCACCTGCCGCTGAGAACCAAAGCACTTCTACCTGTCTTATCTCAAATGGGCCAGAATGGGCATGGCTATTAGCTTTAGCCCTGCAACACAAACACCTGGATGAAACAATCGACTGATCACGCTTATCGATCTGTCTGCAGCGGCTCGCTGGGTGATGCAGCAGAGGCAGAGACCTGGGGGGTTCAAATCCAGACTGAAGATAAATTACACGCCCAGCAGGGCTGAAAGATCAGCAATCATAATGATGCATCCATATTCCCAAACTACATTTAAAAAGTGGAATGACTTACAGACTGAGTCAGAATTAAGACCTACTTAAGCTGAGAGTTAGGCTGTAAGTGAAGTCCATGCCCACACTGGCCACTGTCAGATAAAATTGAATTTCAGGTATTACACTGCCTTACTGTAATATGCTGCCAAGTTAATTGGCTCTTGACCCCCTCTAGTGGTCAATTCCAAAAGTGAAAGAGAACTGCAGTGCAGACTTACGAATAAAAACGGTTGAAACATTCACATTTTCTCGATTGTCTCCTAGGCGACCGCTGATGCCAGTGTCTCTCTTATTCAGCTACCTAGTTATTTTACACATCACAATAACGCTGTTCTATGTCCCTTGGGGTTGTGTATGGTAAGAAAAAAAGCACTTCAACACACTTGCAGAGACACAAAATACAGAGAACAGAGCACTCTGGCGCGAGCCATGAATCCACCAGACACAGAAATAACAGCAATAGTTTAAATCAGTTCTTATTCATTTCTACTTATATCCTAATGTACTTTAAACACAATATGGCCTCTAGAATTTCCCTAGAAAACCAGCACATGAAGAGTTCAGGAATAGAGGAAAAAAAAACAAAAAACAGTATAATAGGATGTGCATCTAAGTAGCTGGATCATATAATGACTTCACTTTGCACCATAATATTGAAAAACCAAGATACTTTTGATATATACTGTACAGGTAAACTCATATATAAAGGACTAAGGTAAAAAAAGGCTTACAAGATGTACAGTTGGACAGATGAGACAAACGATAGAGGAAGTGACGGTAGGTACGTGGAGAGAAGAGGTGAACGTGAACACACTCTGGGACTAAAGCATGACTGCGCTAGGGTCACTGTTCTGCTCCGCTGCCATGAGTGTGGTCTCCCTCCGCCACGGACAGAACGCGAAGGAACTTCAAGCTGCCCTCACCTAGCTGTCTGGACATGGTGCTGACCGTAGCAGCGGCCACTGCGTCTGTCAGCCTATCAGAGGGCAGATGCAGAAGGCTGACGCACCTGAGACCACGCCCACTGCCAGGTCATTTTATATTCAAATCAGTGGTTTCAATCTCCACCTTCACCTCGGAACCCCGCCTTCATGAGCGGACTCCATTTCGAGGGCACACCTGTGTGGCAGTCACCCCTTTCTAGATTGCAGCGCAAAACAGAGACCCCGCACACTCATAATCCTCCAATCCCAGAGCCTGACAATACAGTAGCATCTGCTAATAACAATCTGTCATGAATAGCTATTTTTAAATACATTTAAAATCTTCAATAGCTTCCCCAACCCCAAACCCCAAAACAAAAAAAAAAAAGAAAAACATCTCAAAACTGAATCCCTTTAAGGTAACCGGAATTCACTCGGTGACGAAGTGAGCGGACAAGACTGTGGTATTGCTGTGTGCTGTGTAGTTTTTATGCGACACATCCAAAGCAGGAGAAGAGCTGCAGAGCTCCGACACTGACAGACTTTCAGCCCGAGTCAAAGAATGACTCACATCCTGCTGAAGCAGCCATCTTGTTTAGGTGGTCACCTCGTTTAGGCCTTCTCGCTCAAAGGCTTTGGTCTGGGGTGAGACAGCCGTAACCCTCCATCCCACCTATAACTGGCAGTTTGCTGGACAATCTCAAGGTCCTCTGTTGTAAATTTAATGGCATCAGGGCTAAGTACAAATATGGCAGGTCGTGACAATTACGGTTTGTTTTCAAGGTCTTCAGCATTACCTTCATGCACAATGAACTCAAACCTGTCTGAATATCAATGTAATAAAAGTGAAGCTGTTCTGTGTATTAATTTTTTTTTTAAAATAAGGCAGATTAGTACAAAAACAATATTGATTTTTTTTTTTTTTTTTTTTTTTAGATTTTGCTTTTTACGTTTTCTAAACAGCAGCAAGAAGTATGACAGGGGAGAGAAAAGTATGGACAATTTTTCAAATCAATAAATCACACCTCAGAGCTATGGAACTGTATCCTGCTTCGACAGTGAAGTTTTTTTTTAATCCTTAATTCAAAGCAATAGTCAAGGTGTGAATTTTAACCCCAGTGTTTGGTTTAAATCAAACTACACCTCATTCCTGGTTCTTGGGATTGCTTGCTTTGGCTGACACCAGGTGACTGTGAGTTAATGTGAAAAGCTGCCCATAATGCATTGCACTGGTCCATATTTTTTTTAAGAAGGGGCGGGCCAAAACTGTCCTACATTAATGAGGACCCAGAGCAGTTCTTCATTTGAATCAGTATGTCACTTTTGTATGCCATGGTTTCTCAACTCTTTATTCAGGAACAGAGTGAGTTCATTTCCAGGCGCACTTACAGCAGGAAGTAAAACAGACCTCAGAACATGGGCGACACCAAAGATAAACAAACACTCAACAAAATCAAACAGTGCTTTAAACCTTAGCGCTGGATGAAACCACACAATTCAAATGATCCCACAACCAAAAGGAAAAAAAGAAAACAAGACTCATAAAAGTAAAAATTAAAAATCAAATGTATTCTTCCCTGTGAGTATGTTTTTTGTGTCTGACCTTTTTGATTGTAACAGACATCTGTGTGAAAAGAGCAGTAAATATGAGAAGTCTAAAAAAAGCTGGGAGTTAATTTTCATGTGTCACTGAGGAGGACATACTAGGAGTGTGACATCACAGAAATGGGCCGAGCTATGCTATGCTGTGACATCACAAACACCTGGGATGAGCCATGTGATGACTTCCCAAAAACCTACCAATCAGACTGTGGCCTCATCTAAGAACCTCTTCTTCAATGAGCCAATTAGGAGCATGTTACAGCACAGCCTCTCGTACTCACAGCTATGGGAATTCTGCAAGCATTAAGTACAGAACACATACAAGCCTGACGACAGGACATAGAAGAAAAAACTCCCAGATTCACAATCGCAGAGCGACGCGGAGAGTGTGTGGAGCGTAGCCTTCTATAACATCATTGACAAATGTAAACAAACATTTTCAGCAACCCTCCTCCTTAATGAAAGAAAAAATCCTCAACAGTAAATATCCATGAGGACCAGCTGGTCTGAACTGCACAGAAATGTTATCAATCTGAAAAACTAAATAATACTGTTGTCTAATTACGAAAGGTTTTTACACAATGTTAATTTATAATATTCTAATTTCAAATGCTATGACCATTTACCTACCAGCCAGTTAAAGGAACGCAGTCCCAGCATGCAACAGAATGGATTGTGCATGGTTCCTATATATATCTTTCTTTAATAAAACAGAGCAGTAAAAAAGACAAATACAGAGGATTTTTACGGATCATACTGAATCTGCCAGCCCTGTGAAAGATGTGGTGATGACAGCATATCTCTATCTCCACATGTTTTCACAAGAGCATCAAAATGTGCCTTTACACGCCAGCTTAACACCGCAGCCCTGTGTTCTATGATCCAACTCAACTCAATAATTTTCCAAAAACTTTCGCAGACACTGTCAGGACAGATGCACAGTTTGCTAGCATTGACTGTAATGCTAAAATAAATAACAAAAAAATGAACTACTCACTTTACTTTGAAGAAATTGTGAGGAAAAAAATGCTATCTGAAATAACTCATGAGATATATTACTTTAAAATATATTGTGTCTACACAGATACACATTTCTGAAGATGTTGGCAGTGAATACCAGTCACAGATGAGACCTCGTAGAGGACATTACGGACAAGCCAGACCTCCAGAACACCAGCTCAATGACCAGACTTCATAGTAAATTAAAGCTTGTAAATTAAGAATAGAGACGGACATAGATTACACATGAGGCAAATGTGGGAGATCTGACGGTTTTCTGTTACTTTTCTATGGCTTCCACGATAAAAAAAATATTTTCAAGGATCTTCCAGGAACGTAATCAAAAGCATTGCTTATACCCAGCTCACAGAGACAAGTACAAACTCCCTGCCGCTCAGAAAGGATGTAATTGTTTGGAACAAAATGGCGGCACTAACCAAACACTGAAATCGCCCTAATATCAAACTCCCAGAGTAGCAAGCATCGTTAGAAACAGAGCCGATCCTGGGCTACGAACACCTTCTTGACCTGGCTGGTAGAGAATTCACGTGTTGAACTTGCAGAAATTAAAACAGGCTGGCTGAGAAAGCCATGTCAAAAACCTTTTAACAGATGAGACAGATACACACAATCTATATATTTGTGTGATAGAGGGATTGACTTTCACAAATTGACAGAACATAGATATAGATACATACCTGCAAGTGTAACCTTTTGTTTTGACATTTCGCTACAATTCTGAAGCTAGCTCCACCACCAATATATAAACATATGATTATACAGATTCAATACACAGAAGCCACTCTGATGGTGAAGATACAGTGTGAATGTGTTAACACAGTGCATTAAAACAAGATAAAATAAAATATGTACCATAAAATATTCACACTTTTTTTTATATATATATATGTATATATAATCACCTACTGTATGTTATGGAAATGCACAGTTGATTTCATTATCTCTGAGACCGGGAAAAAAGTGTCTTCACTGCATTTGTAAATAGTCTGGCTGACAAAAAAACAAAAAAACAAATTACAGTAACAGACAAACAAAACTGTACAGACACAGACAGACAGAAACAGCCACACAGACGTACGTACACACACATGCACGCGCGCACACACACACACACACACATTTAATGGAATGACCCAAGGCTAAGGTTGAGTTGTGTTCTTGCTCAGCACCGTTCAGCTTCCACTACGCTGCTGCTACAAGGCTGACCTTCTTCTTCCTCCTCCTCCTCCTCCTCCTCTTCCTATTCGTCCTCGTCGTCCCTCAGGCCCCGCCTACGCCGCCTCCTCATTGGCTGAGAGCAGCCCTTTCTCTGTGAGGTGGGCTTTGAGAGAGTTGAAAATGTGGAGCTGCTGGTCCAATCGCAAGGCCAGAAGCTGCTGGATCACCTTGCTGGGGTTCGGGCCCCTGGCGGAAAAAAAAGAAAGCAAAACTCAACATGCGACATTTGGGTTTCCAGAGCGGTCCAAACCCAGCGATACAGAACTCAAACTCATGGACTGACTGGTCAGCCTAACAGGTATGAACCCAGAAGTAGTACATGCAGTTATGCCTTTTGGAGTTTACTACTACCACTAATACAAAAAGGTGATAATTAAGCAACAAACAAGCCACATTTCCCTCTAATACAACACTTAAAACACTGTCACAATTAGACAAAGAAGGGACTCTTATGATGCTTTCTCAGATGGAGATATGAGATGTCTTTATGGTCCTTTACTGGATGTTGACAGGAGTTTGTGACCTCAGAGTCAGGTTTTTATCCGCCTTTTCTGTTCTTTTCCCCTTATTTGATGCATAAACACAAACACCTCATCTGGTGCACTGTTGTCTGCACACACATGGATGGGGGGGACAATGCTGGGGCGGAGGGTGATCACCTGATGAAGCTGGCGATGTAGACGTTGACGAAGGTGGCCATGAGGTACTGGCAGTCGAAGCGATCCATGATGCCGCCGTGCCCAGGGATGGTGTTGGCGAAGTCCTGGAACGAAAGCGTAAAGAATCGTCAGACTGGACCAGCTCTGCATATGGCGACCAGCTTCTGAAATATACTCACAGGTTATTCATACATTGTCATCGGAAAGATGAAAAATGGTTGCCAGATGCAGTGAAACATTTCCTGCCTTCTCAGTCATCCAATTATAATACAACCAAATTAGGCCTGAGGCGCACAAGCCAATCACAGACTATTCCAGGCAATACCAGCTAACCCCAGCCAATCACAGACTATTCCAGCCAATACCAGCTAACCCCAGCCAATCACAGACTATTCCAGCCAATACCAGCTAACCCCAGCCAATCACAGACTATTCCAGCCAATACCAGTTAACACCAGCCAATACCATCACCAACATCTTCCTCCATTTTCCGGTTATTTAAATCAGGAGGTAAGTCACGCTGCAGAGCGCATTAAAGCGTGAGAAATCTGGGAACAGAACCCTTGGATAGCTGGCTGCAGCTGCCATGTTGGATCCTGGCACTCTGAAACAGAAGCGCTAATGTGGGGCTATTGCAGGGCCCCACACTCACCTTGATCTTGAAGGCCCTCTTGAAGCCGCTGGCAAAGAAGCCGCCGAAGGGCCCCATGATGGAGGCAAAGGCCGACAGGGCGATACTGTGGATCTGGAACGGGTACATCCGCACCGTCTTCTGCAGGGAGAGAGAGGGGAGGCTTAGCGGAGCTGATCCAGGAACAGTGCGCAGAGAGCAGCCTCTGACTCCCACCTCCACTGCTATTTAAAACGCTGGTCCAGGAACAGTGCATGGAGAGGAAGAATCTGTCTGCCTCACCCAGAGAAAGATATCAATACCGAGGCAGTGACATGCAAACAGACAGACATATCCAGCCTGTGACAGACTCTAGCTAAGGACAGACAGGCATACCCAGCCTGTGACAGACTCCAGCACAGATAGACAGACAAACAAACAGACAGATACAGGCATACCCAGTCAGTTACAGACAACAGCACAGACAGACAGACGGACAGACAGACAGGCATACCCAGCCTGTGACAGACTCCAGCACAGACGGACAGACGGACACAGACAGACAGACAGATGTACCCAGCCAGTGATGGACTTTAGCACAGACAGACAGACAGACAGACAGACATATCCAGCCTGTGACAGACTCCAGCACAGATAGACAGACAGACGGACAGACGTACCCAGCCAGTGACAGACTCCAGCACAGACGGCAGGCTGTAGTCTTGGAGCTGAAACAGCTCAGACGGCTCGCAGTCCACAGTGAAGCTGTTGGAGTCGTTGTTGAACTCCACCGGACACACGAAGTATCGGTACCCCGCCATCACGTAGGACAGCTGAGGGCAGGAACACATTCACTGTTAATATCACGTATCTGTTAATATATATTAACTATGTAACTACCTGTTAATATCTGTTACCACCCCCTGCCCCGCCGGCCAACCAAGGCCATGAAATTGAGAGAAAGTGGTACTTCAGACAGTGTTAAAGGTCCAATACTGTGTGCTTAAATATTAGGCTCAAAGATTATGTGCATGTGAGAGTTTGTGTGTGTGCAACAGAGTGCATGCGCATGAGAGTGTGTGTGCAAGAGAGAGTGTGTGCAACAGATTGCATGTGCATGAGTGTGTGTGCGCAAGAGAGTGTGCATGCAACAGATTGCGTGTGCATGAGAGTGTGTGTGCAAGAGAGCGTGCATGCAAGAAAGATTGTGTGCAACACATTGTGTGTGTATGAGAAAGTGTGTGCAAGAGAGCATGCATGCAAGAGAGGGCGTGTGTGTGCAGAGTTTGTTTGCATGAGAGGGTGTGTGTGTGCAGAGCGTGTTTGCATGAGAGGGTGTGTGTGTGTGTGCATGCTAGCATTTATGCATGTAGCAGCTGTAATATTTACCAAGATCCCGAACAGCACAGTGGCGAAAAAGCCTCCGATGAATCCTTCCCAGGTCTTCTTCGGGGAGAGCTGCAGAGATCAGGGGAACGTTACATTACATTACCCATTCCACCTCATTATGCTGTTAGCCATTTTAAACCTGATCACAACTAAATTCAATCCCAGCTCAATCTCATCCACTCTATGGCAGCCATCGTTTTCACACACAGATTTCCAACAGTAAGCATGAAAATAAGACACTTGAACATGGTGGAAAGTACAGAAAACATTCCTGTTTATTATTTTAAACATGGTACTTTAACAGGAATATTTAAGACGCTTCGAACCTTGATAAGTGGCGTTCGTCCGAAGAAGAAGCCGAACATGTAGGCCATGATGTCATTGCAGATGACACAGGAGATGGGCACAATGAACCTATCAGGAAGCAGGAAGAGAAACTATCAGTTTCACCCACTGTAGAGGACCGAAAATGAGCGAGGAGAGTCTTTCCTATGCCTCAGGCGCTTATGGGGACGTGTACTACAATAAGGTTGGTTCTTTTTAATATTGTATAATCTCACAGATATGAATCAGAGTTACGGACTGAACCGTCTTTATTACACTACGGCATTAGATTGTGAGAGTAAGAGAGAGACAGACGTGCGTTTCTTACCAAATCATTCCCTCAAACAGGTTGTGGATAATGAGGTGGGACTGCGTCACTACGATAAGCAGGGTCACATGGGTCCAGCCAAACTGAGAGAGAGAGAGCCCGTGGGACAGGTATTCAATTAATACAACATCTCTATGGCAACACGTCATTATTGCTAAAGTATTAACCGATTTCAGTCTACTGTGATTAATTAATATTTACTCTAAAAATTAATTTGCTATTCTTGGTAAATATTGATGAATGTATGCTTTGTGAATATTTATGAATGTATTTTATGCAAATGAAGCAATTTGAGTTGTAGGTGGAGAGAGGTGCAGACAGAAAAGGGGGAGAGAGAGAGAGAGTGAGAGGGAGAGAGAGAGTGGGAGAGGTGGATTGACAGACAGATGGAGAGAGTGTGAGAGGGAGAAGGGTCAGAGTGGGGGAGAGATGCACAGAGGGTAAGCCTGTAAGCGTGTAAGGCCTCTGCCCTGTGTGTGTGAGAGTGCGTTACGCAGTAAATATCTGTCACTACGCAGCCTCTCACTGCAGCGGTTCACAGCACAGTATAAATCAGGCCTCGGCTGGTTGGACCAGGCCCAGAGCAGCGACCGACCACACACACACACACACACACACGCACACGCACACACACACACACACACACACACACACACACGCACTCCTGCACAGTCACATATAAACACACACTCTCACACACACATACATGCACACACTCACGTTCACACCTTCAAACCCACACAGACGTTTCCCATGTTTCTGTCTCCACTCACATAGACTCACACACATGCAGGAGCACACATTCACTCAGTCACATACACACACTCGAGCAGTCATGAACACTCAAACACACAAACACTCACACAGTCACAGTCACAGTCTCACACACACACACACACACACACACACACACACACACACACACACACACACACACACTAGCGCTCAGTCACGTACACTTGCACACACTCACCATGTAGAACTGCAGGCGGTAGTGTTTCTTCACCAGGCTCAGCACGAACATGCAGAATCCTGCCGCACGGAAGCCATGGAAACACAAACACAAAAACACACTCACAAATGAGTCCAGTTCTCAGGTAAGGCTCAGAGTTCCCCTGCTGCAGGAGTGAGTCTGCCGCTGTCTACCTGCTATTGTCTCTGCTCATCGATACAATCTTTCCTCCATTTATAGTTTTGGCAGGATTTTGCTGTGAAATCAGCCTAAAAGACAAATACCTGGAATCCAACACAGTTGAGGACTGTAATTGTGTTTTGCTGTATGACTTGTTTTTGTTTAACTTAGAATCCCCTTTAAGTTTCAGTGCTAAAATGTATTGTTTTTAACGTTCACTAACTTGTCATATGAAGCTTTATGTTTGTCGTTACTAGTATTATAGCTGCTATCTTGGCAATTTCCCTGGCAAAAGAGATGTTAAATCTCAACAGACCAAGCTGGTTTCATAGAGGTGACATAAAAAAATACAATGATAATAACTTCAACAACCTGCAAAAGAAAGAGGAATTATAACTCCTTCCAGAGAAAAACCCAACAGTTATAAAGTGCCTTTGAAGAAAAGCCAGTGTGTCATAATGGAGGGCATGTGAAGAGAGAGAAGCACATCGGGTGAACTCCTCCTAAACCTTTTCTACAGACACGTTCATAGGCCGCTGTGGTCAAGAGCGCCGGTGGAGTGTCTGAATTTGCAAGCGCAAACGCAGCCCTCCCCCACATCTTTCCTTTGGTCAGCCGAAAGCTCCGCGGCGGCCCAAACAGGTGTGTGTGTGTGTGATGTGACCCCATTTCAGCTGGTGAAAAGTGCATGTCTTTCATCATTAAAGCAAAGTGGGGGGTTCATTAAATATATTAAAGGCCAGGAGAGGGGAAAATAAAAGGGGGAGGAGGGGACCAAAAAAAGAAAAGAGAGAAAACCAGGCCTTTCAGATTCAGGGTCTTGTAGACCTGAGACACATTTAAAGCTCAGTGTATTTCAGTTTTTATTCATTACTGCTATAGTTAAGTAGTGATAAGTAGTGCGGTCTCTGTTCACACCCCTTTTTCCAAGGCTGTCAACCTTTTCACATTCCATTTTCACCAAATTGTCAGTTTTATAAAAATAATATTATTATAAAATTGAAAAACACAGACAAATATCCTGGATTTAAAAATAAATAAATAAATAGATTAAGCCCAAAAATGAGGAGCACCACACAGGTTTTAAATGGGCTGGCGTGACGCCGCTGACCTTGAGCGTGTGGATCAGCTGACAGTGTGGTGCAGTACACCAGGGCAGGGACCTCAGGCTGGGGCCCAAATCAACACCACACAACGGCCCACTGCTGGGAAATGTTCCCACTGGCAGGGAAAAAGCTGCACTTCAGTACACTGACTGGCAGCTGATTCTTTTCATTAACAGTCACAGATAAAAAGGGGGGATTTGACAGGAGCAGAAGTCCATGAGATTGCCTGGGGTATGAAACTTCACCTGCTCATTAAAATCATATTTTGTCTGAAATTGTGTTAAAAGTGAAAAAAAAAAAAGAAAAAGGCCAGAGAAACTTGGATGCACATTAATGAAACCTGAGAAACACCTGCAGGGGAAAACTGACAAATGCTGAAAAACTCCTCAGAAAATCATTAACATCTAACTGTGTGCCATTTAATGAGGTCCTGAGAGAATGTGGTTTGTTGTATTACTGTGTTTTTTTTTTTTTTTGAGATTACAGTCATATTATTACGAATTATCAGAAGTGTTTTTTCCTCTTTAAAGATAAGAAAGCCAAATTTAAATCACTGAACAAGCAGAATTTGTATCTGTCAGAAGGAAGCTTCACCAAAATGTCAAACAAAACTGTACAAGGGAAAGTGGTATAATTAGAAATGAAAGTAAAACATGACAAGATTTCCAAAAACCAGAGCAGTCAAGCTTGGCCTGGGTTGCTGAGAAGAGAAGGAGCTAGAGGGTTGGGTGTCATTTTTTTTGGGTGGGGTGTAAAAGACCTGAAAACTGACAAGAGCAGGTAACATCAAGCGTATCGGAATGGTGACAGTCTCACCACATCCTGTTCACCGAGAGCATAGACGCAGCTGCCGCTTCTTCGCCGCGCAGATTCCTGACGATGACTCGAGGCTCACTACAGCCCGTCTTCAGAGGCGCCGCCCCCACCGTTTCGCCTCGAGCACCACCAAACATGGAGGTGATTTCTCGCCTGAGAAAATGACGGTTTTGGCTTGTGGCCTCCTGCCGCACAAGCTAATGACGTGGGACGAGCGCGGGCTAATCAGCCGGCTGCAGCTGTTCAACAAACCCTGCACATTTATGGTACATCTCTGGACAACCAAGGTGGCACCTGTGTGGCACCTGTGTGCCACTACTGGCTATAGCCAGAGGCTCATTTTGACAATTGGCTCAGCCTCACCAGGAAAAAAAATAGGCTGTAAACCAGATAACATGATCACTGTTCTTACTCTCTAGTGACCTCTCCTGGCCAGTTGGGCATCTGCATGTTCATGAATGAACATACTGTTATATCAGAATGATATTGTAACTGGGCAGACAATATACCAAGGCACATAGGGACATTTCTAGAGTAAGAAACAGGAAAGCAATGCACTTTATTGGAGAAAAGAACAGAATACCAAGGGCTTAATTGTTTTAGGGGGTAACAGTGTTTCATTTGAGGTCTCAGGGTCTCACCTGTCAGGTACATGGGCTGTTTTGGGGCAGGTGTCTTGGGCTAGGGTCTCACCTGTCAGGTACATGGGCTGTTTTGGGGCAGGTGTCTGGGCTAGGGTCTCTCACCTGTCAGGTACATGGGCTGTTTTGGGGCAGGTATCTTGGACTAGGGTCTCACCTGTCAGGTACATGGGCTGTTTTGGGGCAGGTGTCTTGGCTAGGGTCTCACCTGTCAGGTACATGGGCTGTTTTGGGGCAGGTGTCTGGGCTGAGGTCTCACCTGTCAGGTACATGGCGAAGGAGATGAAGCGATGGTATTTGCTGAGGATGCGGAGTGGCTCTTCCCTCTGCACCAGAGTGAAGAAGTAGTCTGTCACCGTCTCTCCGTAGAAGAAGTAGTTCACACAGAGCAGGAAATACCTAAGGGGAGGGGTTTGAAAACACACACATACACACATACAGACAGAAACACACAGAGCTGAGAAAGGCCCACAGAAACACTGCTTGCTGAGTCACCTCGCCCAATAGACTCATCACGCTGTCCTACGTGCTAACCCTCAGCCTGGAGGCTAAACCCATCCTCCGCTCAACCCTCACTTCACTCAGACAGAAAGTGACCCGAGGAGGGATGGGAAGCTGCCCAAGCAGCACTGCCAAACTCGAAAACAATAAAAGCAGGAGAGCACACCTTCAGCCTGCACGACTCTTACTTTAATGACACCTTGTGGAAAGTTTGATGACAGCTCTTGAAAGATGCTGAGGAAGCAAGCTTAGGGCCAACAGCATAAAATTACTGAACATAAAAATAGTACAAAAAATATATTAAAAATAATAAAAATACTAAATAAAGTTGACATTACACCTGCATCTCTAGCAAAAGTTGGAAAACTTCATTTTTTTAACATAAAAACTCATTTCTTCAGGTCAAGTTTTAGACTTTTTCTTTGCAGTTTTATCAGTAATAAAAAAGCAGCAACCAGTAAACAGGTGCAACTTCCACACTAGTTTTATAGAACATGCAAATTCAGTAAAAATATAACTTAACACAGCAAAATATATATCCCTGTTTAACTATTTACATCACTACTTAGACCCAAAACAAAACAATGCATCACTATCTATTGCAGTATGTCTAAATATCTAATGATAAATAACTATAAAAATAACCACTACATCACTGGCTGACAAACTACTATGTCAACAAATCAGACTGACCTCTGGAAGTCTGTAATAAAATGAAATACAAAATGGCAGTTATCACATGATATTACTCAACATGCAAGCACAAAAGCAACAGTTAAAGGTGTAAAACTCCAGTCCTTGTATGTCTGCTTGTTTTCTGCCATATTTAAGTGCTGAAGAGCTTAATTTATTTAGTTGCTAAAGAGTCCACAAGCATTCTAAAGCCTGATTGAAAGGGAAGTTAATATTTAGGCACAGTGGAGTTCAACCTGCAGACACTGCCCCCTCCAGGACTGGAGTTAAACCTGCAGACACTGCGGCCCTCCAGGACTGGAGTTAAACCTGCAGACACTGTGGCCCTCCAGGACTGGAGTTAAACCTGCAGACACTGTGGCCCTCCAGGACTGGAGTTAAACCTGCAGACACTGCCCCCTCCAGGACCCTCCAGGACTGGAGTTAAACCTGCAGACACTGTGGCCCTCCAGGACTGGAGTTAAACCTGCAGACACTGTGGCCCTCCAGGACTGGAGTTAAACCTCCAGGACTGGAGTTAAACCTGCTGCCCCCTCCAGGACACTGCAGACACAGCCCCTCCAGGACTGGAGTTAAACCTGCAGACACTGTGGCCCTCCAGGACGGTTAAACCTTCCAGGACTGGAGTTAGGACTGGAGTTCCCTGCAGACACTGCGGCCCTCCAGGACTGGAGTTAAACCTGCAGACACTGTGGCCCTCCAGTACTGGCCCTCCAGGACTGGAGTTAAACCTGCAGACACTGTCCCCTCCAGGACTGGAGTTAAACCTGCAGTCACTGCGGCCCTCCAGGACTGGAGTTAAACCTGCAGACACTGTGGCCCTCCAGGACTGGAGTTTCACAGAGCCAAGCACCAAAGATCAGGCATGCAAGACACATGAAATGACATCATGTCACAGCTTAGGCTGTGACTGCAGAGGTGGACAGTCTCTCACCAGCTCAGGGTCCTGAACCAGGGCAGATGGTAGGAGTGGTACACGCTGTAGCCAATGGTGATGATCTCCTGGAAGCACTTGATCTGAACACACAGCACCTGGGAAAAGAAGAAACTGTGTCACAACACAAACAAACAAACAAACAAACAAACACAAACAAACACACAAACAAACACACACACACACAAACAAACAAACAAACACAAACAAACACACAAACATACACACAAACAAACACACACACACACTCCACAAACAACACCTGGAAAGACCAAGACTACCATACACAGACAAAAGTTCTACAAAAATGCTGATGGAAAGAGCAGAAATCACACATATTTTGGATTTCCTGAACACGTGACTCTGAAGAATCTTTATCAGCAGCACAATCACCTCCCTGAGTGGCCCAGCCCTCAAATACACCTCATCTTTCAGTTTTATATAAAATCCACTGAAACTTCAACGCTGCCAACATCCGTTTCAGCAGAAGCAGTTCCTTACTCTCCCTGAGAAGCAAAGCCAAAAATAGAGGATTATTCTTTATTTGCAGATTAGTCTAAATACATTAGTCCTAATGTTGCCCACACTCTGAGTGTTTTAGTTTCTCGGTTTTTGTCTGTTGCTTCGTAATGCTGAGGTGGGCAAACATCTCAAGCTCATAAAAACAAATTTATTCCTAAGTGGATGCAGACTCACTATTAAGGTCAGATTGATAAGAATCAGTTATAACAGTGATGAGGCGTTATAAAGCAGGTAAAAACCCATTCAGTATCTGCTATGACATGTTATTTTATCTAATATACCTTCTGTCCTCTAGTGCCTGTCTCTTCTTTTTGACTTAACCTCTTTAATTTGCTGTTAGGGGAAAGTTTACATCAAACACCAACGTTAGCTTTTCCACCTGCAGGATCACAGACAAGCAGACAGTTGGCAGAGCAGTGTTAGCACTTCCTCAGTCTCTCTCACTCTCACATACACACACACACACACGCACACGCACACCATGCACAAGCACACGCACACGCACACGCACACGCACACGCACACACACACGCACACACACCATGTTTCCCTGGTTCAGCAGGGTGAGTAAACTAGCTGCTGGATGTGTGTTTGGTGTCTGGCCTTCAAAATGGCCGCAGCACCTCAGGGCTCCATTAAAGCTGCCCAAACACGACCTGTTGCCGGGGTGATGGAACACTGCAGTGGGCAAGCAGCCGGCCCACAGCCAGGAGGGTCTCACCAGAGGAGGGCTATGAGGTGCAAGGGCACAGCTCTCCCCACACATACAGAGTGCGATACCCAGGCCTTCTCCTCTCACACATCCAAGGACAACGTGCTGCTCTCAGTCACAGGCTGAGCAGAGAGCTCTGAGCACAGGGGCTGAACAAACCGCTGAACCCTCTTATAAAATGTGCTGATTTCAAACATGTGTCAGGAATAAATGGATTAGATTTAATGCTAATGGACAGCATCTAACCAAATTTTATATATATTAAAAAAAAGGGGGGTCTCTCCTCTCAGACAAGGAACGAGTGAGGCGCACTGCTGAAATGCAGACTGCTCTTCTCTAAATTCGATTACAGGCATTATTCACAAATTCACTTACAGCATTCGAGGAGAAAACAATGACAGGAGTCACGCTTTTAAAGTAATGTTATAAACAACAGCACCACTGAGCCTCAGTGCCATTCCAGCCAAATGCAAAGAGAACGCAACACGATTATTCATTCACAAATCCTCCCTGTTTCTGCCGTGGCTGCAGTTCGTTGTTGTGGCGGTATACTGCTGGTCATGACATTTGAGCACGCTCGCCAAACACTCTCCAGCGGCAGGGACGGGAGTAAGGACAAAGAACACCTGGAAAAGTCATTCTACTCTCCATGCACTACAGACACAGGGCAACACTTTCACATAGCTTTAACTTAACTGTCCAACCTTAGTGACTACTTTGAAGATGCATTGATCAAATTGGACTTGATATTTTTACAAGTTTTTGGCATTTTTCAATCTTGATAACTGATTTTAAAACACTGTCAAAGTCATAATCTTGCACAATGCTCATGGATGAATGGATAACTCACTTTTAAAATGTCTGCACGAAAAATGTATCCAAAATGGCTCTCGCCCCTTTTCAGTATAATTTTATTCTGTTATCTTTTATTCTGTAATATCAATGGGACATTTACCCGTGAATACTTCTTACATTTTAATGTCTGGGCATTAAGGTGTCCTCTCGAGCATTCCTTATAACTGAGCCAATGCACAAAGGATCATTTTCCATATTAACTTAATTAACAACAAATTTATTTTATTTTGACTGAATTTTTTAAATTTGATGCATGGCCAGAATTGGCCCAGAGGCCAACGCTCCTCCACCTAATTGGACGCCGCTCCGTCATTTCAGGACACAAGACAAATGCCTTTCCCCGACAGCCTGGAGACCTCCACAATACCACAGATCAGCATGATGTAGTCTAGTATTGACCTGGGAGCGTAACGGGTTGAGACAGAGTGGAGTGAATTACACTGCCTCCATTAACCCTCTAATTTGAGCTCCAGTGAGAATCTTACAGTCAGCACATAGTAAAGTAAGCGGGCTGCAGTTATTAATGACACATGCATACGTCTTCTTCCTTCGGGCCTGCAGAGCTTGCCGGCACAGGACAGGCATTTTAATCCTGTTTGAGATTCTCCTGCAGTGCTGCTAACATGGCTTCCCTCTCGATGACCTGCCCAAAGTGCAGGGGCCATTTCTGCTCAGCACTACAGGACTGCCTGATTGATATGAGCCGCCCAGTAAAAGCTTTCTGTAGCTCAGGCTCGTTCATTACAAAAGGTCTATGACGTGGCTACCCTGTTTGAGGACATATCCATCTTAGGTTAACTCATATGGGCTCGGTCCTCCTCTGCCGCAAATGCTCTCAAGTGGAGACCGTCTCTCCAGTACACTTTACAGTTTTATACTTCTGACTGTGTGGAAATTTAGATTTCTGTTTTAATATGCCTTGTGATTTTAGGGCCCAGGGCATTCGTGAGAGGGTGGGGTTGCCAAAAATTGTTCATTCATCTGGGACGCGATTTCTGCTTTCCTTATTAATCAGGAAAAACATTTTCAGGCCTTAAATGACTGGGGGTGGTATTTTGGCTGTATGTTGTTCCCTACTGCTAAATGACTGCTCATCTGACTGACACATCTAAGGTCCGAAAATGATTAATCAGGAAAAAACCAAGAACAATCAGGTGCCTGGTTATTAAAGAGAGGGCGCTGGACAGAGCTTACACCTAGGTTTAATATGCTTCCCTATTCGAGCCTGTGTCTGCTCTCGTCCCGTGTTCGTGACTCCAGAAACAGCCGGGGCACATCCTGGTGTTTCTGCCCCACCTCCGCTGGAGGGGAGCTCGCTACATACACTCCAGAGCTCCACATAACACACATATTCATCCCCTCAGCTCTCGCTTTGAAACGCTGTATTAATTTGCTCAATTCTCTTTGACCTTGTCTTTTTCCAGAACATAAAAAGTATGGCAGTGTGCGTAGGGGTGGGAGGTGGGAGGAGGGAGGAGGGAGGTAGGAGGTGGGTGGAGGGGAGAGGTGGGAGGGAAAGCAGAAACACATTACAGATCTCAGTGTTCTAAAGCACAAAGCCTCTGTGTCTGTGTTCTCTGTGAGGATCGATCAGTTGCTGAACCAGATGAGAACAGCGATTCCCAAACTTCCCAAAACACCCATGACTCACTGAATGAGCCAAGCATTTTCAAAGACCTGCCCCTTCCTGAAATATGACCAAACATGGACTTAAAACATGTCTAACGTTTAAGATCAATTCACATGTGTGTCTGCGGCAAGGAAAGAGGCTAAATCAGTTGTTGGGCGAATTAAAGGAGTCGCGAGGTTACGGCACTCAAATCCTGAAGCTGGCAAGAAGGGTTAAGATAAAGAGGGAGATTAAACAGTTTGGTTGAGGGGAAAAGTGAAGGATACATTTTTTTTTAATACTGTCTGTTTTGAGGATGGCAAAATCGGAAAACTTTAAAATAAAAACAGCCAAACTAGTTATTTAGTCTGGGCAGACCCAAAGTACTTCTGAATGATAATAATGAGAGGGCAGGCTTTTTCTATGTCTAAATAGGACATTCCTCCAGTCCAGTTTACATTTCAGGGAATTTCTGACTCCATGCTGATCCAGGTCCACTGCATTAATTCTGTGGCCCCTGACAGGACCCTGTCAGCCAGCTTAATGAATGGCTCCAAACAGAGACGGCAAAGATCAACCCAATAACTAGCTAATCCCAAGAGGCCAGTCTTACCCACAATAATTAACAGCTAGGAAGATTAGCACATACATACACTAAACCACGATACAGAGGGAGGCCTGAGGTTCTTTTGGTGCTGCTTTTCTCACGGGCTTTCTGATCTTTCACCCTGGCAGTGTTGATGAAGGCTTTTTTCTCAAGCCACCTTTGGACCTCTTATTCAATTGCTGCAGATTTTAGCAAACTCAGTTGGCGAAACTAGATTCTGAAGTACCTGCATCACGCTGTCAATAGACAGCCATCAACATTAACCCAGCTGGTGGGGTGCAGTGTGAGAGAACGCTGATCTCTTACACTGCAAATTCCAACAGGAGTTACTGTAAACACATATTTTACAAATAATTTTCAAAATCAGAGCAGTTATAGTACTGTCATGACTAATTGTGAGATCAAACAGCCTGTAGCAGGTCCTTACCAGACCCTGGTTACTGCGGTTCCTTCAATGACCTAACCGGTCTGATACACAAAACTAACAATATTTCGACTTTACAGTACAATATAAAAAATATTTTAAAATGTGCAATTTCACTCCTTTATACTTTAATAACTGTAATAATATTTTGAGAACCTGAAATTAGAGGACTTCAACAAAAATATAGTCAATACCATAAAGAAAATGTAGGTGCAGGAGAGGGTGCAGCAGCTGTGAAATTGTGAAAGGAAAAACCACAAAAAGTGGCGGTTACATATTCACTGGTATGGAGGCTCCACCCACACACAGCCTTCAGCTCCACCCACACGCAGCCTTCAGGTGCTCAGAGAGAGAGAGAGAGAGAGAGAGAGAGAGAGAGAGAGAGAGCATCAGGGACAGCAAGAGAGAGAGGAAGAGAGATGGAGAACAAGATAGAGGGGGAGAGAGAGAGAGTGAAATAGAGAGACAAACAGTGAGAGAGGAAGGGAGAGAAAGAGAGGGAGATGACAGAGAAGGGGAGTGGGACAGAGATAGAGGGCTAGAAAGGTAGAGAGAGAGAAACAGAAAGAGGAAGGAGAGATCCAGAGACTGAAACAGAGAGACTAAGAAAGAATAAGAGAAAGAGAGGGATACAGGGAGGACAGAGAGAGAAGGCAAGGCAGGGAGGGAGGGGGGATGAGAAAGAGAAATAGACTTACGATCATCATGAGAACGAGAGGGCCCAGGTAGATGATGATGAAGAAGAAGGAGATCATGGCGAGAGTGAGGATGCCCCTCACCCACCAGTTCCTCCATCTGCAAACACACACAGAGTGTTACTGAGACACTTAGAGACATTACTGAGACACTGAGAGACATTACTGAGACACTGAGAAACACTGAGACACTGAGAGACCAGGCACAATTAACACACAGAGCATTAGTGAGACACTGAGAGACATTACTGAGACACTGAGAGACCAGGCACAATTAACACACAGAGAGACACTGTTACTGAGACACTGAGACCAGGCACAATTAACACAGAGCATTACTGAGACACTGAGAGACATTACTGAGACACTGAGAGACCAGGCACAATTAACACAGAGCATTACTGAGACACTGCGAGACCAGGCACAATTAACACACAGAGTATTAGTGAGACACTGAGAGACATTACTGAGACACTGCGAGACCAGGCACAATTAACACACAGAGCATTAGTGAGACACTGAGAGACATTACTGAGACACTGAGAGACCAGGCACAATTAACACACAGAGCATATTAGTGAGACACTGAGAGACATTACTGAGACACTGAGAGACCAGGCACAATTAACACACAGAGTATTACTGAGACACTGAGAGACCAGAGACATTAACACACGGAGCATGAGACACTGAGAGACCAGGCACAATTAACACACAGAGCATACACAGAGCATTAACACACGTGAGACACTGAGAGACCAGAGACATTGAGACTTAGAGACACTGAGAGACCAGGCACAATTAACACACAGAGCATTAGTGAGACACTGAGAGACCAGGCACAATTAACACACAGAGCATTAGTGAGACACTGAGAGACCAGGCACAATTAACACACAGAGCATTACTGAGACACTGAGAGACCAGGCACAATTAACACACAGAGCATTAGTGAGACACTGAGAGACCAGGCAGGAACAATTAACACACAGAGCATTAGTGAGACACTGAGAGACCAGGCACAATTAACACACAGAGCATTAGTGAGACACTGAGAGACCAGGCACAATTAACACACAGAGCATTAGTGAGACACTGAGAGACCAGGCACAATTAACTGAGACACTGAGAGACCAGGCACAATTAACACACAGAGCATTAGTGAGACACTGAGAGACATTACTGAGACACTGAGAGACCAGGCACAATTAACACACAGAGCATTACTGAGACACTGCGAGACCAGGCACAATTAACACACAGAGTATAACTGAGACACTCAGAGACATTACTGTGAGACACTGAGAGACCAGGCACAATTAACACACAGAGCATTAGTGAGACACTGAGAGACCAGGCACAATTACTGAGACACTGAGAGACCAGGCACAATTAACACACAGAGCATTAGTGAGACACTGAGAGACCAGGCACAATTAACACACGGAGCATTAGTGAGACACTGAGAGACCAGGCACAATTAACACACAGAGCATTAGTGAGACACTGAGAGACCAGGCACAATTAACACACAGAGCATTAGTGAGACACTGAGAGACCAGGCACAGTTCACCCTGTCCCCCTCTCACACAGAAACACACATAACCCTCAAACACATTTGAGGACTATCTAAAGCACAGGCAGACATGGAAGCACAGACTTCTCAGTTCAATAAATAAGATTATAAGCAAAGTTTTTTTTTTTTTTTTTTTTTTTTTAATCTGGTTATAAGGTCCGTGACCGTAGGGAAAGGTAAAGGTTACCGTGATGACAGTCCAGACAGGGCTTTGTTGAGGACCTCTGGGGTGTCATCGGCAGGAGGGGGGACATCCGGCACCCCAGAATCAGGCTTGGCCTCGCTGTCGGAGGGCGCCTCCCCGTCCGTCCGGGCATCTGCGTCTGAGCACTGCATGAGAGACAGCAGGTGAGCCACCTTCTTCAGGAAGCGCCGCGGCCGCATCCTCCCGACGCCTCGCCGTACGGCTACAATGGCCGACTACAACGCCCCGCGTCGCATTCCGAATCCGGGATGACCAAATGAGAATGGAATGGAATGGAGATGAATTAATTCTGCCGATAGCTGGCTCAGTGTTTTACGCGTCCCGCCCCGATGCTGGAATTGAAGGGCCAGTGTGTGTCTGTTAACGAGCTGGTTTAGCTAGGGTGAAAGAGGCTGATTGTGGCCGGAGGACCCGCCGCTAGACCTGCTTCCAGAGAGCTCCATGGCATTTAGTGGCCTGACTCTGCAGCCTGAAGCGAGCGAAACCCCCTATATCTCCATGTGACAGGAATTACACAGAGCCTGATTCACTGTACATACACAGCAAATCTAAGCAAGAAATGTACTGTACCCAAACTCTTAATTCATGTAAGCTAGCCAAATAAAAACAGCATTTACCTTGTCATGCTAAAAAAAAAAAAAAAGTATTTTCAAATGTATCGTAGAGACTGTTCATTGTGACTCAATGGTTAGCACTTGAGGGAGATAACGGGAAATGATCATATTATGCTAAATTGTTAATATTTCCCAAAATAAAAGTATGGATTTCAGAGAAAACATAGCACTGCAGTTGAATATATTAAATCACATCTTCCCAGAGCTGGTTCAGATTAGGCTTAAATGTTTAAAGGGTTTACATTAGCCTGCTGGGTTTATACATATTGAATATTAATTTTCCTTAAATCAGGAACCTCATCTTTCCATACCCCCGACCGAGGCCTTTCCAACAACCCCCCGCAAAACACACATTCCTCATGGAAACTAAACACTGACATTTCCATCCAATGTGGTCAAACAACATCACAAGGGAACAGTTTGTTTATTTCCAGTGCTTCATTTTAAAGCTGTGATGTGTCTTAGCCCCTTGCTTAGGTCTGTTTTCAGACTTTGATAAACTTGAATATACATTCACTGATTTGCCAAAAACAATGGTTCATATGTGTTACAGAAAGACTGGCTACCCGTGTCTATTACACAGATATGCAGTCCAGCTGAAATAATGAAAAAACACATTAGTGTTATTAATCATGTGTGCATAAGAGGATGTGTGAAAAAAAACCTGAGGTAGAACATTAGTGTTATTAACTGTGTGTGTGTGTGTGTGTGTGTGTGTGTGTGTGTGTGTGTGTGTGTGTGTGCGTGCGTGCGTGCGCACAGTTGTGGTTGAGCGAATAAAGCCTGCTGTACGACATATGCATATACCTTATACACAGCTGTGCATGTATGCATGTGCACGTGTGTGTGTGCATGCGTGTGTGTGCGCGGTGTGTGTGTGGGCGTGCATCCGGGGGCAGAGTCTGCCTGTTTCAGCGCTGTGAGAATTCCATCAGCCCCCTGACAGTCAGATGACCCTGATCTCCGAGGCAACAGCCTGCAGTGTGTGTCATGAAGTACAGATTACCAGCTGCCTGCACTGGCCCCGCCCCCTCCCAGCATCACAGCCCATAACCAGAGGACTCAAACCAGCCCAGCCTGGATTATCGCCTCATTTAGCTCTGGTATACATTCATTCATTCACTGTCATTATTTTCCATTTTGCTTTCAATGTTATGCTGACATACAGTGGATAACTGCTTTTAATATCTTTAGTGTGGATAGTTTTTCCTATGCCAACAGCTCATGTGGAACTGAATAAACAAATAAACAAGCAAATAACTTAATGTACTAAGATACTCAAGGGAATACACAGGTCAAAACATGCAGCAAAAGTCTTGCTTTTTCTCCTGACATTCTACCACTTCCTGTCACTGTCTCACACACACACACACACACAATCCGGCTGATGGAACCGTTAGGCAGGGATGTTGCCATGGAGACCACATCCTGTCATTCAGGATGCCTGAGTTAAAAATAAAAAACAAGCCCCTCCCCCCTCCAGCGACACAAAAAATAAACAAAACACAAGACGCCTCTGGAGCTGTGAGGAAACTCCAGCGTTCCTCCAGCCACAGGCGGAGATAACAGGAAAGAGCGGCACCACACTCTGCTCAAATGACTCCTCAACACTCTCTGCATTTACAGTTTGGTGTTTGCCATCTTTATGCGGACCTTCCATGGCAGTCTCACACCTGCAAACACATGCACACAAATGCTCACACTCTGTCTCGATCGTCTTTATTTATATTCACCCTCCCCTTCTCTGCACTGTAACGCGGAAAACAAAAAGCGCTCCCATTCGGAATGGAAGAGTTAGACACCCGTCTCACTTTAGGAGAAAGACAGAGCTCAATTATCGTGTTGTACATCACAAATGATGCTCATTAGTCACAGCGAGTAAGTGTCTGCTGGGGGCCATTACAGACCAGCTCTACACACAAGAGAGCACATAATTATTCATTCTGTAAGACTTTTTACACAATGCACTGTTAAAAATACAAACGCTATATATCAGACTTGAGCTGGATTAAAACTACTGTACACTGTGTGTGTGTGTCTGTTGGGAAGGAATTCTATATGTTTATTTATTTTATATTTACACAATAAATCACCATACTGACAGTTACGATATATCAAAGTCTTTCCAACCTCATCCAGAACTGTATGCCATTGTGTGCTGTTCATAAACGGCAGACATAAATGAAGAACTGCAGTGAGTGTGAAGCAGATATGGGGAGGGTGAGAGCACACAGGAGGAAAGTGGAGACATACCCCTGCTGATTATCTAAGAGCTGCCTGCATGAACAGCTTCACAGATAATAATGGGTACAGATGCTCAGGTTCTGAGGTTAGGGTAGAATTTTTTTTTTTTTTTTTTTTGGAGGGAGGGGGCATGGTGGGGGTTATCAAATTTGCAAGGCAAAAGCAAGCTAAGGATGCCCACTAGGGTAACCAGCTGATTATTATGGGATATCTAGTCAAGGCTTCCTGTAGTACCAGGTCCCTCATTACACATGACTCCAGGATTTAGCCTGTCTGAGGAGGCATCCATCTTAGGTTAACTCATGAGTTCAGTGTTTCTCGGCTGCTAGCACAATCAGGCAGTGGGGACTCCATGTCCCCTATAGCCTACATTCATACGTCTCTGACGGCTGTACATCTTGCGGGTGGGCTGCCGCTAACTGGGCCAGCACACAAGCTTAATTTAGCCAGCAGCTGAGCCATTCAGCCCTGAAGATACCGCTAACTTTGGCTGGGCTTGGTTAATGCTCGGTAGGGAAATCCAGGTCGTTGCTGGAAGTGGTGTTTGAGGGCTAGTGATACACTTCAACCATGTTTACAATTAATTCAGCTCATTTTTACTACTGTAATTCGGTACATTTTTATTTGCTTATAAATGTTTACAGTAAATGTTTATAGCTCTTCCTAAAAAAAAAAAACAGATCATACAGCTGACTTAATTTAATGATTTACATTTATTTTAAAAGTATGTGAAAGAGTAACCAAAAGGAAATCAAAAACGTATAAGCTATCTACATAATCAGTAGTGACATATTTTGGAACAACAGCTCAGAATCTGGACAACCCGGTTATATGCGAACCACTGAATGACTGATGAATTGAAAGAACTTCTTCTGCTTCTTCTTTTATTCTAAAGATCCTTAAAGGACGTCCAGTGTCTTTGATGAGGATGAATGCACCCAGCCCTGGGGGCCCCAATGACCCATGTGACCTCCACCTGGTCAGGTCCTTCCCTCTAAACACTGCAGCCTGAGGCTTGGAAACTGTGCCTTCCACGAATCACACAAATCACACAAAACACAGATCCTTTACACTCACCAGATACTCAACTCCTCTGCTCATTCTGTCCTTGCAGATTCTTAACTACAAAGGTTCTGATTCCTAAGAGTGTTCCTATACTGACTCAGAGTACTAAATCACAGATTCAAGATACTCTGCTCGTGCATTCCTTCTGTGCCCTCATAATGTTTCCTGTGCTGTATAACAGTACAGAACCAAAGATTCTATACGCAGACCAGACACTGAGTCCCTGCATTGTTTCTATTCTCCCCGTTTTGTAACTAGAAGAGGTTCGAGCTGGCGACAAGACGTCACAGTGCATCTACATCGCACTGCAAAATGTTCCATGCCTTAAGTCATTGGCCCCTTAGTGAACTCTGAAAAGCTTTAGCACACTGTAATTCTCAGATTGAAAAGCACAGACAACAAACGTTCCATTTTACGAACTAAGAGTTGAATATCTGGTGAGTCCAACAAATCTGTGCACTTACCCCTCCCATCAGCCTTTGGCTCTGCGGTCACTTCCAGAAAATTTAATAACAAAAAAAAGGAATTTTTCAGACTTATGTGTGGGTGTGGTGTGGGTGTGTTTCTGCTTGGCTCTCTGTGTCTGTCCGCTTGCTCTGACACAGCACCTTGGGTGTTTTCTCCCCACAGAAAACAGGTATTTCAGACAGGTTGATACTCAGCAAGTCTGTTCAGAGACATCATACACATTATGCTACTACATAAGTAAAGCTCCTTATGGATATGGGTGGGTAGCTAGCACCCTGGAGTGTCAGTGTGAATCAAGGGTATTGTTTATACCAAATCACCCTGACATACAATAGAGCAAGCTCATTTGCAGATTGGACAACTGTGAAACATTTCAAGTGTTGAAACCTTCAGCTGTCATTTCTGAACCCACTAAGGAATGTATCTAAACTAAACTGTCAGTGCACATACCAGAGTACAGTTATTAAACAACTAAGAGCCGAAGCTGGCATGAAATCCTGAAACCGATCTGGGCCATTCTGCCCAGCCCTCAATTAAAAAGGGCTGCTGTTCAGCACTGGTACAAAGAGACGTTATTCGTCATAATTCAAACAGCTCCTTGCTCACAGCTACAAGAACTTTGACTCTCTGAAGTCTGAAGGTGACTTCAACATGTTTTAGTCAAATGTTCCATATAAAATGTATAAGTCTAAAAGAGGATAAAGACTTGTTTAATTAAAACAGGCGACTCAAAGCTGTTTGGTTCATTTGAAAGAGGGAATAAGAGAACATATACTTGGCTGATGTCTCCCAGAACAGCGTGACTGTCAGTGCACCACAAATCTAATCAAGTCTTCAATGAAGCTTGTGTAATGCATGCTCATTAGTGATTGGTGGAGCTATCACTTGCCTACAACAACACCATGATTTGAACCAATCATTTTGTTTTGCAATGGACAGAACAAACACTGGATTGGTTCAAAAGTCTGTGATTGGGATCTCATTTTTTCCTCCACAAACTCCTAGGCTCATCGAACCTAATAATGACAGCACCCACATATAAGTCGAAGAGAGTGGACTATCTCATTTATTCAGGCATTCATTTAGTCAACAGCTTAGAAGGTTCTTTTGTACAATTAATAAGTGCAACGTAACATGTGTTAATCCATTAGTGAATTGGTTAATGGATTTTCGATCAACAGCTGGCCAGCCTGGTTACATCTCCCGACAGCTTCACCATCTCCACGGTGAAACATTTCACCTCAAGTCATGACCGCACGTCAAATCCTGACATTAACAGCTAGGAGCCTTTCTTCACTAAACACTATCGTGTGCATGCTTTCGTCATATTCTTAAAAAACTGGAAGGTGACTGGGTAGTTAAATGTAGCTAAGCCACAAAACGTTAAAATAGTTCCCAGCTGATGTTTTCCATTTTCGTCCAGCAAGCAACATTGTCTAAATGAGCCCATGCATGCTCATATAGTGTTCGCTGGCATTTGTATTTTGTCTTTTTGGATACTTTACTCTGCTGTTGACAGCTAACGTGAACAAGCTTCCAAAACTGCCCGTTAGTTAGGAAAACGTGACGTCACTGCTGGAAGTCTTTGCTCCATAGTCAGCCAGCTAGCAGGCTAAAAATACCCCTTAGCCTCTATTCCCACCACGCCCCTTCCGTTTACCGCACTAACTCACACGGGCACCACCTTAGCTACTGCCGCTGCCGCTGCCCAGGTACTACAGACACCTGGTTAGCCACAGCTGGTCACCAGCAATATGCTAACGCCATGTAGGAAACCAAATGCGCCTCCGAAGTCATGAGATGAGCTGCAAGTCAGTGTTAGCTATGTTAAATAACCCTCCAACTAGTAAGACAGAATAGAGGACATTATGAAGAGAAAACTAAAAAAAAATACAGAAATAAACAAAAGTAGCGCTCCTCTCTATCCAGTCTGCTGTACATATACAGTGTGCCTAACGTCAGTTTGATTAATGTGCTGACATACTAATACACACGGCAAGCTAGCAATACGTTTAAAAGATACCTGGTAAACCAGCTCACTCACAGCTAGCTAGCTTCTTATGGTTAAGAATACCTTATGCTAGCTATGCTGTCATTCGTAGTTGGTTAGTAAATTAGATGACTAGTTAGCCCGCCAAAGATTGGTAGTGACAGACACCTTCCCCGTTAACATAAGATCAAACTATTGGTAAATATCTCTCTAGATAGCCATCAAGTCGTTCCAGATCTTGAAATATAATGTTGGCATTAGCGAGTTGTAACGTTGTAATACGCAGCCCAGCAAACGTTAGTCCTTTCAGGATGCGGTTAGCTAGCTAGCTCGATTCAGACGATGACTGGCGCTATCAGTAAGCTGTGTGACATGCTGGGCTGCTAATTGGCTAGCATAAAGGTTGATTACCAAGAGCACGACTAGCCTAAACTAAGGTGTCATTATCGCTGGGTAAATTAATTGAGTTGGCCAGCTTCCTCTACCACGGACGCGTTTAGTTACTCACCATCCCTAACAGCTTGTGATCTATCGAGATCTACCTACATTTTATGTTCAGCTTTGACTTACAGCTAGCTGTACTAGGCTGCTAATAGCAGTTAACCGGCTAGCTAACGGCTAGATCGATGACCAAAGGCCATCTTGTATTGGAAATCGGGATAATGATGAAAAACACTGAAATACCTTGTCATCTGATGGCTGTTTTTGTTGCAAGTCGTTCTCCGCTGTGCCGCGGTGCCGAAGCTCTGTCATTATACCAACAGTTTGCGCCTGACGGTATGACGGACTTGCTGTGTTATTGTTAAAATCACTATTATTATTGCTACTACCAAGCTACAGACAACTATAGCTAGCGCGTAACGTTCTGTAGCGTACTGGCTAACAGTTTAGCTATTTTGGTCGTCACAGTACAGCGATCAATTCACCCTGGAGAGAGTACCTCACATCTCCTTACGTCGGCCGGCCTACGCACCGCCGTAACCCTTCACCCGCCGCTGGGCCTGCTCAACGCAAAGACTGTCTCACACAGCCAGATAGTTCACTCCTACAGTCTGCTTCAACAGACATCCACTCCACTATCCGTTTTACTGTTGGTTTATGCATTAAGGCCACTGTGAATGCGTTTTCAACAGGGACAACCTTTACTTAAATGGTTCATACAGGCCAAGCATGTTATTCTCCATGGTTGTAGAACAATATGCAGAGGTAATAGGCTACGTGATTGTGGTTAACGACAGGTCTATGCATTTATTTTGCTAATCCATACACAGCTAATATTTTATCTTATTCAGAACTAAAAATTCTTACATTTTAATTTTTTACCATCGGTGATCATTTATTCACCAAGAACATATGAGATTTTAAAATAATATTAATAATAGGTCATTATTAATTAATTCGAATAATTAATAAGATAACAATGAAAAGCGACAGTCCAGAAAAAAATATATATTATTGAGATTTGCCTCTTAATAGTGAAAGAGCGAAATTTAGGGCCATGGCAAGCCACCAGCTCAAACAGTTCAGCCCAGCTGTAAAGCAGTTTTCATCGAGGCACACTGATTTACCCTGTTGGTCTGAAGTTCAGAGAAAACCATGGCTTTGGGGACTATTGCCAGGGATATCTCATCCACATGGAGACATAGTTATGATATGATGTTATGATATGACAGCAAATTCAGAGAGCATGCTAACGTTAGCACAATGTCCTCCATTTTCTATCGGATGGCATTGCAGTGTTGACTGCGATTCAGTAAACATACATTCAGAATTGATGTGCGTGTTTTTCTTGCAGCTATTGAAGGTTACTGTCCTCTAGCTATGGTAGAGATGGTCAGTATGAGAAGTATTACTGAAAGTTAGCTGGTAGATTATATACAGAACTAATCGTTGTATGCATTCATATCTAACAGTGTCTTGGATAGTGTGAACATGACCTGCAGAATATCAGGGTATTTCCATTTAGATACCAATGAACACAGAAAGTAATAATAATAACAACAACAACAATAATTAATGAAAACAAAATACCATTTATACTACTTGCAGAGTTAATTCCACCTAAAACCATACACCAGGGATGCACTGTAAGGTAATGATGATGATGATGATGATGATGATGTTTATTGTTGTTGCTGCTGTTGTTGTTGTTGTTGTTGTTGTTAATACCGAGGATATCCCTGGTTTCTCAATTACGAAGATGGCGCATTACTCATGTGAGCACATTTTGTCCAATCAAGCCCCTTTTTTCACTGTAAGCGGGTTGGCTGTGTCCCAGTCTCAACTCTCTGCGTCTGCAGTTCCCGCAGCCGACGCGCCAGTGTGGCGCTCGCGCAGATATGCAGTGGAGGCGCATAGCAAGATTGTAGCTGCATGTTTCAGCTGTCCCGCTTTCCATCAAAACACTTTGCCTACCTTAACTGAGGTAAAACGTGCATATTTATTCTGCGATTATGAGCGGAATATTCACTCACTTTGACCCAACGTTTAACGTGGAACAAAATGGACGAATTGCACAAAAACGTACACATCCATCTGCATCAAGAGATACAAAAAAGGGCTTGTTTATTACCAAACGCAGGTACTGCCTGCTGGCTTCACTGAGACATCTTTGCGCAGTTTCTCCGGTATGTCTGTCCTTAAGAAGTATACATGGAGCTTTCTATTTCGCGACAGATGGTATGGGTGGACAGCACTGTCAATTCTAAGTCGATTCAATTTGCTAATGTTAATGTATGTCTCCGTGTTGTACTGATGATATTGATCGTACGCGTACTGGATACGTATAGCAAAATTTAAACATAAAAAGCAACGCTTTCTAATATGTACCATCGCTGTGCGATTAGGCATATATGTAGTAGCTGTGGTGTATGGCATAGTTAGCTCTCAGTGGAACGAATAAAGTGATGGGTAGATCAACGACCAACGTTTCTAATAGATCTGACAGGCTAACCAGATGGCAGAAAAATTGACCAATTTGCCTTAGGGCACTCTCTGTAAGTAAGAATGTGGAAACAGCTTGTGTTTGAACTGTGCCCTTAAAGCATACATTTCCCATTCATGGCTTACTCTCAAAATAGCACAGAATCCTGTCTCATAAATTATAGGCTTCAATACAGTCGCTCATATCTACAACCAAAAGCTGCAAGCAATTAACAGTAGGCCATGTATTTTACGTCTGTCATTTTAATATGTAACCACATACACCCTCGGCACATGGCCTATGAAATTATACTGTTAGTTTTGCAGTGTTATGTTTTCATGTTTTGGTCATTTTGGCTCGCAAAAGCTGCTGTTTAAGATTCAATTTAATTCTTTAAACTGTATTTTATGTATTTTATACAATGTATTTTAATTTTAATGGCAATCATAGCTAATTTATTGTCCATATGTAATGATAGTAATGTCTATTGTCATACTGTACGATATTTTTTTATGATCTCTTCTTATGCGCTGTATTTTAGGGTTGGAATTATCGACCTCACTTCAGGGCTTCGAGGGCGTGTGCAGAACTCTGCGTGACCTTATGCTGCGGCTCCCAACCGAGTTTAGTCATGCTGGTGTCCTCTAACACATCCGAGTCTCCACGGCCACTGCGGCTATCCATCCATATCCATGAAGCTTTAAACATATCGCATTATCTGCACAAAAGTCTTACGCAAATATCATTAGAACTTAATCCGCAACTGGCGGATTCCTTAGATTTGTCAAAGCTGTATGTTTGCGAAGGCTTAAAATACTGACCGAGACGGAAAAATGAACGATGGTTTTTACATCGTTGGGCCCACTAAATTCGGCACAATTTGAAAAACCAGAGGAGGTCACACAGATTTCTGCTGAGGACAGCCTCACTGCAAAATCATATTTAGTTAAATTCTTGGTGTTGTGAAAAAAAGTGTATTTAATTTACAGTGCTCATAACCATGAGTTTTATTAAAATCACAACGGTCCAGGAATTAAATTTTGGTGTTAACTTATCAAAAGTGTTATTTTTACTTTTTTTGTTGTTGAACCCCACATGTACACCCAAATTATTTTTGACACCCGCGGTCTTAACTTTAATGTTTGAGATTTGCTGTGTGTTTGTATATACAATGTAAGCGCAATACTACGCATGAACATTTGTACATAGTTGTGGACTGTTGATAGGCTACATGTTTAAAAATGACGTGTAGACTTTGAGCGTTGGCATCATTTTTTTAAAATGGATATGTGGCGTTAGGCGTATCTTGCACACTAGATGGCAGCAAGAACCCACAATTATGTTTTAAGGTACTTGCAGTTTTCCAGATTAGCCATATGGAGTAACAAGCAGTGACTGTAACTATAGCAATTAATGATCCCTCTATATCGAGGGAGAAAGTGAACAGACGGTATTGGAATTTTAATGACAAAGTGTTGGAACAAAAATGTTTGAAAGCTGTAGCCAGTCTTCGATAAAGGGCTTCTTTTCATGAGCATCTCAGGAGAAAGGTGAGAGACATGTCTCAAAATGAAGGACACTTGACTTCACTTTTGCTCTCATGAATAAACCTTTTTCAGTTTTATTCACAGGCTGCTTCACAAGTAATTAAATCCACTCTTCGTGTCTGTGTATGTGTGTGTGTTTATTTGCGTGCATGAGTGCATGTGTGTGGGGAACGGATGCAGAGAGGGCAGGAGCAGCAGTGTGCAGTGGTAGGGTCCTGTGGTGTGACAGTCTGCTGCAGAGTGCAGGGGTTGGGTCCTGTTGCGTGACAGTCAGCTGCAGAGTGCAGGGGTTGGGTCCTGTTGCGTGACAGTCAGCTGCAGAGTGCAGGGGTTGGGTCCTGTTGCGTGACAGAGAGCAGCAGTATAAATACTTGATGCTACCTGCAGTGGAGAAGTTCAAGGAGGGCAACATTGCAGACAAAAATTTTGAAGTTGTCTCTCTAACAAACATAGTATTTTCTGTCTGTGTAGTGGATAATTTCGCTCACCCATTTGATTGTTATTTTAAAATTCACAGGCGTGGCATTCATTTCATTACAACGCCGTATTAGTCAAATCTGACTTGCAAAAATTATGACTGAAGATATAACAACACTAAATTTTACCGCTCCACCCCAGTTAGAGGCATTATCTCGCATAAGTCCAATGTGGTCCCTTTTTTAAGCACGTGTAATACTTCGTCATCATATATAAGGTCTTTGCTGCATTATCCTATGCCTCGTGATGACCCACTTATTGATTTTTAAAAGCTGCTGAGCAAACAGGAGCCCAAGGTGTCTCTTTACTGAGTAGAGATCTGTGTGCGTATACCACAGATGCTTTACATTCACCAGATAATCAGCCTCTATGTTACTCCCATCGTCACTGTTTCCTAACTACTGTATATGGGATTCCAGTTGGTAGCAGGAGTTTTCAGGAGATATTATTACAACACAGAACCCTCATTGTCACAGTATTGTCACAGTATTGGTCCATTCCCTGGAGGAAATTTCAGAAGATGGTTCAGTCTGGAATGTTTCAGCTTCAACGGCAGGGAGGCAGAAATTACGATGGTGCAAAAACAGCACTGAGCATCTTGTGCAGAGGTCTTCACGTATGGTCCACACACCAGCTGGTTCCTTGGGTCTGTACTTTCTGTGGAATTTCACAGAAAAACAAATCCCAGCATGCACTGTGGTTGTCCAGGACCTGGACTGAGAACCCCTGATCCAGTGAGTCTGTAGGATCGGTGATAATAGCCTGCCTTCAAACCCCCTGTCTGCTTTCTCCTCAGAGGTGAAATGGATTTTCAGGCTATGCATCAATGGAGCTGATCAATGTGCTTATTTAAGCTGAACCGCTCCTTTGTCAGTGCAGATTTGATGTTTATTTATCTGATTTATTAAGCACATGTGCTTATGCAAGGTGACTGCCCAGGTGTACCCTAAGAGCTAAGGACATGTTTCAGTCAAATGCCTTATATAGGAAGTGAACATATTAAAGAAGGCCTTTACACAGGGTTTGGGTGGTTGCTGAAGTTTGCAGTGCTCTCTCACTAGTGAAAAATGCAAAGATCAGACCGCTGCTGCCTGGGATGGATCAATATTCGGAGTGGTTTGCTTGGCAGCCGGCAGGATTTCCAGCAGTGTCTGTAAGAGCATTGAGTGTTGGAGTCTCCACACCGTAGACCTGGATCCTGTCCCTATGCTGCCTGCATGAGGGGCCTGAGCATGTCTCCACGCCTGTGCAGGGAACGGGATCACTGGAAGATTGATCTGTGAATACTGATGAGCTTGCAGCCTGTCCTTGAGTGTGTGTGTGTGTGTGTGTGTGTGTGTGTGTGTGTGTGTGTGTGTGTGTGTGTGTGTGTGTGTGTGTGTGTGAGAGTGGCACTCTCCACTTTCCCTCACTGTCTGAAAGGAATTACTAGCACATTCATACAGTATGTTATCATGCACACAGATTAAATTATATGTATGTGAATATATTTATATTTAAAAAATACAGCAGCAGATGCCATATCACCAGTGCTTAAACAAATAACACACAGACACATGCATATATATGCGTGCACACACAAACACACACACAAAATCACACATGCATGCACACACACGCTTACACACAGCCCCAAACGTCTGTCTTTACCACAGAGAAACATGCAGTGTCACTGTTCCTTATCTAACATGCAGTGTTCATGCCGCTGACCGTTACGCTACATTACACTTGCGATGCTCCGCTGCGCTGCTGGTTATCCTGCTCCATGCGCTGGACCATCACCAGGCCCGGAACACAGCACCACTGCAGGGCCCAAGGCCCAGGGACATCTGCAATGCAGAAGTCTATATATAGCAGGAGGTGAGGGGTGCCAGAAACAGAGAGAGAGAGAGTGGGAGAAATAGAGAAAGGGACTGAGAGAAATTGAGAGGGAGAGAGAAAGAGAGTGGGAGAAATAGAGATAGAAAGAGGGAGAGAGAGAGAGACAAGGGGAGGGAGAGAGAGAAGGGGAGGCAGAGGGAGAATGAGGGGAAGAGAGGGAGGGTGTGGAGGGGGGTAGGGCTGAGCGAAAGAGCGAAGGGAAGAAGGGAGACAGATGAAAGACCGTTGGGGAGGGGAAGTAAGGAGTTTTTGGGTAGGAGAGAGTGGGGGGAGGACAGTTACAAGTGCTGAAAGAGGAGGGAATCTGAAGAAACGAGACACATAAGAAATATAAAAGTGAGATGTCTGAAGTAGTTAGACACACAGGAAGAGAAAGCAGAATGAAGGGGGGAATACAGTCAGGACTAGCAAAACTGGCTCTGAATAATGAAATATAAGGGGAAATCAAATATTTCTGTACGCCTTTTTTTCATTTATTTTACAATACTACGGGATAAAATACTGATTCCAATAACATTAACACACAGTGCAATAAGCTGTGGCATAGCTGAAAGGTAATCTTAGACTCCGTATGTGAAATAAAACAAATCACGAGGCACTTTTTATTCTCTTATTCTCCATTTTACTCTTAAATATTGCCTTATTTTGGTTCTTGGATCTCATGAGAGGTGAGGCTGGAGCCGGAGTGTTCACAGGTTTATGACAGCCGGTTTTTCAGCAAAATGGAGAACTTTTCAGTGGCATCACTCTGCATAATGATCTGCTCACTCAAAATAGACTCACTGAATTATACATTCTTTAATGAAAATTTAACAATAGCTATATGGAGAAAGTTATTAATTTAGGTAATTCTGGGTTATACTAATTTCCAGAGCACATTGTTGATGACTGGATTTTTAGTTTAATAAATTTCCTTTAAAAATACAGGACATACTATGAAACGCCATGTAAGGCATGCAGTGTGCTGATTTGCGTGGTCTGCAGGGAAAGAAAAGGTGAAAACATCTGAAGGAAACTGCCTTGTTCACTGGTACCTCCGCGGGGCAAGATTTGAGAATTCATTTGTTTTGGTAAGAGGTTTAAGAATTTTTTCGTAGTGTTTCATAATACCTCATTCTTTTCTCCAAGGAACTGTTCCCTCTGTCAAAGTATCATTTTGGGTCAGCATAACTTTGGCATTATTTTTTTATTATTATTATTATTATTATTATTTATTTTTTATGTCAGAAACAGATACACTGTCAGTGAGATATCCAGGCTTGTATTCCTAAAGTACAGTACCCCTACGTTATGAAAGTGGGCCCTGGAGTCCATGGTGTCACAGAGGGACAGGGACAGCAGTGTCACGTGTTAGAGGCCCTGGAGTCCGTGATGTCACAGAGGGACAGGGACAGCAGTGTCATGTGTTAGAGGCTCTGGAGTCCGTGATGTCACAGAGGGACAGGGACAGCAGTGTCATGTGTTAGAGGCTCTGGAGTCCGTGATGTCACAGAGGGACAGGGACAGCAGTGTCATGTGTTAGAGGCTCTGGAGTCCGTGATGTCACAGAGGGACAGGGACAGCAGTGTCATGTGTTAGAGGCTCTGGAGTCCGTGATGTCACAGAGGGACAGGGACAGCAGTGTCACGTGTTAGAGGCTCTGGAGTCCGTGGTGTCACAGAGGGACAGGGACAGCAGTGTCATGTGTTAGAGGCTCTGGAGTCCGTGATGTCACAGAGGGACAGGGACAGCAGTGTCATGTGTTAGAGGCTCTGGGTCATTGGTGCTGATGGCAGGCATTGTAATCTGAAGGCTAAAGTCTGGGCCTGACAGGCTACTCACTGGAGGGTCACTCAGAGTTCGTACTGGGGGCTACTGGGCACCTCCCTGCAGCAGAGCTGATAGACTATGCAGTATGAAGTAGCTCAGTATCAGTGTCCCTGATAGGCTTGGGACTGTAGAGTCCCTCATTGTCTCTGTCTCTGATAGGCTCTACATGGTAAAGTAAGTGAGTATCTGTATCCCTGATTGGCTATGTATTGAAGTGCCCCTCAGTGTCTGGGTGCCTGATAGGCCAGGCACTGGAGAGTAACTTGGTATATCACTGTTTGAGACAATATGATGATAACTTGGCATTTTTTAACTACCCCTAAAACATTTTTTCCCCACCTGAGCCAAACTAATCCGCCCCACCACAGTGACCCTCCCCCACAGACAGGATCTCTGAGCCACATGCTGACAGGCCTGCTGTTTTTCACACAGCAGACATGTCACCAACTACTTTTACATCTCTGTGCCGCTCTGTCTCAGCCATTCAGGTGTTTTTCACTGTGGTGTCTCATGTGACTTTGTGTTTAAGCAGGCATGAAGTTCCGGTCTTTTAATTATGGAGTTCTGTGCATGTCTGCTGTTTCTGGAGCAGTTCAACAGTCCCTCCTGGTTTGCCAGGCGATTATGTGTGCTGTGTGTGTGTGTGTGTGTGTGTGTGTGTGTGTGTGTGTGTGTGTGTGTGTGTGTGTGTGTGTGTGTGTGTGTGTGTGTGTGTGTGTGTGTGTGTGTGTGAGTGAGTGTGTGGAAGCCTGGCTTCTTGAAGGAACAAATTTGTGCACATGAGAATACACTGTGTGTATTCATGTGTGTGTTTGTGGATGTACGTGTGAATCTGCCTGTGTGTGTGTTTTTGCGTTTGTGTGTGTGTGTGTGCATTTGTGTGTGTGTGTGTGTGTGTGTGTGTGTGTGTGTGCATTTGTGGAAGCTTGGCATGAAGCAAATTTTGCAATAACACTGTGTGCATGTGTGTTTATAGATGTATGTGTAAATCTGCCTCTGTGTGTGTGTGTGTGTGTGTGTGTGTGTGTGTGTGTGTGTGTGTGTGTGTGTGTGTGTGTGTGTGTGTGTGTGTGTATTGGGCACAGAGCAGATCTTCCCTTAATCCTGTCTGACATACTGTAAGTATGAGGTGGCGTGAGGCTGCAGAGGAGAGGAGCGAGTGAGATAAACTCAGTGACATCTGTGTGAAATTGCAGAAAGAGGGAAAAAGACATGGTAACAGGCCAGACAGATTTATGGAGAATTTGGAAATGCGATCGGTCTATCTGGGCTCCCGCTGTGGCGCGGGGCCGACCTTGATTCGTCTGCCCGAATGGCGAGATTTTCCGTCAGCAGATCTGTTGTTCTGGAGCCGTATGCATAATTGAGCAGATCACTCCCAGCTTTACCCTGGAGGCCCGCAGTAATAAAACTATAAATCTGAACCAGGGCCACCGCAATCAGCACGCGCTCCCTGCCTGTCCCGCCACCATGGACTCCATCAACCATGTAATCAAAGCAGCTCTTTGATTAGAGGACACTTAATGAGCGCAGGCCCCTCCCAGGCTGTACGGGCCTGTCCGTTTACCCTTTTCAAAGGTTTACACAAATGCCCAAAAACAGGGGCATTAGTCCCTGCAGGGCCACCATGTCTGCCTGTTTTCAACGTCTTTCAGCACTTAAAAGCCCATGATAAAACTCATTCTGAAGAGGATATATCACATTCTGTATTTGGACGATGATGTCGCATAGCGGTCCAAGTCAGGAAATTATCATTTCAGCGAAAGAAGGAGTTTGTTTGTTTGTTTGTTTGTTTGTTTGTTTGTTTGTTTGTTTGAGAACAAGACCTCCTCATAAAATGGTTTCCCATGCTACACATTTTACAGATGTAGCGTTCTTCTCCATGAAGGTATAGAGCCAATGGGGAGATGTTGCTGTTCCAAAGTGCTGTGAGGTTGTGCCTTGCTCCCATGTTTTGAGATGTTTTTGATTATCGCACAAATTGGAAGAGTCACAGGCTATGGCTCCCTTCTGCTGATGTCAGTGGGAGCACGTTTCTTACAGAAGATCAACAAGTTGGCTGGGGTTGGGGTGAGGAAAAGGAAAAAAATGGTGTGGGGATGGAGGATTGCAAATTAATCATTAAGGGAAGGAGAAAGATGGCTGTTGAGTCTCCTGAAGTTGCTGGGCAGAAAATGGCCAGTAGTCCTAAAATCAACAGAGGTCTCAAACTCAACAAGGCCCCAAGGCCTTATGGGTTTTGTAGTGTTTTATCATTTGGCAGTTTATCAATCAGCCTAATCAATCACAGCCAATCAATAACTTAAATCAAGTACTTAGCCAAATTGCTGAAACACTCCAAAAACCAGCAGACACTGCAGGCCTCCAGGGTTTTAGTTTGACACTTCTGCAATACATGTTCTAGGGACAGTGGGACCTGCAAAGCAGCTGGGTCCTGATTGGTCAAATAGCCATATGCCCTCAAAGGTCACAGCAGAATGGCAGCTAAGGATATAAACTCTGCTTCAAAACCTTCACCCAAGAGCTGATTGCAGGTTAAGCAATCGGCCTTAAAATGTGCAACCTTAAAAACTTTCCCCTCTCTTTGATTTGTCCAAGAGACCTTGGTTCTGCCTCTGAAGGATCTCATTTTCCTTCAGGGCTAAGTTTGCAATATACAACATGCAGGAGAGCGGGGTGGACACGTTTTACCCCACTGCCAATTTCCCGTTATTTGCTGGACTAGGACTCCATGGAGAAAAGGTTTGCCAAGACAGAACATGACAATCCAACATTGCTAAGCTCTGTCTACTTTGCAGATTGTGCTACTCATCTTTTTTGATCAGACAGGCTGTGGTTTTGGCTCTGCCAACATTAGAAGGGCTCAGCTTTAAGGGTCCAGACTCACTGCAGGACAGTGAAAGTAGAGCAAGTCACATCAGGTGATTGCCGCCTTGTTAATTTCATTGCTACTTGGCATCACTTACACACAAATATAATGCCACAGAAATGTGGCTGCAATGGTACATTCCAAACTGCTATAAAATCAAATTTGTGCTGACACAGCACATATCATTTTTTTAACATAAGCAATGTAGCAATTATCAAATGGAGTGTCTTTATCATGGCGCCACGAGTTTTGGCAAACAAAGCGGAACTCAGCATATTCATTGCACTTTAACTTTTTTGCAAATACCTTTTTTGCTTTTCTGGTTACCTGCTGTAGCCAAATAGGGCAAAATAAAGGTGATGTAATGTTTTCTGAGACAGGGGGTGCTTCCGTGGGCGGGAGTGCTGTTGCGGCTTGTAAGGTTTGATCACTGTGCGGAATTGATCACCTCACGTTATACGGCAAAAGATTGATGGATCGGCCTCTCGTCTTAGGGGTAATCTTTCTCTCTCTCAGGGGTTATCGAACGGGACCACGGGGGCAGCATCGCGGCCCCCTGTGAGGACGTTATCGGTCTTGTCAGCGCTCGTCCATCTCTCGCGGCCTCCCATATTGCGTCGGACAGGGCTCACATTTTTTTCATTTTTAGAAGAATCCTGAGACGATGGCAGAAGGGTTCGGCTAAATGTCTCCAGCATTAGCATGCATCCAGTTTCCTGGATGTTCCCTCAAAATTATCTTCCAAGTCACGAGAAACATTGCAGAAATGACCTTAGAGTGTCATTAAGTTTTATTATTCAATTAAAAACAGTGTAAATTGTGGATGCGTGCTCGTGCTAATTACATCAGGAATGCTAACGGCTTTTCGATACTTGGAACATTTCTGAAATATAGTTGAAGTATGTATCCTCCTTTATGTCTTTCATGAATAAATGATAACTATGTAAATTTTAAAAGTGACTGGCTTCAAAACTTTTTATGAAAATTAGACAGACTATGTTTGAAATGTTCAGGGAATGTATAATGAATGTTCTCCGCACAACATTATTTACAAACAAAATGGAATCCAAACAAATCCTCCCCGATTGCTCTAGAACCCTCTAGTAGGAGAAATAAAGATAAACTGTTTACACCAAAGATAGTTTTCTCTCAGTCTGTTCATCATCTCATTCCCTGGCAGAGTTTGTTCTCTCTTGTTTATTCCAGCTGTATGCATTATTGTTTTTTAGAGGCTGGTCATTTGTCTTTGAGACTTGTGCATTGTGCTCTGTGGGAAATTAAGACTGCACTCCAGGCTAGACAAATTCTCATCTATGCCATTGGGGAAATTATATTTTTATAAATGATATTACAGTCCTGCATACGCTGAGGGGGTGCTGCTAAGGCAGCCAGGATTGCAGGGAGAGAGGGGCTGTTTGTCATGGCTTAAGGGCTAAATCAATGGGGAAAGACAGCTCAGTGTCTCTGACTGCCATTAATGCTACAGGATCTGTTTGTACACACTACCTTACCCATCTTTCTGAAAGGGGTCTTGGGTCTCCAGGACCCCAATCAGAATGTGAGGGTTAAAAACATAAACTACACTATCTTGAAAGGATGTACTCATCCACCTGAGTCATAAATGTTAGTTTAGCCATTCTTGTTGTAGTTTTTTTTTTTTTTTTTGTATTTTTCCCCACCGATTGGGCAGGAAACCATGCACACGTGCCCTCTCATTCATGCAGCTATTGGCACTCATTTGTTTCCACACTGCAGATGCAGTACCAGTCACATAGTGCCTACAGTACTGGAGGAACACAGAGTCAGAGCATGATCGGCCCATGAATCCTGTGGGTACTTTACCAGCCAGGGTGTGGTCCAGGAGGGTGGGTAGGACTGGGCCCCATGGCTGGCTTAGCCCCTGTGGGGCTCTGCCTCAGGTCCCACTGCTGTGCATTGACCTGGTGCTTTTAATCTGACCTACCCATAAGCCCTGTGTTTTGTAGTTTTTTTCAGTAAGACTTTTTTTCTATGATTTTAAATTGGCCCACTTTGCCAAATTTGCTGCTCTAAATCAAAAATAAAATATATACATTTGCATTTGAAAAGTGGAAAATACTTGCATAAAGTTACCAAAATAACTCCTTTACAGTAGTAGTCATTGTTTGTTATGGCTCTAATAAATAAATAAATAAACTACATTTACCAAAATTAAATTGTTTATTGAATGTGAAATGTGTTTGGTGAGTAATGGTGTTTATCTGTTCATGTTATGATCTCATTATTAACTGTGACACAGATAATGAACACATCACAGCAGCAGAGTGGAGGGTTTGGTTAATAAATGGCTTTATTTGGCTTTTGGGGGAATACCACTGCTTGAGTTTGCAGCACATAGAGTCACAGTAAGTGGAATAGCCCGGGGGGAGGGGGGCAAACGCCTGGATCGAACCCCCCTGGACATGTGAAGAGATGTGCATGGATGCTTCCGCTTTTTCCTTTTTATTGTTTTTGTTCACGGTTAAGGCAATAACATTGTAATACCCGACAAGCAATTTCCATCCCGGTCACCTTGTGTGTGTGTGTTTTTTCTTTTTTATTATTATTATTTTTCAAGCTCCAAGAATCAGGCCATGCAATCATTTGCCCCTCGATTCAAACTCTCCTCTTGCTCGCTCAATCGTCGACGAAGGTCGGAGGAAGAGGAGCAGGGGTGGATCAAAGCCACTGGTCTGTCCTGCTTTCCTGGTTCTGGCCCTGCCTTATCTGCTCAAGTTTTATTTCTCAGGCTACACCAACAACACAATGCACCCTGACATAGAACAACTAACAATAGGATCCTATAGTTTAATTGGCCAAAATCCTATAGCAACTTGCTTTGTCTGGGGCTTATGTTGTTGTACCGGTATCATTATTTTGGGCCTATCCCACTTTGCTAGTTTCCAGGCAACCAAGACGTTATCTACCACTTTCCCAGGTGACATTCATCAAAATATCGTCCCACTTATTAGCCTCTTACACATATATTTCAGCTCTCATTCACAGTGCAGAGCAAGAGTCATTGCAAAGCAGTGCAGGATTCTCTGTAATAGTGGGGAGGGCAGTGAAAGTTAGCCCTTATCAGCATCACTGTGACCCCTGTCCCTTACAGCACAGTGTAAGCGATGCTGTCATCTACAGCTCTAGTGGAGGGTCATCGCTGTCACTATCAGCTGTCCAACCTCTGCTGACCTCTATGCTAACAAGTTAAGACCATAATAAACCCTGCCTTTCACAGCCTTCCTCTTTTCAGTGGTAAAGGCATAACTCCTGAGCCAGGTTTTCCATTGGACTAACCTAGAACCAGTGCTGGGTGTTGCCCTTTGACCACGCCTACCCACTGCCACGGTTGCCAGATTCTGGAACAATTCATATCCTTCATCCACCTCCAGTCATGGTTGCCAGATTGTATAAAACTCTCCCTTCCATATTATACTTAGGGTTGAAGCGATAGAGACAGAATGGCAACCACCTTCCTTCCGATTGAGCGTTGGTAGTCAACAGACACCAGAAACACACAAATGTGACCACCTAGCATGAAGTGAATCAATCGAGCGGCAGTCTTGTTCTCAAACAAACAAACAAACAAACAAACAAAAAGTACAGTACAATAAATAGCAGCAGTCTTAATTAATAGATTTCTACATTTTCATTCCTGAAAGAGTTCCGCTCCTGAGCCGAGCCGCAGTGCAAGCACTGGGCTTCCTCTGACACCGTTGCTGTCGCCAGAGCTCTCCGCTACGACGCCAAAATTCATTACTATTACACTCAGCTTTAGCCCTGTCCTTCGTGCTGGGACCATCGCAGTGAAAGAGATAAAGAAGAAAAGAGAAAGACAGAGAGGGAAAAGGGATGGAAGTGTCAACTTAGCCATGGTCAATGTGCTTTCATGGAAGTGAAAAAAGATGGAGTGAAAGAGAAAGAAAGAGAGAGAGACAGAGAGAGAGAGAGAGAAAGGGATGGAAATGCCAACTTAGCCATGGTCAACATGCTTTCACGAAGTGAAGAAAAATGGAGTGAAAGAGAGAGAGAAAGAGAGAGAGAGAAGTGAAGAACACATATATCTAAAAGACGTCAGTGTCCTCTACATAGTATTGTGTGTAAAGTGTATGCCATAGTAATTTAACACACAGAACAAGCCTTCGCAAAACTGTTTGGACAGTTTGCTCAACAACATGAACTGACTGGAAACAGATCTATATGCCTGCCACCTTCTATATTCCCTTCCTGGCATTTAAGCACAGTATAAAGCAAGAATTCACAGTACGTAATTATTACTATAGGGAAACGCTGTTTACAACTGGTTTGTTTAGGTATTATTTCCAATACTTTCCAAACCATTTATATATATTTTTTCTCTCTTATTAACAAATAGCACCTTGAAATGGACCAGGTGAAGCTGGTCACTTTATACTGTCCTATGTGCAATCTCTTATCTCAGCTCTGCAAACGAAGATCTGTTAATCTACTTCACATTGTTTGGGTTTTAACCAAAACTGAGAATGAAAACTGTACAAAAATAAGGGACAATTTCAGATAAGACCATGTATGCTTCCCTGTCTGACTCTTAACTCTAACAAGACTTTCTTTGTTACTTATGACTACTGCTATGCAAATGTCCAGACATCCATCCAAATATCCTTATTTGACCTGCCCAAAGAGACAGTTTCTCTGTGTTGTGTGCTGTGTTTCGGTAAAGTCACCAGTTAAATTCAGTGTTACTGTGCTACGTTGATAAATTTCCTTTTGCTAAACCTGGAAAATATCTGTAGTGTTGTAAAACGATTTGTGGACCTTTGATTTATTGTGGTTTTTGAGTTTTACACTGTGGCCTGGTTTGAGTATATGGAGTACTTTCTCAGAGAACCAGAGGGAAGAGACTGTGCTTGTGTGTGGTTGTGTGTCTGTGTGTGTGTGTATGTGTGTGTGGGACAGAGAGATGGACACAGATAGAGGTAAAGAGGGAGTCCATATGAGTGAATGAGTGATTGGGGGTTTTTTTCGGAAAAGAAAAGATAATGCAAGCAGTTTAGCTCTTGCTGGTCTTGGTGGTAGCAGCTGCTTTCTTCTTGTCCTTGTCGTCCTTCTTCTCATCCTTCTTTGGCTGCTGCTCCTCCTCTTCTTCCTCTTCCTCCTCCTCCTGCTCCTCTTCCTCCTCCTCGTCTCCCTCCTCCTGGTCATCTCCCTCATCTCCCTCCTCTCCGGCCTCCTCTTCTCCCTCCTCCTCCTCCTCCTCCTCTTCTTCCTTCTCCTCCTGCTCCTCCTCCTCCTCGGCCTCCTCTGGCTTGGTGCCGGTCCTCCTGTAGGGAGCGCTGGCGCTCAGGTGGTAAGAGCGGCCGGCGGAGTAGGAGAAGCTTGAATAGCCTGCCTGGAGCGCAGCTCCGCCCACAGTGCTCAGACGGCATTCCTCACCCTCCAGGAGCTTCCTGGAATGAGAGACAGAAGGATGGACAGAGACAGAGAGAGAGAGATAAAGAGACAGAATGATAAGTCAGTAGAAGTATTGCATATACACTGCTGTACTGCAGAATGGTCAGTGTCATAAAAATATCTTCCATCTCTTTTTTTTTTGGCATTATGTAATAGACCGCTTTCATCATCAGTTCTCTACTGTAAATGTTTTATGGTTCTGTGACTAATAAAGTTTTTTCAAAACACCATCTAACGAAAGTCTGTCTAATGTAATGCAGTAATAATTTTAAAAAGAGACGGCGGGGTTTTTTAAGGGCACTGTCTGGTACTGTGATGCTCCACCAGTCCATGTACCAATCAGAGGAACACGGTTCAAATTACAGCCAATCCACAGAGGAGCTGACCAAGGATAATTTAAATATCACACCGCTTATTTACAATACCAATGTGACTGTGCCTCTCTGATTCCAATTCGCACAGGCACAAGAAATCCCATGATGCACTGGCACATGACTCCCTCTTCCGCGTTTGCTTGCAGCGCTGCCACTGACCTGTAGGCGGCGATCTCGATGTCCAGGGCCATCTTGACGTTGAGGAGGTCCTGGTACTCGCGCAGGTGGCGGGACATCTCCCCCTTGGTGCTGCGCAGAGCAGACTCCAGCTGCTGGATGGTCTCCTATGGTGGAGAGGAGCACACATGCTCATTGCACAAACCCCAAGTTTAAGTAAATAGGTCTTCTGAGGTCCCTCCTTTTTCTTCTTGTGCCAGTCTTTGTGTGGGACCTGACCTCAGATCAGTTTACCTTTTAACTCATACTGGGTAAGGTAAGGATATGCAGAAGAGAAAACTGATCCTAGATCAGAACCTCTATTCTGAGATGCTTTATGAATACAGGCCCTGATCTCAGATCAGTTTACCTTTTAACTCATAACTGGTAAGGTTAGGATATGCAGAAGAGGAAACTGATCCTGGATCACAACCTCTACTCTGAGATGCTTTATGAATACAGGCCCTGATCTCAGATCAGTTTACCTTTTAACTCATAACTGGTAAGGTTAGGATATGCAGAAGAGGAAACTGATCCTGGATCAGCACTCTTGTTCTGAGATGTTGTACACCCCTCTGACCTGCATCTCTGTGATCTCCCCGCTGTGGCGGTCCTCCATCTCGGCCAGCTGCCTCTCCAGGGCCTCGTTGTGGCCCCTGAGGGCCTCGATCTCCAGGGTGCGGGCCTGGACCTGCCTGCGGTACTCGCTCAGCTCCTCCTTGGTCTGCTTGACGGCGTCTGAGTTGCGGGCGGCCGCCTCGGTCACGCTGGCGAACTTGGATCGGTACCAGTCCTCGGCCTGCTGCTGGTTCTTGGCGGACAGGGTCTCGTACTGGGCCCGGATGTCCTTCAGGGCCACAGCCAGGTCCGGCTTGCTCATGTCCATCTCCACCTGGATCTGGAAAGGCAGGAGTGTAGGTGGGGGGTGGAAAAGCAGGCGGAGATAAGTATAGCCTAAGGCCATTCAGACTTTGGTCTGGTGCTGCTTTGTTCATTAGTGGACAAAAATATCATAATTCATATGACCTCTTGATCGTGCAGAGTTTATAGTTGTACACGTAACTGTGCTATAAATATAGTGTGCACTTCACCTCTCATACAGATTCAGAGTCCCATCTCACAGAGTAAGTGCTGCTCACACTCACACTGACACCAAAGAGAAAGTCTGACACCACCAAAACTCTTTAAGCCAGAGTCTGCCACCCTGCTCCGATACAACACTCCGATGCCACACTCTGTATCCCCCTTTAGGGCCAGGGCTGAACACCCCTGGTGTGAAGAGGATGCAGCACTATGGCCATCCTGGAGCAGAGCTCTCTAAAAGTGTTTGCACAGGGCCCGTGTTTACTCCAGCACTGTGTATCAGAAACATAAGAGTACTCACAGAGGAGAACAGGCCATTAAGACTACCTGAGCATGTCATTCACCAGCAGTCCAGACAGCACCTAGCACTGTGTCCCCCAGGGGTCTCTGCCTCCTCAACATGGCCTAGCAAGGTGCTCCAAAAATGAAAAGTATAAAAGTAATTCTTCCCGATGTCGGTACAGAATTAGCTTTTAACTTTTTCCACTGAGAGAGCTAAACCTGATAAATCTTTTGTGGATCATCTTTTTAATCCCTTACATACAATTTTAAAAATAAATCCTCCCTTTGTCCTCTTCTGTAAGCCAGTGAATGACCTTGGGTCTTCCACTGTAAGTCTTACATTTCATATCAGGAACCAATTTAGTTGCCCAATATGAAAAGGTTTCATATGCATTTCAGAATGGTTGATGTGTGGAGACTAGGAGAGATGGGGTATTTTAAGGACAGACTTTTTTTTCCCAGAAATTACTATTATACATTAAAATGGCATGTATTATATCCACCAAGTTAGTTATGCAACATTCATATAGTTATGCACTTATCAGGGGATTCCCAGGGAAGTAATTACAATCTCCTCACATCTTATTTACCTTCTGACCTCAGGAAATCGTCATATACCATAACTTAACAAGATGTTTCAAGGAAATTATGATAAAGTGATTTAACTGCTTGTTTTTATTTTGCCACAGAATTGCCACGTAATTGATTATAAATGGTTTGCCATTTTCCATTATTGGTGTTATTTGGTGTAAACCTGTTTCTAAAACAGTAGATGAAATGCGACGAAGGTGTATGTTTAAATCTATATAGAGGGTGGAGATGCAGTTTTGGGGGATTATATACCGGCTGTGTGTTCTTAAGGAAGCACAGCGGTGGAAATCTGCTGAGGAGAGACCCGTCGATCGCTGACTAAGCATCTAGCGCAGTGAGGAGGAAGACGATGCTGGCCGTCACTAAGCTCGCGCACTGCATCCCAAGTACATTCGCGTCAGCAGAGCTGAAGAAAGTCACAGTGCTGTTTTATACACATGTGCGGTTTTTTATTTACTGCCAGGGTCACGCACTGGAAACCCCTATACAAAACATGAGAAATGTTCCGCTACATCGGTAATTTATTAATTAGGTGTACTTAAAAAAACGTGGAGAGTGTCTTTAAACTTAATTTTATGGCTGTCCAAGTGTTTGTATATTCAGTCCCTTATCTTGAGAATATGGGAATCAATTCCATATAATAGGACTTTTACAGAGGTACATTTCTCTGTTTTTACTTTGTAAATATAGTTATATATAAGTTATTATATATATAACTTTGTACAAACCAATTTCATAAATACCCTGGATGTTAGTTTGCTTCATAAGGAGAAATGTCTGCAGTCAGAGCAACTGAAAATGGCATCTATTTCTGAAATCCTTTTTTTGTTTGTTTTTTGTTTTTTTTTTCTTTTTTGCTATTCATGTAAGCCAGTGCGTAATGAAATGTTAAAAACCGCATTGAACCGCATTCTGAACTATTTGCAGATCTGTTTCCGCAAATTTTGGGAACGCTGGAGTTGTTTTCAAATAGTGCCCGACTGGATGATTGAACATTGAAGGACACCGCGCACTGTGCACCCCCCTCCCCCTCCCCTTCCCCATTCTCAGCCACACCTAAAAACTGCGCCGCTATTTATCTGCGACACGAAAGCTTCATTACCCCACTAGCGCAAAACTTGACATGGGCGCTGCTGCACTCGCTCGTCAGTCTCCCGGACCATCACTCAACTTCACTAATCAATACAACTTCGTGTATAAATTAAAGGTGCTCCGATTTGCTTGCTTTTAAAAACCTAGTCCGAAATCGATTTAAACTGGACTGATTCATTTGGTTAGGGGGGAAAAAAACTTGCTTTCAGGACCATGGACAAGGGCGAGGATCTGGCACTGCGGATACGGCTTGTGAGTGGGTGGGTCAGAGAGATGGTACCATATTACGCATTTGAGTAACCGCAGCGCCCGTAAATTAAGGAGACTGTTCTAATCTTATGTCACAATGCGCAATCGGTGCTCTACTCTACTGTAAAATGTACAGATTTTATAGTCGCCCTTATATTCACTTCTTTTATACCGACAACATATAACTGTGGTTAAAAGTTAGAGGGGGACGACGAGTATGTTGCAAAGTTACACTGATAGGCTACTTTCAAGCGGACATGATAAGAAAGCAATAAGCTGGCACCAGGGATGTTTTCAGTACGAGAACCTACTCACGTACCCACTATGAAAACACTGCAGCTTTAGAGAAACACATTTAGCTGTTTCTCGCGGTGGCTGTCACCTCTTGTAAAGCAAGGTGAAAGTTAACGTTAGATTAACATCTGTGCTCATGGGTATTACATGGTAGACAGATAGTCTACCTGTCCTTTTCGTGGAGTGGAGTCTTATACAGGTGAACTTTGGCAGGGTGATGATGATGATGAAGGTGTGAAGGTGAAGATTAAGATGGCGATTAGATGAAGGTGAAGGTTAAGGTTTCGCACCTGTGTGGCTTGCAAGGAAGCCTGCAACTCTTGCAGCTCCTCCTCGTGCACTTTCCTGAGGAAGGCGATCTCATCCAGGAGAGATTCAACTTTCTTTTCCAGCTCCAGTCGCGAGAGGGTTGCGTCGTCCACGTCCTTGCGGTACCCCTTCAGAGTGTTCTCCGCCTCCTCACGGAGTCGTGTCTCCTCCTCCAGCTTCTCCTTGACGCGGTCCAGCGTCTCGTTCATCTGGACGCAGTCTAGGTGCATCTGGCTCTTCTCGTGGGTCAGCTCCTCCACTCGAGCCCGGAGCTCTCGGATCTCCTGCTCGTACAGGTCGTGCAGGCGAGAGGGCTCGGAGCTGCGCTGGCGCAGCAAGGTAACCTCCGCTTCGAGCACCTTGTTCTGCTGCTCCAAGTTGTGCACCTTCTCTATGAAGGTGACGAAGCGGTCGTTGAGGCCTTGCAGCTGCTCCTTCTCGTTGGTGCGGATGATCTTCAGCTCGTTGGTGACAGCCGTGGACTGCGACAAGTCAATGGTGGAATCCGGCAAGGACGAGAAGACTCGGCCGGCACCAGCCTTGCTGCGGTAGCTGGATGAGAGCATGGAGGACCCATAGCTGCGTTGCTGTGAGCGGTACCCCGCTGAGAGGCGAGACGGGCTACTGCTCACAGAGATGCGGCCGGACATTCGAGGCGCGTCCCCAAATATCTTCCGATACGAACTGCTCGAGTACATTTCGCCGGGGAAACTCATGTTTCAGGAGAAGAAACCTCAAGTGCCGCTGTTCCGCTGTCGCAGAGTGCTGTGTTTCTCACTGCCGGTGAGTGAGTGAAAGTGAGTGTGCGTGTGTGTGGGGGGTGTGTGTGTGAGAGAGAGAAAGTGGGAGATGCGAGTGCAGGGCTGCCGGGACAGGTGTTTATATAGCCAGGGAGCTGTGGCATCATTTGACGCAGTGGCGGCAGCAGAGACGGGGAAACCTGCAGGGTCCTGCAAAAAGCTCAGTTCCCCCGGGGACAGAAATTCACTCATGCCGCTCCTTTTTTTCGCCGTTTCGTTCAAAGCCCTTCCCTGTTTTTATTGAAGTGTACTTTATGCTGCAAAGAGAAAAGAACAACTCATCTCTTTTCTTCAAAGATAATTTACAGTGATGGCACTTATTTATTTCACTTACAACATCTATAAATAATTGTTTAAACGACTCCAATCATAATACTAAGGATGAAAAAACAACAACAGAAATTATAACAACAACAACAACAATAATAGTGACAATGAAAGACATTGATATTATTATTATTATTGGTATTGTTATTATATTCACAATTATTATTATTATTATTATTATTATTCTCATTATTCTCATTATTCTCATTATTATTATTATTATTATAGTTGTATTCTCTGATAGAATACAGATCAGAAAAATAATATAGTTATACCATTTTACAGTAAAATTTTAAACTAGCTCAAACATGCTGTCTGTTGTGGATATAGGGTTATTACTGAGAGCTGTCTTGTGCGGTTTCAAAAATAATGGTCATTTCCAGCTAGACAGTACTTTTTAAAGTATGTGCATGTGTCTACTTTGCTATCAATCAGAATTCAGGTGGCTGTATTTCTTTTCTCACTCCACATGACACGAAGAAATATTATCCAGCAAAAAAAGGTGAATAGGCCTACTATTTTGAGGTTAATGTATTTTATGGGTGTATTCATTTAAAAGTACTTCCTGTGTGTGTGTGTGTGTGTGTGTGTGTGTGTGTGTGTGTGTGTGTGTGTGTGTGTGTGTGTGTGTGTGTGTGTGTGTGTGTGTGTGTGTGTGTGTGTGTGTATGGTGGGTGGGTGGGTGAGGGGTGCAGGGCGTTGCAGTTGTGTTTGCCTTATAACACTACCAAGATTTGATCGATATGGAGAGGGCAGCGCGTCGCTCAGCCCGTGAGTGTCACTGTGCTGTAATGCGGTCCGCAGCTGGTTTCACGCCCGGCCTCCGCATTACATGAATATAAAATGAGGCTCATCTCATGGCCTGGTCTTCGTGACCCAGCGTGGTCTCCCGCTAATACGTTACACTGAACACATCTGAGCGCTGTACTTAACATGTCAGCAGTCTCGTTTACATCCGTCAGCTAAAAAAGGCTGAATATTAAATAGGAGAAAGAAGGTCAGAAGAAGCGTGTAAATGACGATGACAGTTGGGTAGGGGAAAATTGGCCGTTACCTTTCACATATCAGCGGTGATTCAGCAACATCTTGCCATTTGGGGCACACAGATGGAAGGTTGTTTTCGGGACCAGGATCTTTGCCTTCCCCTGCCAGAGTGCGCCGACCACGCCTGCGTAAAGGGTGAATCATTAATGCAACCTTGTGCCTCGTGGAAGCCTTACAGGTTTTTTTTCTCCCCTCGGAAAGCAGCTGTGAGACATCCAAAGCAGAATGTGTTTTCATTTCATTATAATTCTTAAAAAATACAAACCAGCATTAAAGCTGGCCTCGGGAGCCCGGCTCACCTGGCAATATCATTTTAATGACTTGGAAAAATATATATTTAATTATTCAGTATTTAATGAGACTATGAAAGCTTTTTACACATGCACAAGTACATATACACGCATACATCTACGACTGTGTGTGCACCTGTGTATGTAGTAAAAGCTAGAACATATTATATTATCGAAATGTGTTCTTTGATTTTCATGTCACAAATCTGAATGAATTAGTTGCATTAGTGGGTACAGCACATTCCCTCCTGTTCTTTTTCTCTTTGGGTGTGGTAGGGGAGAGGGAAGGCTGGGTGAAATGACTGTAAAATCGCTGTGCACTGCAGGCTGTGTAAATCCCGAGACAGGCTTAATTCTCAATTACACACCCACTATGGCGGAGAACACAGTTTAAAACCAGATGAATACTAGAACACAAGTTAGGTTACATTTTAATTTGTCGGCAGTTACAAATTAATCAACAACTATTAATATGTAATAAAATATTTTTTGTTAAATGGATAAAATGTTCAGTAACATTTGGCCTGTTTGCAGATTCCATCGCAATGAGGGATGAGAAGTGATGCAAAAGAAAGGGAATAAAGATCCAACTCATTTCAGAATTAGTGACACAAATTACACAAAGTGTCAGCGGTGAAGAGGGATGGATGCTATGAGTGGCCGGTGACACATCTGTCTTGCAGACCTGTGGCTGAAAGTGACTGAGGTGGAGCCGGGCCAGGTCTGTGGGCTTCTGTACGAGCAGCAGCAGGGGAGGCAGCAGAAGCTGAGCCAGAACAGCGGACGAGCTGACAATGTCAGAGAGAACTGCGTGGGAGTAAATGTATGCATGGCACTATTCTCTCTATGCTTTCTGCACATACTGGATATCACCCCACACGACCAGCTCGGCTTAATGCACCATGAGTATCTGTGTAGCAATGTTGCAGCAATGTTTCTCACTTACAGGAAAAGTGAACAGACAAGATGACAAACAGCACACCAGGAAAACAGCAACAACATTTAAGTATAAAAAAAACTTGCATAAAGACTGCAGATGAATGGTCAGGCTTCGGCCTTTGCAGGGTCATGTGTTGCGCAGTCACATGCAGCTCATAACCTTGGTCTTGCTCTGGTCACTTGGCGAAGCAATAAAACCTGGGCGTGGCCAGCGTTGCCTCGGTATTGAGCTGAGGGATTTCCCATTTTTTTCACATCTCACCAAGTTCTCCTGTGGCATGTTTGAGTTGAGAGATAATGCAAGCAGAGTGCTGGGGGCAGGGGCACAGAATGGAGGGGGGGGGATACATCACCCCCAGTTTCATAGGGACCCCAATCCCCCCACTTCAAAAATCTGTCCTTCGTCACCGTGGGTGCTGAATTATTTATATTAGGGTTAAACCTCAGTCATAAAGCACCTTTCATGAAGTTTTCCAGCCCAAAAATTCTAGATTATTATAAAATAAAATATAATATAAAATTAACAGCACCAAACAATAAAACACAGTAAACAGTAATGCAATCCAATAGAAATAATTTTAAAAATTTAATTTAAAAGACGACACAGGACCACTGTACATACACATACAGCCATTGATTTTAATGCAGAAATTAGTTTTTAATCCATTTTTCAGACTTGTTCATTTTTAAATTATATGAAAGTTCTTGGGTAATGGGGCAGGTACAGAAATTTGTCATACACACAATCACTGGACAACTCATTGTAGCTCCTTCCATAACCATGAAACCTTATTCCACCTTCACTAAATGTACAGTTGATCGTCTTTTAAAAGCCTACCCCTTTAAATATTTAAAACGCGTATAATAATAAAAATCTCAAAAGCACACTTCTGCGACATATTTCTGTCAAGCAGTGGAATGCACATCTGAAAATTAATTTAGTCATATTTAAACATAATACCACTTACTCAGACAATGCTATTGCTGAAATCTCAGATGTTTTTAAAAGGCACAGCATCTCTGACTTGGCAACCAGTAACTATAGTTAAGGTTCATTAAATTAACTCAAAACCTACAGCTTTTGGCAAACAGTTGAAAATAAATGCTGCAACACCAGCATAAATACATAAACGCTGGATATTGCCACAAGGTTATATTAAATGAAAAGCCTGATTTATTTATATTAAAAAATACTGACCGTTATTATTTTAATGTCTTGCTGCCTGGCTGAAGATGTGTTTTTATGTCCTGCAGCGGGCTTCTGGCTCGTGACTTGAAAAAACAGAGCTGCTGCAGGGATTCACCAGAAGAGGGAGCCATTGCACCTTCACAGGCAGCACAATATTTTGGCGGGGAACAGGACTACCCGATGGTGATACGGGTGACTAAACATAATTTGTCTTAAACGCGAAATACTGTATTTAAATTATTTAATTTCCTGAATTTATGAAACAAGAAATGCTTCATGAATGCATGCAAAATTTCCACTCTTGATTTCACATTTGTTTAACCTTTCACACTCTAAGGGTTACCTAGTCTCATTTTCTAATTTTACTAATTAAAGAAATAGTTGAACGTAAGTACCATGAATGAATGAATCGGAATGGTTACTCTGTGCTGTATTCAGAAAATTGAGAACAATATCGATGACGTCTGCCGCTTTGAGACAATTTGAAGAGGTATCCCTTTTGTCGTGCGTTACTTGAACCACAAGAGGGCAGTACATAACAAGTAATATTTTCATCCTCTGATTTCAGTCATCTTTCAATGTAATTTCCCATGTTGACTAAAGGGGGAGGGCTATTTTCTACGTTGCCTTCTGAAAATAACCTAGATCAATACTAAACATTGTACTGCTGGTTTTGGTAATGGCACAGTCTCATCGAAATGGTTCTGGACTAGTTATCAGGCACACTGCAATTGCAGTACAGCACAGGTTTCCCCCAGAATGACTTAAATGAAATGTGTCGAAATGTACATAGTATGCAGTGGATGCTACACTAAAATGAAATTATAATTTCACTAGCATTTCTCCTATCCCAGTATGTTAAATGGATATGGATGCCATCAGTACAGCGTTTGAAATAATTTTGTGAAAAAATAATATGTTTAATCATAATCAGTGATCATTGCTTACTTGCTCCTTGTAGCTCCAGGAATTTCCAGAGGGAGTTGGGGGTTGGGGGAGGGGGGTGATCACTGAATTAAAGAGTGTTGCAATCACAAATATAATAATAACCTGAATTACATTAATTGTTGTTTGATCTTATGATTTATATTTCTTTCTGTTGTTAATGTTGTTACTATATGTGACCCTCTTTGTGCTGTTTTATTTTGGCCAGGGCTGCCTTGAAGACAGTTTAATCCCAAAGGAATTCTGTTGTGTTATGGGATTAACCAGCATCGATTCCAGAATCCTAAAGTATCGTTTTGATAGACTAAATGACATTGTACAGCCATACAAATCATTAATGTAATTCATTTACATTAAATGTATGCTTTTGATGGAAGGCCATGATTGTTTTCTCAGAGAGAAGAATAAGTGCATAAATACTCCCAAACATTCAGCAAATCTGTTGTGAATCCACGCTGTGTTTCGTCAGTCTGTGCTGTCTGTCTGTCTGTCTTCTGCTGTTTCGCCATCACAGTTTTTGTTTTGTCTGCTTCAGTCTTTTGCAGCCGCAGCACATTTCCCCGGTCGGAGAAATCCATCAGTCTGCCGCTCACCATGCGTCACAGGTGTGCGTAACTAAGGTAGGGCCAAAACATTCAGCCACAGGTATTCTCACCTAATCCAGGGTAAAAATACCGTACACACACACCCGAGAACAAAGACATGCATGTGACACACCCCAAATGTGATTGTCTGTCACACACACACACACACACACACACACACACACACACACACACACACACACACACACACACACACACACCTTGAGCTCCCTCATTACAGACATATGGATAGTGCCAACACAATCAGACAATGAGCACCTGACCTCCAGGAAGTCACCCCATGCTTCCAGACTTTTCTGCTTACAGGAAACCTTTTTTTTCCTCATTAATATTTACTAAAGTTAGTTAGAGAACTAATCAAGCAGCTTCATGGTACCCCCTCCAGAACGGTGTACTATAAGGCTGGGTTATAAAGTTAGCTGGCTAACGTTAACTTAACTTTGGAACACATAGTGAAGTAAAAATGGTTTAAACTGATAATTTATGCCACAAACAGATATCACATATTAAATTCATTTAGAGGTAGATCCATTAGCAGAAAGGTCTATGTATTCTTGATAATGTGGATCACAGTTAAATGGATGACCATGTTTCAATCACCGCCCTGGTTTGGCTAAGAGAGAGAAGCAGGAGTGAAGTTGAAGTGCCACATGTGAAGGTGAAACTTCAGCTGGAAATTTCTGTTCTGCAAAGAGGCGTGTTGGGAATTTTGTCGTCTGATTAGTATGATGTCAGTAACATGAAAAGAAACTGCAGCTCCCTAGGAAGTTTCAATTGTTGTTTTGCTTTGTTTTGTCATTATTATTGTTGCTTTAAACAGTTTGACAGCCCCAATGTAGTTGTGTGTGTGTACAGCAGAGGGACGAGCGGTCAGGACAGACCTGACCAGCAGAGGTCATGCTGGCCGGATCTGCTTGTCCAGGATTAGCTGCTCGATTAACCTAATCTAAGACGCAGGGAAGGTTAGCGGCGCACTACCAGAACTCTGACCCCTAGCTCTGGCTCCGACACGGCCTGATACACAGGAACGCACCGCAGTGTCCTGGCCATCCCACAGGGGGCGCCCATTACTGGCGCTGCAGTCCCGTTGAACTCTGACCTCTGCACCATTACTCCTGCCCAAATGCCTGAGGGTACAGACTCCTAGATACTGATCAGAGCTCTTGCTTCTTGGCTCGTAATGGATAAGGTTTGGGATATGGACATGGAAAAACCGTTCCCAAATCCTCCTACTCTGACACATTTATGGACCCAGAACATTTTTGCCTTTCACTGTACAATGGATGAGGTTACGATATGGACGGACAAAAACTGATCCTAGATCAGCACTCTCACTGTGAGATGCTTCATGAGCTCAGGCCCTGATCGAAAATCAGTTTTGCCTCCTAGCTCATAAAGGATAAGGGTAGGATGTGGACTTAAGAAAACTGATCCTAGATCAGTTCATGCTTCATGAATACGGGCTCAGATCAGCAGCCTGATGATCATCCATCACTCACACCCTCCGCTACCTCTCACGACCTCAGCGGCCCTTCACTCCCCACCGTGGTCTCCATGGCGACAGTGACAGCAATGGGGGTTGAGCCAGTCTTCCGTCGATTTCAGGACACGGGAATAAACAGTAAACACAGTCTCCCTGCAACATGGTGGGAGGCCAGACTGGGAAGTGGGAAAATAAGCAGTCGAAATGACGGGCCCTCTGCGAGGTGCACGGATATGGCCGCGCGCTATCTGGAGGAGAGACATGGGCTGCGGAGAGACTGATACCACGGGGGGAAAGGTCACCGTTGCTCCCCATTATCGGAGCCTCCAACATCTCCCTGGAAGCAGAGATAGGAAAGCGACGGGGCTCAGGGCGGCCCACGGGGTGGGGGCATGCCTCTATGGTCCTGCTGTGGGCCTTGTGTCTGAGCCCACGAACTGGGGAAACACAGTCATCCCGTCTTATCCACGGGTTAGGTGTCTGCAGTTTTGACCAACCACGGTTTGAAAATACATTCTAAAAAATTCAAAATATTCTTGAAAAAGAACATTTGAAATTCCCGTGTGCAGCGTTTGCCACAACACTGTAGTCAGTATGATTTACGTGGGTTTTAGAAGTGGGTTCTTAGTAGTACATATAGGTGGCGTTTCAAGTTATAAACATATATATTTCGAGTCAGGGAGGGGGGGCAGCTAAGGTTCGTCTCCCTGGGGGTAGGAGGCGGGAATTATATACATCATACAGCCAATTTATTGCCACTGTATGCTTGTCATGTTGCAGAATCGCATGAAGGGTCCTGTTTAAATTACCTTCGATATTCATCATTTTATCATGATTAGATAATTATCTGATCATGATAAAATAATAATTATTGAATGAATGCCCCAACACCTCTCCTCCCAAGACCTCTTAAGTCCGTCATTCAGGGCAGGGCCAGCAGGCTGGTTTGGAGTCTTCTTTCATACCTTCTGTAACCTTTTACTGGTTAAGATTTCAAAAATTTTGAGCTGCTTCTATATTTCAGAAAATCTCCCATTTAGTTTCAGTTTTGGAAGGTGGTTGATAACCTTTTCTTTTGTGTAGTGGATTTTTTAATCAATCAGAAATTCGAAACAGGAAAGGGAACTCTCAACAGCCTGCTACTTACTAACGTCCCCACTCTTCCATGCAACGTGCTTTTCCATTTCCGTTATTGCAGTTACTCATTAGCCTTCCCCTCTCAACTTTATTGCAGTTTTACATTCTAAAATCTTTATCCACTTCTCTAATTTAGATTTTTTTTTCCCTCTCAGAACATAATCTGCTTCAGTTTTTTTTTCCCGTTTCATCTTCAAATTCAAAACCCTCAACCGTTGCTTGGCAGTGGCCCTTCTCAAACACCTACATTTCTCAAAATCCAAAATCTAAATCGGGAAATTTCTGTGAATTGCACGTTCTCAGAATGTGCCCCTCTTTCTGTGTGAGGCTGATGAGACAAGCTGGTAAATAAGGAAAAACAGGAAGTGTGAGGTTCCCATCCCCCATCACCTCCATCTCTTCTGATCTGGTTATTGAACAGCAGTGAACGGCTTATCTGGCCACAAACAGGGATTTGGGCTGAAGATTATTGTCTGGAAGAGACAAGAAAGAAGAAGAAAAAAAAAAAAGACGACTTCTGCAAAGGCGCTGAAAAGAATGCTCAAGATGGTTGGTTTTTTTTTCCCTGGCCTTCTTCCCCACCTGCATTGCCACAAACTAAATGTCCTATACAGACCAAACCTCAATTTTTGAATGTCAAATTTCACCAGCAGTTTCTAAATTTTGGTCCAGGTTTCTAGAAATGTAATAAACATTGAATTAATGAACACCAACCAACTTGTAGGTAAACAACTTTTTTTTTTATTTCTTTATTCATGTCACTGGCAAATATAAATTACTGCTCCACATTTCACAGAATTTTTTCTGGTTTTTAATGTATTTAAGTCCACATCGTCCAAACTCCCCAGATCTAAAAATAAGTGCACAAAAAAAATGTCCACCGTTCTGCAGGATTTTCTTGTTCAACAGACACATGGTATGTCTGTCCTGACTCGTGTGTGTGTGTGTACGTGTGTGTGCACGTGTGTGTGTGTGTGTGTGTGTGTGTGTGTGTGTGTGTGTGCATGTGGGACAGAAACACACCTGAGACACAGTCACAAATGAGAGAAGGAATGACCTTTGTAATGTATATAGCTACGTTTACATCGTATAGATATATATTATATATACGTATATAATATATATATACTGTTGTGGTTATCATACATTTGTCTGTTTTAAGGCTTCAGCCACTTTGTATATACAGGAACAAAATATACATACAAACATACATACATAAACAAAACAAAACAGAACCAAAAAAAAAACAAAAACAAACAAAAAACAAACAACAATGGTTCCCAGGTGATGCTACCTGGGAATTACATGGACTGCATTCAGATAAAATGTGCAACTCTGGTTTTTAAAACCGCAGTCTTGATCTTAAATGATCCACACCTGCTTTTCCAGCAGATGCTGAAGCACCAAGGTTTATACAAAGTGTTTGCGTGAAAAGGTGGACGGTGAGGAGGGAGAGAGAGAGAGACGTGGAGGAGCTGAATCTGACCTCTCTGCATCAGTCTCCCTCTAACTGCCAGTGTAGGGACAGACCATGTTCACACAAGGGGAAGGGGGGGAATGGAAGACACCAACATTAAACATGGGGGGTTGTGTGGAGAGTGTGAGGTGAGCTGGCCACACAGGACGATAATGCTTCACATAAGGTCCCGGGAGATGGACTTGTTTCTTTTTTTGTTTTTTTCGCACCGTTTTTTTTTTTTTTTTTTACTCGTAACAAATAAAAACAAGACAAAAGCATATCTATACAAATGGCTGTTTAAACAAACTGTTAACCCAACCCAACCCAACCCAACCCACCCCAAACCCAACCCAACCCAACCCCCAAATCCTTCCTCTCTTTCTGATGACAGCGACGGCACGTTCACACACAAGCACGCACACACACACACACACGGACGATGTCCTAATCTCAAGTGCGATCTACGAAAATCCCATCACCGATGAACAAAGTTTCCATTCAACTCTGTTTTACATCCTTTTCTCGCATGTAGACTTTTAAAAACTACAGACAAGCAGCATTGCACAAAACAGCCTGCATAAATAAGTATCCTACTTTATTCTTTTTATATATATATCTATTTTTTTTTTTGGTTCCTTTTATTTTTAATTTTTTTTTTTTCTTTAAAACAGGTGCCACTCGTCATGCGAGTCAAAGGCCTTTTGAGAAGATGCAGACCTCACTGTGTGAATCCACATCTTGCGTCTGGGCCAAATTTAAGCTACGCCCCTCTCTGGGGCCTGCCTTGCCCTGGCTGTGTTGGCCACAGTTTTCGCTCTTGCCCTTGGCGGGAGGCAGGGTGTGAAACTTGGGCTTTTCTTGGCTGCTCGGCTCCCCATTGATCATTTTAAGCAGTTGATAACACAGCTGCGCTCATCCTCACCTGGGCTCTTCAATATGAACTTAACACTGTAACCGGACACACCCTGCAGGTCCCACAGGGATGAGAGAGAACGCTGCTGCCCTGGAGACAGGGGAGGTAGGGCAGGGGAGGCAAACTCCAGTCCTGGAGGGCCGCAGTGACTGCAGGTGTAACTCCAGTCCTGGAGGGCCGCAGTGTCTGCAGGTGTAACTCCAGTCCTGGAGGGCCGCAGTGTCTGCAGGTTTAACTCCAGTCCTGGAGGGCCGCAGTGCCTGCAGGTTTAACTCCAGTCCTGGAGGGCCGCAGTGTCTGCAGGTTTAACTCCAGTCCTGGAGGGCCGCAGTGTCTGCAGGTTTAACTCCAGTACTGGAGGGCCGCAGTGTCTGCAGGTTTAACTCCAGTACTGGGGGGCCGCAGTGTCTGCAGGTTTAACTCCAGTCCTGGAGGGCTGCAGTGTCTGCAGGTTTAACTCCAGTCCTGGAGGGCCGCAGTGTCTGCAGGTTTAACTCCAGTCCTGGAGGGCCGCAGTGTCTGCAGGTTTAACTCCAGTCCTGGAGGGCTGCAGTGTCTGCAGGTTTAACTCCAGTCCTGGAGGGCCACAGTGTCTGCAGGTTATTGTTGGTCTCTATTCAATCAGAAGCCAGGTTAGACCTTGGAAACAAGGACTCTTTTGGTAATCAGCGACTTACACAATTGTTGCTGAAAAACACAAAGGACCAGAGTCTGGGACTACAGTTTGAAACCCCTGGAGAAGAGACGAGGCCTAAGACACACTGGTATTTGGAATTTCATTATTTGGACTTTTTTTGAAAATTTTATACATTTTTTTTTTGCTGGCATGAAAGATGCCAATACAATCAATCAATGGGTAAAACATTTCAAATCTAAGAGCAACTACTAAACATCTGAACAGACACAAAAGTCTAAAGCTTACAAAAAAAAAAAAAAACTAAAACAGCTTTAAAACTTGCAGCTTCTTTTCTCTGCGCCACCCAACCACACATTCAAAACAACAAAACAACTGAAGCAACTACCTAGTAAAATTAATATATTAAGTAAATATATTTTAGAATATGTAGATCAAATATAAATACTTTGTAGATGTACATATAGATATCTTTCTGAAAACTATTTACATAAAACTGACTATATATATTTTTTAAAATTATAAATATATAAGAAATATGGAGGTGGAGTGTGTTCTAACGAGGACGCACACATGCATACAAACACACACACACACACCTTCTTCACAAGTAATTTTTCAGAGCGTAAGGCGAATCCCTGACCACCACTGACCGAGGTTAGCTTGGAAGTGTTTCATGACTTTGGCTCTCTGTAGGGAACGCTCCCACGAACACAAACAGATGAGGAAGATGAGGAGACGCTCCTCACTGTAACGCTCAGTCCTTCCCCCCTTCGCTCTTATATGGAATGTGCTTTTTTTCTCTTCGGTTAGTCGGTCGGTTAGCTCTTCACTTCTTACGCTTAATGCACAGTGACCTTTTTTGTTTGACCCCTTTAAAAACCAAAAAAACATCAACAGAAATAAGACGACGGACACTAAAGGATGCACGAAACGCCACTGTCGTCAGAGAGAGGAAGACCAGGGAGCAAACTGACCCCCCCCGCCCACCCCCGACAAACCCCCCATCACAATCTCATGCTGCACATTGCTCTTCACAACAACAGAGTTTTTTTTTTTCTTCTTTCTTCGTAATAAAAGTTCATAAATGGCCAGTGTTGGTCTAAAAGTAATGGGTATGAAATTTCAAATTTTTTTTTTTTTCCCCAAAAGTACAGGGTAAATTTTTACTCCACCATTTTATAACAGTTACTTCAGCCTCTCTCCCTCCCCACCCTCCATTTTGTTTTAAAGAACCATAAAGGACAGGAAGGACTCCACCACTAGTTCCGTATAGCAGTACTGTCTGTTCTGACAACAGGAAGTTATTGGAGGGGATAGACCCCATTGCTTAGATCCCAAATCTCTATTGGGAGGATACCCAGCCTGGATGCAGAGAGCTTGAGGGGAGTGGGGGGGTGGGGGTGGGGAGTTATTTTTAAAACCCTAAACAATGATTACGCCTGATACATTACTACTGTAGCTGCGATTCTTCATGAGAGGTATTAAAAAATGACCCAGACAATCGTTTCTATCTTATAAGTGCAAAAAAAGAACATCCTCTGTTAGCCTTGGCCACTCGAGTGCTCAGTCTCGTCGATGGACGGTCTTGGTTGGGGCTAACCCGGGTCGCGGCTGCTCGCGGTTTTTTACCACAGATGGGCGACTGGTGTGGCCTGGTCAAACCGCGCTCCCGTTGGCTGATGTCCGTTTTCTAAACCAGCAGAGAGCGGTCGAGTGTGCGTGTGTTACTATTTGTGTGTGTGTGTGTGTTACTGTGTGTGTGTGTGTGTGTGTGTGTGTGAGAGAGAGAGACAGGCTGAAACACAGCATCATAGCTGGACGCAGTGCGGCTTGGTCTGGAAGGGGGCACTTCACTTCCTGCATGAAACAAAGTATCTGATTGGGCCAGAGAATTTGGAGAGGTCTAAGCCGGTGATGAATTGTCTGATCTGATTGGACAGTCAGCGAATAAAGTGGGAGGGGCCTGGTCAGAAGGACACCTGGAGAGAAGTGTGCATGCACTGAGCTGTCTGTGTGTGTGTGTGTGTGTGTGTGTGTGTTGTGGATCATAGCTGCAGGACTCTGGCTGGATCTGGTCAGTGTTGCTGGATGACTCAGGGTATTCAGGCTACAGTCCAGCACCATGTTGTTGTCCTAGGGGAGGGCCAGGCGTGTGTGTACGTGTCTGCGTCTGTCTGTGTGTGTGTGTGTGTGTCTCTGGTGTTGGTCAGTCTCTCGCTCTGGCTCTGGCCGGTGTTTATAGGCTGCAGGTCAGCGCCACGCCGGTGTCCTGAGGTCCGGCCAGGCGCAGCAGACTGGCGCTGGAGTAGCCCTCGTCACTGCAGCTGCTGCGCAGACTGCCCCGCTCATCCCAGTCACTCACACTGCTGGTGCTCCACTCCAGGTCGCCCAGCAGGTAGTCTGTACCCTCCACGTCCACGTCCAGCTCTTCTGTTAGGGGAGAGAGGCAGCGGCGGTGAGTGATATAACATACACACACACACACACACAGAATGCCATTCAGCACTATACTATACATGTAGGTGTGTGTGAGTGTGTATGTGTGTGTCTTACCCTGGTCAGAGTCTGATTTCTCTGAGGACAGAGGAGAGCCAGTGCTGTCCATGCGTGTTCTCTCCACTCCCAGCTGCTCCAGGCGGCGCTGCAGGTGTCTCTGCTCCCTCTGCAGCTGCTCTATAGTGTGCTGGGCTCGCCGCTCGCCCTCCTCCAACCGCTGCAGTTACACACAGTTACACACAGTCACCTCCACTCCCCTTCAACTACTACAGAGTTACAAAGATACAACATATCAGGGTTACAGTTACAATCTTCTCCAACCAAATCAGCTACAGAGTTACAAACTCTTCGAACTGCTACAGCTACAGAGTTACATTTGGCTCCTGCAGGCAAGAGAGTCACATAGAGTTACACTTCCTTTAAATGCTATAGATCAGCCAGGCAGGATCACACACACACACACACACACACACACACACACACACACGCTCACGCACACACAAGCACACACACACGCTCACACACACATGCTCACACACACACACACGCACACACACACATATGCTCACACACACACAAAGATGCTCACACACACACATCCACACCCACTCCATGTGCACACACACTGTGACACACATTCTCAGCATGCTCACACACACATGCTCACACACACACACACACACACACACCCTGACACACATGCTCACACACGCTTACACACACACACACACACACTCTCCTACCTTGATGTGCTCCTTGGCCTTCATGAGCAGGCTCAGGGTGGTGTGTCTGCTGGAGTCAGGGCCCAGCGGCACCAGCGATTTCAAACGCTCCAAACACAGCCTCAAGTGTGCCCGTCTGGAGGAGAGAGGAGGAGAGAGGGAGGGAGGGAGATAGGGAGGGGGAGAGAGAGAGAGACATCATCCTCCACTCCTCCTTCAGTTCTGCTTTCTCTCTGCATCTCTGAGCCGTCTGTGGTCCCCCTCCCATCCTCCCAGGACCTTAAAACTGGGGTCCCCATCAGAGTGAGTGCAGCGGGGGCTCTGTACTAGGACTTGAACGACCAATTCAACTGACCCATGTCTTGACTGCATAGCATTAGGGTTGGTGGATAGTGTAATCGGATGTTTTTGGGCTGGGCTGGGGGAACAGCTCGCTCCCCCGCACCCCCTCTCAGATAGGACTGGAGACCCCTGCAGCAGTGGCTTTGTCTGAAAAGGTAAAGCCGGAAATGAATTGTGTATCAAGGACCCACTGAGGGCCCTCCCCAACCCCCCCCCCATGGTCCGGGTTGCCAGGAGAGACTCGGAGACCCACTTCCCTAAACCCCCCCACTGTCCCCGCAGTAGCGGAGCAAGCCTGTGCTGCTTCAGGACGACCTCACAAGCACGCCTCGCCCATTTCCTTCCGGGGAGATGGATAACCCTCTGCTACAGGACCCGCAAACTGCAGGTTCTCTCAGGATGACTTCTGTCAGCAGAACAAGGAGATACGGGTGAAAAACAGGTCAAGCAAAACGCCACACGGATAAATGGAAGGTTTATATGTGTGGAACAGCTTGCTGGGTCATGTTATATGGGCAGGGACTCTTTAGCAACGTTAAAGCCTTAGCTTGTTGCAGCGCTGGACACTCTATAGAATATAGGGAAATGACAAGGCTATAAAGTTAAAGCTGGACTACCTGTTCTCATCATTTTGCATTGTTCAAGTTTTATGCTCTTTGTAGACCATCCTGTAGTAAATACTAACTCAATACAGAGGCTTTTGGAGTGTTCAAGTCCAGACTTGACACAGTGCTGGATACTCTGTAGAATATAGGGAAATGACTAACGCTGATGACCAGAAAGGCTGGTTCCTCCTTGCAATCTATCCTTGTGTTCTTACGTGCGGGGAACAGCGCAGCTGTCGGGTGTGGTGCTGGACGGGGCAGTGTTCAGGATCTGGGTGGCGTTCCAGTGAATCACAGCCAGATTTCTACTGTCCTCTCAAACCATCTGTGAAAACTATTCCTGTTCTGGGCCAAAAATTCACCATTTTCAGCATTACCTTTCCACTGTTTGTTTCTGGATTTCCTGTGCTGAAAGAACTGCAGACTTCATCTCAGTTGTTTGATGAATTTTTTTTTTTTTTTGCGATGTACCTTGTTGGCCTTTTCACCCTGTGCATGGGTGTATCGTTCTCAGTGTTCCTTGCATTCACCTCCATGTGATTCCTCACTGTCTCACACTACTGGCACTTTCACACATGTATAACACACACCTACACACAAAAACGCAGGCAAACAACTCACATTCACACATAGAACACACACCTACGCATATGTACAAGCATGTGCACACACTGTCTCTCACTCTTGCTCATGCTCACACACAAACACACACACACACTGACACACACACACACACACACACACACACACACACACACAGTTAGTTGAGCCCATAAGGCAATTCAGTGAAATACACATTAATGTCGTCTTTTCTCTCACAGGCTTTCCTACAGTGGATTAGAGACCTATGTGTGGGTAGACTGCTTTGAAATCCAGTGTTCTCTACGCAGTGTGGGTTTCCATTCAGCACTGCTGAGGAGCTGCTCAGTTCAACTTCATCACAAACAGCTCATTTCACGTACATAATAATCAGGTTTAAGGTTTATGGAGCAAACACTTTGCTAGGGCTCCCTACTGGATACTTGGATAAACCCACTGAACCTTACAGACCGGCCCTGTCTTTCAGGAGCGATACAGAAACACATTCTAACCTGCAAAACTGTTGATTGTAAGGAGGAAATGGGGCCTGTATTGATTTTGATGGCTGAGGAAGTTAACCTGGCACCCAGCAACGCACAAACTGGTGCTGCAGAGACCGTCTCCTTTAACTCCCATAATACCCCCAACCTGTTTCTATCTTCACCTGCCCTCCTCCTCACTGTTAACTCTCACTCCTTCCCCCCTGCACCAAATGCACAAAATGAAAAATTAAAAAAAAAAAAAAAAAAAAAAACACTGTAGTGTTTCTCAGTGAAAACAGACACTAAAGGACACTGCAAACCGCAGAAAGTAAAGGTAAGCTCGCATTGGAATGAAATAATTTCTTTAAAGTTTGTTTTAGTCAAATGAATTCTTCAGCCATATCTAACGTGCTGAACATATCTAAACTGTACTGACAGGTTTCACAGCTGTTATGAGCCAGGAGGGTGTCTCTGTGACCACATGACCCAAACCCAGTTACACAACACACAGCCCTCCTCCATGCACACACGCTGGGGTCGGGACCTTACTATTTTACAACCCGTGTGTGAGTAAAATCCATCAGGCCCCCTCCGGCCCTGCTGTCAGTGCGCGTGGAAGTGGGCGTACCCTTTGAGGAAAGGGAGAGAGGGGGAGAGAGAGAGGGAGGAAGAGAAAGAGAAAGAGGGAGAGGGGGAGACAGAAAGAGAAAAGAGAGATAAGGAGAGAGGGAGGAAGAGAAAGAGAAAGAGGGAGAGGGGGAGACAGAAAGAGAAAAGAGAGATAAGGAGAGAGGGAGGAGAGAGAGGGAGAGAAAGAAGGAGAGAAAGAGAAAGGTGGAGACGGAGAGAGAGGGGGAGATAGGGTAGGGGGAAGAGAGAGGGAAGGAGGGAAAAGGAGGTAAACAAGGAGGGAGAGCAAAGGAGAGAAAGAGGGACAGAGAGAGAGGGGGATGGTGGGCGTGTGCAGAGGAGGGGAGAGGAGAGGGAAAGACTCTACGTGCTCTCACAGGGGTGCCGTGATCACACATGTCCATATTAGGGATCCTTAAAAAACTCCCTCTGCGCCAAGCTGGCTACGGCGAGATCACAGGCTGAGCTTGAACATGAACCGAAAGCAGAAATAACAGGATCACCCATGCTTTCACAACACCACACTTCATAAGATGTATTTATTTTTGGAGGCGATACAATAACGCTTATATTATGGCAAAATGGGAAGTGAGCTCTTTTTTCATGTGATGTTCTCACTTTTAAATAAAGTGGGCACTGTTTCCCCCTGTAGCTCACAAAATATTTGGCTGTGCAGGTGTGGAAAAAAAGCAAACTGAAGGCCATCTAAAAGTTATTTATGTACAGCATTTTGCAGATTTTAATGTATACAATGCATAACATCCATGTTAGCACTAATGTAAAGGTGCTCATAACATATTCTACTAATACTTAGGGAAAGCCTTTGTGTTTTTCCACAAACAGCAGCTCAGCGCCCTTCCATCAATAGTTCCATACCCTGAAAGAAATCAATTGTCTAGATTATAGTTAATATGAAAACATTTTGCAATGAACAATTTTACACATGATTTTGACAGCCGTTTCAACGTGACTTAACGAGCACACACGGATCATGATGTCATTTTTTTTTCCCCCTCACAAAAACAATTTTCCTCAGGCCAACGTGCCGGGCATCACGAGGCCAGCTGAAAAAAATCCAGTGGAGCCGTTAAAAGATTTTAATCAGAAGAGTGTTGAGATAAAAAAAAAAAAAAACTAAGCTCTATGGTTTACAGTGCAGCTTGGTGAAGGATGAAGGAGACAGAGAGAGAGGGCTTGCCCAAGAGACACCAGACAGCCTCTTTTTTTGGTCGTTGGCACAATGACAGTGACAACAGGGTAATGACAGCAGTAGTCTCCACTCCAGATGTGAGGCTCAATCTCTGGTAAACACATCTTTTTTTTCTGGCACAGGCTGCCTGCCAGATCATTGGTGCCTTCTGATTTCTGAAGCTGGATCTGATTGGCCCAGCAGAGTTTGCCCATGTCTATAGTTATACTGCAATTACAGCAGTTCCTCCATAGAATTTGCTAGGTCTAAATAGCCACTCAATATCGTAGCTCTGTCTATTCAAGATCATGATTAGTCAGAAACCCAAATTGACTGTGGTCCCTGCTGAATGTTTCCTCCAAACTGTTAAGCCTGTTACACTGCACGTATTCTGCTTTACAACCCACTAATTTAACTGTAACACCCAAATCGCATTCGCATTGTGGTGTAGCGCAACCGTGACATTTTTTATTGACATTGGTTCATTGGAAAAGAACATGGCTGAAGTTGGGCAGCATTGTACCGAAACAGTGGTTCATGTCGCCCATTTCCTTCCAGAGACTGTCCTCTGTCAGTCTCATCTTTATGATGTCACAGACATGAGCCTGACAGGTGAGCCAATGACAGCTGTCCCACACTCACTCCATGTGTCTGTCTGTCCTTTGATCAAAGGGCAGACCAGGGCGTGGGGTGACTTTACCCACCAATCCTCCCAAACCTGTTATAGGGCCTGCAGAGGAATGCCATACCTCGGTGTGCGCATTGTTGTGGTATTACTGGGATCGGGTGCCGATGAGGGCTGCACAATTCAGACGGCAGATTGTCCTGGTGTAACCCGGACAGTGCTGTCTGATCGGGGAGCTGAAGGCTCAAATCACTAGTCTGAAGATTTCCAGCTGATATATCACATGCTGTAGTTTGAAAACAGTGCTGCACAACCATCCAAGTCAGAAAACTGACATCTCTGTTAAAGCGGGAGTATTTAAAAACTCCATATCAGTTCGGCTCTGCTGTGGAGAGTATTCTGCAGGTGCTTGTGAGGGATATTTGCATCAGGGTCCTGCATTGGGTTGTGCACCTTATTGATGGTGATCCTGGGATAATTCGATGACTGGCAGTATCCATTCGCTGCTTTCATGAGGTGATATTCGTGTTCTATGCATATATTATGTGCAATTTTATGTTCTTTCCCCTAATATGGGATTTCTTTGTGCTGCCAGTGTGTATATGAAAACAAATTACACATAATATGTGCACAGAATGTGAACATCACAACATAAAAGCAGCAAATGGATACTACCAGTCATGCTGGGATTGGTGGAGGATATCCTCTGTATTCAGAAAGTGGGCGGGTCAGTTCGCCACACTTGCAGCAGGGAGGTTCTCCATTCTGCCTCCATGACCCCGAGGTCAAAGGGAGGTCAAAGGGCAGACCCTGTGCTTCAAGCCTGTCAGATCTCTCCCGACAACCTAACCCCGTTCTCTCCTCCTTCTCCTCCTCCTCCTCACCTGAACTGCCATGCCCTCTTGCCCCTTGACCTCTCTGTAATTACCCCCCCCCCCCCCACCCTCAGAAGGAGGGGGCACAAAAGGGCTACAGCTTCAGGGCTTGTGTTACAAGCTTTGACCCTGCTCTGGCCGTCTTTCATCACAAAGAAAGACGGTTAGCTGGAGGGGGGATGGGGGGTTGGGCCATGTTCCACAGCAATTAAACATTGTGTGGATGCATCAAGCTAAAGCCCCTGTGCTGCTCAAGCCATCTGTACAGTGATTTACAGCCGACCAGCAATGTGGTGGCTTCTCTCTGCCGCATTATGGTCAGGGAGCTGGTTTCCTTGCAGGCTTTTTCCCTCTTCCCTCCACCCACCCAAGCCTTCTCTCGCAGACTCGGGGGGGCAGATCGTGCGACATCATTCCTCCGATTCGCAGATCGACAAACTTGCCCGAGCTGCAGAGTGTCAAGAATCACACATGGTCAGAGGAACATGAAGTTAACGTGTGCTCAGTTCATGTGCTTGGAGGCAGAAAAAGAGGCAGCTAGGGGGATAGGAGACCGATAATCTCAACTTGCTCAGCACCCGTCTTTCCTCACAGAGGCTGAGCCAACGGTTGCCTTGCCATTTCAGGCCGGAGATGGTGCATCTGGCACGTGAACACCCAGCTACAGGAATCGCAGCTGCACCATGAACCTCTACTCTATGAGCCACCCCACTGGCAACAGCAGTGCAGATCACAGCGATGACTCCACCCTCATTCAGGAGAGCGAAATTCAAACAGTGAAACAAACCCACAAAACCGCCCTCTCAGAATTCGCCTAACATCAGAGCAGCCTTGTCCCTGATGTGGCCACCCTGGTGGACCAAGCTCTATTCCCAGGCGATTAGACAAGAGCTGCCGTGAGATCTCTCACAATCTCTCCATCAGGACTCATTGACTAGGGCTCTGGGTTTGAAACATGGAGGCTGCAGGTTTGATTCCCAGCTGGGGCCACTGCTGTGGAACCCTTAAGGAAGACAGTTGACCGGAATGACTTCCATAGAACATCCGTCTGTATAAATGGGCTGTGTGTGTGTGAAACTGTGAGCTATGGAAGTGGCTCTGTGCCCAGGTGGACGAGAGCGGCCACTAACGGCCCAAATGAGGGTGTTAATGGGCGTTGGGTGATCGGTTTCTTCCCCCAAACAGGGGACCCGGGGATGGGGGGTACGCCCGAGGTCGCGGGGTTCACCAGATTAAGTTACGTGCTGCGGGGGCAGAAGGACTGTGGGGTTGCGTGTGGGCTCCGGTGACTGAGCTTAAGAGGGGGTAAATTCCCCTTCTGACTTTGTCCACAGTCTCTGCCACTTCAGTGACCATGTTCATGTCTCAGAGTTCTCCCTCTTCGCTCGTGATGGATACGGTGAAGGAATGGACAGCAGAATTCTGATTCTAATTCTGATCAGCACTTTTACTCTAACAGGCTTCATGAATGCAGGTCCTGATCCAGGTTCAGTCTGAAGCTCAAATCAAACACTCAGGTTAATAAAACTTTTTTTTTTTAGTCCTTAGTCAAATGTGCGTGTAGGTGTGTTTGTGACAGAAAGAGTGAGAAAGATTGTGTGCCCACACATGTCTGTGTGTGTGTGTGTGTACGTGTCCATATCTGTATGTTTGTACATAAGGATATGTGTGTATGTGCGCACTCAACAACAACTGACCAACACATCTGAAAATGATAAAGGTGCAGCTTTAACGGAATAAGTGGCTTTCCAAATACAGGGACAGGAGTAAGAGTGCGAGACCGAGGCGTACGCACACAGCCCTGCCACTGAGGCTCATTAGGACCAGATTCATATAGCGATGGCCGGTGGCAGCGGAAGGACGGGCCTGTCCATGAGGCCGGAGTCTCTCATTAGTCTGTAGGTGAAATCAGCGTTCAGCGGGGGCTCCGGGGGGATTAGAGGAAACCGAGACACTCCCCTCCGGGTCGGGGGGAGTCTGTGCAGGTCTTGCGACCACCGTTACGTAAGGAAGGAGGAGTGTGTGGCATTGCTGATGCCTGTATGTGTCTGTGTGAAAGAGAGAGAGAGAGTGAGAGAGCTGATGAGAATGTGTGTGTGTGTGCACTGATGTGTGGGTATGAGTGTTTGTGTGAGTGCTTGAGCATATGTGACTGTGTGTGTGGGCAAAGGAGAACGTACATGTCGCATGCATATGCATATGTGTGTGTGTGTGTGTGTGTACATGAGCATGTGTGACTGTGTATGTGTGTATATGGGAGTGTGATTGTGTGCGTTTGTGTGTGTGTGCAGTGTTTGAGCTGGAGGTTGAGTTACGAATCTCAGTACCACAGCCTTTTCAGAGGAACAGAGAGAGCCTACAGAGTCAAATTATTTCCAAAAAGCATTCACAATGAGACTCATGAATAAAGCATTACAAAAAAGATTTCACACTAGTATTGAGAAATCTGTGATAAAGGAATCCCTATGTTTTGAATGTAGTAGCAAGGACCCATCAAAATTTCCAAGTAAATGTAGTATTTCAAGGGCACAAGACTTTGGCTCATTGGTGTGACACAAGCACAGGCATTGTCTGGGAGTCCATTTTTTTACTATTTTAAATGTACTGACACTGATCTCTAACATAAATGTTACTGACAATGTTTTGACAAGGTCTGTCACGATCTCTGGGTGATCGTCACACCGATGGTGATGAAAATCCACATAGTGAAAATTTCAATCAACATCTGTGTTGTGACAACGAATTTTTAATGTTTATATTGTTATTCAGTAACGTTTTTAATTAAATCTGCTTATTAAAAAAGCAGTCTCGTGTGTATTTTTAATTACAGGAACAGGAACAACTGAAATGCTGTCTGCTTCAGTCTACGCATCTAATCCTGAAATGTACTCTCTGTCGGTCTCTCTCTCACGCTCTTTCTCTGGGAACTGTACCCTACATTTTTTAACTTTGGAGAAGAATGGGATTTGGGATGCAGGGAGAATGGGGAAAACCTGACAGACTTTTGAACTGCTCTGAAACCAAGAGTAGTCTATTAAAATTTTTTTAATGATTATTACTTGATAAATTAAAATTTTACCCCCTCCCCCAGACGGTAATACTATTCACCATGGCAATTTAACCTACAATTACGAGATAACCCAAATTTCATATTCGTGACAGTTCTAGATTTGACACTGAATTTCCCCACACTGTTCTGAATCCCTATAAGCCTGAGCTGGGGTTTTCCTGTCGCAGTAGTAACAGGGCCAAGGCACACTACTTGATTGTATTTTGCATTTTTTTTTAATCTATGTAAAATGTGATAGCATTTCAGTTTAACGCTCGCCCTCCCGTGCCACTGTTTGAGAAATTAGTAACGCTTAACTAGAACGGTACGCCGTTGGTGGTACGAGGTTCAGCTATAAAAATAGTAGGTCAAGGACGTAAATTTTTAGCTTGCCAGTACATGCATGATAAAAGCAGCATAAATGTTTTCCAAGCATAGTGATACTGATTTCTAAAACCAAATGCCCCTGATTTAACACCATTTTTGTCTGTGCCATCTAGCCTGATGAACACCAGTGATGGTGAATGCCATCCATTACATCATCATCATTTAGCTGATGCTTTTTATCCAAAGTGACTTAAAATTGGTTAGGCTAGCCAAGGGCCAATCCCCCCTGGGAGTAATGTGGGGTTAGGGGCCTTGCTCAAGGGCCCAACAGCAATGGTGTTCTTGCTGTGGCTGGACTGGGGCTTGAACCACCAACCCCTGGAGTCCCAGTCATTTACCTTAGCCACTAGACTACAGGCTGCCCCCCATACTGTGCTGGGTCATTCATAACAACCGCACCAGACTGGGGGGGGGGCGCAGGATGTGGGGGGGCGCAGGGAAGACCATGTCTTTTTCTGCACTCCATTTCAACGTCTGCTCTTTATTTTATGAGAAGTGGATATGAGCCCAATCATTTCGGTATGTGAATCCCAATTGGCAGCTAATATGGTCATTGATCCAGGGTGAGGGTTTAAAACATACACCTGCATACCCACTGATCACCACTGGTTTAAGGGGGTGAGCCATCCTGGACAAGACACAATCTGATGAATAGGGATTCTCAACCCTAGTCCTGCCAGGGGTGTTTTTCGTTGTTATTCAGCACTTAATTGATCAATTAAGGCATCTGATTATGCAATTGATTCACCTCACCTGGTGTCCTGGTTCTAAATTGGCCACCAATTTCACAGAGTAAACAAAAACCCACAGAAACCACTACCCTCCAGGTGCAGAGGTGAGTGTACTGGCTCGAGACAGCCATGTTACAATGCTCTGATAGAGGCTGACATCACAGCGTACAGGTTCTGTTCTTAGCTCATACATCATATCCTGGAGATGGACAAAGGTGCTACTCAATGATCCAAGCTCAAGTTTAATTATTTTATCAGGAAAAATTCAACTTCCTTAATTCCTTCTTAAATGATTTCTCTCGCACCATGACGAAGGTTGCATGTTTTACATAAGTGACGTCACTATCCTGTTTGTTACGTTACTGAGCAAAGAAGAGGGTGTTGCTTTTCCAACTATTTCCGTGAACTATTGTGTCACTGCTCTCTACTTCCATTTTGTTGGAATATTTTCTCAACAAAACCAGGAAGTAAAAATTGGATGGAGAGGGCCTTTCACCAAAATTAGCCTGCAATACAAAAAAATCAGCAGATAATCAAATAAAAAATTTCTGGTATTTTTGTGTGAAAATAACCAGATAATTAAAATGATGTTTCATATCGTGACTTTGCTTCAAACTGCTAAATACACAGCAAATGCATTAACTAATGCATCATTATAGTTTTCTTGTGATTGGCAACTGTGAGATTATATTCTTCCACTATAAGATTTTGTTGGCAAAATCATTTTCAAACAAAGAATGATTTTTAAATAAGCAGAAAAAAAAATGGTGTCAGCTGCCTATATTTTTCCATAAAACAAAAAAGAGAAAACCTTTACCAAATGAAAGAAAATCCAAAAAACCATTTTGCCAAAACTCCCATCCTCCCCACAGTCAAGCAACCTCACATTTCACCCTCAAACCACACTCGATTTTTATATCTTTTTTTTTGGCTGAAATTAGTCCAGATTGTAGGCATGATCCAGGAAGGTTGAATCCCTAGTTTCCCGGAAAGAAAACTGAGCAGCCATTGTCCGTACACACGGACAAGGGAACATGCGGGGCACCTTCTCTGAAACATGCCGTTTCTGGAGAAAAACAGGACACGAGAAACACTGCTCCCGTCTCCCAAAACACGACAGAACATACAGCCAGACGTTCAGAAGACAGGGTCAGACCACCCTATTCCAAGTAAAGGAGCTCCGGCGCTTGTCGCTTTGTTTTCACCTCCTCTGGACGATGACGGAGACAGGTTTGGATGAAGCGGTCTCTGGCAGGGTGCGCGGGTGCGAAGGGGAGGTGAAATGGCTGCCCCCGTGCATTGTTAGACTTTAAGTTGATTAAGTCAGTTGTGCCCACGCAGACATGCTCTCCCTCCCACCTCCCCAGGCCTCGGGCCCCCCATAACATGCATTATTCAGACTGTCTGGACTCCTCGGCCAATCGGCAGCAGCCTTCTAGGGTCACGGATCAATAAGCAGTAGCCTCTGGGGTTCCCCGGCCAATCAGAAGAGCCCTTTGTCCCTGCTGAGTGGGAACACATAGCAGGCAGGCCAGGAACGACAGGGAGAGACTAATTCATTAGCATCGCTGCAGAGACCCTGACTTCTGATCTTTCTGCTAGTGTTGACTGGGTGCATGAGGACTACAGAGAGCCCACACACAGACACAAATACACAAACAAAAACACACACACATACACAAACACACACACACACACACACACACACACACACATGCACGCTTGCATGTGCACAAACAGACACAGACCAGAAACCCACACAGTCCATACCTGACACATTTCATGGTTGGCTCACACAAAGACACACACGCACAAACATGCACAGACAAACCCTATAGACTTGGGACATTAGCTGCATGTTTATGTATGTGGATGAGGACCTCGCACGCACGCACGCACGCACGCACACACACACACAAACTCTTTTAAACTTCTGTAAGTTTCCTTTTCGTTTAGGCACATGTTTCTGTCAACACCCTGGCACATTGTCCGGTGGCCGTCCCCCCCTTATCTCCACTACAAAGCAGAGCAATCACAGTGCCGCAGATAAGGGGACACACAGTCAGAGAGAAACCCAGCAGGGTGGAGAGAAGAGGACCTACCTGTTCTTCTCCATTTCATTGTGCATTGACCTGCAGGGACACAAAGCAGATTCTTATTAGTACTGTTCGCCCTTCCCTTCACACACCACACGCCACTCAACAACATGAGTTCCCACTATCGCTCTCCATACACTCATCAAAAACCAGGAGGGAACCAATCACGCACGTGTGCACATGTATTTTATCAATCATTTTTTTAAACAGTAATATGCCCCGAGATCAAAATCACTTTTCTGAGAAGGACCTGATGTGAAACCGAACATTTCAAAGGCGAAATTCAACAATCAAAATGACTAAACTAAAAGAACATACAGGAAAGGTGACGGTTGTTTCCGCAGGAATGAAAGCAAGGATTAAAACCCTGTGTGCGCATGTATGATCACACATTTTGAGCTTGCCTGGTTGCAGCTATTGTTGGCAGCCATTGTAAATGAATCAGGCACTGTTTTTCCAATCCAAGACAGCAGGCTGCATCTTCATTTGTTAAATGAAATGTTGTAAATGTTAAGTACAGTCATGTTTTAATTCTACATGCCCCCATGTTATTTTTTTTACTTTCTGTATGTGTCATTTTTTTTTTGCCTGGCTGACTGTTCTGCTGTCTCTTTACCGGATCTCTCTTGAAAAAAAGAGGTAGTTCTACCTGGTTAAATAAAGCAATAAAAGATGGAAAAAAAACAGATAAACAGAGCACTGATTGTCACACTAACAGATATGCTACTTACAACTTCTGAATCTAAGAGATGTGTGCTCTTTGTTCCGTTTATGAATCATGGAAAAAACGGAACTTTGTATGTAAGTATGAGGGTGTGTGTGTGTGTGTGCGTGTATATATTCATATTAAAACCCAATTACAATAATTGCTAGGTATGAAATATTTAATTATTAATACTTAAATCAAATTCCTGCCAATTACTCATCGCTTATCAAATTTATAATTGTAATTATATTGATACATTATCTTTAATATTTCTTCTTGTATATTTTGTTGACTTATATATCCTGTTTTCTCAATCTATATCCTGTGCAAAGAAAGGTGCCCTACAGATGAAGTGTCATCACCATTAATAAGGTGTGTGTGTGTGTGTGTGTGTGTGTGTGTGTGTGTGTGTGTGTGTTTGTGTGTTTTCCGCAGGAGAAACGGGCACATTTGAAACGCATGTTAAAACAGAGCGTGCTCCCATCTCAGATGAGAGGCCCGGGGGGTAAACTTAGCAACAGTAACCAGAAACACAGGCCACAAACGGAGCGGCGGCAGAAACTGTGCGTCGTCTCCAGCTGCTTCCGAGTGCCGCGTAGTCGCCATAGCGGCCCTCGAGGCCACCCGCACTTTGATGTGGCAGTGGGGGAGAGGGCCTCACCATGTCATGTGAGAGAAGGCGAGAGAGAGAGAGAGAGAGACCTTACGCTTTATTTTATTTTTATTTAGCCTATTTAACCAGGTGAGTCTTACTGAGATTAAAAATCTCTTCCGCAAGAGACACCTGGCCACATTATTTGGGCGCTATGTCGAATGGGGCATGCATAGGTGCTGGTTGTTGCCACGGACGCACAGGCAAAGGGAGACGGAATCATCTTTAAAGCACAGGCAGAACGTGAAGACTAATGTGTTGCCGGGTGAAGGCTGGCGGGGGGTGGGGGTGGTGTTACTATGGAAAGGAGCCTTCGCTTCACTATACCTTTGCCTGAAATCTAGACCCACTTTCCCCATATAACCCCCCACCCTCCCCCTCCGCCCCCCCAGGTACCGTCTCCTATACACCCTCACCCCGCACTCCACAAATCCCTCAGCCTAATGAAGCGAGGACACCTCACAACCCAGGGCCGTAAATAAGAGCCCCCACCAACTCCTCCATGAAAGAAAAATACGACATCGACCACCGGCGACACACACCACTCTAGACTGAGATCTCCTTTTTAATGTTTAAAAGTATTTGGTGAAGGTTACGATTGATACTGTTTATTAAGAGTAGGGTTACTGGTTTTGAATATGTGAAATAAGGGTTAGTTGGATAGGAAGTAGAAGTAACACACACAACATCAGCAATCATACAATAAGGTTTGAGCGTGGTCTAGAATTTGTCAGCTATGAGAGTTCAGTTGTGATAGAGCAGTGTTTCTTTATGTACATATGTGCTGAGCATGGATCTTATAGGAGAGTATAATGACGTGCCGTATTTTGTGTGTGATCCCGTTTGCACAGCATATCACCCATAGGGATTACAGAGGTATTGTGGGATTGCCAGGGAGGTTGAGAGGCAGGAACAGGGCTGACGTGTTACTGCCCTGCCATGTGCCTGAGGTCGGGTGTAAACGGATAGTTTCGGTCACTCTGCCTGCGTCTCCGACAAGACGCATTCCTGGGGCGGGTCACGGCTAACGGTGACATAACACTCCCCCCGACTGACAGCCCCCCCCACCCCCACCCCCCACCTCCGCGATATGTTACAGCAGATCCTGCCGAAAATACCTATCCCGACACACTTTGCCAAAAACACTTCAAACAAATTAGCAGGCAAGTATTTCCTTCCATTCGTTTTCATAAGAGGCGTGGGAGACGAGGGGAACGTTGGAAAGGAGAAAATGCCAGCCAGGTGACAGAAGAGTTTCCAGTTTTCCTACTTCATGCAAATGCAGGCAGACTTTGACAGGAAGGGTTTTGACCAATCAGAGGAGGGCTGATAAGCTTGCATGGTTGTCATCTATTCTCTCAAGAAGGATAAACATTCTGGTTTCGCCCCAACCCTTTTGAAGCCGTTACCCTTCCTCAAAACCTGGGTCTATCAGCTCACGGCAACCAAACTTACTTCCTGATTTACACTGAAGGAAATACCCATAAAACAGAAGCAGGGAGTAGGGCACGTAGGAGCTCATGAAACTAGGTGCGATTAAAAACATGTAAATTTTCATCTTCACACACAGTTTAGTGAGTTCAGCAACCATGAAAACTAACTTTCAAAAGTGCTCTTATATAAAAAGTATAACACTCATATTCAATTGTAAGTTCAGGACAAATGTTGACTAAATTCTAAAAACTCTTGTTTTAAAAGAGTTTTACATGTGGGTAAAATGTAAAAACACCCCTTCAGATTACTGTAGACTGTTAAACCAAACAGGATAAAGAAATACAATCATATAAAAGAAGAATTCAATTCAGAACATCAATGAAGACAATTGTATCTTTTAATCTTGTATTGTCAATATACAATAACGGCGTTTTTCTGGCATCTGAAGGGTTAAAGTATTTGCAAAATAATAATATGACCCAGGTCAAAACACCGGGAGATAAGCCTCCTCCACACAGTCATGCATATTAATGCCCCTTACCCCATCTTCATATTCCTACATAGGGCTGTATAGAGTTACAGCGCACCACTATGAAATACAGTCACTCTGCGCTAATGCAAACACAGCTGTGCGCTACCATTTGTTCAAAGCTACGCAAAAGAACAGCGCAGCGACGCACAGCACTTCCTTGATTGTGCCTGTAACAGAACTTCCCTATGTGACTCCATCAGAATGCAGCGCCCTGCTATTGTATGGTTCAACGGTATTTAACACCCAACCCTCAAATCATTTTCCGCTTAAAACACTACACCCTCCACTTCCCTCTTACACCTGCTAAGGTTCTTAACAATATGATGAAGATTTCTAAAGTGACTACTACAATGGGCTGTGTCACTTATAAGCTTGTGATCGTCTCTGCACTTTGTCTAACATTTTTTCTGCTCTTTTAAGTCCAAAGGTCCTAACCAGACATTCTGATAAATGCCTTACCATAAACATACATGCAAATGGGAATGCAAAGTAACACCACTATACTGCATAGTCCTTCCCCATGATAGACGGAATATGTGATAAAAAATGTCAGAGCATACTGGCTTTTTCCCCCTAACAATTTTTTTTTGCCCCCCTTTCTGGGGCATTTCGGGGCCAGTAATACAATGGACTTCAATACGACATTTATTTTTTACAATAATAAGAAAGGAAAGAAATGTGTTTGAGGCACTGAGATGCGCACAGTCTGTTTGTAATATCAAGGCTCGTTCATTTCAGTGTCTTGTTAATGTTTAATGTTGAATTAATCAGACAGAATTTTGGAGGATATTTTTATTTGCCCCTGTAAAATGTTTTTGGAGGCCATTTTATATCCATTTTCAGGGGCGTTCTGGCACAATTACCCCAGCTTAATTCCAACCTGGAGCAGAGGGATCGCTCCATACTTTGGCATTCCAACAATGTAACATGTACAACTGTACATGTATGAGAGGGCTGGGGGCTGGGGGCTGGGGGCTGGGGGCTGCAACCTAGTAATAGAGGCAATCTAGTGACTGCCAGGAGAAGGAGAAAGAGAGAGGGGGGGGGAGAAAGACAGAGTGAGAGAAGCAGGGGGGAGGGGATACCAGGACTCTCCATCAGAAACACCAGCCCATCCCCCACATACACACCACCACCAGGAAAAAAAAATTAGAGTAGTGACAGAGAAGGAAATGGAGAGGTAGGGTGGGAGAACTGGAACCCTCTTTCTGCAAAAACAGGTACAAGGCAGACCCACTGGCTTTACCACAGTTTTAAAAGAGCTGCCCTACATTCTGCTATGGTTTTTGTGTGAGAGTGTGTGTGCGCGTGTGTGTGTGTGTGTGTCTGTGTATGAGGAAAATGGAGGGAAAAGACGAATCGATACATGTACTTGTGTGCATTTTCTAGGAGGAGGTGTCAAAGCTTGTTAGTGAGCGTTAGCTCAGGCGACTGGACAATTTTCCCTCAGACGGGCCATCTAATTGACAAAAATCCGGAGATAATCGCATGATGAGAAGATTTTTGCAATTAGATGCCTTTGAAAGCCAAAACAATGGAGAATATTATACTCCTCTATTCTGTGGGTGCTTCAAGCACATTAGCAGATCTTTTTTTTTGGTAAGCTTTATAGAAATACATGACCTCACAAAACATACTACTGTGTTCTCAAAAATGCGAGTACTTTATAATGTGTAGGTGTCATTTAACATATTTGGCTGTGCTTGCTTAGATACATTTTTTTTTGGTTACTCGCTTCATGCAAACAAAAACTGGTTCCAAATAAATCTCTAGTTTTTCCTGGGCAGCAATATGTACATTGGTGGATACGCCCCAAGAGAATGTTTACTCTTCTTGCTTTGCCAGTTTTTCTCCCCCATAACCACACGATCTTCAGACCATGTTAAACAATGTGAGCAGTCTAAGTATTTGGAAAGGAATTCGGATCTTTAGACGCTTGGTAGTTTCACACATTCTTATACCAGGGTTTGGTGACTCACATATATTCAATCATAGAGGTAAATCCAGTTAAGCGTATAGTAGTGTGTGTATGTGTGTGTGTGCGTGTGTGTGCACGCGCACATGGTTTACTGCACACATCAGGGAGGGAAATTAACTTTTTAAAATGTGAACATCTACCAGCCACTAACAGATAAATGTTCAAATTCACTAACCACTCGATAGTAAATCATTATTTTGCATCTGAAATCTACCAGCCACTTTCATATTTTACCAGCATTTGGCTGGATGCTAATGCTTATTTCCCACCCTGGAACACATATGTGTGCCCATGCATGCATTTTTGTTTGAGTGCGGCTGCGTCTGAGTGTGCGTACATGTTTGCGTGTATGCGTGTGTGGGTATTTGCATTTTTGTTTGTGTGTATGTGTGTGCGTACATTTGTGAGTGAGTAGAAGGGAGGGGGAGGGAGGTGGGAGCGTACTCCCAAAGGGGCTTGATGTGGGAGGGGGAGAAGATGGAGGAAGGAGACTCTGAAGAAGAATGGAAAAATCCTGCCTGAGGAGGAGGAGGGAGAAAGAGAGACAGAGACACAGAGAAGCAAGAGGAAGACCTCTACAGAATCTGACGTTAGCTGTTTCATACACAGATGCCTCTGAACTACACTGTAACTTTTCCCACAAGAGATTCCACAAAAAAAAAAAAATCCCTCCTTGGTTTCAGTTAAATGTTAATGAAGAAATGCATTGTGGGTAACATTTAGGCTAATTAGCTTTAGGCTAATTAGCCATGTCAAATGGAAAAAAATGGCTGTTAATGAAATGGCAAAATCTGGTGCTTAACTGTGCCTAACAACCATGGTGAGTCATAGCTGGAAGTGAACGCAGACATAGATTTCCTTAATGCGATGGATTCACGTTTAATATTGTGATTGACGATCCCAGTTTGCTTTGTTTTAGTAAATGGACGTTGCAAGGGCTTCATTATTTTAACAGAGGCTGAATGCTTCCCTGTTCCTTGAAAGCTTCAAGGAGCTTGGTTTCCATGACAATGTAACAAATGGCTGCCAATCATCTGAGGGAAATATGCATAACAGTTTTTGTGGCTTTGCAGTGGTTGCTCAACATTGTGTAACATGAAGTAAAACAAGGTATCGGTAAGAGTACGTACCCTCCTTCCTCAGGGTCTGACCCGATCGGTCGATTCACAGTATCATGACCTTTTTACACTCACAGGACGATCAACCAATTATTGTAACTTACACTTTGGGGTTCACCCACACATACTCAGTTAACCAGTTAACAAGCACTAGGAGAAAACCAGCTAGGCAAAATCTCACTCAGGCTGTGACTGCAAGCTGCATAACCTCTTTCTGCTGCTTAACTCATCTTTATAGCGTACTGGGGCTATGATATTCTAATATATTCTCATAGCTCTGCACGGAAATGTAGGATAACATTCACATTAATGTGAGCTATCTTTTTAATCTCCAAACTCTCTTCTCTCTCTCTCTCTCTGTTTGTACGGTACCCTCACGTACTGCCTAACCCAGGAACAAGTTCCGGTTTCCTGCTGAGAGTCAAGTCCACAAATATTGAATTCTAACCAGGCATCCACATGTGCAGTCCATTCCTTATGTTTTCACAATTCCAGTAACTCCAGTGCACGTCTTTCATTGCCTGGATCACTAAGGGTATTAGGAGTTTCATGCACATTTCCACTGATGTATACACAAGTTGTTTTTAGCATATTCCTCAAACCACGTAATTTTAACTCGCTGGCCCAAATACTTCACATTTAAGTTGCTGACAGAGAACTGGGTTGCAAATGCTTTCCCACTGATTACATATCATATTGTAAAATGCTAATTTTGTTTTGTTACTGCTGTGGGGTTTTACAAACTCTCTGTGACTATAATTAGTTGTCTTTTCCCCCTCGCTGTCAATTATTTTTCCTTCCTGTTTTTCTATCACGTTGTTCAATTGTATTGTTATTGTTTTGTTTGTTGAAAGTAATTTCATTTTACATGATTAAATTAAATGTTGGTTGTTCCATTTAATTGAAATTTGAAACTCCCCCCTGTGTTATTACTATTCTTGATTCCAATCTCTGTCATCTTGCTTTATTTTGTCCTCATTACAATGCATTTTATGATTCTGCCAACATCTTTCGAGCATTGTTTATCTGTACTGTTGACAAGAAAAAAAATACCTTTTCACCTTCTATGTTAGATGTTTATCATCTTTTTGCAAGCAATTTTCTGTTTGCTTCACTAAAGCAAGCTGCAAAATGGGATGTTACATCTACAAGGTTGAATGTGATAGTGTGACTTTGTCACATTTTTCCTATTTTAGGGAAAACAATGAATTCAGATGGATTTGTGTATGTGTAAAGTAGAAATCAGAGGCCTCTAAGAAAAACAAAAGATGATTTCCTCAGTACAGTCACAGGTCAGTGTAGAGATTAATTAGCAGTGTGCATCTATACTCACATGCATCTTAAAGCCGCAATTTTGCGTATTTGGTGCTTGATATTTGCTAATTTACCCTGCAGAATTATGAGTTAACACTATAAGGGTAAAACATATAGAACAGTTTCTTTAGCCCAGTTAAACTTAAACATTCATGATAAACACACAAAAAAGTCACTGTGTAAAAAATGGACCACGTTGAACTTGACTAAACAGTTCTTGCTCCTGTTTATATATACAGATCCTATAAAAATACAAGCAGCTACCCCTCCCCCCCCAAAAAAAATTGAATTTGAATAAATAAATGTATGAATGAATGAAGTTGACAAAAATAAATTGATAAATTAATTAGTGATCCTGCATGGTTAAACAAAACACGTTCATATCGTTGTTCCTACACCCATTACCCTTTTTTTCCCCCACCAGATCACATGATGCACCATTTTCTGGGTCCCACCCCCAAATATTCTTTGTCTCTGGCACCCAGCAGGAGGTGGTGGTTCCAAATTCGTAACCTTTAAGGTTGCTGCTGTAGCACGTGCTCAGTGCACCCCTGCTACTGGCTAGCGCATTGCTAGCGTACTCAGCCTGACAAATGTCGAAAGCTGGTACAGAATGACTGTCAGTGCACTCTCTCGTAGGGTTACGGGACCCGTCTCCCACGGCAACAGCTACAAATGTACACTATCTGTGTAACAACGTTGAGGACTGCATACGTTTCTGACATTAGTAGCGTGAAGGTTGTTTCAAACCCACGGCTGGAATATAATGGAATTGTAAGAAAACAGGAATGTGGACGTATGAGCATGTTTGTCTGTCTCTTTCTTTCTCACCTTTTCTCTCTCTCTCCCACTGCTTCTCTCTGTATCTCTTTCTTTCTTTCTATCTCTCTCTCTCTGTCTTTCTTTCTGTTCCTCCCTCTCTCTGTTTGTGCAAGGCAGAGGTCTACGACGCCAGGCTCCCAAACAGGCCAAACCTAATATTTGAATAACACTAGGTTCCTATTACCAAGACGGCTTAGTTATAAATAGACACGACCCCTCCTTTACCCATTGGCCTCTCATATGCAGTTATCCAGTCACTAGCTCACCAGTTATCCCGACACAGATTAGGTCACTGGCTGTTTTCAGGGCATATAATCTGGATAACAGCATGCCCTTCCAAACAGATTCGGAGTCTTAGGAGTTTCCTCCACTGCAGACACCTTGAGTTGACCTGAGCCAGGTCATGTAGGGTTAGTACTACTGATCCAAGATCAGGCTTGGCCACTCAACGTTCTAACTTCATCAACAATACGATGAAATGCCAAACTGACCTGGGATCAGTGCTCATATTCAGAAAGCGTCTGAAAATAGGAGGGGTGGCTCCTTCTAGGCTCAGGTGTCTCCTATCTACATCCCAGCCTTATCCATTATGAATTAAAATGAAAACTGATCCTAGATCAGCACACCACTGAGTCAATTTATGAATTAAATCTCACTTAGCTTCGCCAACCCTCTCCAGCTGTTTACCTCACAATATTCCCTTTTCCATCTCAGTTTTGATAAAGTATGAAATACATCCGTTCTCATCAGGACATGATAAGAGTCCCAGAAGAGTTTCATTCTATCGCTGGGTAATTCACTGGTTCCTCTAAGGTGCATTATGGTAACAGACTCTGCTAACCTGCATGCCCTTGATGTGAACGATGTATATTTTATCAGATCCCGGACTGATGTGAGATGCTTTCAAAACCAGACTAAGACTGAATGGAGCTGGTCTCCCGGAGCTAACCCACAGGCTGCAGGTGTGATTCTCAGGTAAGGCACTGGTGTTGTACGCTTGAACAAAAGGTACTTAATCCGAACTGCTTCAGTAAAACATCCAGCTGTATAAATGGATGGTGTGCAAAAACGTACACTGCGTATGTCGTTCTGGGTGAGAGCATCTGCTAGATGCCTGCAACGTGATGCAAGAATCCAGCTGAATGCTGAAGGCAGCTGAAGGGTACAGTTTTAAACCTCTATGGGGCGGTAGTCTCGGATGCTTTCTGGTTTGTGTTCCTGCTATTTCTCTGGCTCGGGGTGGGGGGGACTGGAAATGCTTTTTATATCACGATTCCTTTTTATTTGAATAAAACTTACTGCCAATTGACTCTTTGATGGGGGGGAAAAAAAATAAACCCCTGTACATTCCAGTGACCAGATGCCTACTGTTTGACTAAGTGAACAGATGCCAACAGATGCATTTTCTGGGATGTGCGTGATACGTTTATTTGATTTCAGCTGAGCCTTGGTGGAATGGCATTGACGTCGACTGGAGTATCCGGACCGAGAAAACAAGGGGCGCAGGGAGGGGATGGGCACCGAGTTGGTGAATGTGCGCAGAACGACCGAAACCAGTACAACATAAAGCTGCATCATCGTCCTTGCAACAGCTTGCAGTATTAACGTTATCTTTAGGTTTATACAACTGTGAGCATGAATACACAGACAGAACATTGAAATACATTAATGTTCACAACTGGGTCAAAGTACCTGCTGTTGGAACTTTTCTTGCTTTTGTTTTTTCGTTTCAGGCTGTCCCTTTCTTTGCTGTTGCTGTATGGTAACATGGAAGCGTAGCCGTGTTCTGCTTCTGCAAATGATGAGAAGGGGAAAAAAAAAACATTTTACACCTGTGACTCAGTGAGGATGGATTGGTACGCATGAAACAATGGCTAGAAAAAGAAGAAGGCAAATCAGCGTGTTCATGTGATACACTGCTGTCATGAATTAAAAGGTGCACGCAGAATCCGTGTCTGCCATGTGTGCATGTGTATTACGAACGGAGGGACTGATTCAATGTGAGAATCCATCGCTCTCAGTTCAATGATGTCATCTGAACTCGAGTAAACCCGTTACCCCGCCAAACCACAACAGTGAGAAGGGAGGGGGGATGCGCTAGGACAGACCCGATCATGTACGAAATCCAATGAAAACTAGCTAGTAAAAGAATCTAGTGAATATCTTGAAACTAGCATGCACATGCATCCAAATTAGTCTGTACAAAAGCGTTTGGTTGGTACCTGTCATTTACACTGAGGACTGTACGTAAAATAGTTAAACGTGCAAACAGTTGTTTTGGTAGCAGTGTGCGCTTCAGAAAATTATGACAACGTTGCTTGGCTGTCGATCCACATACCGCTGCGTCCTCTCAAATTTAGATGCAAGCAAGCGCTATTCTTACATGATATCAGTGCAAAATAATGCAACATGTAGCACCACAAATTACGAATAAATATGTTTGCTGAAATCAATGCAATGTTTTCCAACTGGTTTGATGCATTTGTAAGCGCCTTTGGTCAGGAAATGCGGATGCATTTGGTAGTTCTGCACACAACTGTAAAATATTAATAATTATGATGATTATTATAACTTACCTCTTTCTCTGCGTTCAAGGTATTCAGCTGCTTCGATCAACATCTGCACCATTCCGACCGCCGCCATTTTCCACAATAACACCGATAAAATTACAATCCGGGTCAGAAATGAATAGGAACCTGACGCGTTGTTGTATACTTTTACTACTGTATCAGGTCTTCCAGTGGAAATGACAATTAGCAATGCACTTTTTTGTTTCCTTTCTTTCGTGTACGCCGTGACAAAAACGTCGAGCGTGGTAGTTGAGCTGCTTTATTTATTTATTTAACAAGCCAGCTAGATTGTTTTTGTTGTTCTGGAAAACAAACCCTGGGTAAACAAAATATTGGTGTTAGCTACCTGGCTGATAAATACTATTTAACAAGTAGTTAGTAAGCTATCTATTTGAATCGAGCTGGTAAATATTGTCCTAATATCCTCTAGTTTGGTAGCAAACGTTACCTGCAGCTTCTTAGAACCACAGCTAACTAGGTAGTAAGCTCCCAATAACAACCTTCTCTGTGCAAAATAGGTGCAAACTAGCTAGGATCTATACTGGGGAACCTCAGAATCAACTGCTAGCAATTCAAGTTGTCGAGCAGTATAGCACCAACGTTACGTTAGCTCTTTTCTGTCAAGTTATCTCCGTTTGATTACTAGCTAACTAGATAGCTAGATAACTGATAAAAAAATAAATAAAAACCGCTTGTTAAAATATTGCGAGCTAGTTATCTAGCTATATTTTTAAGTTACACAGTAACTAAAGGCATACGCTAGCTGACGTTAGCTATGTTTAAAATGGTCCTGACAGACAAACAGCGTCCAGAAAGCTGAAGAGCTAGTTGTTAAAAATGTTTAGCAATGTCCTCATCTAAAACATTACAGAAACGCTAACTAGCAACTAACTATAAAAGCAAACGTCGGCCTCTTTAAATTAAAATAAACTAGTTAAATTACCGAGCTAGTCAGTTTGTCAGTTAAATGGCTAGCTGGCCAGCTTGTTACGCGAGACTCGCAGCTGAACTCCAACTGTACAGACTGGTGAGTGACAGCGACGAGAGCGGTTTGTTTATTAAAAAATGGCACAAAAAAACGTCGCTACCTACTGACGAACGTCGACCTAACCGGCACCAGTTACGCTCGCTCCTACTGTACTTCTGTGTTACCCTGTCAGTGTGAACTTTGCTGCGATTGGCGGAGCTACATAGTGCGCTGATTACGTATTGGACAGAAAAACTGTCAGTTTTCTCCAGAACAACAATATGGAATCGCTGTTGTCAAGTTGTCAAAGAGCAGAACACATGCAACTGGCAGTCATGTGACGCCATCTTGGATCTAAATGAACGTTTCTAAGGGTATTTTCGAGAGCTATTCCATGAGCCTTAATGGACACTGTTTCTGCTTTGAGCGTGCACATGTTCATCCTTCGTAATTACCATTGGCCCCTTCCATCCAAAGCCACGGTTAAGTCGGCCTTGATTGGTTACTACTGGAGAGGAGCCTCCGTGGTAACACCCCCATTTGTGGTAGGACACGCCCCATCCACATGGTGTTTTTTCCATGCTGTAGCCGAGGGTGGAAACCCCTGATTGGTCTGCGTGTATTCTCGCCTTGTTTTTAACGCTGTGATTGGCTGAATTCCTGCACTTCTCTTACAATTGGTCGGTTTCTTGTCCGTTTCGTTGCAATGCCCCACTTTCAATGAGGTAATCAGGAAATGTGTTGCAGACGACAAAATCGGAAAAATGTAAATCGTATATATCTTTACAACTAATGCTTATCAATTCGTTGTAATGTTAGGAGTTGGCTGTTATAAAACACCAAGATAATGAGACTGATAACCATCATTCAAATGCTTAACTCCACTATGTGGCATTTTAACCATGTTCCTCGTGTAAGCCAGGGATATACGTTATCCCCATTACACAAGGCATATTCAGGTACCAGAATTTGTACCAGATCATTAAATATGGGTGCGGCAGGTGAGTTATCATGGTACAGAATTTCTGTGCACACCTAGAGTGTAAGCAGAAAAATGAGGACTGGGTGATGATACAAAAATACATCTATTTCAAGAAGCAGGTGGCCACCTTCAAGACAATGACCAGGGAGAAGTGTGACAATCCTGTACTTTCCATGTCAATGTAACTGTGAACACTAATGTGTCAATTCTCCCATTTTCACCCTTCCACCCACATAAGGAGCCAGTGTCACCTGTAGCTTACAGTGGTTATGTACACTGTACGTTTTTGGGCAGCCCCATGACTGAAATGTGGTCATGAGTAAATTAATCTGAATGAGGAGAAAGGAGGAGAAACAATGGAAATGTAAATGTGTAGAGGAGCAGTCTGTGACCAGGAATGACCATGAGAAGAGAGGATTTTATCGAATGAAGACTACAACCTGCTGAGGGAAGCTTCTCCAATTAAAAAGCCGCTTGTCAATTTGGTTTTGAAATTCACCTTTATCATTTGGAATTTATGTGATGTTAAGTACATAACCTCTGCTGACTGACCCACAAACATCTACTCTTGGCAACAAATTGGACTCAGCTCATATGATCTTCAGAAAGACTGCACAAAAACATACATTTCGGAATGCATTGCAGAGGTAATGCAGGTATCCTGTTCACAGCTAGTTCCATATACTCCTACGTCACCTCCCTCTGCTTCCATCTTATGAGTATGGCAAGGAAAATCAGGACGTTTGGTGAAGTGGATCTTTAAGTCAGATATATTATGCAGTACAGTCTACTATTAACCTTTTTATGTATTTTTTGCCCTGCATCGTACTGAGTAGTGATAGATTGAGGTGTCATGAAAGAAAAATGGGCAGAGCTGCCATAAGCTGTTGGTGAAACACTGATATGAACCAATCATTTTGTTTTTCTGTGGCAAGTATGATCTTTTTGAATGGTTCCCACAAGCCAGTGATTGGCTGCTCATTGTAGCTCCACCCATTACAGAGTTCACAGAGCTCTCCCATCACTACTGTAAAGCACCTTCAGATTCAATAGGAATAAAAAGGGACAAGTCCACAGATTATTATTGCTGTAAAAAACGTAACCTTCACGGCCATCACATGGAAAACGTAGCAACCTACATGTATGAACATGTGCAATTCTACCTAAGATGTATGGGAGACTCCATAAACTTGTTTTAATCGATTTATTCAGTATTCGGTAAACCAATCTGGTACAAGACTGCAAAATAATACAACAAACACAATGTCCTCCATGTGTAAGAACTGCACTATGAGGATGAAGGGATAAAACACTCAGTAGCTGTTGATTTCAGGGTTAGATATCCATCTCTTCCTTCCCCCAGGCCCTAACTGAGAATGGACAGCAACATGGATCACACAAACATGTGACAAAAAGGAAGAAAACAGAAGGAAATCCAGTGATGTATCATGTTTCTCTTACAGATGGGAAGCAATGCCAAACTGGGAAAAATGGTGTCCAAGTATGAGGGCATGTCGAGGACTTTGCGACAAACGTCTTCCTCCCTAAATCTCCTCTTTCAAGCGATGAAATCCAAAGGTCTGTTGAAACCACCTTTCCTGTTCATGTATTGCCTGGGAGAAAAATAAAGAGGGAGAATATGATTACATCATTGTTTCCCTCCTCCTGAGCGCTATACATTACATCATCATCCACCAATGAGAAGGCCGATCTCCCGGCCAAAGAAACACCTGCTGAGGTGATTGGTCGTACTGTGATTGGCTGCTGTTCAAGATGACTCTGGAGGGTACCATGCAGTCTTGCATGCCTCAAAACACTGACACGCCACCAGGCGCTTGCGATTTTGTCTGTGGAGCTCTCAAAACCGCAGACGCAATCCAACTAAATTCCCATTAAATGTAGCCCAGGTGCGGTTCTGTGTTCGCTTATGATACCGTCAGTTTAAAACATGTATAAAACATGCAGAAAATAAGGGTGGGGGGTATGAACAGGGTATGCAGAAATGGAAAGTGCGATGGGAGGAGATCTGTATTGAGACAAATAAGTACGAAAAGCTGCCAGTAAAACCGGGGAACACCGCACAGGAAGTGGCTGCAGTGGGACTGAGTGAAGGTTAAAATGGGTATGTTACGCATTTATAGCAAGAACAGCTGTGATGTAAATACATTTTTACTAGAAGCACTTGTAGAGAAACAGATCTATTCTGGGGTGTACATAGGAAAGGTGTGAAGTCCTGCAGACCCAGCAATTGGTGCTTTGGTGAAAACCTCACCTGTACTTTCTCTTCTGGGACACATTGACTGCGTGGGCATTGACAGAGCCATCGGTCTTCTTCCCCTAGAATAAGAAAGACAGTGGGAGGGAAACAGGTCCGCACAGCTGAGAAAAAAACCCCATCCTAGTCCTCTGCTGCAAAGCTCAGGTTATTCAAGGGACTTGTCGCCACCTTGTGGTGGATTATATAATTGCAGGATATTACATTGTTAGTTGAAATGGGAGAGTTCAGATGGAGTTTAAGGAGTGTTTCAGACCCCCCACACTGCTCGTTCCTTTCATGTCAGCTATTTTTAGTTTAATACAACCCTTTCATCAAATGAATTTGGATGTGAATTACACTTTTCAGAGAGACAGGCATCAAGTGCTAAACAGAATGAAAGGCTTTTCGCTGGGGTAAAATGAGGACACGCAGGGAGACAGAAATCTCACCTTGGTGGTATCAAAGGTGGCAAATCCCATTATCTTCATCATCTCTATCTCCTCCTCTGTTTTTCCCTGGAGGTCCTCCTCTGAATGGTAAAATACATTACAATATTAGAACTATTCACACTCAGTATAATGTAATGTCAAAGCAAAACAACACAATTCAATGACACACCAGCAACACCAGACCCCCTGCTTCATTTCCAGCTGAAGTTGATCACCACAATAACGGCAAGTCTTTTGAACATGGGATTCATTGTGCTTCCACAAACCAATTTATGGCAACTATTTTCACTCAAACATATTTGTGGGGAAAATCTAATTGCAGACATTAAACTATTTGCATAGGGGAAAAGAGCAGGTTTTTAATTCAGTATTTTCCTGACCAACTTTAAATTTAATTTGCAAAAAATCAAGTGATCTAGTAAACAAATTGTTCATATCAATCGTTCATTGACCAGGCTATAATGTCGTAGCGAGCACACTGAGGCACTGTGGGCATCAGGCGGCAGAGCACACGGGGGGTACGCCCACAGGCGATCAGCACGAGGAAAACAGCTACATCGCTTCAAGATTCTGTCAGTGCAAGCACAGGGTCAGTCCAGTTCTGAGTGACCGAGCAACTAATACACAATGTCATGGAATACAGACGGTCTCAGAGTTACGATGGTCCGACTCATGATTTTTCGAATTTTCGATGATGTTGCGACAGCGTCACTTTCAGTGCAGCCTTTGCTAAATTACATGAGACAGTCAACACTTTATTATAAAAACAGGCTTTGTGTTAATGATTTTGCCCAACTGTTGGCTATTGTAAGTGTTCTAAGCACGTTTAAGGTAGGCTAGGTGTATTAAATGCATTTTCTGCTTATATTTTCCACTTATGATGGGTTTATCGGAACGCAACCCCATCGTAAGTTGGGGACCGTCTGTACTGACATTGATTAATTCATTTTAATTGACAATAAATATTACACACAACTCTTGCCATGCACAGACTGAGGCAATGTGCAAGACCATGGGTGGGTGTGTAAACAGCTACCAAAGACCAGCTGGTTATAATCTGCCATTTAGGAATTGCAGGGACATCACTGCGTCTCCAGGGGTAACCATGGAACTTTATGACCATTATCTGCTGCATCACCATTAAAGGTCCTAACAGGTATATAAAAACACCTGCATGTCTGACTTACCCAGTAACTTCACAAATGGCAATCTGAACTGAAAAATGGCCACAACAGCCCATGAGATAGTGATGGGAGAGTGAGATGTCATAAAACTGAATATAGGACAGAGAGGCACCTGAAGCTATCAGTGGCAAACTGATTTGAATCCATGATTACGTTCTTCTGTGCAGAGGACAATCTTTTATTGGTCCACGCAAGTCAATGACTGACTGCTCCACCCATTACAGGGTTCATGGATGCTCATTCTCCCATAACCACTTTGCGGATTCTTTTCAATGAACATTTTCAATTTCAATTGATTTCCCGACCTGGTTAAACAGGAGACTGAGTTAACCCCTGTCCGGATGGACGAGTGTGTGGAAATCCTTTCACAGTTCCTTATCCAAGCAGACACTAATGACACAAGGTAAAATAAGTCACATTATAATGTACAGGAGACAAACCTGATATCTGATGTTCCTTTGCAACCTTCTCCTTCACCTCTTTCTTCTCATCCTCCCTTCGGTCCTTCTGCCGTGAAGGTGAGAGAGAAGAGGAGCGATGGCGGCGCGGTGACCTAAGGGAGGTGTAGAAAGAGACGGAAGATGTAGATAACAAGCACAGGAGGGTAATCTCCTCAACCAGGCAGCTACCGTCACTAATTACAGGCTCACGTGACCCATCCCAATGTCTTTAGCGATATATCACATCCTGCATTATGAAAATGATGCTACACAATGATTCAACTCCAAACATGGACTTTTTAGGGAAATTACAAACATTTTAGCCACATTTCCTCCTGATATGATTTCCCACAATTCTCCAAGAACACTTTTGCATATATTACAGAGGTGGTGTAGCCATTCTGTTTGTAAAGTTATTGAGAAAATGTTGCCGTGCTATTTTTCCCACAAGTTCCACAAACTCCAGTGTCACCATTCTCAGCTTGTATTATATTGGTATTTTTTTTTAGCAAAATAAAGAAGCAAATTTGACCGGAGAAGGGCCTTTTTTTGTGCATGGTGAACAAGCACATGTTCATAGTACAGCAAAAGGTCCCATAGCTGAGTCCTAGCATTGCTGTTACTGGCTGTAGCACAGGGGTAAGACATGTAGACTTACTAATCAGTCTGATTGTGCTCTATAGTGACCTCATCTGGCTGGCCAATCAGCACCCACAGCCTGCCTGCACAGGTTACACATGAAGCGTCCTCCTTCAGCCAAGTGCCTGTGCAATCTTAACTGGTGGACTGCAGTGTGAAAAGAAGCAGCAGTTTGATATGACCTATGACCTATATGACGATGTTACCATGCTGACAGGATTTTGCAGAAATTAGCACAAATGCACACAAACTGGGTATTCCAAACTAGGAGAAAATAGGAATCAAAACTTAAATTATATGTAATAATCCTGCATTCCATGGAGAAACACATTCCAGAGTCCCGGTCAGGTGATCACGTGAACCATGTTTACATGATGACTGGGGGAAAGGGGTTCAACAAAGCTGGGTCAGGTACAACAAACATGTTTATAAACGCTTTACCTGATCACAACATTCAGTCTTTTACCTTGTCAGCCTATTATTATAGAACACAACAGGTTCTTCGGGCATGCTCCACTGTAACCTACCTGGAGCGGCGCCTGTGAGGAGAGCGCGAGCGGCTTCTCCGCCTGTCTCTGTCGCGCGACCTGGAGCGCTCCCGCTCCCTGCGCCTGCGCTCACGGTCCCTGGACGAGGAGCGAGAGCGACGCCTTTCTGCGAAAAATCGTGAGGGTAAAATTTTAAAACACTGCCATTAAACACGAATCAATAAATATGTAACCCACTAACAGAAATTGTAGAGTCTTGCTATTCTTTAGTGTTTGTGAGGTTGAAGAATTTATCAGGTTAGTATTGATCATGGTGCCTATCAGTACTGATCACACACATTCCACCACTTAGCACTGAGTAGTTGTGAAAACCCCACTTCAGCCAAAAGCTCATCTCTCTCTTGGCAGTCACCATTCCGAAGTCGGATGACTTGTTCGCTGAATCATGTGGTGACCTCTTCCTCTACTCAACAAGCGTTTACTTGCAGTTGGACAATGTATTCAGAAAAGGCTTGCAAAAACATAGATTTCAAATGCCAAAGTAAGTTACTTAGGCTACTTTATATAGCATACTTCAATTGCATCTAGTGTCCGTTACTATATTAGCTATTAAGTATTTCCACTTTTGTCAAGCACATACGTAGCTTGGAGAATAAACCTGGGTCGAGAATCGCCGTTCACCATTGGTACCATAACTAAGATAATTATTGCTGGAAGGCTTGTGATAGTACTTTAGTCGTTTAAAATTCCAGTACTGATAGCTTGTGTACACATTAAATATGGCAACAAACCAGTTAAATGTCATTACTGGATGCAGAGATTTGGCTGTAATATAAATTAATAGACTATGGAATACTACTGGGCCAATATTTGGAAATTGCTTAGCTAGTCACTGTTTACAAATCAGTACCCTGAAAACCTATAGCATTAACTGGCTAGCCAGCTGTATATTGTAAGCCGCACTATCTCAGCTTTAGCTCCATTCAAAACTTCAGTGTGGGCACCTCAAACATGGATTTATTGTTTTTAATCGAAATATGACAGATGAGCAGAGCCTACTTGTTACTTTTTACTTAGATAACAATACATGCCTTTAAATAGCAAGCAAACGCTACATTGTATGTCCGCTATGTAAGCAATTGTTGTATCAGTCAATTCTATCAAAGCCTCTAACTAGACAGCTTGCTGGATAGCCAGCGATGACTTGGTTTTATTTAAAACATCAGTATTGCTGACTTATAGAACAATGCTCATTTACAGGCCCGTTAATTCTTGATTACCTACCGCTTGGCAAGCTAACTATAACAGTTAGCTGATACCAACGTTCGCTATACGTTGAGGCAAAGAGCAAGAGGCAACTACTGCTGCTAATGTATCTCGCTAACGTTCATACAACAAACCTCTTCTTGGCGGCGACCTGCTCCTGCTTCGACCCATTCGCTCTTTGAAAAGAAGTTCAGATGAGTATTCACTGAAAGTAAAACAGCAACAATTTAGTAAGCGTAAAGAGCGAATTGTCTAGATGGGTATCCCTGTTATCTATCAGGAACAATGTTACTGAAACACTACGTAGTGTATTCTACAGGTCCGTCCGTGTGGAAACATCTTTCGTTCATTGGGTTCCGGCCATTGCTTGCATTTGACCACCGATTTTACATTTATATGACTGGTATGTGTACTTCTGCAAACCCCTGTACCCGTTTTTTTTACATAATTGGCAGCATGTCTCTTACCTTAAGCTTTGTTTCATTTTGTACAAATGTGATCATAATTGTTGTCTCATGCCATACCTCTTGTTCTGTACTGTTCTCTGCAAAGCACTAACGTGCGATAATTGCAGTACTGGCCCCAGATAGATAAAACAGCTGCATCAAATTATCGCTCAGTGGAAAAAAATCTACTCTAGACAAAACATATTTTTGCTCAATTTTGCAAATTTTGTTTCTTTTAAAAATGTTGGGATTAAACATGGGCCCTGTACACAGGCAGGCTCTGAGAGCCCCTCCACTCTTCATAGAAGCAAAAAATTCCCAGTTTTTCTGTGGGCCCCTTCAAATTCTTGCGCCCTGTATACTTAGCACCCTTTTTCCCCTGGTGCTACACCCCTGACTGTTACCATCTCATTTATTAATCACAGGCCTTTTCTGACACTTCCTGTGACATGTGTAAGCCATCCTTGGGCTATTACCTGATCAGGCGCTTGTCAATCGTCCTTTTATATGGCATTCAATGGTAAATGAAAACCCTTCTGCTCAAGCTAAACATCTCTGATCATCTACCACAGATTCCTGCGCAGCTCACAGACTTAAAAAACAAAGGAGAGAGAGAAACAATCTGTCTCTCTTGGTATAAGATATTTATTTAAAAATGGGCAGATCCTGTCCTCTTCATCCAGTCCTTCAGCTCTGAAAGAGGAAGTGTAGGTGAAGACAGATTCCCAGCACAACACGTTTAAGGCTTATCAGGGAAGCTCAATGAACGTGAGGTATAGCACATGTTGCTTGCACACATTTGTTATGTTGAATGATTTTGGCTCAGAATGAGAGTCTTTGTCATGCTTGAGCATCTTAAGTTGTGATGGCTACAGTTTTCTCCTAGCAAATGAGGAAAGCATATTTTCATAGACTTACCAGGTCTCCATTCTGCTAACCTGAATTGAAAAACTGCCTCATTCATGCGGAGTCGCACATCTCAGGGTGGATACCTGTCTCTACTGCCACCCTGTGGTGGAATGAACTTCTCTCTGATGTCAGAACAACAGAACCAAAGGCTATCTTCCAACTATTATATCTTGGAGTAGCATAGCCAATCTCTGTCTGAACTTAGCGATGCTGCATATATACTTGCAGGTCTGGGAATGTTCTTGGCCAGGGTCTGGCTCTATTGCTTACATAATCAGGCGGATGCACTTATGTTCTCCCACTCTGTAAGAGCGCCCGCAAAATGAATGTAATGTAATGTAATACTTAATGCGTAGTGCACCTTGCAGCTCCAGCCCGTTTCACTTCAGTCAGTGATCTCTCCAAGCACCACTCTCTTCTGCTTTCCTCAGCTGGGATAATGGCCTCCGTTGTGGCAGGAAATGCATCTCGGAATGAGGACTCCTCATTTCTCACTGCGCTGTTTTCCCCAGATTAAAAAAAAAAAAGCAAAAAAACAAAAACAGACACATTCACAGGCCAGATCACTGCACTTGTTGCCATGGAAACAGTCGATCTGTATGCCGTTGTTTTGGTGTGGATGATTTGGTCTTCATTCGGTAACATTCTAGAACCATTTTTTCATGTTTCTTTCTAAAACACACTCATCTCATTTCAGCCCACTCTTGCAGTTTTGAACTGCACTCAAAACAATTTTTTTCTGTGAATAGGGACAAAACTCATATGTTCATGTATTGCACTCTTTTTTTATAGATTCCATTGATGACAAAACTGTTTTTTTACAGATTCAAAACTATGTAAGATTATGCAAATACAAAAATGATCCTCTTTTCTTGCAATCAGAATTACTGTTACCAGCGTCCCTCATTCTTCCTAATTTTCATTCAGTGGTCATTTCATTGAATCATTTCCATTGAAGAATCATTTCCATTGAAGAATGCTTGAATTTTAATATGACTCATGCAAGAATTTTGTTTAAAAAGCAGTGCTGTAGGCAGCAGCTGGGTGGATCATCTTGTTAAGGCACTGCTGCAGTGTGCATGTAGTCTGGACTATGCCTGAGCCGACTGTGGGGGCCTGCGGTGGTGCAACTGTAAAGTCTTTAATGAAGCCCAGAGAAAATCAGCCAAAGAAGAGATTCATATTGAATTGGTCTTTAATGACTGGTGCACTGCTAACCTAACAGTTTTTGTTTGTTCACCTCTGCATTCTAATAAGAAATTACATTCAATTAAAAACCAGCAAATATACACACAGAATAACATTTAAATAATGGAAACTAATATGAATTACAACTGTAAGGAGGTCTTCTTGTGTACACATAGATTTCATTTAAAAGAAAACAAGACGAGAGGAACGCTCAGTGCCTTTCAGAGTTGGGTTCGACTGCATCCACAAGCTACAAGAAAGAATTTTCTTTTCCGCTCTGTTTTTCTTGTACATCAATCATTAGTGGCATTGCTAGCTGTTCGCTTGCTTTTTTTTTTTTTTTTGCTATTCCATTGTTTATATAGCATTTCATTATTGTTTAATTAGATATTCCCTGATGTTCAAAATCAAATGAGAAGATGTAGCGGAACAGAAGTGAAAAGAAGACGTTTTTGATTATTATCAACGGAAAGCATTTGCAAATTATGCTATTTACATCTGTGCACACTCAACAGCTGACAAATAAAAATAATAATCAGTGAAAAAGAGGAATGCTCATAGAATGATTTCTCCCCGTTACATTTTGCAATAGTTATGTGGTTACTATACACATACATGGAATTTGTTCGATGAATATGCGCGCAAATATGTGTTGCTGTGGACCACCTTCACCAGAGAAACGCACAAGTTGTATTGAAACAGTGTTTGCTTTTTTTTTGGGTCACAAAAACAAGTAGCAGTAATAATTGAGTAAATAAAAAAAAAGGCCAGATAGGAGCACTGGGTGGGTATATATATAGAGGTGAGAGGATAAGATGAAGCACAGAGTTCTCAGCAGAGAGGGACAGATGTGAGCGAGTGTGTGGATAAATAGGACGATGCTGTGTGTGTGTGTGTGCGTGTGTGTGTGTGCGCAGGTACGATGCTGCGCCACCCTTCTGTAAGTTCAAGCCTCCACTTTCTCCACTTTCTCCTTCTGCTTCTTGCTCTTCTTCAGGAAAGAGGGGGCTTTGAACTTCTTCTTCTTTTTGGAGGGGGACTTTGAGGGCGAGCCCTCGGGGGTTTGGCCGGTTTTGGCGGGTGGGGCAGAGGGGGGGGCCGCGGGGGGCAGGGGTGGTGTCTGCGGTCGATAGAGCCTTCATGCCCTTCTCTAGCTCCTCCTCCTGCTGCTTCAGGTCCTCCTCCTTCCCATTCTGCACCACAGCTTTCTCTGTGTCCTTGGCTTCGGTCGCGTTTGTCTCATCTAGTAGGAAGTGGGGGCAGAATTTGCACAACAGGTGGTGAAACAAAAAACAAACAGAAGCATAACATAAATTGACAAAAAAAAATCACAAAAACTGCAAAAATACACTAACCGTCCTTTTACAATGCACAGTAACATGTTAACATGTTCAGTTTTAAATTAACTCTGGTAACAGTATATTTTACACTGAGAGAGTTAACATGAGCCAGTCCTACTGAACTCATATGAACTCTGTCAGAGTTAAATCAACACTGGCAATTGACACTGTGTAGCACCCAACATGCTGCTTTCATTAATTAGCGTATAATGGGTATAGCGTCTGACAGGTTCTCAGTACTTACTAGTGAGACAAGATTTCAGTACCAGAGGACATCCCTATCAGACAGTTCAGAGAGACGCAGACACAGACAGACAGACAGAGAGACAGAGGGAGAGAGACACAGTTGTGGAGACAGATGGAGACCACAACACAGTGCTGAGATGCGACACTTCAACAACAACAGCTACACACAAACAGGCAATCACAAAACACACACCCCATGTTACACTGATGTTCTGCTGGTCTGAATCCCTGGGATTCAAACAGAAATGTCCTCTTTCAGATTGGCACTGACAGTAAGATATCAGTACTTACAGTACAATTATTTTCTCACATTTATCTGTAAGGTCTCTACATATATATGTAACGACCCTGAATACCATATAGGTGTGAATCAGATCACCGCACAACACCAGTGAATTGACACAGAACCTGACAGCACACAGCAACACATCTACTGCAGCTTGTCAATAGATGGCGCTCTAAATGGCATCATTGATATTGTGAGTAACAGGTGCTGCCATTGGCTATGTTTCCATCCGCCTGTGAAGCCAATTTCTAAACTTAGTTAGCGAATTTTGCTGGTCAAGGTGCATTTCCATCAAAACTGGCCTAAAATGAAAAAGAAAATCTGATTGTCGGCTGATTTTAATTATTTTACAGGATGATAGCAGAAATAACTTATCAAAGTCACATGACTTCAAACCTGTTTGATATTTCATTATTACTCAGCAAATAATATTTCAGTTGCAATTTAATACATTACCAAAAAATGATGCACCTATAGTAAAAATTATATTTTTTATCCAACGTTGATTAGATTTGATTAATATTCACTGTTTCCAACAAACTTTTTTTATTTTAAAAAGACTTAATTCCCACAGAAACACTTGGATGGAAACATGGCTACCGCTGAGCCAGACAGGAACGGAGGACAAAAAAAGAATAAAGGGCGTTGCAGGCGCGGCACTACGTGTGTGTGCCCCGTGCATGTTGGAGTTTGAGCATGCTCAGACGCGTGGGTCACCGGGGGGTCGTGCCTCACCTGAGGGAGGGGGGTTAGTGGGGGAGGGGCACTTAGTGGGGGAGTTGGCAGGGGGAGTCCCCTTCTCATTGGCCAGCTCCTCCCCACCTGACACAGAGACAAAGAGGAAATAGAAACACAGAGGGATAGTGTGGGGGTGGGGTTAGTGAAGGTGCGTGGGGATGTTGTAAGGAGCGAGACATGAGACTGGGCGGGATTAAAAGGCTGTTTAAATCACATGTGAGAACGAGTTACTCAAGTCAGTTAGTGTGAACCGCTCAATGAGTGATGGGGAACTGTGAGAGAATGAGTGAGTGTTGAGTTAATGAGAGATGAATCAGTAAGGGTGAATGTTGAGTTAGTGAGTGAGTGACCGAGTACTGAGTTAGTGAGAGGTGAATCAGTATGAGTGAGTGAGTGAGAGAGTGTTGAGTTAGTGAAAAGTGAATCAGAATGAGTGCGTAAGTGAGAGAGTGAGTGTTGAGTTAGTGAGGAGTGAATCTGTAAGAGTGAGTATTGAGTTAGAGGTGAATCAGTATGAGTGATTGAGTGTTGAGTTAATCAGAGGTGAATCAGTAAGATGGGTGTTGAGTTAATGGGAGATGAACCAGAAGGAGTTGGTGGTGATTCGTTAGTGTGAAAAGCGGCATGCAGCTAAGCGCAGCTGCAGATGTACCATCATCCAGGCCCAGCTGCTGTTTCCGCTGCACTTCCTGTCTGTATTCCTCCAGCTCCTGGTCCGTCAGCTGGTTAAAGGGGTTCGGGGGCTCCGGCTCCGGGAGGGGCAGGTTTGGGAAAACCCCCCCGGGGCCATTTTCACCCACCTGGGCATTCTCTGGGGACTGGGGACATACATACATGAAATGAGTTCTCAATGATGCAAAAAATATTTATATATTACTATATTCATTTATAGCATATTATCTATGACTGGAAATATTTATAATTATCACACATAATGTTTTTAATTTATACAAAGCCCTCAGATACAAGAGCGTGCATGCCATTCTATAAATAATGTCATTATTATTTGATTATTAAAAGTTATCTGCAGGAGCGGGATCTTCATAAAATGTGATGAGCTGCTTGTGGGTGGACGCGTGTGGATACGGCGTGATTGTGACTGTCTGATTTTTGGGGCGCACGGTACCGGCGGAGTCTTCTCTGATATCACACTGGCCAGTAACTGGGACTGAGGTCCAGCAGTCTTCATGTCCTGGCGGTTCTGTTCTCTGATCTGAGACGGAGAGCACAGGATGGAGAGATGAAAAGAGGCCATTGCATTTTGGAGCCGTTTTTAAGGGCTGCTCCAAATAGATGCTGTGCAAAAAGGTGGATAAATGAGGAACAGCAGGAAAATGCAAAGCAGGGGATCCTACACAGGTGTGGCTCATTTATACATTCAACACCCAGCATCCCAACACCCATGGGATTTTAAACCTGACACCATTTTGTTAAACGCTTTCCTTTTTTTACACTAGAGTTTGAAACTCAAGGCACGTGTGAAATGAAGCTTTAAAGCTCCTGTTGTTTTTGAATGAAATGCCAGTCATTAACTCTGAGGTGCTTATTATCTGAGGTTCTACTGAGTACCATTGGCAGATCATATTTGTGCAATACAATACATGCTAGTATAGTCCAAAAAGTGGGTCTGCTTAGTGTCCACACAAGTGATGGCGTGACATCATGACACAAATATGGGTGGAGCTACAATTATCTGTCAATCGCTGACCTGTTTCAGCCAATCAAAAGGTTTTGCCCTTCATTAGAAAACACCATGATTGGTTTAAATCAGTGAGTTACTGGTAGGATACAAGAGCTCCGCCCATTCTAACATCTAACGTCACACTAATGACACAAAACTCAATCGTGCTGGCCTCTGTCTGTACCTTGTTCCGCGTCTCCAGCACCTCTTGTGGGTTGGTAAAGAGAGGGACAAACTGGTTCGGGTTCTCGATCTTGATGGCCGTGCCGCTGCCCTGTGTGACTTCCTCTGTCTTCATCCACTGAAAACCAGACAGGAAGGCGTTGGTGTTCAGCAGCTTTTCACTGAATCATTTTGAACTTCAATTACAAAAATACAAAATATATGTCCTATTATACCATTCTGTCATACATTTATGACGTACAGTGATGAACACTGGCTGGTATTCAAGTGACTTTTGTCCTTAACTTCAACTTAAAATTGATTAAAAGTGTTTTTATTTTCTCTACAAGAACAGTTTAGGGACAGAATTGTCATGCCTGCTGAACTCATGTAACTGTGTCGGTAAAAATAAAATTGAACACTTTAAAAGTGAGCTCAAGTTAAGGACAGCTGTTGACAGAATCTCGGCCTTTGTGTAAAATTGTAGGTCTTCTACAATTCTGGGATACAAGTGCTGTACAGACAAAAATACTGTATATCATTATAATTATTTGAAATACCATAGCTCTTTAGATTCCATCAACACTCCTGAAGATTACCGACAATTTTATGGGACACATCCTTCTCAGTCACATCAGAACTAAATTTTTCTTTTGAATAATTGTATTTTTCAGTAACATGATTCCATAAAAATTCTGCAGCATTATTTTCATATTTGCCAAGCATCATAAAAGTTAACAGTATATCAGCTTCTCGTCTGACCCTGGTCAGGTGTACAGTATGGTCTACAGTACAATACAGGGGTCTTAGTAACCTCAGCAAAAGGCTGGAGGAAAATAAGGTTAGTGCACAATTCGGCCACCAGAGGGCAGAAGCACAGCTCTGGGGAGCGGGATTTCCCCTGCATTGCAGAGGGACAGAGAGGGATAGAGGGAGGGACTGGGGAGGAGAGATGGCGAGAAAGCCCCTCCCCTCTGAAATGACTTCATGCGACATCTCTACAATGTGAGGGATTCGCCCCTCCCCTGCCGTCTTCAATGGCTCCTCCCCTTCCACCTGATCTTCTATCGCTACATGCAACACTGGTGACGTCATGTTCTCAGAAGGAATCTACAAAGCCTGTGCAATGGAAATCTAAAGAAACCTGTTTCCATACGCCTGTTCAAGCAATTATGCTTCATCAATTTTTCATGCAAAGTAAATTAAGGTCGCTCTGCTTTACGTAAATAAGATTCATGACTCAACAACAGGCTGCATACCAAAAGTACAAAATATGTAGAGAAATGATTAATCATTTATGCGACAAAAAACAACAGCATTGCACTTATTATGTGTGACGTTTGAGGTTTATTATTACTTGATATTGCAGGAGTGAACAGTATCTGTGAGATCAGGGGAAACAATCTAAATTATATATTTTCCCCCAAAATATGAACATATAACATCTGTACCTTCAATAATGACCTACAGAAATAGGACTGTAAATCTGCATTACACTTACTACAGTGTTTAGAATAACAAATACACTAAATGTTATAGCTCACTTTTCCTTGGGGCTAAACCTGGAAGCTAAACTCTGTGTTCCTGTTGTATGCTTCTTTATCTATGTAATATATTGTTTTGTTGACACATATTAACTGATTTAATGTTGTACACATTATAAATAAAAGGCCTCGTTAGGAAATATGAATGTCTTTGAATCAGTCACTCTAAATATTGTATGTATTGGAGAGATGCCAGACATATGTACTGGTTTTGCCAATATTGAAACAAGGGGCTGATGCTGCAAAATGAGACTTCCATTATTCTGGGTCCTTAATTGCAGTATGGCGTCCTGCAATATGGTGAGACCTGTGTAATATATGATGTGTGCGTGTAAGACAGACAGACAGACAGGTGGACAGACAGGCGGCCTGGGGAGGAGGTTACCATGGTGCACTGTATGACTCTGATGTGCATGTAAGACAGACAGACAGACAGACAGGTGGACAGACAGGCGGCCTGGGTTGGAGGTTACCGTGGTGCACTGTATGACTCTGATGTGCATGTAAGACAGACAGACAGACAGACAGGTTGAGAGACGGCCTGGGGTGGAGGTTACTGTGGTGCACTGCATGACTCTGGTTTGCATGTATAACAGACAGACAGACAGACAGGTTGAGAGACGGCCTGTGGAGGAGGTTACCGTCGTGCGCTGTATGACTCTGGTTTGCATGTATAACAGACTGACAGACAGACAGGCTGAGAGACGGCCTGTGGAGGAGGTTACCGTGGTGCGCTGTATGACTCTGGTTTGCATGTATAACAGACAGACAGATAGACAGACAGACAGGTTGAGAGACGGCCTGGGGTGGAGGTTACTGTGGTGCACTGCATGACTCTGGTTTGCATGTATAACAGACAGACAGACAGACAGGTTGACAGACAGCCTGGGGAGGAGGTTACCGTGGTGCGCTGATGTCCTGGGCTCGCCTGGTCCTGGCTGACGCGCAGGTAGGTGTTGGGGGTGTTGAGCCACCGGGTTTTCTCCTGCTGCTGTTTCTGGGCGTGGGGGGGCTGGCGGGAGGGCGCCCGGCCTCCGCCCCCATCCTGGAAGTTGAAGGCGGTGACGGTGGCTGGTACCTCCACCTCCCGACGGGTCCGAGCACGCTCCAACAGCACCGGGAATCGGTACGCGTAGCCCGTCCGGTAACCCTGCACCAGGGGCGAGCGAGAGAGGCAGAACGGGAATGGGAGAGAGGGGGGAGAGGGAAAGACAGGAGGTGTGCCCATATTATACTCACATCTAAACAGCTGAAGTGTTTCAAATATGCAAATAATGACCAAGGCCCGGTTTCCATCGTTTCCTCACCCTCAAAATATAATGTATCAGTTCTTTGTGTACCAGGCTTTCTCCTTTGTCCTAATTTATTTCGGCCGGGAGTTTGTGTGCCTGTGATCTCCGTAGGGAGCTGCAGTTTTGCTAGCGTAGCAGGTAGTATAGGGCTCTCTGAGTTCTGTGATAGCGAGGGGCTGACTCACCTCATCCGCCAAAAACGCGCTCTCCCAAGGGGGCCATTTTGTAAGCTGAAACCCTTTACATGCTTTCCTTATGGCAGATATGGCCATAGCCATTAACATTAATTTTGTTCATGGTACTTTGGAGCTGTTGAGTTTGCTCTTAACTCAAAGAAACTACTCATAGAATCACACACACAATTCATTTTGATTGGTTTAATGTTATTTGCTTTAAATACAGTTGGCAGATACAGAGTATTTTTTATAAATAAAAAACTGAGTTAAAAATGTGTTTTTGAATTTCCAAAATTTACTCCAGTTAACAGTGTTAGCACGGGGGGGCTTTACTGATTTCAGCAGGGGGCGATCTGAGGTCCAGATTAGGAATTTGGGAAAGACATCAAAAGATTACCACTGAAATCCCACTCCGGCCAGATATACGTCCTGATTTAACCTGAAGAAATACCCACAGGACAGAAGCAGAGAGCGACTTTCAAGTTCGCAGAACTAGCAGGAAAAATACCTCCCGCTAACCCGCCCTGTGACTGTACAAACAGGATAGCTATAACACATCTGTAATATATGCAAGGATATACATCATGGGAAATAGTCAGAAAATTGAGTTTTATGGCCAGAATGCTCTCACTGGCTTTTACGCTAATCACTGCGCAGCACCGTTTTCAAGCTAAACCGTGTAATATAGTGGAAAAGGCCTCTGCCACCTTTCGCTCAAATACCCAGCAGATATTTCTTGTTATTGGCATATCAATAATTAATCAGTAACAGCTTGTGATGTGCTGTATCCAGCCAACAGTTAAGAAAATTACTTTCAATCTCACTATAATACACTGCTACAGTTTCATCTGGTGGCACGCATCGCACACCAATGCAAAAGTTATTTTTGTCATAGCCAAACAATTTTGTATTATTTACGGATAACAAAAATAACTGCGACGCGCGCATCAATCTAAAGCTTGCTCTGCCATTGTACCGTACCTGCAGAGAGCAAACGTGTGAGCTAAGAAAGGAAACAGCTGCTCAATATCCTGATTTAAAACAGTCCTTAAAAGATCCCTCAGCTATGCCGCTGGTGATATATACCTCTTTAATTTGAGACCACAATCGCTCCCCAGGAGGGACCCGGCTGCCTGGTCAGTGTCAGAGCCATGGATACCGCTCCGGCCACTCTAATCAGACTTTACCGCTCCTTCCGCGCAGAGTCACTGTTTTTAGACACAGGGATCTCCTCACATCAGCCCTTCTGAGCATTGGAGAGATGCTGGTGGTATGTGCTGGTTTTGCCAGTGCTGAAGTACTGGGCTAAGGCTACGAAGAACCCCCCTGCTTAAGGAAATGGCCCCCTTGGATGCATGCAAAGGCAGTGTTTCAAACAGAGAGGACTGGCTATATACACTGCTTTTCAGATGGGTTAGTGATATTACAGAATGAATAATACCGACAACTTTAGCAAAAGTGACAACGACAACCGGTTCAGACCCAAGAAACCGGGTGATAGTGTGACACTGGAACCTGGATCAAGGACAGCTGGCCTAAATGTAAAGATAACGTTTGTGTGTGTGTGTGTGTGTGTGTGTTTGTGTGTGTTTTAACAGTCTCACCAGGTTGTCCAGGGTCCTCATGAGTGCCTCAAATTCGTGCTCCCCGAGCCGGCTCTTGTGCAGCGGGCCGAAGGTGGACCCAGCCCAGCCCACGGTTCCGGTCGGGTTGGGCTTCTGAGTGGTGCGGTCCAGCATGATCAGGTTCTGCTCCCCGCCAGCACAGCACAGTGCTGACACCTGTTGGCAGGACAGAGAATCGCAACTAGTCAATGTCAAATAGCCACTAAATGCAGGGTTAAATTAAAATATAATTTTGTGATCAAATCAAGTCTATTCAATCTATTTGTGCACACAAAACTCTCCAAACACACACACACACACACACACACGCGCACACGCACACTCATGCAGCTCACCTGAATTTGACAGGCAGCCTGGATGTGATAGACAGTGTAGAAGGCCTCCTCCACAGATTCTCCCAGAGCAACAATCCCATGATTCCTCAGTACCAGCACCTGTGCGCACAGGTCACATGACACCACATTAAATCACACTATCCTACATCCAATGACATCACATTACATCACTGCATTTGGCAAGATTCAGAGAAACTCACAACACTGCACATGAATAAAAAGGTTGGGCAAAGAGTAGCCTCATTTCGAATGCTCTGAACTAGGAGCCTGACAAATTTCTCACTCCCGTTTCTCGCTCTGATTTCTCTCACTAGGCTGGCTCGTCTCTGTTGAATCAGCTGTTACTACAGAAGGCTCCAGCTGGCATGATCATCTCTTTTGACCTCACTGTCTGGGTTCAAAAACTACAGCACCCGCTAACACATACACTCCTCCCTCCCTCCCTCCCTCCCTCCCTCCCTCCTCCCCCTTTCTCTCCATCCATCACCTTGCAGGTGGGGCCCAGGCTCTTCTGCAGCTCCACCCGTTCTTCCTCCTCCTCCATCACACCGTTGTAGTCGTAATACGCCACCTCGCCCACCAGCAAAGCCTCATGGGATAGCGGGAGGAGGCCGCACTTCATGGCTGACACCTGCACAGATGAAAAGCCTAAATTTTCCGCCATCATGTTTGTCACTATATGATAACAGCACATCATTGTTACACTGTAACAGCACATTGCTCTGAGACTCAATGCCTTTGTGGAAACGTGTTAGTGAAGACCACAAGGAGTGTGTAGCTGTGTGTGATTCTCAGTGTGTTTGTGAGGCTGTGACTCCATCAGTATGACGCATGGGTGGGTTCGCCATGGTATGCCCTTCAGTCATGCGTTTCCTGAGTATGCAGGACCTGCCGAAGTGATGAATATCTGTGCTGACTGCACCATCAGAAGTGGGGTTATTTACCCCATGCTAGCTGCTCCTTGGGCTCTTTACACTTTCAGGAACAGCATTTTATTGGTGTGGAATTCACCAGTATCTTCCTTTGGTTCTGTCAGTACTAGGTCAGTATCCTTAGTCAAGGTCTGTCAGTACTACCTGTGTCAGTATGTGAGGCTCGCTTCTGTCAGTGCTGCCTTTAGTCTAATTTTGTCACTATTGCCTGCGTCAGTATTCTTAGTTTGATTCTGTTAGTACAGACTGTGTCAGTATCCTTTGTGTTATTCTGTCAGTGCTGCTTGTGTCAGTGACCCTGGCAGTATTCTGTCAGTGCAGACTGTTTCAGTATTCTACCTTGAGTCTGTCAGTGCAGATTGTGTCAGTATTCTTAGTTTATGTTAGTACAGACTATGTCAGTATCTGTGGCTTGTTTCTGTCCGTGCTGAATCCGTCAGTACTGTCGGCGGTGTGTTAGCGCATTAGCGTACTCTTACCGCGGCGGTGGCGGGTGTATGCAGGTGCAGCAGGCAGCGCACGTCCGGCCGGGCAGAGTAGATAGCGGAGTGCAGGCTGAAGGCGCTCACGTCCACCCCCAGAGCTGTGCTGCCCTTCTCTACCACCTCCCCCAGCACGTTCACCTTCACCTGGGGGAGAGATAAAAGGTTAAACAGCCTCACCTTTACCTGGGGGACAGAGGTCACTACCCACTGATTAAAGGTTAAACACCTTCACCTTTGAAATAAAAGATCACTCCTGTGAAAGAACGTCTTGGTAACCGTGTGACCCAGGGGCTGAGGGTTACTTCCATAAAATTCAGTCCATGTAGGAAATGAAATGACATCCCAAACCACACACTGAAAAATGGCCATGAATTTTTCAATGAATGGACAGAATTTCAGTTCTTAAACTTCTTCCTAAACTGAGTGAATTAAACAGGAAGTGACCTAAGCTCTGCTGTAATCATTACGCATTGATCTTTTTGTGTACCATGCTTCCTCTGTATTTCAGAGGACAGGATCGTAAACGCAGGATCGTAGACGCATGCCCTTCGTGTCTTTGCAACAGTATATGCCGGGAGCTGAGAGGAGGACGTGCACTGGAGCGTGCGTCCTTGGAAACACATGAAGTCAGCAGGCCGATTCCTGTGAGCTCTGCAGCCCTGTCAGCTGATCTGCTGTAGCTGCTGCTCCCGCCAAAGAGCACGCAGGCAGTCTGCAACCCCGTGATCGGCCAGAGGGGTCGCTAATGAGCAACAAGGGAGTCTACCCTGCCCCTGTTGTCAGGTTATTTATTCATTTCTTTTTTGCCTGTAAAGTGAAATTCAATATTGTGAGTAGATTTTAAAGGATTCAGCTATGCTGGGCCTTTGCGAAGCACATTGAGAGAAACTACATGTTTGAGGTGCAACTGTGTGGCCCACAGCTGGTTGATAGAGTCCCAGTTGCACTTTAACTCGCTACGGCCAGGGGGTTCTCATTGGTGAGGCAACACTGGCTCATCCTAACCAGGGTAGGACTGTGGGAAAAGATTGGTAAAATCCACAATCTCATCACTCTCTACTGACCTTCTACGCTTCCAGTGACACACTGACTTAAACCAGCAGTTGCATTTTTTTCCCCATGGAGAGTGCAAACTTTTTTGTCTTCTTCCAAACCCCAAGGCCCTATCATACTCACGAGTGGAGGTCATCATTGCTACAGTCTATGCTGTTGAATCGGGAGAGAGCAGACGTTCATGGATCCATGACACTCATGGTGTCTGTGGCTGCTCCTTCTCAAGCTGCAATCTAGGACTTTAGCCAAAGGAAGACACTCGATGTGCGGCTTTGTGCAGGCGGACAGTGGGCACCCTCTAACCGGCAGCTAATTACACCACGGCTAATTATGCGCTACGCTGCGGCGGCTGCCAGCCACGACCAGCAGTGGGGCGGTCAGCGTTCGGAAACAAGACCCATGGGCTTGGTCCAGAATGGCCGCTCTCGCAGTCATGCTGTGAGGATTGTGGGGAGTGTACCGGCAGCGGCTCACTGGGTTTTGGAACAGCGGATGCCAAACTCACCAGGCTGGCGGCGGTGGCCTCCCCGTAGGACAGCCCATCCGGCAGAACCAGGAAATGCTCCTGCTCTTTACTCACACGCAGCTGTGAGAGGGAGAGGGAGAGAGAGGGAGGGAGGAGAGAGGGGGATTGATGGAGGGAAAGAGAGAGGGAGGACAGAGAGAGAGTAATGGAGGGAGAGAGAGAGGGAGTGAAGAAGGGAGAGAGAGGGGATGAAGTGATGGAAGTAGACAGAGCGGAGGGAGGAGAGAATAAAGAAGAGAGAATGGGAGAGAGGGAGTGATGGATGGATGGATGGATGGAGAGGGAAGGAAGAAGAGAATAAAGAAGAGTGAAAGGGAGGGAATGACAGAGGGAGAGAGAAGGGAGGGAGATGAGAATGAAGAAGAGAGAGAATGGGAGAAAGAGGGCAGGGAGGAGAGAAAAAAGAAGAGAGAGAGGGAGGGAGTGACAGGAGGAGGGAGAAAAACAGCAAGAGAGCGGGGAAGAGGGAGTGAAAGACAACAAGAGAGGCAGAGAGGGAGGGAGCGAGACGGAGAGACAGAGAGAGACAGAGAGAGACAGAGAGAGAGAGAGAGAGAGTGAGTTCATTAGATGAGAGGGTAGCACTGTACAGACGCTAAAGTGCCTGTTAAAGGCCTGAGATGGTTCATGAACAGGGCCCGGCTGCAGGATCGGGTTTCCCCCGTCCTCATCCTCACAGCCCCCATTACGAGCTGAGAGGCGGGGCTGCTGCTGGAAGCTCTGGCGGCACGCGGCACTCACGGTGAGCAGGGTGTGGCTGAGCTGGGCCCAGCCGTACAGATCCAGCAGGCGGTACACGCTGGCCAGCTTGCAGCGCATCAGTCTCTCCCCCTTCACCATGGAGGCCGGCTCCCAGCCGTGCAGGTCGTTTATGGGGGTCACCATCGTCATGGCTGGGGCAGGAGGGGATGGAGAGAGAGAGCAGGGGTCAGACAGGGAGAACAAACCATCAATAACAATCAGCGCACCTGTCTGTCTATCTATCCATCTATCTATCTATCTATCTATCTATCTATCTATCTATCTATCTATCTATCTATCTATCTATCTATCTGTCTGTTTATCCATCTATATCTGCATGTCTGTCTGTCTATCTATCTATCTATCTGTTTATCCATCTATATCTGCATGTCAGTCTGTTTATCTATCTATCTATCTATCTATCTATCTATCTATCTATCTATCTATCTATCTATTTGTTTATGTCTGTCTACCTATCTGTCCATTAATCTATCTGTCTGTCTATCTATCTATCTGTCTGTCTGTATTTTTTGCACAAGCACAAAAAGGTTGTCAGTGTGTAAAAATAAAGACATTTGTGGAAAAAAGTACAGAAAAGTATTCTCTAACCCCTAAGAATGGGATTGAGGTCCCGCTAGAGGACTGTGAGGTACAGGACAGAATATTTCAGTAGTATGTATGCAATACCTGGCCTTGAGGTGTAAGGCAGAGCCGTTGCTCAGATTATGCATGTGGTGCTGGTTTTTCTGTGGGAGTGGGTGGTCTGTGTGAGAGAGGGAGGCTCTGTGCCGGTGTGCCTGATTCTGCCATTCTGCTGTCTTTGCTGGAGGCAAAACGCGAGAATCTGAAACCATCCAAGAGCAAATGTGTGTGTGTGTGTGCGTGTGTGTGTGGGGGGTGGACTGTGTGTGTGAGCACGCATGCGCACGAGTATGTGTGTGGATGTGCACAAGTGTGTGTGTGTTTGTATGTGTGTAGGTGTGTGTTATACAGGTATACCCACTGGATGGAGACACAGGCAAGAATTGGAGGCTGTGTGTGTCTGTGAGTGTGTGTGTGTGAGTGTGTAATGGTGTGTATGTGGGTGTGTGTGTGTGTGTGTGTGTGAGTGTGTGTGTATGTATGTGTGTGTGTGAGTGTGTGTGTGTGTGTGTGTGTGTGTGAGTGTGTGTGTATGTAAGTGTATGTGTGTGTGTGTGTATGTGTGTGTGTGTGTGTGTGTGTGTGTGTGTGTGTGAGTGTGTGTGTATGTAAGTGTATGTATGTGTGTGTGTGTGAGAGTGTGTGTGTGTGTGTGTGAGTGTGTGTGTATGTAAGTGTGTGTGAGTGTGTGTGTGTGAGTGTGTGTGTGTGTGTGTGTTTGTGAGTGTGTGTGTGTGTCTCAGCTGGAGAGGCAGGTGGAAGGGGGGAGTGCAGTTTGAGCTAAACACACACCCATCATAACTGCCGTTGTTGACGTAGTCGGATGCAAAGTGATGATTAGTAGACTGTTTTGTGGATATAAATAAAGAAGAACTGTGTGTTATACAGGTATACCCACAGGACAGGGACATGGGCAGAGGAGGCTGTGTGCGTATGTGTGTGTATGTGTGTGTGTGTGTGTGAGTGTGTGTGTGTATGTGTGTGTATGAGTGTGTGTTTGTGTGTGTGTGAGTGTGTGTTTGTGTGTGTGTGTGAGGGTGTGTGTGAGTGAGTGTGTGCGTATGTGTGTGTGTATGTGTGTGTGTGTGAGTGAGTGTGTGAGTGTGTGTGTGTGTGTGTGTGTGTGTGTGTGTGTGTGTGTGTGTGTGTGTGTGTGTAAGTTTGTGTGTGAGGGTGTGTGTGTGTGTGTGTGTGTGTTTGTGTGTGTGTGTGTGTAAGTTTGTGTGTGAGGGTGTGTGTGTGTATACCCACTGGACGGAGACACGGGCAGAGCCGCAGGGGAGCCGTGGGATGCCATGAAGTCAGCGATCTGACGCAGAGCCCACAGGCTGGACGAGCTGCTTCCCTTCTTCATCTGCTCCTGGATCAACACATCCAGCTCCTCTCTAAAAGACTGGCACAGAGAGAGGGAGAGGGAGAGGGAGAGGGAGGGAGGGAGGGTGTGAGAGCAGGAGGGAGAGAGGGAGAGAGGAGAGAGAGGGAGAGGGAGGGAGGGAAAGAGTGTGAGAGAGAAGCAGAAGGAGGAAGAGAGAGAGCAAGAGAAGGTGAGAGAGGGAGGGAGGTTGGAGAGAGAGACAGAATAAAGAGAGGGGGAGAGAGGTGAGAGTGTGTAGACACACATGCACGCACAAACACACACACACACACACACACACCACCCACATACTCACATCGGGCAGATGAGTGGGCTCTGGCTCTGCTCTTCACCTCTGCGCGTTTATACCTCCAAACGCTGCGTTCCACGCGCGGCGCTCATCTCCTCACTGCGCCGTGTGACTGCGCGCACACCGAGCGCCGCGATTTTAACCGAATTAAAACGATCGCATTAACTTTGCCTCCCTCCCTTTCTTTATCTGTCTGTCTCTGTCTCCTTCTTTATTTCTCTCCCACTTCTTTTCCTCTCTCTGCCTCCTTTACCTTCCCTCTCTTCCAAACTCTTCCTCTTCTCCCTATCTATCCATCTCCTTTGCTCACTCTTTCTCTCCTCTATCCCCCCTCTATCAGTCCTCTCTCCTAACTCTCTATCTCACTCTCTTTCCCTCCGTCTTAACTTCGTCTCTTTCTTTATATCTCTCTCTTCCTCTCTTTTCTCTCTCTCCCCCTCCTCTCCCTCTCTCCTATATCTGTCCTCCCTCCTCCTTCTCTCTATCTCTCCCTCTTTCTCTCTGTCTTACCTTTCTCTCTTTCTTTATATATCTCTCTCACTCCCTCTCTCTCCCGCTCTTTTTGTCTCTCACCCTCCCACCCCTTCCTCTCTCTCTCTCTCCTATATCTTTCCTCTCTCTCTCTCTCTCTCTCTCTCTCTCCCCTATGTGTCCTCTCTCCTCCCACTCTTTCCCACTCTTTGGTTGTGTCTCTCTGAGGGTGAGAACCCAGGCTGTAGCCGTAGCCGTAGCGATAGCTGAGGCTGTAGCTGTAGCCGTAGCGATAGCTGAGGCTGTAGCTGCAGCTGTAGGTGGTGATTCAGAGCAGATTAAATCTGAGTGCTGGAGATAATCACATCTTTGGGAGCGTAATGAGGGGGAAGGGTAGGAGGACGGACGCAGGGATTGGAGACGCAGGATGTAAAGGGTGGCACAGCACCGAGGCATGATGGGACAGCAAGGAGGGGGCGGGGGCAGGGGGAGGGAGCGTGGGTGGACTGTTATGGAAAAGGGTCCACTTAACTACACATGCACACTTACGCATTCATACACACACACATGTACACACACATACATATACACACACACACACACCCTTACACTCACTCATTAACTCACACTTATACACTCAACACACCTACACTCATACACACGATCACACACACACAGACAGGTACTTACACACATACTCACACACACACACAGGTACTCACAGGACTCTGCAGGAGGCTGGACACCCGCTTCTTGTGGGTTGCCATGGCGACGGGTGTGGACTGGCCGTCGGGATGCTGTGGGGACTGCAGACTTTGGGGACCCCCGCTGCCCCCATCGCTGGGGCTGCGCTGGACGGGGGTCCCTTTGGGGGTGGGAGAGGTGCTCATTCTTTACCTATTTAGGGCACAGATTGAGGAAGAGGAGGAGGAGGGGGAGAGGAGGCTGGAGAGACAGAGACAGAGAGAGAGAGAGATAAACGTTACATACTGAATAGAACTGAATCTAAAAGAATGCAGAGAATCTTTTATGAATTCTGCATATTTCCATTTCCACATAAATTGGGTCCAACGGACACTAACAAAGTCAATATGCATCACCTGTTTTAATGCTGAATCCAATAGTGATTTTATATAACACTTTGAACCGTTATAATGTTACTATATTACTGCCAAATAATTTGCTACTCATTTTTTATTAAATAAAAAAGGAGTGAATGGAAAAATAAAAAGCAACAACACGAAAAACAAGCTTTACAGCTGTGTTTTTCCATTAACGCACACAATACGAACAGTTTAGAGCACTCATGAAATTTCTTCGGATCCTACGAACAAACTGATATAGGAAAACTTTCATAAATCCCAAATTTTTTTAAATGCATTTACGAACGATTTACGATCAAATTTGTTCGGCTCACGTTTGATAGATGAGGCCCAATATGTGAACACCCATGAAAACCAAAAAAAAGGGCTCATTCTGGAACTACCAAAGTCATTAACTACAATATTCAAAATAGTGCAAGTCTAAAGACCAAGACCCAATCAAATGTAGTCTCGTTAAGCACAAACAGGGTGTGGCTATTAAATAATAAGATGAATGCTGTCTCAGATTCAGTACAGATTTGTCTTAAGATTCGGTTGCGGTTTTGTTCAATTTCAACAAAAATTTCAAAGTGACGCGTTGCTCGATTTTTGGACTGAGCATTTTCACGACACGTCAGAAAAACACGTCTACTTCAAGCGATGCGTAACAGCGACCTGAAGACGTGAGCGGATTGAAACTTCCAGGGGTTGTTAATACTTGCCCATTGGTCAATATATACCACATGATTAGTCAATGTATACCACGTGGTTCACGAATGAGCGCTGTGATTCTATTTAGATAAGCCTAGTCTCATTATTTAATAATCACACCTCATATGTAATGAAATCAAAATAGGCTTCATTCTTTTTATTGGTGTATGTTTTTCTATTTTAGAGAGAAAAGAAAACACACTCCAAAGTATGTTTGCTTGTCACCAGTAAAATAGAAAATGCTTTGAAAAAATATGCTGTAATGTCTTTGATTAAATTGCATATGCCCATAAAGACGACCTCAAACTCACATGGTTCATTGCAAGGTCAACAGTCAATGAGATACAGGTGAAATGCTCGACTGGACCTTCATTACAATACCGTATATGTGTGTGTAGTACACTTTATTTTAAAGCAAGTGTACAAAGCCATTCGCATTCTTCCTTGCCTCAACCTCACATTGTTCATTGCAGGGTGATTGCTCCATGTCAATGAGATGTTGGTGAAATGCTTGATGGGAATTGTATTTCAATGCCAAACTGGATCAACTGTTTTGCCAAGCACAACAGAATTTTGAACACGTCAGTCAATAATTCACAACAACTACTCAAGACATAATTGGAATCAACACTATCATAACAAGCATATGTAAAGACAACAATGAATTGAATTCAGCTGGGTGAAGGCACCCTTTGAGACCACAAGGGGGCGTGTGACACAGCCTTGGTGACAGTACAGACCACAGAGGGATCTCTCTGATGTATGGCTTCACCAAACAATATATGGGCCAGATCTGTTGCTTTACAATACTGAGCTCTAATTCCATAGGAGGATATGACCCAGTTGTTAGACCTGTTTCTTATGTTCTTCTGCTGATTGGACTGCTGCTGAACGATGCTATCCACCTCAGTACGGAACTGGCTAGTTTATTACATAAGTCACAAATGCTCTTTGTTTCTACTAAGTGATTACTTTTTATGAAGTGGTGTTTACTTTTAAACAAATATTTATTGTTGGTTGATTTAGTTTGGTATGATTATGTTAGAAATTATGCTCTTTATATGAAAGAACCCGGGGCGCGGCAATTTCAGCCGGCGCAATTCTCAGCGGTGTTAAAATGTAAGATACACAACACAACAATCAAACCGCACTCAAGTATGCTATTGAAAGAAAACAGAAACTTTTGGTCCAACTGCGTAATGGAACCAATTTTACTGCGTGGGTTGCACATGCACAATACATTTCATGTGTAAATTTCATGACATAAAAAATCTCATTCAATGAAAATGAAAGAAATTGTTATGAGAACAAATATGTACTGTATAAACTCCTTTGACAGCATACTGCATTGTTGCATATTTAATTTAACTGCATGTTATAAAGCAAGTACCCTTTAAACTGCACTTGAAAACAAGCCTGTTATGTGCATTATCCATTAGCGACCACAACACACAAAAGCGTGTGCAATTATCCGAAGCTATTGATAACAAACAAAGAGGGCTATGACACATTTTTATAACACATTTTTCTGTCCACAGATGTGGACTGTTAAAGGGATGTATCATCTTCTTTATTGGTTATTGCCTGGGGTTTTTCTCTCAAAAACTGTGAGGATAAGAAAACATACATATGGACTGGACCATTGTAGCTAGCCTACCTCAGTCCTCCTTCTATACAAAAAAAGGATGACTGAAGTAGGCTACATGGAGACCCAGTCCTTGCTGCTACCTCTGCCAATTCTTGGGTTAAACTTCAGTACATCATAAGGCACATTTACCAGTTTAGGTTTCAGTAGGGATTGTATGTTCAAATGTTCAACACACACTATCCAATACCAAGAAATACTAGTTTTGCCCAACCCTTCAAATGCATTGTACATTACAGTGAGGCCCTGGTGGGTTCATGGTGTTGAACATATGTTCTACGTTAAATAGTCTCTGTGATCCAGGTATGTGTATCTATGTGAATCTATGAATGCATACACTACAGAAGTAGTGGCATGACTTCTACCATATAAGCAGGAAAGAGGGGAACATGAGAATTGCTGAGAGAGGTTATCTCATTCTAAAGTACATAAAATACACCACAAAAAAACTCCACTTAAAAAACCATTTTGTACTTTTACAATATGGCCTTGAGTTACTATAACAATCAGAGAAAACATTGGACAAGCTGCTGTAATAGACTGGAAGTGCTGCAGGGTTAGAGGTCAGTTCCATTTAAATTCAGTTGAATGTTTAATTTATTGGTTGGAAAAACTGACCACAATGTTCTATGCAGATGTTTTAATTAATGAAAGTGAATTTCAATTAATTCCCTGAGCTGTCCTAACTGAAACAAAATGGACCCCAACTCTAGAAAGCAGAAATGGAGAGCCGGAGATACTACAGATAGAGTAGATTGTGACTGGAGAGCCTGTCGCGGTAGCGTTAGGCCGTGCGACAGCGGGACTCCTCCTCAGTAACAGGCGTGGATTCACACTGGTCTGCAGAGGAAAGATAATGGCTGGAGAGCCACTCCCAGCCTGCTCCCTTACCTCTGTCACACACTGCCACAGATACACCCTGTGAGGCTGATCCTGGAGGAGCAAGCTAAAAATACAGAGGCACACACACAGTCTGCAGAGCTGGAGGTGGAGCGATGTCTCCGGAGCCCGGACTGCATGAGTGTTCATTATAATCATGACAGGATTCTGATCATCAGGGCTCGGAGTACAATTCCATAACTCTGAAATGAAATCCAGCGCTGCAGACATTTATGCATGCACACACTCATTCACGCAAACACGCACATTACTACAAACATGCACTCACACACATTCACATACATGCGTTCATGCACACACACACGCACACACACACGTAAGCACACACATGCACACGCACTTTCAGATACAAGCATGTACACACATTTGCGCAAAACTACATACATCCACGCATGATACCTGCATGCACATGCTCACACATGACCAGGCACACACACAGTCTAACACACACATGCATACAAACTCCGCACACACATATGCGCACACATAAATTCAAACACACAAGCAGGCATACACAGTCACACACACACAAACTCACACACATGAGCAGGCACACACACAGTCTAACACAACACACAAGCAGGCATACACAGTCACACACACACAAACTCACACACATGAGCAGGCACACACACAGTCTAACACACACATGCATACAAACTCACACACACACATGCACACACACAAATTCACACACACAAGCAGGCACACACTGTCTCACACACACACACACAAACACACACACATATGAGCAGGCACACACAAAAAACTCACACACATGAGCAGGCGCGCACACACACACACACACACACACACACACACAAACTCAAACATGAGCAGGCACACACACTGTCTTACACACACAAGCAGGTACACACACTGTCTCACACACTGTCTCACACACACAAGCACACAAACTCACACATGAGCAGACACACACACATTTTTATCACATGGTTATCACATGGGCAGAATCTCCAGTCCTAACAGATTCCTAGGCACCTCTCCAGTGTTCACAGCAAGTCACACAGCCTGTGAGCCTGTGTGTTTGAGTGTGAGTGTGTGTGTGAGTGTGTGTATGTGTGTGTGTGTGTGAGGGCACGTGTGTGTGTGTGTATATTTGTGAGTGCGTATGTGTGTATACGTGTGTGTGTGTGTGTGTGTGTGAGTGTGAGTGCACATGCTTGTGAGTGTGTGTATGTGTGTCGGATCCTCTCTCTGGGTAGATGTTGGTGTGTTGGTGTGATAGATGTCTGGGGTAGTGCTGTGAGAGTGCAGCTGCTCGCTCGTCTGTAGTCTCTCTCTCCAGGGAGGGTGTTAATGACTGGGGCGGCTCTGGCCTAACTCCCCCTACACCCCCAACACCCCCCACCCTCAGCCCCTCCCCCCAGCTCTTCTGTTTGCCTGCCCTCATCACCTGCGCCCCAGCCCAAATAGCGAGTAGTGTGTAGCGTCTCGCTAGCGCCCAGCCAGCAATTTGTGAATTAGCACCGCAGCGCTCCACGGGCAGGGGGACCCTTTCTCCCCCCCTCACACTGAATGACTGGGGTTAATTAACAGCTGATCCCCGTCTTCACACTTCCACGGCTCGGCGGTCTGCCACGGACCGCTGCCGTGGCGATTTTCAAGACGCTAGCAGACCCACCGCCGCCCCCAAAGAGAGGGCCGCCATTGAGCCGCTGCATGCTCTGTAGCTTTGAAAGGAGTCAGAACAATACATTACACTATATTACATTACAGTCTGTGAGCGCACGCTTTTACCCAGGGCTTCTTACAGCGTGGGGGAGCGTAAGTGCATTCACCAGATTAATATGAGCAATAGTGCCAGACCTGGCTAACTATGTTCCCAGAACAATGAGTATATATGCAGTACCAAAGCATCAAAGAAAGTTCTGCTAACTAGAACTAAAATACTAATCCAAAGTACAAACAAGACCAGAAAACATAAACCCATAAAAGTTCTACACCCGTAATGATAAAATAATACATCCATGACCAGATGTGTGACAGGAAGATACAGATGAGAAGTGCTTCTCTCTCTTTCTCTGATGCCATCAGGTTACATTCATTACACATCTCCAAAAGAAACTTTCAGATTCTTCTTCCACAAGATTTTGAGTTTTTATTTTGGATATTAGAATTCTTTTTTTTTGGAGCATTTCTCAGGGCTGTTTAGGATTGTTTTTAAATTGCACCAGCATCCAAACCTGTGATCTGAAACCCAAGCCCTGGAGGGCTGCAGCACCTGCTGGCTTTATTCATTCTTCTTTCGATCAGCAGCCTTCAGCTCAAGCACCAGAGAGGCTTATTTGACTCATCCTGGTGTCTCTCAGCCAGGACTCGCACCCTGCAGTCTGAAACGGCGTTTCACAAATCATACAAGTCCAAAAATTTACGTCAGTGAAAGTATGAATTAAAAAGTCGATTTCCTGAGACGATTTACGCCATGCTGTGACGTAAGATCCAGCGTATATTGCTGACGTGATGCATCTGTCCTGCTGTAAAAGCTACTGGGTGAATGAGGGTGTGTTACAATTATAGCTAGATCGGTGAACTCCTACGTCAACGCCTCACTGTTTCCTTTTATGAGAACGTCAAGTTCAAATGAGGAAGTGACTCTGATTGAAGAAGTCCTGAAACTGAAAGGTGGTTTATGGATTTATTTTTTTTTCCAATTGATGTCTTTAAAAAACCAGCAGACATTGCGGCTCTGGAGGATTTGAGTTTCAGATCCCTAATGGAGGCATTTACTGCAGAAGCGGTGATATTACCCATACTTCCTGGGGTGGGCGTATTTACACAGCAACCACATTACAGAGTGAAAGCTGGGGTTAGGCAGCTGAACACACAGAACATTACAGTCATTTAGCTGACGCTTTTATCCAAAAACCAAAACAACTTACAGGTGATTAGGATCTAACCAAGGGCCAATCCCCCTTGGGGGCAATGTGGGGTGAAGGGCCTTACTCAGGGGCCCCACAGCAGTGGTGTTCTTGCAATGGCTAGACTGGGGCTTGAACCTACATCCTCAGGCATCCCAGTCATGCAACTTAGCCACTAGACTGCAGGCTACCCTGATTGGCCTTGTTTGGGCCTCTCTGAGGGTGAGTGCATTGAGTGTCTTCTCTGTACCTGTGGTGGAGCATCCCTGTAGGTGAAACCCTTTGCATCTCAGGGTTTTAGTTTCAGCCATTTTCCTAAGTTGAAGTAGTTATTACGACTGAAAACTACTTCCCAAAGTAAAGATAGGACACCCGGAGTCAATATCAAGCCGCCAAGCGCAAGTTTATTACTAAAACAAAAAGCAAGCATTAAACAGCCATCAAAACATGCAGATGGCATGAACACAGAAGGGAAAACAAGGATGGCTGACCAGAGCAGCATCAGCAAGCTGAACAAACAGTCATAAATATCAGTAGCTAATAATCCGTATACATTAATTTGGGTTCACCCACTGATCATACCGCAGGGAAATGTCTCCTCTCCGGTCACTCACAAGCCTATCAAAACTTGTTTCTAAAATGTCATTTCATAAATGATCAAACTCCCAAACTCCCCAAAAATAGCCGAGCGACTACCTCAGAGACACTCAAAAAATCAGATTTGTGGTTTTTAAAAACATAGGGTAATGGACCTACAAAGAACAAACAAAGCAGAGTGGGGATGGAAGTATTTGTCATTAAAATAGACTTTTATGGCCAAAATGCAAACAACATCAAGGGGGGGTTCAAACTCCTCTGGCCAGAATCAGATGGGCCCCCCCCCTCTGAACCGGGTTCTGCTCAAGATTTCTACAGTTAGTCAGTGTTAGTCAGGGTGTTTTTCCTTGCCACCACGGCTATGGACCTTCTCTAAGGGGGCCTGGGATTCACACAAAGCTGCTTTGTTACGAATTGTGATGTGAAAAACATTACACATGTTAAATTTAATTGAGTCGAATTGAGTAATTAGGAACATAAGTCAGTGTGAAATCCAGAAATGGATCCAGCCCTCCAGGAATGGGGTTCTCCAACCCTGACCCACACCACACTGCAGTCGAAGAGGAGCAGGCAGAGGAGGAGCGGGCAGACGAAGAGCGTCAGTGACACACGGCTCTGCCAGTGACATCTCATCGATCTGTTTATGCGCTCCTTCGGCGCAAAATCAGAGCGTTCCTTCGGCGGATTCGCAACCGCCCTGGTGCTGAACCACCGCCCATCCGCTCAGCAGAGGGTTATGGGAATTCTGCAGACAAGCGTCACACTTCACACGAGATTATTAATACTCCATCTATTCACTTCCATGAGTCAGTTTCCTTAAGATCCCTGATGGGGACATTAAGACATCATAACGCCGTGTCTGCCCGGCCCAGCTTTCAGACGGCCTGGGCGGAGCCCCGCACCCAACCTCAGACGAAATCATGTCAGGAACATTTCCACTAAACTACATCTCGGGAATATAATATTTCATAAAGCATTATCCAAATCTTACATAGACCCCGGCCCCCCAAACACACACACACACACACACACACACACACACACATACCTATATGCAGTATATATGCAAGGTACTTACAGATACCTTGAGCCATGATCAAATTAAGGGCCAGACAGTGTGTCCATTATAGATGCAGACTTGCCGAGCAGAGAGCCTCCATATGGGGCATGTAATAGACTGGGATCACTGGAGTTCCAGTAAATGCCTCCATTTTCCCCTGGGGGAGGGATCGCCGGTATCGTATTGCATTTAGCGATATTGATTATGATGTGCATGAATAACTGTGGGGATGCTGTTTAAGTTATTCAGCAGGATGAGGCTGAGTGCATGAGAGGCATCAAATAAAATAAAATACAATTTTAAAAATGAAAATAGTATCACTAGCCATCGGGACGGGGTTAGCGGGACTATCTGTGTGAAAGCTGAAGCATTCTGTTCCTGCCATGCTAAAAAAAAAAAAAAAAAAACATTGTGCATCAAAAAGTGAACATTTGGAAGCGCACAAAAAAAAAACTTCCACAATGTGTAAGGACTAAATCGCCATGGTGATTTAGCGGTTGTGCGCTCCCATACATGGCGCCCTTCAACTCTGTGCCTGGCGGTGTTTCTCACTCTGCTGTTCTCCATGCACAGATTGGCTGTCATGTGCCCACTCCATTTAGATTTTTTTTTTTTTTTTTTGCAATTGATGTCCTCCTAGGTAATGACACGTTGAGATTATGTAACATTTTATTTATTTTTTTCATTCAGACAAGAACAATGGGATTTTTACCACAATATGTTTGAACACTCCAAGAACAAAAATGTTCTAAATAGCACCAAAGCCTGTTCTTTGCCTGAAATCATAGACTCACCTCTTTTGATACGATACTGAATTCTTAAACAACCGTTGGGCACGACAGAATGGTTCTATAATTCCAAATGGATCAAAGATTAGTTAGCAGTTCTATATGGTACCAAAAAAAGCTGGCCTTGCAGAACCTTCTCCTCATAGTGTGGTTCTGTTTGCTTGGTGCTAGACTAGCTGAGAACGACAGTCAGCCAAAAGAGGTTTTACAGTCCAAGTTTAATGTTCTCTTTTAATTCTTTTTAATTTTCATTATGGCTGCCACCCAGTGTTTCAGCTCTTGCATTTATCATCTATCTTATATAATTGTCCCATATAATTGTGACACACTAAATATCAACGGGTCAAATCAACAATCTTTGCAATTAAGTATTAATGAGAAATAAAAGTTTCAACTTGTAACTAAATGTTGTGTTTGTATTTTTCGGCTAATGATTCACACTCGCTGCTTTTTAAATGAAGGATCCGAATGATTTGAAGGGGAGCCAGAGCTTGGGTGGTGCTGGACCTGATCCAGCAGGTTAAACGATGAAAGTCATAATCCGAGACAGTAACATCTCCATTGTCTCTCCCTGCTGATCTTTCCGTCCCATTACTGATTGATTTTCTGCCAGAATTTTGCTGCTAATGGTTTCCGATGACTACCAGCTCATTATGTTTGCTGTGTTTCAAAGCCCCGCATTTCTTTACTTGTTGGTTCCCCTCTCCATTTCCTCAACATCCTTTTCTATGGTTTGCATTTTTTCTCTTTGGAGCATTTTGTGTAGGTAAAGGATAGCGGTAATACTATAAGATACACATTTGTTTCAAACCCTTTCAGACTATCTTCGTCTTGTTTTGTGAGTTCGGCATACAGTACATGACGTGTCTTCCTGTTTAATCTCGTAAATTGCTCAGAGTTCCTTCCTACCCAGCCCACAGAAACTAATTAAGGTCAGACAATTAGCTGTAGTTTTTATTTACTTTTTGCACTTAACTATTTTGTCATTTTTTCTCTTCCTCTTTGTAATATAAAATCAAATACCACCATAGTGGAAACAGATATGCCAAATACCATAGAACTGTACCACAGAATGAAAGATTATAGTTACACATTGGACTAATATACTACTGTAACCTAGCAGTAAGTATTTCTTCTAACGCAGTAAATCTAATTTGATGTAATATATTACTTAAAAGGGAATTCACACAGATTACTTCACAGTGTATGTTGCAAATAAGCAAATTGCATCAGCTATAACATGAATGTGGAGGAAGGACACCAAATAGGAAACAGATCACCTAACATGACCTTACACATATATGCTTATACAAATGTACACTTTCATGGACTACCAAAAACTGTCCTTCATGATTTCTTGCTCATTTATGTAAAATTTGCTCAAGACGGGGAAAAAAAGACTGTTGCCATTTGAATATTTAAAGCAAAATATGGGGGAATTTGTCCCCTATTGACAATCAATGATGAACTTCAAGAAGAGACTGAGATGTAACTGATGCAAACTGAACTGTCAGCTGCAAACTCCCCAAGCGTGAATAAAATGATGCTGTGATACAAAGGCAATGATAGACAGCCATGAGACTGAACATGAGCTAACAGTGGTGCGGGTTCACTCCTCCCCAGTCTGCACACGGAGCCTCAGAAACCAAGCAGGACTTGGGTAAGGACATCCAAAACGCAGCCTGTGTGCCAGGAAATGATGCTGAGAGTCTGTCAATGATCTTCTGTAGACTTTGCTGTTATCACAACGCCCTATCCAATTACAAAATAAAAAGTGAGTGGATATATTTTAGTGGATAGAAGTTAACAATACCCGGTATTCCAAAAACTGAAATGCTAGCAATGGTAATTCATATCTAGACTATTCGTGTTATTTTGTAGGACTGGAAGCAGGACCACTTGTAGTAGTTGTAGATATGACCTATTTGTATTAAAGTCAAATGAGGTAGCAGAGCAACAGCACGTGATTAGGAATTACATTAGGAATTACAACACGCGACTCGATCAAAAAGTCGGGTAAATATTTACTGTAAGCTACGAAGTACGGGGCATTACTGTGTATTTTGAGTGTGAATCGCCACAGTAGTCTGTGGTCTTTGCATTTTGGTGGTGTTTTTCGTTCCCCCAAGACGACTACCTTCCCTCGCGCTCTCACCCATCGGCCTCCCCATGGCTGCCTAGCAACCACGCGAGCGCCGCTGCAGCATCAGCACCCACTGAGCGGCCGAGGCTCAGGGCTCGAGGCTGCCCGGGGTTTTAAATCATAGCCACCCGCAATCCACCACTGAAGGCAGGCGGGGTTTGTTGTTACTCGTAAGTAACTGCTCTTTTTTCCTCACAGATACACACAAGAGAAGCTTGGCTAAATAAAACAAATGCTTACTGAAAAAAACAAAACAAAATACCAACCCATTTATACGTGAGGTATACAATGGTAAAATGTAGGCTCTATTACAATTTAAGAATAACCAAAAACAATAACAGTGTGCCTCCGACATAAACATGTCCAACACCACGCAAAGTGATGGACGGCAGAAACATTATTAATAAGACTCAAAAGCACAAGGCTTACAAACGTGGATAATACTCAAGAATACAAAACAAAAGCCATTCACACACATGATAACACAAGCTTGAGAATCAAAAACATTTTGGGCCATCTATGTCGATAGGCCTGGAGGCTGAAGAAAGCAGCAAATAATATATCCATGAAAATACCTTCGAGCAATTCCAATTGGGCGACGCTTAGCTGGATGAAAACAAAACAAGCAGACGCGCAAGCTTACCTTCACGTATTTCGTCTATAGCAATGATCGAGGGATTCAATTTTTTTGGTGATAAATTATTCACCAAACAGGAGCCCTCGCCGCGCCTAACATCGAGCGCGCGGAGGCATGTGTCCTCTGCCACCAGCGCAGCTCGCTCTGCCCCCTCCTCTCGCGCGCAGCTATCGCCTCATGATCACCAACGGCAGGGACCGTTTGGTGGCTACGACGTGCACGGCAGCATCCGAGAGACACACCACAGCACTTCTGTGCCGTCCATTTTTTTACGCCTACTCAACGTGTGCTTGTGACTTAACGCAAATTTTGAAGACATTCCCTGTAATTGCCGTTTGTATTATACAGGTATTTTCCTTGGTGCAGCATTGAAAATCTGCAGCAATAATATCTAAAGGTAAACAAAGCGACAATAAATCACACAGCGTACCAATCAACTCAGGTATGACCAGTGCTGTCATCCGACCACTGCATAGAGAGCTTACCTCACAGCATTCTCCGCGCCTCGTCTTTAGTGGCTGCAACACTTGGTCGACAAATGAACAATAATGAATTAGCTTCAATATTTATTGTAACTGCCTCCTTCTTGAAATGTTTATTTCCCTTGCGCCTTCTCAATGGCTAGTGACCGCCCGCAGTCTCTCTCTACCCGCTATTTTTCATCGCAGTCTGAACCAGCCCATCGCCACGCCTGTCGACATCGTGACGTGACCTCACTGGGTTTTAACACAATTAACACGCAGCACCAAGACCCCTAGATTTGCCTGTCACGTTTACACGAACAATTCAAAGCAATTGTTATCACATATCATATTAGCGCAAGAAATGTACCAGATGTTTGCACTATAATACAATCTGGTGTTCCACGATGGTATTGTTTTACAGATGTCTTGCATCAGTCGGTGGTCTTTGCATCCATCGCAGAACCTTACAGATGTGGGCTAAGCTATGTGGTGGTGCTGCCCTCTACCGTTAAGCTCTAATATTGCACAAGCATGACATTTTTTTACTGTAAGTACAGTGTATCATAAAAAAACGCTTCCATAACATTTTTACAGATAATTAATCGCAGTTCTCATTCAAATTCAAACTAAAACACCATTCGATTTTAACTCCACAGTTTATCTAACTTGAGAGAATAAATGTACAAGCCACACACTGCTGATAGTATTTATTGTAAGGGGCAGCTGACAAAATTAACAAACGTGCAATGACAACAACAAATACAAATGGATAAAGAAAACATAGCTTATGAATACAAAGCAGTCATAAATGCAAAAACAAACAGGAAAAAAAAACATGAACAAAAAAACCTATTTTTCCTGTGCAGCACCACAGCCCCTGAGTGAAGGGAAAACCAGATCTTTCTATCATTGTAGTATTTATACAAATAATAAAGGTATAGTAGAACAGAGTTTAGGGTAATACCAACTCCTTTCACTTAAATTGATTGACTAATTTATTGATTGACTGAAGAAAACATCCAGAAATAAATGAGGGTATTTTCCCATATTAATTTTCTAAAATAACTGAATTGATGAGGAGTAGACCCTCCCTCTCCTGCAGCGGACGCTTGTCTGTGTAGTTCCATCTGCTGAAGGTGGTGTTCTATGCCCTGTCATCCTATGGTAGAGGGAAGATGCTTTACTGGGCATGTGCACATCTGTTACAGGAAGTGACATCACTCCAACAGGAGGAGTGAGTGGGCTACTGGCTCCTACCGGCTCCTAGGGATCTCATTATTGTGGAGCTCCACTGAGCTGTCAATCATCATGTAAAATTGAGTGAGTTTATGTTGTGGTAAATTTATTTATTCCTTGTAGAAATGCTTATGTTACATCATGAGCAGAATGCGAGAAACTGACATTCATATTTCAATGCAGGAACAGGGCTGGTGGCGTTACAGAAGCGTGATTGGCTTTGGTATCCTCCAAGTCGTTCGAAATTATTACTTCATCAATAGCCGATGTCGACTTTGATGACGGGCGAATCGGATTAGCTGTTCCAACTTTCGATTCATCTCCTCCTTTCCTCCACATATTTCCGGCATACTTCCGGGGTAGGAAAGGAGGGTAGGAAAGGAGGAGACGAGAAAAAGTATTGGAACGCAGCCTAGACCTTGGTCTTCAGCTCAGATGATGTCATGTTGCATGGTGCGGTTGTTGAGGGCTGAAACAGATCCGCCCCCATCATGATTGGACAGGGACTCACCAGGGGTTGCTGTGATTGGACCGTCCTCTCCATTCAGGTGGTCTGGAACATCTGCAAGGGTGAAATTCTAAGTAAGCTGGCTGCCTCTGGGTGAGGCTGATTCTGGATCCTACATATTTCCCCTTCCCCTTGGAGTCAAAAGGATCAACACTCACTATGAAGTATGACATCAAGGGCCACTCAGAACAGAGCAGACAGGCACTGACTACGGTTATAGAACCAGACCAGATACACTCAAAGCACTTATTCAGAGTCAAAGGAATGACCAATTAAAGATTTTTATTATTATTATTATTATTATTATTACTACCAGATGCTATACATGTTGAAAAGGCTCTTGGGAAACACTCGGCGTGAAACCCGCAGTGGTACCGGCTTACCTGAAGCGGTTATTGAAGTGCCTAGCTAAGCCCTACCTGGTCATGTATGATTGCTTTGGTTCTCCAGTAAGGCAGCACCTCGGGTGTGAGCACTCATACTGAAGCTGTACAGGATACTGACATGTCTAAGGCCCAAACATGAACTCAGCCCCTGACTAAAGATAACTCCTACAGCAGGGGTGTCAAACTCCAGTCCTGGAGGGCCGCAGTGTCTGCGGGTTTTTGTTCTTTCCTTTCGATTGGCAGCCATTTTAGGTCTTGGAAACCAGGTGTGTGGACTCTTTAGTCTACCAGTGATTTTAATTAATCAATTAAGTGCTAAAACACACCAAAAACCAGCTACCACTGCGGCCCTCCAGGACTGCAGTTTGACACCCCTGTCCTACAGCGTAACAAAGGACCAGCCCCTGTCCAGTGCCCTTCACTGCAGACTGGGACAGAGAGAGCAATGAAAAGGTAAGAGGTAGGACTCCGTTTAATGTTCCAAAATCATGCCATGTTTACTTTTATCCTCTCCCTTTGCCCTGCAACAGGCCTTTTGCCAGATGTTTATTGTAAATGTGATTTTTTTTTCCCCCAAACTCAACTGCCTGGTAAAATAATGGTTACATAAACCATGTAGCTAAGAAGTATTCAGACCCGGTGCTACAGTGCTGCTGGGCATGCTGGTTTTTGTTGATTGTGCAGTTAACTGGCCACCCCTGGTGTCTTGGGTATGAACTGGTTGCGGACTTTAAAGTGGAAACCTGGACCAGGTTTGGTCACCTCTGCTACAGCCAATCGAGCTGCATTAATATGCATTTGCAATTTCACTCCACTTAATGTATGATGAAGCAGGACAAAAAGACTGCTTTGACCACCAGGGGGTGCAGCTGTGGTAATGAGTAAAACACTCATGTTCAGGCTGATAATATCTGAAATTCATTGCAGTTGTAATCTGACAACTCTGAGCACTTTATGTTTAATCTGATTAAATCTTTATGGACACTCAGTTGTGAAATTATACGCATCTGGAATTTGAGACCGGCAATGATGAAATTTTGTCTCTCCTTGTTTTTCCTTTCCCCAGTTTCCCTCTTTAGTTTTGTAGGGCATTTTCAATTAATTTTAATAATGCAGTATTCTTTGCATCCCATAATATTCATGTTTTTGTATGTACGGTTTTTAGAAAGCCCATCTAGGGACATGCACTGGAAATGATCATATGCTACTTTTGTTGTGATGCATATAAACATAGATGATTATGAAACAACATCTCAACACAAAATTACCTGTCCCTATAAATTAAAGATTAAATACATGTTTTCAGAGATTAGAGCTGGCGCCCGACCATGGCCTGTTCTGGGATCAGTTGTAACAGGAGAGAACAGTTAGTGTCCTACCATGGCCTGTTCTGGGGTAAGCTGTATGATGCACTGGTAGGTGGGCATCACGCAGTGGTGCAGCACTAGCCCGCCCATGTCTCCGCCCTCATCCCCTGCCACTCCGGCGGTAACTATGGGAACCGTCATGGTCACTCCCTCTGGAATCTCCACTATGGGCTCAGCCTCCATTATCTGAATAAGGTAGAGAAACAGGAGGCAGGAGGACAGAAGGAAGCCTTCCAGAAGCCACAATCATGTTGACTTCTCACACACATTCTGTATGTTTTTTCCTGAGCAGTTCTGCTGTAATTTTAATACATTTTTCAATATTATGCAATGTAAAAACTGACATTAAAAATTATAAAGGAACCAAAACAAGTTGTTCTTTAGAATGAAGGGTCAAAAACTAAAAAAAAAAATGGGATTTAAATATTTAAAAGCCAGGCTTTGATTTTGGGGACACACACACACACACACACACACACACACACACACACACACACACACACACACACACACACACACACACAACATTTTAAATACATAAACATATGAATTGTTGCCCATGTTAAATCAGCATGAGGTCAAATAAAAATAGAAAGAACAATTTTAAGCCTTATAGTAGTTCCAACCATAGACACTACAGCAAGAAAACACAGACTTGATCCTTGGGACCTGTGATTTACGCTATTCCAAGCTTAACACCATCCTCTAAATATTCATGAGCTGTTAATTGTGCTCAATTAGACTGTTTTAAACACAGTACCACTGAATGGTGATTAACGAATTGGTGGATTCATCAACACTGGGCCAAGTTTGAGGTAAGAGTTTGAGGAAATGCGTCCCGAATGCACGCGCACACACATGTTCCCGTCGCACACTCACACCCACGTTCTCCCTCACGGCGGTGGTGTCCTGCAGCACGGCCAGCAGCAGCCGGATGTACTCGGTGGCGGCCTTCAGCGTGTCCACTTTGCTGGGCTTCCTGTCGCGGCGCACCAGGGGCACCATGCGCTTCAGCCGCGCGAACATGCTGTTCAAGTTCCTGATCTGAAAAAGGAGCAGGGCCAAACGCAGAGCAGTGGAGGGGGAAGCACGTTGGCATCGCTACACCATGCGCTTCAACCCGGTGAATGTGCTATTCAAGTTCCTGATCTGACAAAAGAGCGAGGCCAAACGCAGAGCAGTGGAGGGGGAAGCACGTTGGCATCGCAACACCATGCGCTTCAACCCGGTGAATGTGCTATTCAAGTTCCTGATCTGACAAAAGAGCGAGGCCAAACGCAGAGCAGTGGAGGGGGACGCACATTAGCATCGCTACACCACGCGCTTCAACCTGGCGAATGTGCTATTCAAGTTCCTGATCTGACAAAAGAGCGAGGCCAAACGCAGAGCAGTGGAGGGGGAAGCACATTAGCATCGCTACACCATGCGCTTCAACCTGGCGAATGTGCTATTCAAGTTCCTGATCTGACAAAAGAGCGGGGCCAAACACAGAGCAGCGGAGGGGGAAGCACGTTAGCATCGCTACACCATGTGCTTCAGCCTGGCGAATGTGCTGTTCAAGTTCTTGATCTGACAAAATAGCGGGGCCAAACGCAGAACAGCGGAGGGGGAAGCACGTTAGCATCGCTACACCATGTGCCTCAGCCTGGTGAACATGCTGTACAGATTCCTGCTCTGGCAGAGGAGCGGCGCCAAATGCAGAGTGGTGGGGGATCGTGTTAGCATCGCTACACTCATATGGCCAGCAATGTAAAATCTGACCAAGCAATTGCACATACATGGCAAATGGTACGGATCTGCTGCCAGGCGATGTTTCTTAGGTGACATACTCTGAATCATGTTTACATCAGCTGTGTCCCAAACCACATACTTCCACCCCCTGAAGTACGTACTCCCAAGCATGGATTTTAGTACGCACTCAACAGTACGACACAGCCAATAACAACGTAAATTGTAAAATGACTTGTTCCTCAGTTTTGATTACTGATTGAGACATTGTTCACTGCTGTTCCAAACGTTATAGAGGTCATGAAACCTGATTCTGGCATCACTAGACCATGTGTATGCTGGCTGGTAGTCCCACCTCCGTTCTAGATTAGATAAGTAGTTAATTCGCTCAATTAGGTCTACTGGTTTGAATGATATGACATTGGTTAGGCAATAACCACTGCTCATATTGTTTTGCCTTAACACACAGTTGCATGGATGTGACTGTGTAATTGAACAAAGAGTTTGACACCACTTTAAGGGAGGGAGGGAGGGAGATTTAAGGACACTATAGGGGCTCTTGTCACGTATCCATGGCTGCGTTCCAATACTCTTTTTCTTGTCTCCACCTTTCCTACCCTCCTTTCCTACCCTGGAAATATGCCGGAAATATGTGGAGGAAATGAGGGGAGGAAACGAGCGGAGGAAAGGAGGAAAGGAGGAGATGAAACCGATTCGCCCGTCATCAAAGTCGATGTCGGCTATTGATGAAGTAATAATTTCGACTGACTCTGAGGATACCAAAGCCAATCTAAATATTCTATGGGATGGTCTTTTAACCTGACTGGTCGTGAGCACAATGATGTCACCCAGAAATGTGAAAAGACTTCCGCGGTAGGATACATCGATGTATCCTCCGTTGGGAGGAAACGAGAAAGGAGGAAAGGAGGAGGCGAGATTTCACTTCGGAACAATGGAGGAAAGGAGGACGCATAATCAGCTTCCGGGGCACAGAGGAAAGGAGGGGAGGAAAGGAGGAGACGAGTTTGAGTATTGGAACGCAGCCCCTGAGAGCCCTAGGATGTGCTGGTTTTTCCTGCCCAGCTGTTAACTAACTAATTACAGCAGCCGATTACACAGTCAGATTGTCTCCCATTGGTTCTTGGGTCTGAACTGGTTATTTAATGTGAGGGGGTCTAGTATACTCTGCTGCTCGCTAGAATTCGAAAGCCCCTAACCAAATTGTAAATTAGTTTACCCTAAATGGCTATTGGTGTCAGTAGTGTTTATGCTTTTCTGCTCTGTACAACCTTCTGTTATCAGCTGTCAATGACAGCAAAATCTTTTCTGCCGTTAGATGAGAGAATTAGGGTGTGAAAATCCGTTTTTATATCTTTATCTACGCTTTATCGTCAATTCTCAGGAGACTCCACAGCCTCCATCACGCATAATTCTGACTCCAGACTCGAGCAAAGAAGTAAACTCCAGGTCTCGCTGCGCACTCTGCCTGTCTGCAGTAGGCAGACTTACCCTCAGGCGTTCTTTGGCATTGACCATTTGCCTTCTCCTCAGGACTTCATCCCAGTCGTCCGTGTCTACATACAGCCCGTCGTTTCCCCGTCGGAACTTGGCAATGTTAGCATACACAGGGAGCGATATTCTTCCATGCACGCGTGAGAGCACGTCGCCCATCAGCTCACCTTCCGGGACCGTCATTAGCGGGGTAGGCTTAACGCCGGCCATTACACAGGCACCTACGGCTTTATTTCTTATTATTTAGTAATTTATACCTCGGAGATCATTCCCCACATCGATTTTCAAAGTCACACAGCACTCAGCAGCGATTCACTGTTGGGTAATTTACGTCACAAACGTACACATACAGCGGCGCCTGGTTGTCCACGCGCCAGGTTTAAATTATTTAATGACTCAATCAAACCGGAACACCGGAGCACCTGTCGGATTTTTTCCTTCTCGAGAGACGAGGCCACAGTGAACTTCTTTCAGCACCCAGCTTAGATAGAGCAAGACTCTAAAATTCACTCCAGCCAATCACTTGTTCCGACGATGAGAAAAACAACCTAAACCGTCTCCAATTATATGTGGTAGCTATAAATTGATATTTCAATAATCTCATAGACGCTTATTTAAAGGGAGGCTTGTCAGTCAAGAACTATTCTGCTTCTTTCATTTTTCATTAGGTTAGATCGCTCCGTCTGCGCTGGCCATTTTTGAGCTCAAACTCCTACATTGCAGTGTTTACTTTCATTAACTGATAATCCATGTCATGATTTTCTAATTACAATAAACTATTTGCTAGTAAAATAAATCAATGCTTATAATTATTTCAATAGAATAATATAAATACATAAATATCATGCCATGATATTTGCCATGCCAACCGAAATTCTACACTCTAGACACTAGGTGGCAACATAGGAATATTCTCTACAACCATTCTGCACTTGTTTGCAAAGCTTGATCCTAATGGAAAGCCAAGAGAATGTTGAATCTCATCTCTTTTGACTAATTGCATTTTATTTACCAGCTGATTTAAAATTGATTGTTGAGTGAATCTCAATTTAAACTTCAACCAATTACTTTTTGTTACATTAAGTTGTGATGATTAGCAAGTCAATATTGACATCTCGAAATTTAATGAAACGGGCATCACTTGGTTGTAGTAGCGTAATTGTGCAAAATTGTAATTATAGTGAAATTATTTTTTTTGTTCCTACCTTGTAGCGAAAAAATATGGATTGACATAAAACATTTTCATGGTGGTGTTCGTAATAGGTTAATCAAACTGAATTGTCTATGGCATATACACACAGACACATACTGTCATGGTTGTCTCATTTTCTAAATGGTAAGGAAAATGCGCTATGTGGATAATGTGTGGTGTAAAATGAGAGTGCATGATCACCTCTCCCACCTTGCAATAGTACATTTCAGCGTCTGTCTCCGTTTCGCTCTCTCTCCGGGTCCTCTGATGGCGTGCCTTTCCTACAGTCACTTCCATTTCTTATAAGACAACATCTTTCTTACTCAATCATGGGTTGTTACTTCTCTCTCTCTCTCTCTCTCTCACAAACAAACACTCTGTCAGTAATGTGGTGTGGTCTGGTTTATTGTTTCCATTCCTGTCAGTTTTCTTCGGTCATTTCTGTGTCTTGTTTTCCGTTCCCTGTCCATTTTGTTTTCATTCTGTTTTCTCCGCCCACCTTGTTCCCTACTCTGTTGATTAATCTTGTGTTTCATCTGCCCTGCAGTTTAACCTGTGTCTCATTGCTCGTTAGTCTGTGTATTTTTACCCTGCCTTGTCTTTTGTTTGTCGTGAGTTTGTCTCAGTGTTCTTTGTACCTGTTGTGCTACAAGCCTTTACATCTTGCTTGCTTACCTGTTATTACCCTGTCTGTTCCCTTTTTTTTTTTTTTACTCCTGTGCTGTGATTTTGTACCTTTGCTGAGTCTGCCCGTTTTTTACCCTTTTGCCTGTTCTCTGACCTTTCCCTTGGGTTGTGCTTTTGTACCTCAGCATGGCCCGTATGGTTTTGACCTTTTGCCTGGACTTGAACTCTCATTCTGGATCTTGTGTGTTTTTTTGGGCTGCTTAATAAACCACAGTTTATTATCATCTCTGTCTATGTTTGGGTCACTCCAAGTTCTGACACGCGCACACACACACACGCATACACATACATACATACATACATGTCAGGGCATAAATCCCCCATACATCTATGTGTATGCACATGTTATGTAAAAGTATGTGTGTACATGCATCCTTACATGTACATTTCTACCATTGTGTGTGTGTGTGTGTCAGTATGGGCACTGAATCAATACCAGCTATTATTTCCAGAGCTCATTTGCACCCTTTGCCTTGCCTGAGCAAACACACTGGACATGATTCATATCGGCCTGTCAAAGAGTCAGTCTGTTATCACTCACCTGTACATCTGCAGAAGTCTATGACACATCCAATTAACAGATGTACATCTACATTTACGCTTTTATCAGACACTTTTATCCAAAGCGACATACAAGGAATACATACAACTGTTCCAACTCATGCAGCAACAAAAAAAGCATCATTTATACTAAAGCAGTAAAAACCACAAGAGTCTAAAACAGATAAGCATAATGAGAATGGTTTAACCACCAAAAATAACACAAGGTTGTTTTTTTTTATTTCTGGAGGAGGTTGAGTGTGTTCAGTTTTTGAAGGCTTTCCACTGAAACGGCACAAAAGACAGGAAATATTGGCAGTAGCAGAGAAGATTTTGATGAATGACGGTTTATTCTGCATTTACATTTATTTTTATTTATTTAGAAGACACTTTTATCCAAAGTGATGCAGTAAGACTATGATAGAGGTAGAAAAAGGCACACATAACGTGAGACAAGAAGTTAAGGTAGAGGTAGAAAAAGGCACACAATGTGAGAAAGTTAATGAACTGAGGATGAAAAATGGTAATTGATAACAAATTAACAAGTTCTACTGCTTCAAACACACAGGTGAAGCTCTACAATTAGCATTAAACAATTTGACAGTTAATTGACTACAGACACAAACTGCTGAAACTAAGAAACAGACTATTAAACTCACAGCTAAAGAGATATAACTATTACACTTGTGTAATGTAATGTAATGTTACACATGATTCATTTTCACATTCAGGTTTACTGGCATCTCCGGTCTGTGAGTATTTTAAAAAAGTTAAAAGTTTGAAAAAAAAAAAAACATTTCAAATTTCACCCCCAAAAAAAAAAAAAAAAAAAAACAGTTGGATTAGTCTTTTCACTGCACACAAATTGCATGGATTTGAATAAGAATTCAATTAAAAATATTATAAAATCTCTGTTTATAATCAAATTAGACCTATTTTAACTAATTTGAATATAATTGAATATAACATTACACATGTTATTGTTGCCATTCAAAGAAAATTAGAATATATTGTGATGAGAGAAAGCCATTCAGCAAACTAGGCTTGTTATTTACCACGAATTCTCTTAGTTTGATCTAGACTCTCCTGTAATTGCATGTCATCGCCCTGCTAATTTAATGCGGATGTGCTAATGTGAATCTCAATTTAATTTGCAACCAATTATTTCTTGATGGAAAAAGGGCCATCATGAAGTTGTGGTGATTAACATTTTAATTTAATATAGATCTCTAGCTCACCTCTGACATTGTTTTTTTTTATTATAATAGAATTGATTTTATTTGTGTCTTGCAGCCAAAACTGCACTTCTACACTAATTTACCCTTCTGTAGAGATTTACTGAGATTTCCTCATCTGTTTTTTTTTAATAATAGAATTGATTTTCTTTGTGTCTTGCAGCTAAAACTGCACTTCTACATTAAATTACCCTTCTGTTGAGATTTACTGAGATGTCGTCATCTGTCACCAATTTATTCCTTTAATTATTTGAAGCAATGTTAGCAGGTATGCCCCTATATCCCCTGCTCCTGGCAGGTTGAAGCTGAGCAGGTGGGTGCTTGGGGAGTACCTGGATCAGAGACTTCCTAGGTAAGCTAAGCAGCTGCAGAAGGTGTTGCTGGTTTAGCCACAAGGGGGCAGCCTTCCTCCCACAGTCTAAACCAAAACCCAAATGTAGAGATGGGGACACGCTGCTGTAGGAGACATTGTCTTTCTGATGAGCCTTTCTGAGTACTCAGGTTCTGGCTCTCTGAAGTGATTAAACATGTCACAGCAGTATCTCATCATGAGTAACATACATTAGCGATCACTTGTAATGGTGATTGATGCCTTCTCTCCAGAACATCTGCCAGTCCCAGATTTGATTTGTTAACTGCTACCCTGCCATTGGCAACAATCAGTGAAACGTACTCTCCCACATCAAGGTCTCCATTATCCTGTGGGTGAAGCAAAGATTTCTCTCACAGGCTGATAATGGGAATTAGCTTCATAGAAGAGGTCAGGAAAACAGATGGTTTCTGAATAGCTGAATCAAAGACATTATTCTCACTTCACATTTCTATATATATATATATATATATATATATATATATATATGTATACACACACACACACACACACACACTTATACACTTACCAACAACATAATCTAGAAGCATTGTGCTGTATGTCCATTCCTGGTGCATTACACTGAGCTATGCATTAGGCATAAGTGTTGATTCTGACTGAATGAACATATACCTGATAGCAATGCCCTCAGCTGCCACTGAAATTTCATTAACCAGCTCTGTGTGGTATGTGCCGGTCTGGGCTGATTTAAACTCCGTTATAAATAGTTAATCCCTTAATGCCCGTGGCAGGGGTTAACTGCATGTGGTTCAGTTCTGCCCGGCCATGTGCGATCTGCGCAATGTGAAGAACAGGCAGAGTGGGGAGGTGGGGTGGGGGGGATCTGGGTAGTGATGTGTTCCTATATTTGACCTCTCCGTGCTCGTCCTTTAGCACCTTGGCAACAGGGTCCACTGGCACCAGCCCCCCCCACCCCCGCCTGACACCCTCCAAGGAGCTAACACAAATCCCTCCTCGGCAACATAAGGAGACACAAACAGGCTGCATAAAACGACGGCCCCGCAGCACACTGGGACATTTACTGCCCTCTTTAGTGAAAACCTCCAGCCCATTTGCCTCTGGATGTCTCTATCTGGTGGTGAGGTCGAAGGTTTATGCTAGCATGAGCATGTCGACTAAAACTTGCAGCGATTTGCGGTAAATCTACCTATTGCCAGACAGTACACCCACCTATTAGCCTTATTACCATTAATACATATGGGCTTTGGAGTTACAGTATGCCCACCTATTAGCCTTATTACCATTAATATATATGGGCTTTGGAGTTACAGTATACCTACCTATTAGCCTTATTACCATTAATACATATGGGCTTTGGAGTTACAGTATGCCCACATATTAGCCTTATCACCATTAATACATATGGGCTTTGGAGTTACAGTATGCCCACCTATTAGCCTTATCACCCTTAATACATATGGGCTTTGAAGTTACAGTATACCCACCTATTACCCTTATTGTCATTAATACATATGGGCTTTGGAGTTACAGTATGCCCACCTCCTCAGGTAATATACCCACCTATTAGCCTTATTACCATTAATACATATGGGCTGTGGAGTTACAGTATGCCCACCTATTAGCCTTATTACCATTAATACATACGGGCTTTGGAGTTACACTATGCCCACCTATTAGCCTTATTACCATTAATACATATGGGCTTTGGAGTTACACTATGCCCACCTCCTCAGGTAATATACTCACCTGCTCAGGTACCACTGCAGCACTATCCACTGCATGCTCTGTGAACTGTCACTTTACACTGAGTATTTTCAACGTCATCAAAAATATTTGTGTCTGATGTTATTCTGCTGCATCTCCAAAAAGATGAAAACTTTTTCAATTAAGAGAAGTCATATTGTTATTACATTATATTACACAGGTTTTAGTCACATGATGTTTTGAATAAACTTTATTTGTCAGCAGGCCATGAGACAGTGACAGTCCAGATGCAAGCTTTAAATGAAAGCATTCTATTCATTCATCAGAAATAGCAAGGAGGGAAATATCTTCATGAATTCTTTTTGTTTCTTTTGTTGGGGGGTTGGGTTAATGCAGGTCAATACAAATAAAGTCAAAGTTTCAGCTTCACTCGGTTTCGTACAAAAAAGCCACAGGTTACAAAAGAAATTACACAAAGCAAAGGACAGATTAAGATACATGAGAATAAGACACAAAATAGAACAAATGAAACATAGTGACCGATGAAAAAAAAAAAAAGAACGGATAGCTGGAATGAAAAGGAGACCTTGGGCTGCTGGGTCTGGCGCAGTCTCACAGTCTGTGCCCCAGGCTCATTGTTCCGCCGACGGTGAAGGATGCATACTTCCTGCAGTAGGTTTGCATCACGGCGTTTATTGCACACAATGGGCCGTGTAGGTGTACTCTGTCTCTTTATTCTCCACAATGGCCGCCGTAGGTTTGGAATCTGAGCTGCTGGTCCCGCGGTTTGACCTGAGCTCTTGTGATGCGGACCCACTCAACCCTCCTCCCTGATGCTGACCTGGTGGAGATTATTATTATTATTATTATTATTGTTATTATTATTATTATTATTATTATTATTATTATTATTATTCTAAAAAGCTCACCTCTACCAGCAGCTAGAGCTGGCTGGCAGACACACTCATACATTCAGTCGGAGCAATTAACAACAGGCACACCATTATCCAATTAATGAGAGCAATCACAGAAGCTGCACAACTCATTCATGTTCACATAGTACAGCGACAAGGTTTTAATCAAAAACAGCACAAATATGAGGCGTTCTAGCAGATGCCTGTCCACATTAATCTAATTCATCATTAGGTATTTAAAAATAAAAAACAAAATAGAATAAACATAGAAATTCAGGAATTAGTCAAGCTCTGCCCAATGGACCACAAAGAACAATGGCATTTGCAGGTAGGAATACGTTCACAAAATTTAAAAAATTAAAAAAATGTAATCAGTTTCTGATTATGGATTATCTTATTGAAAAATTAGTAACATGTTGTGTCTTTATTTATATGTTGACTATTTTACCAAAAATATTTTATTCTGTTTCTCCCTCCTTAGAAATTAGGATAGTCCAATGAGAGGAACACTGTCTTTTTTTTAAAAAATTAAAGCGTAAGGGAAACCCATATGGTGTTATAATGCTCTTAGAATTGTGCCATCTGTGGTATATTATTAAAACAGCAATATTTGCTTTGACTTTTTTTTTTAATTAAGTCAAAATGCAATTTGTAATGTTACAGGAAATATGCAGAGAGCGTTTCATCTATGTGCAGGGTTTTGCATCTTTGATCACCATGGCTCTGTTATCTAACCAGTGCCAGTTTAGCTTCCTCATAAATTAGTCCACTGCAAGAGGTTACGAATGTGCTCATCGGGTCATCAGAGTAGTCCTCGTTTGTCATTCAAGAGCATTAGATAAACTAATTAAACAAATTCAATAACTACGAGTACAGGTTGACGGGAAATCTGATAATACACACACACACACACACACACATTGCATTACGTTGCATTGCATTGTGAGCATTTAGCGGACGCTCTTATCCAGAGCGACTTACAACACAAAGTGCATTTCTTTCAGGACAAGGGTGTTAAAGTGCTGGGGGCTAGAAGTGTCAAGTGCCATGAGGGTTAACCCTGTGGATGACCTGTTGAAGAGCACACACATGCACAGACACACACACACACACGCACACACACACACACACACACACACGCACGCACGCACGCACGCACGCACACACACGCACACGCACGCACACACACACACACACACACACACACACACACACGCACGCACGCACGCACGCACGCACGCACACATACGCACGCACACACACACACACACACACACATGCGGGGGCCCTGCACGTCTGACATTCCCATTCCCATCCCCTACATGCCATTAGATAATTTACTCAATAAAATAAACACAGGAGATGTACTTCCTTATTGCAGCAGATATCATGGGCTGTGTTCTGAGGTGTGGTGAGCTCGTCATCATCACCTTTGCCCCAACTATTTCCTCGATGCAGTGACATCACTCTACGCAAACATGCAAAACCGAAATTCAAACAGTGGCAGGCCTGGCCATAAAGCCTCGTCAGACGTGGGCGGACCAATGCTGGCCAGGACTGTGGAAGGGAAAGGGATCAGAGATAACATCGGGAAGCGATCCCTCGCAGAACAGCCAGGTGAGCTACCTGGCTGAAGTCATGCAGTAGTCATGGCTTGCGGTTACCATGGTGATGCCATGGCAACCGTACACCAGTGAGGGCTGGGGATTTCCTGACCTTTTTCCACCGTGGGTGAGAAAGAGAGGAATCGCCGTGTTGTTAAACCTGAGCAACTTCCATACCGGCACTCTTTAGATTTTAGTTCATTTGCTTTTCTGTCTTCACCTTGCTCCTCACTCTCTCTCTCTCTCTCTCTCTCTCACACACACACACACAATTTATATTACACTCGTAGCTAATTCTCTCACTTTTTTTTCACTTCCTGCCTCCCTCCTTTACTGTTACTCAGTGTCTCCTCGCCATTTCTTTCTCTCTCTCTCTCTCTGTCTCTCTCTCACAAACACACTCACACACACACACACACAAACACACACACAAACACACACACACACACACACACTCTTACATACACACACACTCACACACATGCAGATGACTCCATCTGTTCACTGGTGAACGTGCAGAGTAGCACACACTCTCTGAGCAGTGAAATATTACAGAAGCCCTGAATTACGCCCCTATCCCCTCCCCCCCCCCCCCTGCCTCCCACCCCCTGGGTGGAACGCTGATCTACAGCCTCACTCCCTTGGTCCCTATGCTGTGTGTCCACTGCATTTCAAAATTTCTGAAAAAAGTTCTGCAACCTATCATTTGAGTAAATCGGAAATTCCAGAAAAGAAGATCAGTGGACCAGTTGCATACTGCCAACAACAAATTGCATCAGGGCCCAAAAGAATGCAAGGATAACCTTGAGCAGTAAGAAGCTCCTCAGAGTCATCCCAATATCAGACTGACTGAAAACAATACAATGATTAAAACCTCTCTGTCTCACAAGTGAACATTTTGTGTGTACTTGCATGTGCTGTACAGAAGCACTGATTAATCTGACAGAATGAGCTCAATCAATCTCAATCAATCCAGCATCCAACAATGTCTAACAGCCATTTCACTGGGATCATTGAAAAGCAATAAATTAAAATTGTCAGCTGTTACATTACATTACATTACTTTATAGTCATTTTGCAGACACAGCGACTTACAACTCACAGTGCATTATGCCGGGGACAAGTGCTAAAGTACAAGAGTGGGGTAAAAGTCCCAAGTGCCAGAAGGGATAGCATGGACTAAACCCTGTGGGTGACCTGTTGAAGGAACAACAAAAAAACCATTGGTAACATCAACAACAATCATAAGACAGCAAAATTAGGTCACTACAAGGAGGACTAAGGCTAGTTAGGGAGGGAAGGAGAGAGGTGCGTCCTGAAGAGGTGAGTCTTCAGTCTGTGCTTGAAGGTGGACAGACTATCTGCTGTTCTGTCCTTCAAGGGAAGGTTGTTCCACCAGCGGGGTTGCCAGAACAGACAGCAAACAAACATTTGTTTTTTCCTGAGGTAACTCTGGATGTTGTAAAACAATCATGATGGCTATCTCACAGAACTGGTGCACAGTTTGATTAAATTCATCCTCAGCAGTATGCTCTGGTTTGTTATCATGGACCCACACAGCAAAAACAGATGGGGCAAGGTGGCCAGGGAGATAAACTGTGTATCTACATGAATCTATACTGCACAGAAAAATATTCAGCCAAACATTTTATAGAAAAACTGCATTGAGGTTGTTCACAAACTTGTTCACATTGTGAAAATTCAGCACAGAAGACCAGTGTAAGGTGTTTGTGTAAGCCTTGCACCGGAAATCTCAGCTCTTTCCATGAGGGGTTTGTGTCAGTTTACCTGGATTTACCTGGTTCAACAGTTCACAGCTGACTGACTGCTCCTTCAGCCTCACTGCCAGTACTCCTGTCAATTTGCACAGTTCTCCTGTTTATGTTTGAAGTGATGATTATGATGATGGCCATATATTGATGATTGTATATAAAAGCACAACTTAACATAGACACACATTATTTGAGATAAGCAAACTTATACGCAAACTGGAAAAGACACATACACTTGCTGAAATTAAAAGGTCTTAAAACAATGAAAACAATATTGAATATGAAAACATTATCTAAAAATAGCCTTAAAAACTCAGAGAGACTGAGGTCCTGGATGAATTTTCCTGGAGTCTAAGCTCATTGATTCAAAACACATTTTGGCTGAGTTTTAAGTTCTTTGGAATCAAGATGTAATGATGCGTTGAGAGCAGTGGGTATTTCAGAAGAATTTTTTTATTAATAGTGTTTGGAACTCGCCCTCAGTGTGCTTCTCTGGAAGGATGATTTCATAATGGTTTATGTCCCCTTATAGATGGGAAGTTTATACCAGTGTATCCCTTATTGAGATGGACTGTTGTAAAAGAGAGGATAAAATGGTGAAAGGAAAAGCTGACAGAGGCTCAACTGCGTTTCTGTGTAAATTAGCCATGGAGGAATGGGTGGGACCATAATACTGATATGGGTATGATGATTGCATTGCTGGAAAGCTTTCAGTTTGGAGAAGTTTATTGCAACATTGCACTAGGCTTGCCTAACTACCTTGAATATGTGGGCTAATGCTAACAGCTTTGCCAGAGATTACATTTAAAAATACAGGTTCTATTGTTTTTGGGACCCAAAGCTGCAGCTGTTAATGTAAGCGGCTCAAAGAGCAGGTCTTCATTGCACCTGTTCTGGATTTCTGTGGAGCAGCTGCAGGTTGCCAGGGGCTACCTGACTGATGAACCTGCTCAGTCAGGTAAGCTCACAGCACACACACACCCACACTGTGTACGAACAGGTGTGCACACATTAACACCTTTATGTTACAGGCATTTAGTGGGTACTCTTATCAGTATGACGTATAATGTGATGTGAAGACAAGCGCATGGATCAGGGTTGAACTGCAAACATACCCTACACGACTGGTACACAGTGTCACTCTCTCTCTCTCTCTCTCTCTCTCTCTCTCTCTCACACACACACACACACACACAGAACATGCATACCCTGACACTCAAAAGCAAATACACACATACCTTATTGCACACCCTTCTCAGCTGATCAGACTGGCCAGAGGAGGTGTCTAATCTCCAGAAACACATCTTCATTGTTGACTGGAATGCTGAAATCCCACAACAATGTCACTGAGACTAATCTGCTGTGCTGTGGACACAAATACTCCCTGAAGTCATAAAACAAAAGCTTTACTGACACAGATATGAATTCTATGGTACCAAAATCAATTCTTGAATGGCCACAGCACCCTTTATAATGGTGAATTTATATTTCCTATTTATTCATTTGGACATACATTTTCATATAACAAATATATGTCAGTTATAAGTGTGTTGAAATTTATTTTTTTTTTGGAAATCAAGGGTTGTGTAAATCACTATCTGTAAACATTTTCAACACCAGAATGTCAACACCAGTGGAAAGATTACAGTACAAGACATGGGGAAAAAAAAATATTTTGTGTCTGTTTATACACTGTTGTGGTGGCTGTTGGGGTGCTGTGTCATATTGCCCCCCCAAAACAAGAAAAAAAACATTTAATGGCTATCATCATCATTGCAATCTTTGTCTTCATCATCATCAATACCATCATCATCCTCACTGAGGAGGCAGCCCTCATGAAGCAGGAAGCAGATAGAAAATGTTAGCTGAGGCTGCAGTAATGCACAGGGGCTGTATTCTGCACCATTGTTGCAGTCTGCATGCATGCATGCATTCTTTATGCATGTGCATGAGTGCATTCACTGCCACCGCATTCTCGCGCATGTGCTCAGCACAGCGTGTGCGTATTGGCCAGTGGGCCTCACGTCACATGACCATATTCTTCTACCTATGTGCATTTAGCCACGTGCATTCTGTTATCAGCAGTCAGCACATACACATCTTTATGTCAGTGTAGCTTCATTAAATATTGAAAATTCTGCATTTTAGGTATTTGGCAGCTGCTGTTATTGCCAAGCTCATGTTTCTTTCCATCCTGGCAATGTTGATGGAGGATGATAAAGTCAGCATACACTTGTTTGACTAAGATTTTCCAGATTTTGATGAGACTGATGAATTTACTGGCTTAGCACCCGTCTTTTTTCTGGTGAGACTGTGCCAAGTGTTTCCTCACCACTGCGGACCTCTGACCTTGGCCAGTATTGGAGTGGATGAGACTCAAACCCCCCAGTCACAAGGCTCAGGTCTGCTTCCCACGTGTCACTGCGTGAGCCACCTGGAGGTCCCGTTAAAAGATGTTTTGATGTCATACCTGTGCGCCACATCAGTGAGGTCACAGCATGGGCTGGGTGTGCGTCACTAAAACACACACACACACATACACACACACACTCATGGCTCCCGAGTGTTTTGACTGGACACATGAGTGTGTATCTGTATGCGTCAGCTGAGAGACAGTGTGTACTCTTACAGCAGAAAGATCACAGAGGTCAAAGATGCAAGGTGGAAACGCACACATTACTGAATAACTCTCTCAGAGAGAATTAGCTCGGAGGAGCTCCAGTCCGCTCACTCCCCCACAAAGACAGTGCGAGACGGGTCAGATCTCCAGCAGGTAAGAGGGTGACTGAGTATAGAGGGAGGGTGGGGGAGGGGGTGACCTGTCAGACCTGACCTGACCCATGTGAAACTTTGTATACAAATTGTGATTTGTGAATTTCTCATCAGTGCAGTGGATCAGATGATTTGCTATTTTAGTTAGGTGACAGTTGTAAGAGAAGAGGAGAATAAAACAAGATACCAGGGTTATGGAAATGGATCTAAAATGTTTTTCTAGTGTATGTGTCCCCCAGCCCAAACTGCATTCAAATTACACTAAAACAGCCATGATAAAAAAAAAAAAATAAAATAGAAATGCACATTAGAATATTAGTGATGGGAGAATGAGGTCTCATGACAAGGCTGATTTGAACCAATGAATGTGCTTTGTTATTAAGAACAAACCTTTTGATTGGTTGAAACAAGTCATGTTTGGTTGCTAACTGTAGGGCCGCCCAAGTGTTCCAATCATGATACCTCATTCACTGACTAAAACTTGCCTCTGACTCTAATTAAACTTTCAGAAAGGATCAAGTTCATTTAAAATGCAATCTCATTAACCCCACAGCCTGTATTCATACAGTCGCTCAGTGCAGAAATGCTGACCTCAGATCTGGTCAAAGATACATATCACAACCCTTCATCATTATGAGCTACAAGACTTAACTGTTCTGTGATCAGTATTCTTCTGCTCAAATTCTTCATGAATATGAATCCAGATGGTGAAAATGGCAGACAGTGAAAAATTCATCAATCAACATTTCACCAAACTCTTCATGTGGTTTCTTAACTGCTTAAATAAAAATAAAAAGCATACAATGTAATATCACCTTCTATCTAAACCTTCGATGTGTGTACATTAACATTTAAGCATTTTCTTTGGTTATGTGGCATAACCCTAAACAGTAACACAAATTTAGTGGTCATTATTCAAGTAATTTCACAATACAAATCTAGTGTTGAAATCAAACATTAAAATATTCAGGTTCTACATTTTTTCAATTTTTTTTTTTATTCTATGATTGAGAAACTTTCTCCTGCAATGTTGCAACACAAGGTTATAGTACTTTAGAATTTTATTACATAAATAATTATGTAAGTCTTGGTGTGCATTTTCAGAACTTTTTGAGTACTGTTTCACAGCAGGACATACATGGTTTTTCAATGCAAAGCTGAAATGTGTACCAGTGACTCCACTCCACACAAAATAATGACGTATTTTCAGAAATACTCCTCCAGAACTCTGAAATTCCAAATCCTGTTCCAACAAGTTCTCAGAGCATCTGCAGCTGGCAAACAATCTTGAGGTTCTGTTGGAGAATTTCACTTTTTACTAGAGCTAGGGTGTGTTCCCAGAACTACTTACCGTGGGTCACAGAAACCTTCCAACAATGTCCTTGGAATGAACAATTAGTGATTAAAAATGGCACAGGTGAGTTTCTCTGCCAGGGTTTCTTGGTAAGTAAACAAAAGGGCTTGTTGACACTGGAGAATTCCTCCAATCTCAAACCCCATACAAGTTTATCTTTTGTTAATGAGTAAATTAATCATGGCTTTGGAGTCTGCAGGAATGTGACAGTTTCATTTCTGGAGGTATTTTTAAACACGATGATCTTATGTGGAACAGAGTTGTTGTTACAAATTTGAAGTTTGAATTGGAAAACCATCTACAACCAGCTGTACAGCTCAAAACACCCACGATTTCCAGGTCTCTTCAACTTATACTGTAATATATTGTACTGCTGCCTTGTCCCCTGCAGTATACTGGTAACTGTCTGAGGTGGTGGGCATGCTGTGAATGCAAAACCTATATTTATTAATGGTCATAAGGCTAATAGGTGGGTATACTGTCTGAAGAGGTGGGTATACTGTAACTCCAAAGCCATATGTATTATTGGTAATAAGGCTAATAGGTTGGTATACTGTAACTCCAAAGCCCATATGTATTAATGGTAATAAGGCTAATAGGTGGGTATACTGTCTAAGGAGGTGGGCATACTGTAACTCCAAAGCTCATATGTATTAATGGTGATAAAGCTAATAAGTGGGTATACTGTGCATTTCCAGACATTTAGGTGAATGCACTCTATATATGTGCATGTTCCCTTGAGTGCAGTGATCTTGCAACCTTAACGGCCTAGATCTGCCAACAACAACTTGTGAATTTTCTATTTTTACTTTTTGATTTTGACACTAGATGTGTTGTGAAATGGCATGACTAATAACCATTTGGAGCTAGAAATTACTGAGTGAATCGCAACCACAGGCAAAGCTTAAGGTTACTGTCTGCTTACTACAAGTTTATGTACATGAAAAATGATTTTACTTTGGATATTGTTTGTTTGTTTGTTGTTTAGGCAGTTAACAAACCACTAAAGCAAATTTTTATTGCGTGTTGAAGTTGAATTGCAATTTTTATCACCTGAATACTTTATTCATAAAGAATTTAAGAACAATACAGCTGATTTAGGATCAGCTGAGCCTTTTAGTTCATAATTGACAGGGTTAGGATATGGATGGGAAAAACTGATCTGAGAGCAGTGTATCTGTGCAAGAAAATGTGTAAAGATAGGCTATACGGGGCCATGTGATTGTACTTCAAATGAACCAGTCTTTCTAATTGCACTTCAAACAGGACAGAGTCATGAAAATGTTTTATTAATTTATTTTTAAGTTTCCACCTTCAGTCTCTTGACTTGGTCTCATTACAATACTGTACAAAAAAGGTATTAAACTACCTTAACTACCTGTAAAGGTGGTTAAAACTATTCATTAAAATGTAATTTTGGTTTCCAAAGCTCCCCTTGGGAAGTGATGAGTATTCATGATTTTACATAACCAAATCTCACTAGCATCTCAGATGACACCTAGAGTGTGCGGTTACATAACCAAAATTAACATCCTTCAGTAGTTAATCAAGCAGAGCTTAAGTCTTTATTATTTTTTTATGTTAAATTTTAGTTTCATATTGCAGACTGTGGTAAATTTGTACAGTTTCTCCCATGTTTTAATGTTTGGAATAAAAGTGAATACTTTTATTACTTATGTACCTGGCTGCTTCAGTAAAGACGTATATGCATTTATAAAGTACAATTATATTTATATTTATAAAGTGTCGATAAAAAGTTGCATCATCCCTTCAATTAACAGAAGCACAATTTGGGGTATTCAAATTCCCAAGAACTACAGCTTGAGTGGGCGTCACCAATTACTGAGAAGAAAACCACACCTTCCATGTGGCCAATCAGCGACAATGACTTCGATGACGCTCAGGGAGGGTAGAGTTTCATGTGCATACTATGTGGAACTTATCCGCAAACTAGCCAACATCCGCATAATACACCACGTTTACCGGCATCACAAGTGGAAGTGGGAGGATCACTGTTACATATTATTTAAACTGAAGTTTTAGTGCCGAGACTATAAGGCAACAACCAAGAAGTACTTAGCTGTATGTTGGAATAAGTGATTGAAGACCTAACAAAGAGGACACACAAGAAAACTAAGACAGACATTAAGACGATGATCGCCTCACATCTCCTGGCGTACTATTTCACGGAGCTTCACCATGATCAAGTGCAAAAAGTAAGCAACTTTACCTGTCAGGACTTCTTTGAACTATCCGGTTAGCTTGGTAGAGGAGTTCAGTGATGTAGCTATGTACCTATCTGCTCAAAAACCTCCGTATGAAGCGCATGCACATTGCAGTCGTGATGCTAAGGCCGTCTAATTAGCAAGGTGAAAATGGCAAGACCTTACACGTGTCATGACGGGAATAAGCTAAAGCTAAGCAGCTAATTCGCCTGGCTACCCTGCCGCGCGCAGTTGTGGAGCGATGCGGGAGCAAATGATGCAATGCAGATAACAGCATGAAATTACTCCACGATAAACTTACTAGCTACTGCAGAACTTACTTGATGGCATATATAGTTACGTTTTAGTGGCAACGGAAGTGGGGTAGATGAGTAAAAAATACTCAAATGAAACTGTGCCGGTTTCTGACTGGTCTAGTTCAAGTTACCACGACAACTCCTGTTCACGGTGGAGTGACTTATCAAGAAAGCAGCCAAGTCAAACATACGCGCCCTTTCTCATATGGTCCCGGACTATCTGATGTCAGGGAGTTCAATAAAAAGTTTACAGGCTTTTTAGGAGCCGCCTAAGGTACCTGAAACAGCGTAGGTACACTTGTATTATTGTGTTGTGCTGGCTAATTCGGCCAACATGAAGTAGTGTGAGACTACGACAGTCTAGCGGTATCACTAGCATGTTGCTAACTTTCCGCGTTTATATACTGCTCTGGTATTAAAAAGTCGCTCAAATGCCCAGCAACAACCCACGCCAGTGATAACATGACTATATGGGTAACTACATAACTACGTGAAGCACATCACATCGTTTCGCTTCCTGGCTAGGGAAGTTTGCCAGTAAATTGTTTCTCTATCTTGAAATTTGGTCAGGGGTAACATTAGTCTCTGAGCACGCAACTTTAAAAACCCTCTGCTTCACAGGTCGTCAATGCCACGACGACACAACCCCCTCTGAGTGCCCCTAAACCACGGGGATTCTTGAAATGTGACCCCGATATTCACCCCAACGGTGCGTCATTACCAAAACGGCTTCCTGCCCCGTCCCGTGTGCGCTCCGATGATATAAGCCTCTAACTGATTCGTATTTTCCAACAGCCTAAAGACGAAAATAATGTATTCGGATTTCCCTGTCAAATTTAGATTCGAACGAAGTTTAGGTCGCACACTGTCCTCCATTAAATGTTCGTGTCCGTCCACCGGTTTACAGCAGCCGTCTTTGTTGTGCCCTACAACTTTTTCGTGGTGTCGTGTTGCCGACTACACTGCATTTTTAAGCTTACCAAAAGAAATGTTATCAAATTGATTCATTTTCGTTAAAAAAAAAAAAAAAAAAGATTCATTAAACCTTTCAGTGAAGTAAAATGTCAGGGAAAAGTACATGTAAAGTTTTGGAAAGTACAAATACAAATTTTAGCCGGGGTTCGATATATAACCCTATTCCTTCAAACATAACACAATGTAACATAAAACAAGGTTAATGAAACCTAACTAAGGAGCAGCATTAAGTGATAAAACAATACTAGTCAATACAGAATGTGGTGGACATTTTACTTTAAAGACCAACACAAGTTTGTAGTTTGTCAACACCATTTTGACGAATCCTGTGTAGTGAAATTGTAATTCTGTTCAGGCTTGGAATGTGAACATGTACTTAACTTGGCCCTGTGTCTTTTCATTTCAGCACAAACGCTCATTTTTGTCATTCACTTAGAGCATATTTTATATAAAATGCATGACCTATAGACATGATGTAAGAGGTAGGTAAGGATGGAGAGGCTGTTAGCTATATTTCCTGAACAAAATTCAGGACCATCAGTGGAAGTCCTTTTATAGTTCACATATCACACACTATCCATGTATACAGCTGGGTATTTACTGAAGCAATTCAGATGAAGAACCTTGTTTAATGGTACAACAGCTGTTCCTTAGCTGGGAATCAAACTTGCAACCTCTGAGTTACAGATCTGGCTCCATAACTGTTACACTGCACTGCAATCAGTTCAGATTTTTTCTTATAGTCACATGGGTAACCATAGTCTGGATGCAGAGCATTGATAATGAAATATGCTATACTTTTACAGTTGAAAGTGTTGAAAAGCTTTGATGCTAAGATGGAGGAGACTAGTTGCATTATAGTCATTGAATGGGTGTCCTTATTCATGGTGACTTGCAAAATAAGGTACATTGTGCTCTCTGTTCCGATATGAAGTAATGGCAGAGCAATGGGAGAGCAGAACAACAATAAGCATAATACACACAGCTAACTGTATGATAAGTGCCAGCGTTAGACTCCATTGAGAATGATCAACTCTCTTGACATATGCAATTCAATCCCTTCAAAGGCATGCCCCATTTTCAAAGAATCCGGTTACTCAAACCGTTCAACCATGTTCTGCACAGTGAGGTAATCCAGGAGTCAATCTCGAGACCACAGGCATGCTGTGTGCACTGACTTTCGTGGTGACCTGGCTGTATTGACTTTTGCAGGGTTACTGCTCTGCCGTGCTCAAAGATTTGGGGTTCCCAGTGGAGTCATCTTTTTAAACGGGGTGTCAGGCCCCCGGCTGTGAGGGTCGCAGGGTCTGCCAGGTTTTTGTGATTTGCTTCGGCAGCTCAGTGTTTAAGTCACTGATTGGCTAAATTCGTAGCTCTCGTAGCTCTCCCAGGACTGGAGTTCTGCCATTATATTGGAACGGTAGCCGCTTGTTGTGAGGGGTAGATAAGATTACAGCTCATGGCTTTGAGGTGGCCCATTTCAATTTGTTTTCCCCTGGGCCTGCTTTTTCTTTTTTAATTTTTAGTTCAGAAGTTTTTTTGAAAGAATGGACACTCTGCATTTCTGAAATAGCTCTTTTGTCAGCTGTTTCCTCTTCGGTTTCGTGCCCCCTTTCTTCCCTTTCTGGTCGGTCTTGTTTCAGTCTCTCAGCTCCCGCTCCTTCTACAGCATGGGACATATTGCTGACCTTGCGCTTTGATTTTGGAGGTTTTAAACCAGATTAACCGAAATTCAGTTCATCAAAGCAATTGCTCAAACAAATGACACATTTCTCTTGTATATCACACAACCCTATATCTATGGATCTAATAGAGCAGTAGTTGGAGTGCTGAGGATAGACCACCAATATATACAGTGGGGTCCAAAAATCTGAGACCACTAGTGGAAGAGATTGTATTTTGCATTTTTTTTTTACAATTTAATACAGTTGTTTAATTACAAAGTATATTAACAGCTTGAGTGAAAGGTTGTATCTATGAAAAATGTACATGAATTTCAGAATGTCTTTTTGGTATTTCCTCCTTTTGCCTTAATGACAGCATGCACTGCAGCTGGCACGAACTCCACCAGTTTGTGCAACACTTGATGATCCATGTTATGCCGTGGTTCTTAAGTGTCCTAAAACTGTCTTGGACTTTAAGTGCCCCCATAAATGTTTGATGGGGTCTGACCTTTTGTAAAAAGCAGTTAATGTGGTCAATGTCACAAATTTGCTTAAATATGACCCAGAAACAATGCAGAATTTTAAATATTTCTTCTATAAATTTCTTTAATGAATATTTATTAAAGGTCATAACTTGTTAACCATAGCTTGTTATACATTTTTCAAAGTCCTAAAACTTTGTTTATTTCCAGGATTACAGGGGAAAAAATTAAGAAAAAGGTCTCAGACTTTTGGCCCTGTGTGTGTGTGTGTGTGTGTGTAGAGAGAGAATGTAACACATTGAAGTAACAGTAATGGAACAGGATATGATACTCTGTGCACTATAAGGATGGATGTGCACACATTTAAACTGGGCAGTTGTATTGCAGTTTCTTTCTCCAAGAGTAAACAGTACAGCAGTGCTAATGCGTGAAGTCATAATAGCATTAGGCTAACTGACTGACAGTATTTCGCAGCTTCAGTGCAAGATAACAGTCTCATCAAACCTTGGCACTGACATCACACATTTTATTGCTGTTAGAAAAACACCTGCATAAAAGCAAACGCAACTAATTAAGCTCTAAGACGCAATCAAATGTTGAATGGGATGTTTTTTTTTGTTTGCATGCTGTCGACAAATATGACATGACAAGAGGAAAGACAAGCTAATTGCTTTTGTCATTTTAACTTTTGTTCCAGCTGAAAGACATAATTAGATAGAACTTATAGTTAATCTGTGACATCTTTTTACATGAAATTACCCCTGCTCAGTTTACTTGTTGCTCAATCAAACCCCCCCTCCCATTCCGACCTTCTGTGGCCCCGAGTTTGAACCCCTCTGGTCTCTGCCCCTCCGCTAAGGTCCAGCTGTAATGCGTTATGCATGGGAGCAGCGCTGTAGTCTTGAAGATCAGGGTTATACACTGGATAATTGGGTCTGGCTTTCAATCAGCAACTAATTAAGGCCATTAAAACAAAGTGTGTGGGGCCTCTTCAGCTAATCAATGACTTAAACCAAGCAGTTAAGTGCTAAAGCACACAAACTAAAACAAATAGACACTCTACCTCCAGGATTGGTAGCTTTGCACCCCTGGGGCAGGATGGGGGGAGGGGGGGGCAGTTACTTAATGAATTTATTTTCATGAATTTGACTTGACCCCCTGCTCTGGGGACACTGACTCTGGGGCATGTAGACAGGAGGGGGTTGGCAGCGCAGGCTGAATGATGTGTGAGAGTGTGTAATATTATCAGGGTTCGGCTCGATCGGTCTGGATTTATGTCTGCATTTGAAACCTCCACACAGCCACCCAGGTCATTAAGCCCCCCCCCCCCGCCAGAGAGAGACTCGGACAGGCCCAGGGGGAGAGCGGCCCAGCTCAGACTCTCTCAACCTCTCAGCCTCACCATGTCGTTTCTGATTTTCTGCGCATTTCATTTCTCATTGTCTCCGTCTTTTTCCCTTCCCATCTCCGCCTGCATGTCTGCCAGTGCGTTTCAGTTTCCACATGCTTTACTGGGTTCAGTTGTTGCATTGTGTGGGAGGTTGTGCTGATTTTGTGTGTTGCGATATTGTCCCTGACCCTTCTCCCCTTTCTTGAGTGATGGGAACATTCGGTAGATAAAGGTCTGGCTGTGCCAGAACATTCTCCTTCAGCGCAGAAACAGTATTACAGAAACGGCCAGCACAGTTTTGCAAAACATGATGAAAAGAGCATTCTATCTTTATTCTCATACTAAAGCCTATGGGGTCAATAAAACAGGTAATGAAGTTATGCAGATTCTTGCTGATATTTCTCTCTCAAATCAGTATACATTTTTTATGGGCATTGCTAAAAAGACAACAATGATAACGATGATTATTATAACAGCAAAACAACGACGCCATCAACAATAAGACCAGTAATGAGCCTATTCAATAATAATTTCTCACTCTATTAATCCATGTCCTTCTTCCTCTGCCTTCCCCTCTCTCTCTCTCTCCCCCTCTCTCCGTGTTTCCTCATACTTGACTATACTCAGGTAGTTTGAGAGGCCGTTTGAAATGTGTGATTTGTATTGTAATTCTGGACACCCTTATGGTGAGGCATATCGTTCAGTCTTTCTCACCTCACCATCCCACACTCCATCTTCCACACCCTCACCTTTATGCTCTCCTCATTTGCGCCGTCTCATGTTTCCTTCTGCTTCATGGCTGCCGCGGCTCTTTCTCCCTGCCCTATATACGGATATCAATGCTGCCCTGTTTCGGCTGCCAGAACTCCACGTTCGTTCTCCCTGACAGATATGTTTATCTGTCCATATACTCCTTCATCTGGGCTGAACGTTCAGACCAGGGTGACTTTGTATTTCTTGCCGTGGGCCAAATCTGATCGCATGTTCTAGCAGCAGTGGGGGTGTTTCTGGGCTGTTACAATGGGGTACATTGATCGATGAAAAAATGTGTTGCCTCACGCAATTGCCCTAAGCGTTGGGAGACATTGTGCACCCAAAGGGTCAGTTTGAGCACATTCCGTATTTATTTAATTTATTATTTTCTTTCATCGTTTTGTTTCATTATTGTAAAGAAGGGCTTGTGCCTTTGTCTTAGGGAGTTTGAAATAGATTTCTTACATACAGAGAATATCTACAGAGAGGTAGAGGACACTGGCGCTGCACACAGACTAAACGCATGTAAGCAGAGGCCCAATGCTGAAAGGTTATGCTTAGGTTATTCCCTTTGTACGTGGAAGTGAAAGAACAGACGCTTCACTCACTTGCAGACTGGTCGTCGTCAGCCCTACTTTGACTTATTTACGCGTCTCCTTGAGAACGCATTGAGCAAGATATTTCCTTTACGTCCGTTTTATATCCGTGTGACAGTGTCGTGGCAGTGTGTGAGTCACCCTTACACTCGCGTGCCTCATAAGCTCTTGAATCTGTAGTGTTTACGTGTGCGTGTGTGTGCATGTGTGAGAACATGAATGTGTGTACATGATCGTGTGTAAAGGTGTGTCTGTAGTGTGCGTGCATATGAGAATGTGCGTCTGTAGTGTGTGTGCGTATGTCTGTGAACATGTGATACAGTGTGTGCGTGAGTTTGAGGATGTGCGTCCATATTGTGTGTTTGTGTGCATGCATGTGAGTATGTGCATCTATAGTGTGTGTGTGTGTGTGTGTGTGTGTGTGTGTGCACACGTACGAGCATGTGCATCCGTAGTGTGTGTGTCTGTGAATGTGTGTCTACAGTGTGCGCGTGTATTGTGTGTGTCTGTGGACGTGTGTCTATAGTGTGCGCACGTATTGTGTGTGTGTGTCTGTGAACGTGTGTCTATAGTGTGCGCATGTATTGTGTGTGTGTGTGTGTGTGTGTGTGTGTGTGTGTGTGTGTGTGTGTGTGTGTCTGTGAACGTGTCTCTATAGTGTATGCGTGCCGGTGAGCATGTGCATCCATGGTGTGTGCGTTTGGGTCTTTTAGCGCTGCTTTCCGTTTCTCTTTGCGCTCGCGCTCTCTGTGAGGGATCCTCATTCCCCTCGCCCCCCCACAGTCACATGCTCGCCCGGCCGTCTCACAGGTTGCGCAAGGCTGGACTCTCCTGACGTTTGCCACGGGACAGCTGCAACTGGGGGCAGACCCTGGGGGTGCTGGGGGTGTGGGGGGGAGGGCGGCAGCAGCAGAGGAACTGTGAATCAACTCTGCGTCCGAAAAAGCAACGTGAGGGCGATGGGCTGCGGGGGTGGGGGGTGCGCGATACTGAGTGTTGATTGGGTAAAACAGGGGTGTCAAACTCCGGTCCTGGGGGGCCCCCTCTGTCTTACATCTTACTCATTTTCAGAGCGTTTTGGTGCTTGAAGTGCTTAATTTGAAACGCTCACTGAACAAAGAGTCCGCAGTCACCTTGTACTCAAACGCTGGACTGGCCACAAAAATCTGCAGGCGTTCCAGTTCTCCTGTGCTGGAACTTGACTTGCCTTCAGCTGTAATTCACTTCAGCCATAAGAATGCGTCTTTTTTTTTTTTGTTTTCTTTTCTATGACACAGTTCAAACCACAGGGCTTATCCTGGTTTTCTGATGACAGCTTGGAGATAAATTTGAAGGAAAAACTGTTTGTTCTCCCTCTCACATGGTCTGGCCCTAACCTTCTCCAATGACAGCAGTGGCCACTGCAAATAGTCTTTACAACACACACACACACACACACACACACACAAGCGCGCAAGCATACGCTCTCACACATGCACAGCTGTGTGTATATAAATACTAGGGATGTGAATCGCCAGGGACCTCCGGATTCTATCTTATCATGATACCTTGGTGCCGATTCCATTTGTATTGCGATTCTGTAAGTATCACGATTCTATAAATATCCGGATTCGATATCACAATTTTTTCCCCCAATTTTTTTTGGTTTCAGTTTGAAAACCTTGAACCAAGTAAAAAAAAAAAAGTTGAGTCATACCTATAAAGCTTTACACCTTGAAAGATTTATTTCACGCATAAACAACAGCTGCACACCTGAAGTGAGCAGAAATAATTAAATGTAGGCCTCCCTATTACATTATTTTTCACCCCTCTAAAACCAAGGGCAGTATTTAATAGGAATGAGAATTGCCAGAGAACTCCCAATTCAACATGGCACCGATATTTGGTTTCCGACTCTAAGTACTGTGGCCCAATATCATGGTATATTATGGCAATTAAATAAAAAAAAACATTTAGCAAAATGTAAGGTCTGCATCTAAATGCTTCAGACAATGATAGCAGCTTAGTATGACTAACCAGCAGAGGATGACCGCGTCTTAAAGATTTGAGACAGTTATGTCCAAGTACAGCGCGCACACATGATAAATAAATAAATAAATAAAGAAATAAATAGGAAAAACCCGTTCAAGTTGTATGAACCGTACTCCAAGACCCTGCGCTACTGAACTACGATTTCAATTTAAAACCGAGAACCATTACACTCCTACTTAATTGTAGAATTAAACTAAGAGGGTGTTGCATGTATCTGAGGACTTTCGTGTTCACTGCATTCACTCATGGCGTCAAAAAAATCTGTCCGTGTATAACTAGGCAAAAAACATAGGCTGACTATTTTTGTATTACGACAATGACCCTCATGCAAATAGATTTATTCGTTTAAAATAATTAATCTTTCATCAGTGCCACGATTTCAGAATCGTTTGTCACAAAAATGCAATTTGTAACTGAAACGATTTTCTTCCTCCCAACCCTAATAAATACACAATCAATCTCACATAAACAAACACACACACAGACAGCAGCATACATTCTTTCTCTTAGACAAACACACACACACACTTACCTGTATAAACACACTAGTTTGCATTTACATATTATATGCATATGTGTGCACACACACACACTCACACACACACGCAGGGGTTCCAACAGTACCACAGAACTATGTGGTTTTACTGGAAATGCCATTTCAGACACCACCTGCGTTAAGTTTTAATGTAAATATTTGACCTTTTTTGGAGAGTTAAACTTTCCATTTGACGTTCTCAAGCTACCTGTCTTATCACCTGGTACACAAAAAGGCCATTGATATTTTGAAATGAGCGCTGACATTTTCAGTTGCGTAAGCCCACAGTCTGAGTGACAGGAACATTCAGTTAATGTAGGGCTGGTAGTGAAAGTGTCGTCTCCTTTTACACGGAGGTAATGTTATAAAAAAAAAAAAAAAAAAGTGCCGGGACTATGCCGTCGAAAAAGATAAAAGGCTGGTGTTTTTCTCTCAGTTTGATTGAAATGTTTTATTGAATTGGCATGACATATCTTTTTCTTTCCCATTTCTCTTTCCCTTTATTACTCCCTCTCTTCCCCGTCTTTCCCTTCCCCCTCTCCCCCTCCCCATGCTTTCTCCTCCCCCCCCTCCTCCCCTCCCCCATCCCTCCGTCCCTAGGTGGATAAGTTTCTGTATCACCTGCGCCTCTCTTCGGAGAACCTGATGGACGTGTCTGTCCGGTTCCGCAGGGAGATGGACCGGGGCCTGAGCCGTGACACCAACCCCACCGCAGCGGTCAAGATGCTGCCCACCTTCGTGCGCTCCACTCCCGACGGCACAGGTGAGGGGTGGGCACGCACCTGGGCACAGGTGACCCAGCTCACAGTGTCTGCTGCCGCTCAGAACATGTCCCCAAAAATGTTGGGAATTTTGGTTCCAAGGCCATAGAAGTGTCCAGTTCCCTGGGGGTCCCTGTGAACCATAGCTCAAAGTCACAAGAAGTCCTCAGCAACAGGGAGTTGGTAGCAGCAGAGTGAGGTACAGAGTAGCAGTAAAGTGTGAGAGTGAGTAACAGAGAGAGTGAGTAACTCCAGGGTAAGTAACAGTAGTTTGACTAAAGGAGTGTGTAAGTCTTGTGTAACAGAAGTTAAAGTGGATGTGACAATAGTATGAATAACTCCTGTGTAAGGAACATTAGTTTGAGTAACCATAGCCAGGGTAACAGTAGTTTGAGTAACCGTAGCCAGAGTAACAGTAGTTTGAGTAACCATAGCCTGAGTAACAGTAGTTTGAGTAAATCTAGTCTAAGTAACAGTAGTTTGAGTAACCGTTGCATGAGTAACAGTAGTTTGAGTAACCGTAGCCTGAGTAACAGTAGTTTGAGTAAGTGTAGCCAGAGTAACAGTAGTTTGAGTAAGTGTAGTCTAAGTAACGGTAGTTTGAGTAACTGTAGCCTGAGTAGCAGTAGTTTGAGTACCTCTAGCATAAGTAGCAGTAGTCTGACTAGCCCCAGTGTGTGCAGGTGCATGTAGTTCCTGTTAGAGTGTGAGTGATTTGTAGCTTGTTGTCTAGGGGACAGCTGGCAGGCGGAGTTGTGTTCTTTCAGAATGGAACGGAGAGCTCGGCCAGGCGTCTGTTTGCCTGGCTTGTTGATTCAGGTCATTATTGGCAGATTAAACTGCGGCCATTGTGTTAACAGTCTCACGCCACCTGGAACACTTATGCCCCCCCACACACACAAACTCGCGCTCTCCCCCTCTCTCTCTCTTTCTCTCTCTCTCTCTCTCTCTCTCTCTCAGGCTGCTGCGCTTTCACTTTCTCTTTCTCTGCCCTTATCTGCATTTCGTTTCCTGCTTTTCTTTCCGCTTTTCTTTCCGATAGAGAAGGCCGTCTCCATCGTCTCTCTTGATTTTAGCCCTTCAGTGAGAACATGTCTTCTCTTCTCGGCCAGATGACTAATTAAATGAATTCAGTTTAGATTGATTTCTTTAATACTTTTGATTCTTCTTCAATCCTCATTTGTTATTACTACTACTATACATTTATGGTTCAGTTTTCATTTCATTACCTTTTTGTGTTCACTCAGTCCTGCCATCGCATTGGCTGATTTTCAAAGCTAGCGTCATGTTATAGGGCAGTGGCTGAGTTAGCACACCCACCATTGGAGCCCTGCCCTCACAAGGTCATTTTTCATTGGATGGAGAAACTGACCATTGCCTTATTTGGAAAGCCAACTGGAGCTGGGAGGACTGTCACCTCATCAGAATAGTTATGCATCATTATACTGTGTTATATACCGGTTACCTTATGAGCCCGACTTTAAGATACCGAAACACTCATTTTTTAAAAACTGTTTTTTTTTCCCCCATTTTAACCCTTTTTTCTTATTAATGTGGACACTCAGGATGTGAGGATTAATGAATGTGTTAGGGTATGATGTGGTTATGGCCATATAGATTTTGTAAAAATTGTTCTAAAGAACTGGATGTCATAAATTTTAAGAATTCTGTCTCTCTCTCCATCCCTCCCTTCCTCCCTCCCTCTATGTGTGCATGTGTCGGTGCCTCTCCAGAAAAGGGAGATTTCCTGGCGCTGGATCTCGGGGGGACCAATTTCCGGGTGCTGCTGGTGAAAGTCTCGGCCAATGGGAAGCAGACGGTGGAGATGGAGAACCAGATCTACGCTATCCCCGAGCACCTGATGAGGGGAAGCGGCTCGGAGGTGAGGAGGAAACGAGGGTGGAGAGGGAAGGAGAGAGAGAGAGAGATGAGGAGAATGAGGCGGGCAGCTGTACGAAGTGAGCATTTAACCTTGGCCATTTCTACTGTTAACTGTAAACCTCTGCTGGCACTGTTACCGCGCCGACACTGCCTCACACTGCTCCTCCCTCCCTGTCTCTGTGGGCACTTTGTGAAGAGTTCCGGAATCTGAAGCAAAACAATAGAAGCGTAGGTCACACACACACAGGCCATTTCCACGCGTAAACCGCACGGGTTATGCAACACTGGAATCAGCAATGCAAGGCGCAGTGTGGTCTGTTTGACCGCAGTTCCTGAAAGTCATTGCTGTCTATGCAACTCTGTGCTGTCCTCGCTTATGTAATGGTATTTCTCTTCCCTTGACATTGTGGGAATTTGTGCTGAATTTGGCCATTTGGCCATTTTTTTTTAAATTTGTGGTAATATTCTTTAGTGGAGAGTTTCGGCGGCCTTCGCACTGATTTCTTCGTTGAGAAAGTTATTTATTTCATGGAGGAACAATTAGATTCTCCACAAGATGTTTCCATGTCGGAAACCAGTTTGACTTGTGAGAGAGTGTCACAAATCTCCAAGACAGAAAAGATTTTTAATCTTTAGTTTCTTGTATCTTGTTTCTTTCTCACCTACGCAGTGTTCCACACATTGGAATCAAATGTCAAATGTGAATATTCCTTAGGTAGACCCCAAACTGTGCTCTGAAATTGCATTTATTTATTGAAGCTGGAGTTTCCAAAGCTCAAACCTAACATTTTTTCTCTTGTTCCTGTTGGGGGTATGTGTTTTTCCCCTCAGCTGTTTGACCACATCGCAGACTGTCTGGCCAATTTCATGGAGAAAATGGGCATCAAGGACAAGAAGCTACCCCTTGGCTTCACCTTCTCGTTTCCATGCCGACAGACCAAACTGGATGAGGTAAGGAGGGGGGCGGGGTGGGAGGGAAGGAAGTGGAGTTTGGGGGGAAAAAGGTGTCATTATGAGGGTGGTTATGAATCATATAAGAATCATTCACGAGGATGAAGGTCATGCCACTGGATCTCAACTGTGTCGCCTTGGCAACTTCCTTTCCTTTTGTAGAGCTTTCTAGTTACGTGGACAAAGGGCTTCAAGTCCAGCGGCGTGGAGGGGAAAGATGTGGTCAACCTGCTGCGCCAGGCCATCAAGAAGAGAGGGGTAAGAGAGAGATTGCAAGAAAAGGTGCATTGTAGTGCTTCCTTGGTGCAATTTAAGAAAAGGTGGTTACATCTAGCTCTGTGTGAGCTGCTGGTACCTGTGCTGATAGCTTCCGCTGGGGGATATACACTCTGCCCCAAGCCAAAAGACAGGTCTGTCTGGACCAGACCCCCTCCCTCCTACTTTTTTCAGACATTGTAGACTCAAGATTGTATTATTTAAAGTGAAATTCCTGGTGTGATTGCTGTTAAGTGCTAATGATTTCAGTAAAAACGCCATTTTACTCTTTGAGTCAAGCAGCAGGATATGGCTTGGCCAATATTTACATCAACATTTTTTCTCTCGAATGCTTTTATGTGGAGCGACTTTCAAAGAGTGTACAGAAAAGATTAGACAAAGAACGATGCCATGTCATTAGGGTCACAGCCAGTCATTAGTGTCAATACCAAAACTTAACAGCGTAGTGAAAACAAATATTTTAATAGTTGGGTGTTAAATGTGGCATATGCTTGTCCAAGTGTATTTGGTCCAGAATTATGTACTCATAGTTAAAAATGGGGCAAGGTCTATTGAGCCAAAATGGAGTTTAGTTTCAGCCTCAGTTTCAGGCAATGTACACCCACTGTACTATTTTGAAATGTGCTCAGACATGGGAGGAGAGTGAGTGATGGAGAGGAGGAGTGTCTGTTGAGCCAAGATGGAGTTTAAAAGGAAACTGCCCCCTCAGTTTCAGCTTTTCTCCACCTACTTAACTATTCTGAAATGTGCTCAGAAGTGGAATGAGAGTGAGTGATGGAGAGGGGGCGTGTCTTTTGTGATACAGGACACAAGATCATGTCCCTCCTTCTCTCACAAAGCCACACCCCCTCCCTGCACACCACATAGCAACGTAAATAAGAGCGATAGCAGTGTGCTTACAGATGGGGAGGATTGATTGGGATTGGGACCGTCTCTCTCTCTGTGATTGGATTACGATGTCTGTAGGCGGGACTTTTGGCATAGATACTGGGCAGTGATTGGATAATGTCGTCTTTGGGCAGGACTTTGATATCGACATTGTGTCGGTGATCAACGACACGGTGGGCACCATGATGACGTGCGGCTACGACGACCATCGCTGTGAGATCGGACTCATCATCGGTGAGACAATGGCTTACGAGTCTGCAGACCTGGCTACAGACCTGGCTTCCAAATGCCCGAACTGGCTGCCGGTTGAAAGAAAACTACAAACACCCACTGTGGCCCTCCAGGCCTGGAGTTTGACACCCTTGGTGCCCATGCATTTGTATGCACGTGACATACATTAAAATCATTTTCAGTAGCTTTACTGTGCCACTTCTGTAATGTATGCAAGATCGCAGTCATGACCTTGCATGTGGAATTTGTATTTGGGAGGAAGTAAAAAATTTGCGTATGGCTAAAATACTCACGAACTGAAATTTCACAATGGTCAGCCTCGGATTATTGTACAGTGCTGTTTTCAAACTGCAGGATGTAGGATATCTGTGTGGAAATGGGAGACAAAGCATCACTACTGTCAGTTTACACCAGGTTCACATAAAGAGATTATAGCTATTGCTAGTTTCCGACTCCCATCCCTAGTTAGGCTTTTTTTTATTTTCGAGCGGATCTTTAACCCTTGTCTCTGCTCCCGCAGGTACGGGCACAAACGCCTGCTACATGGAGGAGATGAGGCACCTGGAGCTGGTGGAGGGAGACGAGGGCCGCATGTGCGTCAACATGGAGTGGGGCGCGTTCGGAGACGACGGCGCTCTGGATGACCTGCGCACGGAATTCGACCGGGACATCGACGATGGATCCATCAACCCGGGCAAGCAGCTGTGAGTGAGAGCGTCAGCCCGCCTGCATTCTTATATTTCAGCCGTGTAGAATACGCTCTCATCCACAGCCTATGAAACAGCTTACAGTTTTACACACTATACATTTATAGCTGGATTGTATTACAGCTGGATGTTTACACAGGTAATTCAGGTTAAGCACTTTTGCTTAAGTCTATAGTGGCACTTTGGCAGAATATGAGAAATATTATTAATTAATAGTAAAAAAATCCTTATGTTAAATATAATCTTATGTTACTGTGTGAAGGCTACATTTTTGAGTAATACACATAATCAGTGAAATTTTTATGTTATCACATAACCTGTGAATGATTTTCTGAGTAACATGGCGTAATGTTTATATTACCGTTTATCAAGTGTGAAGGCATTCTGGGTAACATAGTGTAATCTTTATATGAAATTGTATCCTGTGTGAAGGCATTCTGGGTAACATAGTGTAATCTTTATGTGAAATCGTATCCTGTGTGAAGGCATTCTGGGTAATGTAGTGTAATCTTTATATGAAATCGTATCCTGTGTGACAACATTTTGACTCGCGTGCCTCTCTCGGCAGCTTTGAGAAGATGATCAGCGGAATGTACATGGGGGAGCTGGTGCGTCTCATCCTAGTGAAGATGACCAGGGACGGCCTGGCCTTCCAGGGCCAGACCACGCCCCAGCTGCTCACCACAGGAAGCTTCCAGACCAGCTCCGTCTCCGCCATTGAGACCGAGAAGTCAGTCACGCCTCGTGCTCTTGTTTTTCTTTTTTTTCTCCCCCAAAATCCCGTGAAATGCAAAATAGTGAAAAGAGGAAGTATGTTTACACCCCCCCCCCCTTATAAAACATTATCACTTCACAATAACATGGTCCAGAATAAAAGGAACTTACCCTGCAGTATTATGTATTATATTTATTGTATTTAATATATATTATATTTATGGTGTCACAACCAGGGCCGTAGCACCAGGGGGAAAAAGGCTACGAAGTACTCTTGAACAGACAGCTTGTCAATGTCAAAGGCAATGCCATCGCTTAGCATCATTGTTTTTGCAGAATTGTGGATTATTGCATCATATAGCATATTATGGCATAGGATAGCATATCATTGCATCAAATACCATAGCATTGCATAGCGCATAGCATTGTAATACTGAGTACTAATGTAGATGAGTAGCATGCTAACATAGATAGCATAACATAACATTGCATAGGATTTTATTGCATTGTATTAGCACTAAAATGCATTATCTCCCTACAGAGGTAATGAGGCAGCAGCATTGGGTAGCTTAGCATAGGTAGCGTAGCATCCCATCTCATTACATGCATTGCTTTGTCTTACATAGGTAGCATAAAAATCTATGCTTAGCATAGTGTAGCATTGTCTTTTTAAAACTTTTTTCATTTAATTTCTCATTTGAAATCTCCCCCTTCCTCCAGGGATAATGAGGGCTTGCTGAACGCGGAGAAGGTTCTGCTAGGCCTGGGGCTGACTCCCACAGCGGAGGACTGCGTGACAACGCAGCGGGTATGCCAGATCGTGTCGACGCGCGCCGCGCACCTCTGTGCCGCCACGCTGGCCGCTGTACTGCGCCAGATCCGTGACAACAAGGCAGTAGACAGACTGCGCACCACCATCGGTGTGGACGGCTCAGTTTACAAAAACCACCCACAGTGAGTATGGCTGTGTGCGTTTTGACTGACTACTACTGCACGCTAGCACTTGTGTGAGTTTGCATAAGGGTGGGCTTACTGACACTCTGTTTGTGAATGTAAATTGGTGCTTGTGTGAGTTTGTGCATGAGTGCTAATGTACTGTACCACTTGTTTGAGTTTGCGAATGAGTGCTAATCTGTTTAAGCGCTTGTTTGAATTTGTGAGTGCTGACAGACACTCATGCTTGTGTGAGTTTGTGATTGAGTGTTATAGTATAGCACTTGTTTGAGATTGTGAATGAGTGCTTACATAAATTAGAGCCAATGTTAGAGCAAAGTTTGTAAATGAGTACAAATGTAGTGGTGCATGAGTACCAAGATACTGTAGGGCATGTGTGAGATTGTGAATGTGTGCTGAAATGCACTATTGCTCATTTGAGTTTGTGTATGAGTGCTAATGAACTGTAGCACTTGTGCGAGTTTGTGAATGTACGTTAGCACTCATGTGAGTTTGAAAATAAGTACAAATGTACTATACTGATTTTGTGCATGAGTTCTAAAGTACTGTTGATTTTGAATGAGCACAAATGTCCTATCGCTCGTTTGAGGTCGTTAGTGACCGTTGGGCTCTCCCACTGTGTCCCAGCTTCGCGCGGAGGATGCACAAGATGGTGCGGATGATGGTGCCGGACTGCGACGTGCGCTTCCTGCGCTCTGAGGACGGCAGCGGCAAGGGCGCCGCCATGGTGACGGCGGTGGCGCACAGGCTGGCTACCCAGCAGGCTGAGCGCCAGCGTGTTCTCGACGAGCTTCGCCTGAGCCGCGAGCAGCTGCTGGAGGTGAAGAGGAGGATGGAGGAGCAGATGAGCCACGGGTTGGCGAAGGAGACCCACCCTAGGGCCAGTGTCAAGATGCTTCCCACCTATGTCAGGTCCACTCCGGACGGCACAGGTGAGAGAGCCGTCTGTCTGTCTGTCACTGTCCGTTATACCTGCTATACCTAACTCTTTAGTCACTGGTACAGTTCTGAAATTCTGCTGATCAATACCTCTAACAAAAGCTATTTTTATATAGCACCTGTAATAGAGGAAGCCTAGAAATATTATTTTTGATTTTTGTGATTGTGTGTGAAAGAGACCTGATTCAGCTTGTTTTGGTGCAGAGTAAAAAGGTGTGTGCGTGCATGCGTGCGTGCGTGCGTGCGTGTGTGTGTGCGTGCGTGAGAGAGAAATATGCATGGGGCGTGAGTGAGAGACAGATGTTTAGCAGTTGTATGTATGTAGGTGTGAATGTGATATTACACTGAAGTGAGTGTGCTTGTGTGAGTGTGAGTCTGTGCGCACTTCCTCCTTCCTCATCCCTCTGTCTGCACTCCAGAGCGAGGGGACTTCCTGGCCCTGGACCTGGGCGGGACCAATTTCCGCGTCCTGCTGGTGCGCGTGCGGAGCGGGAAGCGGCGCAGCGTGGAGATGCACAACAAGATCTATGTGATCCCTCAAGATCTCATGCAAGGCACCGGGGAGGAGGTACAGCCCGTCCCGTCAGCGTCCCCACAAAGTGCCCACAATGTGCCCGCAACATGCCCGCAACGTCCCCACAAGCCCAAAACACCCCCCCAAACCTCCCCACAATCTTCCAACAACCAACTAGGGGTTCCCAGGCTTTTCTGTGATGAGAGCTGCCGTTGTATGAGTACAGTAGTTGAGGGGTTCTGTTTGGTCTTCACCCTTTGTGATTCTGATCTGCTCTCTCTGTCTCTCTCTGCACGTGCCCAGCTGTTTGACCACATCGTGTCCTGCATCGCAGACTTCATGGAGTACATGGGAATGAAGGGACTCTCCCTACCCCTGGGCTTCACCTTCTCCTTCCCCTGCCAGCAGAACAAGCTGGACCAGGTCAGTATGTAACACACACACACACACACACACACCTTCTCCTCCCCCTGCCAGCAGAACAAGCTGGACCAGGTCAGTCAAACACACACACACACACACACACACAGACTCACCCTTAGGTTACAATTACCAATTGCATATTAACACACTCTGTTTCTCCCCCCACTCCAAAAGAAGCCAGGCCAGGTATAGTAGAGCACATAGGACAGTGACTGTGGAATTTAGCTTTAGTAATGCCAAAAATGTGACAAAAGTAGCCTGCAGCAGTTTCAAACATGTTTGCGCTGGATCAGATTCATGCATTTGCCTGCCCAAAGAAACCCTTTTAAAATGGGTGGAGCTTCCAGACTCCCACCAGTCACAGAAACTCATTTATTTGAACCAGTCTTTGTATTTTGTTGTGGAGAACAGTACATCCAGACTGAGTGGTGGTGTAAGCTAACCGTAAGCTAGCTCGTTATAATTAGTACAACTCTTGAACCAGGCAGGAGAGCTCATTAGCCAAATGAGCTGGTTTAGTTCGAGGGTGGACCGGTTTTCAATTGCATGTCAAGCATTTAACAGATGCTCTGTTCCAGGGGATTTAACACAATTTTTACACACTATCAATTTGTACAGCTTGGATACTTACAGAATTAAGTACCCCGCTCGAGGTATCAAAGGCAGCACCTGATAATTGGACCCGCAACCTCAGGGTTGCGAACCCAGCTCCCTAACGATTATACTACACCGCCGCCCCTAAGCGTCCCCCTGCCCCCAGTGTCAGTGACATATCCTTTAATTTGGTCCTTGATCCCCACTCCTACAGGGCATTTTGCTGAAGTGGACTAAGGGTTTTAAGGCCTCAGGCTGTGAAGGCGAGGACGTGGTCGGTTTGCTGAAGGACGCCATTCACAGGAGAGAGGTGAGTGTGCCCATCCACGCCCCCTACTGGAAACACAATGGAGCACACACCATAACACCTCTGAGCCCATTCACAAGATTCATTAAGACTGGCTACAGATTCTTTTTTTTAATTATTATTAATCTCTTGATACTGTCGCATTAGGAGATGTAATTTGTATTGTTATTATTTTCTATCCCTCTGTGTTATATTCCCCACTTGTACACAAGTCTTATATGTAGCTTCATTTATAAAACTTCATTTTATTTTGGTGCCTTTGTAAATCATTCTTCTTTATTTTGTTAGAATTGTTTGTCGGGTCTCCTAGAATATTGATTTAAGTCTGGATTTTGTATGTGCTCAGTGATTTTAATGGAGAGTATAAAAAACAACTGAAGCTAATGGAGCCTCTCGTCCATGTCCGTGCAGGAGTTTGACTTGGATGTGGTTGCCTTGGTGAATGACACCGTGGGAACCATGATGACCTGTGGCTACGAGGATCCCCTCTGTGAAGTGGGGCTCATTGTAGGTAAGTATGCCCACCGTTTGTCTACCATCTGCCTTCTGTCCGCCTACAGACTGCCTGCCATTTTGTTTCATGTTGATTTTCATTTTTGGTTATGTAACTTTTTTTATCATTTTAAATTGGAAAATGGTATCTTCTGGTGTATGTTCAAATGTTACTAGGATGTAAAGAATTAAAGTATTTGGAAAAAAAAAAATAATGGTAATATTTGACATAAGTTTGGTCCAGGGCCCTGCCAACCTTCTGCCTACCATCTGCCAACCATCCTCTGTCATACTCATTGTTGGTTTTGGTTACGTTTTAAAAGACGTTTTAAGCATTCTGACTGTGTAAAAAACAAGTATGATTATATATTTGATCCATATCATGTTTAGTCTTTGGTAGTTTAGTCGTCATAACTGTCAATAATATGACTGGCAGTGTTTGGCGGGCGGGGACCTTGCACCTCCTAAAAGAAAACCTTGAAATTACTACATTATGTTGCTAAAGGCAAGTTTTATTCTGAGAGTGTTTTGAATTGATTTCATCAGCCACTGAATCACGAACTGAGAAAACAACTCTCACAGTCAAATTAAATGAAGAAACACTCAATGATGTTTGTACAGAATGTACAATTGATATAATTGCCAGTTCTTCTGAAATTGTTCTGGTGTCAAACCTAGAATAGCTCTGGCAGTTGTTTCTGTAAAACCCTGCCTCTCAGTCATCTCAGGGCACCCTTGCCTCGCAGTTGTCTCTGTTAACCCCTGTCTCGCAGTCATCTCGATTAACCATTGCCTCACAGTCGTCAATGTTAGCCCCTGCCTCGCAGTCGTCAATGTTAGCCCCTGCCTCGCAGTCGTCAATGTTAGCCCCTGCCTCGCAGTCGTCAATGTTAACCCCTGCCTCACAGTCATCCCAGTTAACCCCTGCCTCGCATTCTTCCCGGTTAACCCCTGCATTGCAGTCGTCTATGTTAGCCCCTGCCTCGCAGTCATCCCAGTTAACCCCTGCCGTGGTGTCTGCAGGCACGGGTACGAACGCCTGCTACATGGAGGAGATGCCCAACGTGGAGCTGGTGGAGGGCGACGAGGGCCGTATGTGCATCAACATGGAGTGGGGCGCGTTCGGAGATCAGGGCGAGCTGGACGACTTCTGCACGCAGTTCGACAGAGTCGTGGACAAGCATTCCACCAACCCCGGCAAACAGAGGTAAGGAGAGAGTGAAGGGAGAAAGGGACGGAGAGAGAGAGAGACAGTTAATGACAATGACAGATCCTCCAACTCTGGCTGAGCAAAAGATGGGAGGGAGAGAGAGGAGGGGGGTAGCGAGAGCTGTTTTGACAGGATGATGGAGAGACCACAAAAGAGAGACGGGGGAGAGAGAGAGAATGAGAGGAAGATTGAAAGAGGGTTAGAGTTTGGTAAGGGGCTGCTGAGAGCTCGATCCAGGCGTCTCTCTGAGATACGAGCTTTATTTAGCTCATAATGGATCAGTACTGAATACAGACAGAGAAGGTGTCGCCTTTGATCAGCTCTATTACATTCATTTATTCATGCAGGCCCAGACCTTCAACCGCCAAGTTAGCGTGGTGGCCAGGGGCATCGATTGTAACTCTGAGGTTACAGGTTTGATTCTTGGTGCGATTATGGCCTTGGTGAAAATGTACTTCACCTGAATTTCTGTAATAAAGCATTCAGCTTTGCAAATAGGTTGTGTGTAAGAAGGAGGTCAGCCTGGAACATTGTCTGATAAATGAATAAAATGTCTCGATCAGGGCTGAAACCTGTCTCTCTCTCTCCGTGTGGTTGACAGTTACCACAGACTAGCTGTTAGCACACAGGGCTTAACCCTGCCTCTCTCTGGCTGTGCTCGTTAGCACACAGGGCTAACACCTGCCCCTCTCTGGCTATGCGCGTTAGCACACAGGGCTAACACCTGCCTCTCTCTGGCTGTGCGTTAGCACACAGGGCTGACACCTGCCCCTCTCTGGCTGTGCGCGTTAGCACACAGGGCTAACACCTGCCCCTCTCTGGCTGTGCGCGTAAGCAGACAGGGCTAACACCTGCCTCTCTCTGGCTGTGTGCGTTAGCACACAGGGCTAACACCTGCCTTTCTCCAGCTGTGCGCGTTACCACACAGGGCTAAACCCTGCCTCTCTCTGGCTGTGTGCGTTAGCACACAGGGTTAACACCTGCCCCTCTCTGGCTATGCGCGTTAGCACACAGGGCTGACACCTGCCCCTCTCTGGCTATGCGCGTTAGCACACAGGGCTGACACCTGCCCCTCTCTGGCTGTGCACGTTAGCACACAGAGCTAAGACCTGCCCCTCTCTGGCTGTGCGCGTTAGCACACAGGGCTGACACCTGCCTCTCTCTTTCTCAGGTATGAGAAGATGATTAGCGGGATGTACCTGGGGGAGGTGGTGCGGAATGTTCTCCTGGACTTCACCTCGAAGGGCCTGATGTTCCGAGGCAAGCTGTCCGAGCGACTGAAGACCCGCGGCATCTTCGAGACACGCTTCCTGTCCCAGATCGAGAGGTGTGTATGTGTGCCTCACCCCCTCCATTCCTCCCTCCTTCCCCCCCTCTCCTTCCTTTATTTCTCTCCACTTTCTCTCACTCCTTCCTCCTTTTTCCGATCTCTCCTTCAGTCCATTTACTTCCTCCCAGTTCTTTCTTCTTTTCCCCTTTTCTCCCTCTCTTTTATTCTTTTATTCTCTCTGTCCTCCTTTTCATCCTCCCTTCTTCCCTCTTTTTCTCCATCCCCCCTCCCTCCTTTTTAGCCCAGATCTGGCTTAAAAAGATTCTGTGATCTATCCCTCTGTTAAAAGGTGCCTTACCACAGAGATCAGATGTGGTATGAATTATTGTTCTTTAATGTAACTTAAAAAAATGAAAAATGATTAAGTAATTGCATATTGGTGACTGCATGCATGTGCTGTGCATGTGTGGATGGTCCGTGTCACCATGGCGATGCTTTTCGAGCGCGAGTGTGTTTCTGTATTTGTTTCTGTGTTTGTGTGTGTGTTTGTTCCTGTGTTTGTGTGTGTGTGTGTGTGTGTGTGTGTGTGTGTGTTTCTATGTGTGTTTATGTTTCTTTGTTTGTGGGTGCATTTCTGTGTTTGTGTGTGTGTGTATATGTGTGTGTATGTTTCTGTGTGTTTTTGCATGTGTGTTTGGTGTCTGACGCCTCTCTCTCTCGGCTCCGCCCCCTGCAGTGACCGCCTGGCCCTGCGGCAGGTGCGGTCCATTCTGCAGCACCTGGGTCTGACCAGCAGCACCTGTGAGGACAGCATTCTGGTGAAGGAGGTGTGCAGCGTGGTGTCCCGCCGTGCCGCGCAGCTGTGCGGGGCTGGCCTGGCCGCCGTGGTGGACCGCATCCGCCAGAACCGAAACCTCACCCACCTACGCATCACCGTGGGAGTGGATGGCACCCTCTACAAACTGCACCCACAGTGAGTGTGTGTGTGTGTGTGTGTGTGTGTGTCACACTGTGTGCATATACCTCCTACTGTGTGTGTAGCTCTGTGTGAGTGTGATTGTGTGTGTGTGTGTGTGTGTGTGTGTGTGTGTGTGTGTGTGTGTGTGTGTGTGTGTGCATGTACCACTGTGTCCCATTATGTGTGAGTGTGTGTTTGTCCCACTGTGTCTGTGTGTGTGTGTGTGTGTGTGTGTGTGTGTGTGTGTGTGTGTGTTTTTTGAGTGTCAAACTGTGCTTAAGTCCAAATGCAGTTTTATGAGTCTCTCAGTGTGAATGTGTCCTTGTATGTGTCTCTCTGTGAGTGATTTGTGTGATTGTGTGTGTGTGTGTGTGTGTGTGTGTGTGTGTGTGTGTGTGTGTGTGTGTGTGAGAGAGTGTGTGTGTGATTGTTTGTATGTGTGTGTGTGTGTTGTTAGAGGTAAGACAATTGGTACATAAAAAATATGCGAACAATTCTTCTCCAAACAATATTGTTTTTTCAGGGAAAACGCACAAGTATATATCCTCATAATTGTGAGCATGGTCATACGTTTTTCTGTTTTAATTGAAATACAATTATTTGATTTAAGTTGTCAGCATGTAATTTACCACTTAAATATGATTTTTACTTGTTTATTCAAGAGTAAAAAGCAAAGGCTTTCAGCCTGCAGCGAATGCTGGTGTTTATGTTTCCCCAGTTATTTAAGGTCGCTCAACGACACAAGTGAAATAATTACAGTAATACTGTCAATTTGATATTGACAAAATGTACACAGAATCATGCTCAAACAATGAGGTTTTTTTGTTATTGTAAACATTCACTTCCCTCATTAGACTTTTGATTGACGTTGTTCATAGAAGGAGGAGTGAGAGAAGTGATTAATGGAGATCATAACAAACACTAAACCTCTGATTGTGTTAGGTCATTCATGGTGGTGAATATTGTACTGTTTTTGTACTGCACTTTGCTGCAAATGTAAAACACTTTTTTTCAAACTTTGAGCGTTTGTGTTTACGCTCACATTGTGCACAAGCTTTTGTAATTTATGTGTGAATTTGCACGCACGTTGGTGATTGTTTGTGCGCCTGTGTATTTTTTTGTGGCACTGTGTGTGTGTGTGTGTGTGTGTGTGTGTGTGTGTGTGTGTGTGTGTGTGTGTGTGTGTGTGTGTGTGTGTGTGTGTGTGTGTGTGTGTGTGTGTGTGTGTGTGCCTGTGCATGTTTTGTGTTTCTCCACGGCATATTTGCTTTGTTCTGTCCTTGCTGATCTAAGATTTCTTTCCCTCTCTCCCCTCCTTCTATCTCTCTGTCCTACAGTTTCTCCACCATCATGGGTAACACAGTACGGGACCTGGCCCCTCAATGTGACGTCACACTCCTCCAATCAGAAGACGGCAGTGGAAAGGGGGCGGCCCTTATCACAGCAGTGGCCTGTCGCATCAGAGATGCGGGGCAGCACTGAGCCAGTCAGTGCCGGGCAGGGGAGACAGTGGGTGGGAACAGGAAACAATGGACGAATGGTGAACTCACCTCCGGAGATTAGGGGGCGTGGTGTGTTCAAGTACTGTGCCAGGTTACGTTTGTCAGTCAGAGATACTTTCTCCATGGGTCTGCTTTGTTTGTCTCATGTCTTATTTATTTTTATTTTTTTTGTCAATCTGCTCTGAAAAAGCAGGCTACGCTCAGCTGATTGAAAGTGGTCCCCGAACATTTGGGAAGACACCAGCAGACGCTTCCCAAAGTAACAAAAACGTTATCAAAGTAGAATCTTTCATTATTCCGAACAATAGCTCTGTCAATATCACTGGAAAGGGCATTCTTTGAAAATAGGTCAGACATCCTGGAAGCGCTGCAAATTTCTCAGCAGGGAGAATTGGGTTTTTCTCGACTGTCCAGGACTGTTCTGACAAGAGTAACCTGATAGCTGGGTATGTTAGCATGACCAAGCAGTGGCGTGAATGTGAATGAGGATGAGGCGATACCGAAAGAGATTGTATTTACATATTTAACTATATATGTATGTAGAATTGCATTTTGTTTTGCGTGTGTGGAGGAGGCGATTGGTCCATTGCCAAGGGGGCGGAGCTCCAGAAGCCTCGCTTCCATTGGCTGACGCTCAAAGCTGGAGTGCAATGTTGTGTTAGAAAAGATCGTATTTATCTTCACCATTATAATTGTATTAATTATAAGTTATTTTTTTACTTTGTACAGCATGCTTTGGCAAAAGCCCAGCCTTTATTTCTGTCTTTCTGTTGAGGAAAGCGAGAACTATGATGCTGATTTTTGGCTTAAAATGAATAAATCTCAAGTTTCGCTTTGGGATGTTGGGCAGGGCTACTGTTTCACAAATTAACTCAGTTTAATTGATGTCAACATGACATAACACAAAATTAAAACATTTCTAATTTTCTGATGGGTGAGTGTGTATGTGTGTGTGTGCACTACATACACATTAAGGTTGGAACCCTTCCAACTCTTGTTTTTAACTTTCCCATCTTAGACTTGAGAGTAAATGTAAAACTTAGCTAGACAAAATGTTTCGCTTATGGTAATTCACACTGAGAAGGGACAAGCACTTTGTAAGTTTTTACACTGCATTTTCTTTGTGAAATATCTTATATTCGTCTGACACCGGTTGAAAAGGGAACTCTTTGAAGTGATAGTTCACCCAAAAAGAATTCATCTGTTTTGTCCTTGTAATCCAAAACAATTTACTAAAAAAACCAAAGATGAGTTTTAGTGAATTCATTCTCATGGACTGCTAACCCGCTTGCGGCTAACATCGTTAGCGTCAATGTCCAAAAAAATGACACACAAAATCTTTTTGTTTTTTGTGGTACAACATGTTGTACTTCCATAACAACTAAACAGCTGAGTGACTTGGTTAAAAGTCATTGGAAAGGGGATGTATGCTAGCAGTTTCTGGCACAACATCTGTTAGTGTATAGCCTCTCACAGCTTTTGGGTGTCAGTGCTAACAATGCTAGTCATCAGTGGGTTTGCTGTTGAAGCGGACACCAAATTAGCCTGAAGGCTCTCTTTATTGCATAGCATTCAAAGAAACGGAAGGACTTGGCCCTTCCACGGAGGTAATATAAATAACAGTGCATTGTGTTGAAATGAATACGGTTTTGCTTGAGTAGATTTTGGGTGAATTATCGATGTGAACAGGATGATGCTGAGGTGTCTTGTGTTTTGGGAGAAGGTAATGTATCTTACTGTGTCTGTAAACGTGTCAGGCCTTGCGCCACGGGACAGAGAGAGGAAAAGATGCCCGTTTCTCCTAGAAGACAGTCACCTCCCCCCTACACCGCCCTGTGATGTCTGTGCCATTATGTCACATAACCTTGGAAAGAGAAAAAGTGTTTACACAGACTGTAGTTGTTTGCAATGTTACTGTAACTGCTGAAACTCTCTGAATGTTTTTTTTTTTGTATTATTATTTCATTTTTAAAAAATCTCTTCACTAAGCACAAAGTTTCTGACACTTTATCAAGCTTTGTTTTGGTTCGGTTTTGATTAAGGTTTAGATTGTACTGCTTCACGTTATTTTCTGTAGACATCATTGAGAGCCGCTGATGAAATCATCACAGAAATACGACTAAACATGGCGCCAGAGGCAATATGGGGAAGAAAAAAAAAGGTTCATGGCAAATTGTAACTGCACTGTTGCCCTTAAACAATGCAGGGATATGGACCAATTATATCTCAGTTGACATTCCATTCAAATGTTCAGTAACGGTTGAGTTTAGGGCCTGCAAAAGAGCTTATAAACTAATACTAATGGTTTGTTACTCATTTGTAATTAGTTTATTAAGCATGTGTTTTGCCTTAGTAACGTTAGTAAATGAGGTTGCGTGTGGCTTGAGCCTTGGTTTTGTTCATAGCATGTCTGCAAGCCTGAACCAGGCCATGTGTCTGTGATCAGTACTGATCAGTCCTGTTTACAGAGACAGACTGACATAAAGCCACAGATGGTGCCATTTAATAATGTTCACAAACAAATGAGCAATTTATACTAAATTATTTATAAATAGATTGCTAAAGATTAACAAATAGCTTATTAATGGTTTATTAGACGTTTTTTTTTTCGCAATCCCTAAAATTGTTTTCCCCAATATCCATTTACAGCATGACATGGTACTGTTTTATCCTTATCCAAGTCAAAGTAATTTTCCATTAAATAGCCTAAATAAATTTTATTTAGCTGTTAAATCAACCATGACGTGATGCAGTATGTCTAGGTGAAACGTTCGACCCTATTGGTGGAAACTAATGCTATCGTTGTTTCCGGTTAGCTATTATTAGCTGTTGCTAAGCCATCACGCTTTTCTTCTTATGGCCCTGTTGCCTGTATGTTGAGGTGGGCTCTCTACCTTCAGAAAGTAGAAGAAATGCCATGTAATTCCCAGCAATATTCTCACCAGTTTAAAAGAGATCGGTAATGCAATAAACCAATGATCTGCGCAAAGTCCCTGCTTCATGTGATTGTTGTGGTGGATGGCATGTTTTGGTTAAATAACATGGTTACTTGAAAAAAGTATCTGGAGGATTACACAGGTGATTTTGACCCTGGTCTTGCACCGGCATTCATTAGGTGAGCGAGTGAGAAATCCTTCTACCTCTACCTCTTTTCTGCATGATAGAAGTAACATTTTAATTATGTCCTGTAAAAAGGAGAGTGCTGTGCTGTACAAATGATGCTAATACTGTAGTTAAATTTGACCAAAAATAAATTTTACTTTTATGTGGGGAAAACAGTGAATGAGTGGTGTTGCTCTTTGTTTATTTGATTTTGTGTATTAAATTACTGTTCACGACTTACTTCTTGTGTTAAGCTTTTCTTTTCTGTGTATGCAAATAACTGCATAATTATTTATGTCAGCCTCAATGGACAGGTGGCCTGTCCAGGGTGTCCTCCTGCCTTTGGACCAATGCATGCTGGGATAGGCTCCAGTCCCCCGCGACCCTCAATTAGACGGAGCAGCTACAGATAATGTGTGGATGGAAGGTTAGGTCACTTAGTTGCGGTTTTTGACTCTAAGCTGCTCATATCTTCTTCCGTTGACTGGGGACAGACACCATGACATAACATGGCCTTACATGTAGTTATCCAATTACACAAACCCATGAGAATCCTGAGAAAGAAACTGTAAATTACTTACGGACAGCAGTCTCCTTAGTTTGCTTCGTAATAATTACAATACATCTGCATAATCAAAGGGGAAATGACATGCAAATGTTTTTCATTTAAACTGTTTTTAATTTTACATAAAAATGGAATTTATTTCGGCAAATTGAATGAGCTTCAGTGGTGCGTTTGCAAACCATGTGAACCATCAGTGTTTTCACAGCTGCAGTTAGACTGTATCTCCACCAGGTGGCGGTTGTGTGCCTATAGTCATTGTCTTGGTGGAATGATTTGTGTTTTTTTTTTTTAAAGTCCTATAGGAGGCAATAACAGTTGCAGTTTGATATTTTCTTATTATTCTTATGGCCTTATTGTTGTATTTCTTCCATTTCTTCAAGGCCTCATGGATAATCAGCATTTCATAATGATACATTATAAAACTGACAATGAGTTGTCGATCTTCAGGGCTGCTCCCGATGCCTTTTCGGTCTCCACTGAGTCAGGATGGACCTGGTTTTACAATGACAACTGATTGCAAGCCAAACAAAACATGTCTTTCAGACGGGTGCAGGGTTAGAGTACATCCTACAAAGAGAGATGTCACACCTCCTTCGGAACAGCTACTGTACATAAAACAGGACTAAGCAGGTTCTCTGCAGGGAAATCAGCCCATGTTAAAGGTATCCATATCCAACAGCTTCAAGGGGACTGACCTGAGGTAAGAACGCTTGAAGGAGAAGATTTTCTTCTGAAGAAAATGTCATATATAGAAACGGTCTACTCTGCTCAATAAAAGTGTGTTTGCACTGAGCTCTGCGAGTGTCTGCTTTCATTATTCTTTAAGCTTTCCCCTGTCAAGTTGTTCAGGTAAGGGTTCCTTTATTAAATAGTGATTTAAAATTTATTTTTACCAGATAGTTCAAATGACATCTCGCTTGGCTGCTTAGCTTCAGCAGTGTGGCAGCAGAAGGGTACAGGGTGGTGTGGCTGCTTAGCTTCAGCAGTGTGACAGTAAAAGGGTACAGGGTGTTATGAAATCCATCCATTTGCTAATCCTTTTTGTCCACCCAGTCTCTTATTTAAAATAACATAGATTAGAATAGTCTGAAATCATTGGGGAATTTGGGATCCCACTTGCTTTTCTGCAGTAGAGGCCTTACCCTGACAGTTTTATAAAGTTGAGAAAATAACCAGCTTATAGTGAATAGTGTAAAACATTCATACATTTTACACTATATAATACATTTAAAGGCACAAGGGAAATAAATCAAGAACACACACAAATGGTGTAAGTTTTGAACGACACTCCTTCTGTTTGTCAATAATGCGAAAGGATTTCATTTCGAACGTCCATCTGGATGGACAAGGGCAGTCAGGTACTGAGCCTGGGGCGGTTTGTGTTGAGCTCGGTATGAGGATATTTTTCTCCTCACATTTATGTGGTGAGAATAAGCTCAGAGCCTGTAAGAGGCGGAGGGTCAATGAAGCGTTGAACAGCTGAGAAGCTCAGTCTGGCATTCCGTCTATTGGCCTTTGTGAAAAATAAGGAGAGGTATTTTCAGACAACCCCTCACTCAAAGACCTCTAGCCGTCCCATCTGGTTTTCTACGCAGGTATTAAATTGTCACATACCTTATCTCCCATAATGCTCACTGCTTTCCCCCCTCCCCATCTCCACCTTCATGTCAACTTCCCCTTCTTCTGTATTTCTCCTTCTCTTGTAGTGAACCATTGGGGGTCCTGCCCAAGATCAGAAATCAAGATATACAACTTGTCGCATCACAATAATATCCTTCTGAACGCATTCAATGTTGTCTGAAAATAAATTCTCCCGATTGAGTGCTTATCAAACCTGAGAGACGATGCAGTCTTGGTTTACTCTGTGCCCTGTTGGAACCAATAAAATGTTCTATAAGGAATATCTTATATATTTTTGCTATTTAGATTTTGGTCTAAGCTGTCATAGCAGGAACACCAAACTTGCAGAAATATATAACTCATACATTTAATAAACAGCAGTGTCTTCACAGCTGGGATAAGTATTTTTGATAAAGTGTTGTGTATTTAAATTTGTCACAGTATTACCTCAAAAACCTGCATGGGAGCATCACCAAGGAGTGGAAACTCTGTTACCTAGACCTCTGATAAATAAAACAGGATTATGGGATTGTGTTTTTATATTGATTGAAACACATGTTTCTTTGATAGCTGTCATTAATTTGCAGGTTGGTGTTGAATCATTCAAGTGTTGAATTGAGATGTTGAATCATTATTTGGCCCAGCAATAGGCACTTCCCTCTAGGTAAGCCAGCAGATTTCCACTGGAGCATTCGGTTGTCTGGATTTGTGCCATGGGAGATTATGATTGGTTGGCAGTAGTGATCACTGATTGGTTGGTAAGTAAACCACACCTTTTATTGCCACTAAATGCAAATAGGTACTTTTAAAGTGACGACCCCCTAAATTGCAGAGGGCTCAAGCACAAAAGCAGAGCTGTCTGTCATGCTTTTGGTTTTGTTTGTATGTTTTGGTTTTTCTTTTTCCGTTTTCCCTGTCCATGTGCTTTTATTTTCATTTGCCAATTGTGTCTGCCCCACCTTCCATCTTATTGCTGGCTACCTGATTGCCGATTTGTTTCATTTGCCTCGTTGTTCACCTGTGTCGTGTTTGCTCATTAGTCTGTGCATTTATACCCTTATACTCTTATGCTTGTTCTTTGTTCCAGTCTGAGTTTGTCTCAGTGAGTTTTCTCTGTGTCTGCTGCAAGCCTTCCTCCCCCAGTGTCTGTTTAGCCTGTCTGTTTTGACTTTTGCCAGTTCCCCATTTACGGTTTCGGATTCAGTTTTTTCCCTGATTGTCGTGTCTACCTGGTACTCTGTCTGCCCGTTTTTTGACTTTGCCTTTGGACTGTGATTTTGTATTGTTGCCATGTCTTCCTGGCTTTGACTTACATTTTTGGATCGGTGATATGGCTGCTTGATAAACGTAGGTTTAGTATCCATCTCTGTCTGCAGCGGGGTTCTCACCTGACTTCTGACAGGAGCTACATTTGAAGCTCAGCCCTTCAGTGTTTCCTCTCCTCATCACTGGCCTTCACCACACAAATAGCCGCATGAGGTGCTGAGATGCACTTCATCTGAGCTGACACAGAATGACCCTTTTACATACAGTATGTGTGCATGTATGAAAAGATGTGCAATTACATCAGATCACATGCGTAACACATCAATAACTGTGCCCTTGTCCTTGCCTCGGCCTTTGTAGTGTTGGCATAGCTTCCATTAATGACAGGATAATATGCTTTTAGAAATTATTACTTTTTGATTATGTACATGCACACTCACAGAAAAACCTTTTCCATAAATCAGTTACATTTATAGTACAAGGAACATGCCGAAGGCCATGTGTGCCATTTTTTTTAGTTTCTTGTTTGTGGGAAGTTTTTGTTTTTCCAGTGTATTGTATTCTGAGCAAAACTGGAGGAAACTCATGAGATTTCACTGACTTTCCATCACGGCAGTACAATAACAGTACAAAGACACACCATGATACGCCAGAGGTTTCACAACACGCCTCTACATCAGTTTGCTTCAGTAAATGGCCATCCACTCTTCCTGGTGTTTTTTCACATCCTGCAGTTCGAAAAAGGTGTTGCTCAATGATTGAAGGTTCGAAAACTCCACATATCACAGAATTGAGAGTTTCAGACGTAAAAGTTTATTTTAATACTTCCTCCAAAAACGGTTTCCCCGTGTTCTGTGATGTGTGTTCAGGCACTTCTTGTCTGTTCAGTGCTGGCCCGGAGCAGATGGGCTCCCCCTGTGAACCGCGTTCTGCTCAAGGTAGTTCCTCCCGGCTGACTGGGAGAGTTTTGGTGCCTGGGATCAATTGTAAAGCTACGCTGTGGCAACATGTAAAAAGCACTGTTTTACAAATAAAATTGAATTGAATACATTATGGAAGAGGAGGGATTGCCCTTTTGGTAATATTACTGTGCAAACAAGGGACCGTTGTTTTCCAACTAATTTCGTGAACTGCTACATCACCACAATTTACTTCCATTTCGTTTGGCTTTCCTTGGGGGAATAACACATCAATATTGAAATTCCCTATCAATATCAAAATGAATCCCTGGCATTCGTGGTGAGTCTTATGTGCATATCAGCTGCACCCCTATTCATTTATAGTATGTTTATTTATGATTGCTTAAACTATATTCCTGAGCCTATTAACTAAACGTCCCAAGCCATAACACCATTTCCCAAAAGACACACCCGTTTCCCAAAACTCTAAACACTATCCCCTGTTTTCACACAGGATCCAGATTCGTTGAACTTCTTTTACAAAACTCTTCACACAAATCCATAAATTTATCATTGGCTGCAGCATGTTCTCACTTTGAAAGCACTGGCATTCAATATCATTCTCAACTCAAGTCATCACAACTCGAACCCAATTAAAGGAGACAGGAGGCAAAGAGTGCTACCAAATCTGAGCTGATTCACAGTCACCTCAATAATCCCCATTTATGTTGGTAAATGCAAGGAAGTATTCCTGTATTATACATTCACCTGTTGCCTTTTTTTCATTACATTTACTTTCTCACTCTATATCAGTCTGTGTTACAGTACATTGAGGAAGTCAAATTTTTGAAAATGTATACATTTTTTATCTTGTGTTCATGTAAAGAGGTTGTCCTTGGAGGGTGGTGGAAAACAATAAACGCCATTATGCACTGCAGTGAAAGGTTTTTACAGAAGTGGTTTGAAATGATCTCACCGGTGTGTAATGACCATTTTGTAGTGTATGTGGATTTTATGGCTTTTGTGTGATGTCTGAAGGCAAAGTGTGGTTTAGATGTAAGATTATATGGTTTTGAGTGGAGAGTTCGGTTTTGACATGGAAGTTTGGAGTTTGTGGAGATGAGTGTGTAGTTTTGCAATTGTGTTTAGAGTTTTGAGAAATAGAGCATAATTTCAATAAATGTGTCTTGGCATTCAAGAAAAACTAATATAATTGCTATGAGATGTGTTCTGCTGTTTCTTTTTAAAAGACTGAACTCTTGTGTCACACAGATTCATTCTCTCTCTGAAAGCAGGTAGTGTTTGAGCTCTTCTTGGAAAATTCTCTTGGGTCTGATGTTTCTTTGGTTTTGCTTTCAGCTGAGTGTCCACCTCTTATTTTTGCTCAGATGGATATAATTTTCATTAATAAATATTCTTGGGGGAAAGTAATTTTGATTGGAATCGAAATATTCTATTGAGCAGAAAGATTATTACGTCTATAAAATGAAGCTGAAGTTGGACAATGAGTCTCTGCTCACTGGGCTTATATTCATTTCTTTTGTTACAGTTCTAAGTAGCATTTTTTTGTCAGCAACCCCTATCAACTTCTTTTTCTGATCGTTTCTGAAGTCTTTGAAAAGAAGCAAAAGTTGGCAGAGCAAATCTCTGCTCGTAGGGGTTATTTTCGTTTGTTCACAATTCTAAGTGGCATTTTTTCGTCTCTGTTTTGCTATTCAGAAACCCCCATTGACTGCGTGTGCTTCCTCTCCATGTTCCCTGTCCACTCCATAATGGCTTATCTGTTTCACTTAAAGCGGTGTCTGTCTGGATTTCAAACATAATTAAAACAAATATCCTTGAAGTGACATCACAGCCCAGACTGTAAACCCGCCCGGCTCGGCAGCCCATTAACTATAAGCTGGATCTGTATCGTTCTGTAAGATTCCACCGTGCCAAGCAGACAAGCAAGCATGTCTGATCTGAGACCTTCCAATCATCTCCAAACGCATGTGTCCATGTCATGCATGTCTTTGCCAATATTGCCTTCTCTACTGACTGTGGTATCAACGGTTCAAAGATTTTAGTTAAAAAGAATAACTCGTACAGACACTGCTGTCCCTTCTGTCTGACAGCTTTCATTTTGAAGGTGCTTCATTGTGCAGGTTGCTTCATAAAAGTCATTATGTAGGTCATTATTTCAATCAGCGAGGCTGAAAAACATTAATTTCTTCACTTGATGTCTCATTTGGTCACTGTTGACTCACAGAGCATCTCCTGCTTCTATGGTCTACATTGTCAGGCATCCAAACCTTTTCTTTTCCCGATCTTATGATTCCGATGATCCGAGTCTGGGCTGTAAGTTGTCACCTACATTGTTAGGTATGATATCTGTTCTTCCACTGTGTTGTTATTTTAATATCTCTCTTTCAAGCGTGTCACTTCAGGTCAACAGTCCGCAGCTTCATTCCCACTATCAGATGGGAGGGTTGAGAGGCCTACTTCAGACACCTACACAGCAATATGCCAACGACAAGGCGCTAGACATATTCATTTGTGTTTGGCCTTGGAAATGAAAGGCTTGTTTGATTTAACTGCCTGCTTCTTGATTCTACTCAGGGCGATACTAAAAAATTGAAGGCAAGAAAAAATGGTAGGTGAGGTAGGTGTTTAGGGAACTAATCGGACATTCGCTGTTCGCTAAGTAATGTTTTTAAACTATAGCCATTTCACATATGTACTAAATGCATAACATACAACAATGTATGTAGGATATATTTTCATGTACTTTCACAGCTCATTTTCTTTTTTTTTTATTTTAATTTGAATCCCTGATTTTTCCCCTTTTTTCCCCAACCCGAATGTTCAACTGAACTGGTTGATCTCACCCTGATATCTATGGGAGGAGAGGCTCCCATAGCTGAGAGACCCTTCCAAATCACTTGTTGACAATCTCGCTTCTTTTTCACGTTGTGACCGCACCACCAATCGCACACTGCCTATGACGTTGGAGGAAGACGTAGTCAGCGTACAATCGGTTCGTGCCGCTGCAAGCGCCCAAGCAGCCCGAGGAGGGCGCTATTGCGATGGACCAATGAAAGATTTTTAGGCCGGACTACCCTCATGAGGCTGGCCAATCGTTGCCTCGCCAATTCCCGTGGTTGGGAATTGAACCCCCAACGTTTTCAATGTTCATACTTTCACTAACACCTGTTTCAGACTTGGGCCATTGTGCAGCAGCATAGATATACTCGGTCTGTGAGTAAAAACATACACTTCTTCTGTTCTGAACCAATAGACAGCTTTGTTACCCTAACCTTCACGAGACAAAAGCAATAAATCGATGTGACTAAAGAAACTACTTCTTAAGTTATTCCCATCAGGGCCCCTGTCATAGCCTTCCATAACGTACTCGAACTGACTTTTCTGCTATTTCTTCTGCAAGTACAATTTTTTTCATTGTGTCCACTGTTTAACTGAACCCGTCAGCTAAATGACATAAAAGTAAGACTGGCTTTAAAAAGTTATAAAGTTTTCAGTTTTGAAATGTTATCTGGCCTTCTATATCTGTGGTGAAGGATATAGTATTCACCTGAAATACAGAATCTGGACACTTAAGGTTGACATTGTCATTATACAAGTTGTGGTCTCATATTCATTTTTTACACTCGGAATTGGATTGTAGACATTTGCATACTTCACAGAACTGATGTCTCTCCTGTGGTGTTTTGTTTTGTGTTCTGCCACAAGGGACATTTCGTCAGACATTTTCATTGATTTGGCTTTGTCTCTCTCAGTCTCAGAAATTTTCAGAAAGCTAGTCTCCCACGTAGATGCAAGATAGAGATCTGGGTTTGATGGTCTTTTGGGAAATCCACAGTTTCTCATTTTATTTTGTGTGTTGAAGCAAACATTTACACTCTTTCCAGAGCAACCTACACAGTTTCTACATACCTACACATTTCTACATAATGTCCATTTATTGAAGTGGGTATTTACAGGAAGTAACTTATGTGACAAGTGTTGCTCAGGGGTTCAACAACAGTGCCTAGTCAGTGAATCAAACCTGCAACCTCTGAAAACAGCTCCTTAGCTGTCCTTTGCACCTCTAGGCAAATTCACAGATTATCATTTCATTTTGTTTCTTATGATATGGGGTAGACTTATGATACAATATTTATTTTATCTTTCCTTCACTTATTTTTTTTTTTTTGTCAACAAATTTGACATTTTCCTTCCAGATATGTGTCACCAACAACATCGGCCTGTGCCACTGAAAATTAGGAGATTCCATTCATTTCTTTTGCTTCCGTTTATATCACAACAAAGGGACAAAATTGGGTTAATGAGACATCAAGAACAAGCGTGGCAAATAGCAGGTGGAAACAGAGCATCAGTAAGAATCTCTTAATGAATTTGTGTTAGATGTGGGAGGTGATGCTACATAATCAAGAGCACAAAGAAGATAGCTCATACATGCTAAGCTGAGCACAGTGTTTATGCAAACATGTTTTATGTAGACAAATATACACCTCAACCCAGCCACATTTAAGGTAGTACAAAAGAAATGAGATCACCAATTACATGTCTTGTTCTGTAGTCAGTATCTGATTGTATTTCCTTTGTAGTCCCACCCCAGGATGACCAATCACTAATCCTCAGGTGGTTCCTGACACTAGCAATGTGCCCCATGGTTACTCACCTGAGGCAGGTGTGCCATGGTTACTTACCTGAGGCAGGTGCGCCATGGTTACTTACCTGAGGCAGGTGTGCCATGGTTACTTACCTGAGGCAAGTGTGCCATGGTTACTTACCTGAGGCAGGTGTGCCCTGAGGCGGGTGTGCCATGGTTACTTACCTGAGGCAGGCGTGTCATGGTTACCTGCCTGAGGCAGGCGTGCCATGGTTACTTACCTGAGGCAGGTGCGCCATGGTTACTTACCTGAGGCAGGTGTGCCATGGTTACTTACCCAAGGCAGGTGTGCCATGGTTACTTATCAGAGGCAGGTGCTTCATGGTTACTTACCTGAGGCAGGTGCCATGGTTACTTACCTGAGGCAGGTGCCATGGTTACTTACCTGAGGCAAGTGCCCCATGGTTACTTACCTGAGGCAGGTGCCCCATGGTTACATATCTGAGGGTGAGTGTGTGAAACCCTTCACCTACACCCTAGATGTACAGCTCACATGAGATCAAATGGTGCTTCTTTTCAGGTACATTACCAAGAAGCTTTTACACAGGTGCCATGTTCAGAGCAAGGCTAGGGTAAAAAAAAACTTCCTTGCTAAGAGGAAGAAACCTTAAGCAGGTCCCAGCTCAGAGGGGAGCCCAATTGCCTTTGGTCGACACTGAGCAGCGTGAATCCTAGTAGAGGCTGGCTGTGGGGTCCAGTTTCTGGCATTGAGCTGAAAAATATTCTCTCATGAAGCAAAGATCAAAGATCAGGCACTTGAAAACTGATTTTACTCTTTCAGAATGGTGGGGGTCGCTTTTTTCTTTTTTCATATATCCAGTATACTAGTCCTAGCAGTATGTGTGTATGTGTGTCCTGGCTGTCTTCTTTTGAAATGATATTTTTTATCAGCTACCACTGTTTTCTGTGTACCTTTCTGTGTGGCATGCAAGTATCCTCAGCGCCTGAAAACAGTACTCTATGTCCTCAGAAAATAATCACCTCTACATACTGCTGTCTCTTCATTAAAATTGTTGATGATACTAACAAATGTCTCGTTGAAAGACAGGACTGTTAATGAGACGCAGATATGTGTTGATTTCTCCTGTAACTCTGCTATTCAGGGACACAAAGGTAATGAAACGGTATGGGGTAAGCTGGTGACATTTTCTGGAGTGGATGTCGGCCCCTCTCTTTGCCTTCAGCAGACTCTCAGGAGGTGCGCTTTTACCTCATAGCAAAGGGACCTGCTGTGTCCCATGTTGACCATAAAATAAACAGTGCCTCTAGTCATCTCAAAATGTTAATGAGTTAGGAGAAACGTTAAGGCCACTCAAAATGTCTCAGAGAGAGTATTCGATTTTTGACTCCATTTAGACAGACATCTTGAACTGACTCAGAGCAGACCAGCTTTCAATGTTTGAGCTTTTCAATGTGATCTAAGCAGCAAAAAGTCAAATTGAAACAGATTTTTTTTCATTATCTTTTCAAATAACATTTGTAAGCGGTTCAAATCTGATACAATATTAACTTTTATCAGGAGAGATTCGTCCTTGCTGGAAACATTACAGTGGTGTCCAAAAGTCTGAGACCACTAGTGGTTTCATTCTTTTATGATTTAATGCAAAATTTTCGTTAGAATTATATTATCAATCTGAGTGAAAAGCTGAACCTTTGAAAAATGTCCATGAATTTCAGAATGTCTTGGTTTTTGGTATGTCCCCCTTTTGCATTAATGACAGCATGCACTGGAGCTAGCATGGACTCCACAGGTTTGTGCAAAACCCATTAGACCATGTTATCCCATGATCTTCAAGCGCCCAAATATTTCTTGACCTTTAAGTGTAAATATTTGATGGGGTCTGACCTTTTGTACAAAGGTGTTGACATGGTCAATGTCATAAATTTGCTTAAATATGACCAAGAAATATTGCAAAATTTTAAATGTTTCTTCTTCAATTTTAAATGTTCATAACTTTTCTTTGTTTTAATTTTTTCAAAATACTGGAGCTCTAAAATAAACGTGTTTATTTCCAGGTTTACATGAAAAACAATTGAAAAGAAAACAAAGTTCAATGTGGTCTCCACTGTATGTCAAATGTACTTTTAGAGGGAAATGGGTGCTGACTGCAGTGATCATATTACCATCTGAAAAATGTTTGTGCCAACTGCTTTTTTAATCTGTCAGTGTTTATCTTTTTGGTTTCATTTGTATTTGTTCCCACAATATTTCACAAGTGACAGAATTGGGTTTGTGTGCTCAGATAGGCTAATGACCAGTTTTTGATCATTTGTTGAAATTTCAGACACATTGTCCAAAACCATAAACCTTACAAATGTTAGTATGTTTGGCATTTTCTGTGGGTAATAACAGAAACACCCCTGAGTGCCATTAAAAAAATGATTGGACTGGTCAGACACGAGTTGCATGGGCAGGAATAAGGAAGTGTCAGCCAGACATATAAGTCTGGAAACAAAGTATCAGTCAGGCAACAAAGTACACCAGGTACCTGAACTTCAGGAGGAAAGTAACTGCTGTTGCACAGGGGGTTTGATTATCCTGAATAAAAACTAATTGCGTGTTTAATTAGGAAACAATTTCTTGATTCTTATTTGAGTGGTCACATTTGAAGTAATTACAATATGATGAAGTACCAAGAAACATAAGGTCTAAAGGTTTATTTACAAGTCTGTGAAGTGTGTCACAGTGGCAGGCGTGGCCGCCAAGCCAGGCTGAGAGTGGAGGGAAGAGACAAAAAAATTCAACAAAAACTGGCCTTTTATTTACCCCTGCAAAGCATAGAATAAACCAACTACAAAAGAAAAACTGAAAACCAGTGCAGCCACAAAACACACCATCGAAAAGTCTCCCCTTCAGGCTATAAGGCTGTGCTTAAATAGATGGCCTAATTTAAGGCAAATACTCACAGTTGAGTTTATAAGGAGTCACTCTCAGATGAGCCTGCCTGTTAGTGAGGCCTCTGCTGTTGCAGCTCCGGTTAACTCTCCAGGCTGAGAGGGATCCAGGAGACTGACAGCAGTGCAGTGGGAGGAGCTGAGGAGCTTGCTCCTCCCCCTCACCTTTACTGGCGCCACAGAAAGTGTAGAATGGAGGAACCCACAAAAGCAGTGTAATGATGGCAAGAGCCACGCTGAGCAAAATGCACACAAAGGCAGAGATTTTCCAACTCCACAGTGACTTTTTAGAGGGAGTTATTACATTTTTCCAATGAATATTGAATAATAAACAAAGATTAAAAAAAAAAAGACAAAATGTATAAATAGGCACAAGTTGGACTGAGATCCAAACAGAGATCCTTAGAGTTCTGGATTAGTGGCAGTTTCTGGAAGAATTCATGGGTAATCTGTGTACACTGTTGTGCAGTAGTAACACACAGTCCAATGCACTGGTATTACATGAATGTGGAAGGAAATATGTACAATTACACTTTGTGGACTATAAATTGAGCTCTTGTTAGGAACTACAGACCCTATAAAGACACAGTGTGATCTTACAGCATCTTCCAAAACTCTTGCTTTCCAATACTTCATGTTATATAAGATTTTAAAAGAGTGGATTCCCAGCTACCAAAAGCAGCTAACAGGTGTTTTCACTGGGGATTGACACAAAGTTATAATGTGAATGTTCCTGTGAACATAGCCCCCGACAGCAACAGAGCGATAACGAACAGCGCATGCTGCTCACGGACTGAATAAACTTTTATTTTTAACGTAATTGCTAGCACTTGCATACATACAGCGGCACTCCGAGACCAAACACGCGAGTTTCAATGCCAACTTCCCACCCAAATCTGCGGTACGTTAAGGTAAAATTGAGACTCTGTGAACCTCTTACTAGATCAGTGTTTACCATCAACAAAACCTCATCTGCTCAAGAGAACACGGTGGCTGCTTTTCTCCAAGAGGCCTGGCTCCTTGCCAAAAGCAAAAAGCGTTTTGTTATCTCAGAGTTGGTGAATATGTGTGCAGCCGATATGTTAAGCGAAGTGCTTAGTCATGACCCCAAAACAAAAAAACACAGTCACAGAACTTAACAGACTGTAGTCAGATTATTTCAATATTAAATTTCCAGTTTTCTTAATCATAATGCACACATCTCATTTTGTGAACCTGATGGTAAATCTTAAGCTACAAGCCCACATTTACTACAGTATATGGCCTACTAATGAAAATGTGAGCATTGTAATATAATACATTAAATCACATTTGTGTATATACTCTATTCATTATTGTAAAAATGGCCCATCAACAATAGGAGCTAAAAATACCTGACGTATATATCCACATTTCCATGACATTGAGGTCAGACAAAGAAAGTGACAAAAGCTGAACACTGGGTCTAATGCGGTCATACTATAAAACAAATTAAAATGCTTCGCATGTTTTTTATGGAGGGAATTATGCAGCACATAATGAATAAAAGCAATCAGGCGCATGATGGCTATCAGCTGCCTGATTTCGCTCAACGGATAGACCACATTAATGATTCAGTAGAATGCATCCATGCAAACAGGCGCGTTCGAAAAGGGCTTTATGGAGACGCACTATGTACGTTCCATCCAGAATGGAAGATTCGTATGGTTTGACATACTTTAATAATGGGCTTGGGGTTGAGGGATGGGACCTCATTCAGCACTGAGGATGAAGCTGTTCACCACCCCCCAACTCAACCCCCCCCCACCATGAATGTAAATGTCAAACGGGGAGAAGATGCACTAAAACACAGACTGAAGGTGGATATGATGACAGGAACAGCCTGAATATAGCGAAAAGAGGTCTGCGATCATATTTTACGGATGCAAAAAAAAAAAACCCAGCTACCAGCAGTGGTTCTGAATTCAGGTCCCTCAGAGCCATGGTGCATGCTGGGATTTGTATTCTCTTAAAATTCCACAAGCGCGTCAGACCCAGCGAGGCAAGTGAGGTGAGTTATCTGGGTCAGCAGATGTGTGAATTGGTCATTAAGTGCTGAACGACGACAAAAACCAGTGCACCCTGGGGCTCTCTGGGTCCAGGAGTAACCATGAGAACTACTGCTTACTCCTGTATTAGTGTGCATTAGTGTCCCACAATTTGTCTGCAGGACCTTGTTAATAAAATCTTTTATTATTTTTAATTATACACATTATGTTTTTAAGTTTTCAGAGTTAATTAATCTGTGCTAATGCTTTCTGAGAGTGACCTACACAAACTGAACAACTTTGGGACATCCTATACAATCACTGCCAAAAAAAAAAAAAAAAAAACATTCATCTATCAGCTCAGACAGTCATATTAAAAGCTTTTATCATGCTTCAACCAAAACCTCTAATGATGTGGGTGGCTTTGTTTATCATTATTCATCAAGGATATATTCATATTGTAGCAATAACATGTTAAATAATCAGTACCTAGTCTCTAAATGAGGAGGTCAGCCTTTCAATAAAGTTTCAGCACCTTGGCGATGGAGACACATCACGGTTGTGTATGGTTACCACGGTTACCAACCGTTTTGTTCCCAGGAATATGTTAGGGGTCAAAACGGCTCTTGCGGTACTTACATGTTTGACATCAGGTCTTTTGGATGCATCTCTATAGGGTTTTCAGGGGAGGCCACCTAGTTCTTAATGGGCAGCCCTCTCATTCACATGATGATCCGCGGGTGACTGGGGCTCGAATCCCAGCTCCTGCCTCATCTTCCCCGTAACCCTCTCAGCCCTCCCACTGTCTGAGGAAAGAAAGAACACACAGGGAGGGTGGCTTGGCCTGGCCCTTCTCTTTTTAAAAATGAATGGGGTTTCCAGGTGTGGAGCAGAACGTTGGTAGAGCGTAGGGAAACTGGCTTACACAGTGATTGACCGAAGAGGTTGATATCAAGTGAGACAGCTCTCCAACAACTTTGCCTCACAACAGAGAAAGCGCCCTTCTCAGTGGTTTCTTTCAGGCTGATTTTACAGTTGAGTCCGATGAGGAACACAAAGACGGGTACACCCTCTCCACTGTGAAGAAAAGTGGTTGTCAGGCGATGGTTCTTGGGCTGCTAGCTCACAACTTGGACAAAGAGTCCGTAATTAAGTAAACCATGTATTCCGCACTCAACCTGCAGCACAATCAATTCCACACATGAAAAGCCCATTGAGCTGCATTCAAAAGACCTAATGTTCGCGCAAGAAAGCTGGAGATGAAATGACATTCGAACAAAGGCATGAGCACGTGTAATCAAGAGTTACTTCTCACCTATGTCATTTTAATTGCATTATACAAATTTCTACATTTTGTCTAGAGGGTGACTCATGCATCTGTATGTGCCCCTTAATTGGGAAAGTTATAATTGGCCATGTGATATTTTTTAAGAAAAGTTTTTGGTGTATGAATTCTAAACTTGCCTTGGTCCTTTTTTTTTTTTTTACACATTGCACCAAATGGTGCCTGTGCTTCCCGAGAACATGGCGGCGCACCCAAGGCGACGTTCGCATCGCAGGTCTCCGTTGTCAGATTCATTCCGGTTTTTCCGGCTTGTTCCCAAGAACACCTCCTTGCATTCAAAACTCACATTTCAAGTGACCAAATGAGATTCGTATGTCGGATGAATCCAGGTTGTTGTGAGTGGTGGGGCTTGGTTTGTGCCTCCACTTACAAAGCGACAATGCCCACACAAACAAACCGACATCTCTATTCATGACAATGTTGGCAGGTTCTGGTGAAGGCTTTTTTGATTGTCTTATTCCTTAACAAAGAGACAATGTCAAGGACAGGAAGGAGGGAACTCTTCAGCAGTAATGGTGCAAAGCGGTTATTTCAGCCAGCATTGGCATGTACAATACTATGCAAAAGACAAAAGGCACCAAAAAAAATTGATTTTTCCCTTCAAACAGAAGTCATATAGTGGAGTACCGGGTTTGTATGAGAATTCAAACCAGCCAGGTCGGATAACCCAAGCTCTCAGCAATACACATCAATCAAGTAAAAATGATGGCATCATTTCAGAATTATTTTGCCATCTGAACAAATACTGGTGTTCTCAACTCGTACGACCTTTGGGCCTCACATGCCCGCTCTGGACTTGTGATGTGAAATTGTATATTTCCAAAACATGTGTTCCAGAAAAAGAAAATGGGGTAAAACAATAAACAGAGGAGCCCCTGTCTCTGATTTCACCTGAAAGGCACCAGAGCTTCTGCAATGCAGGCTCAGCTAATCAACAGATCAATCTTCAATCAGGAAATTGCTTAGCTGTAGTTTAGACGTCTCAGTGCTGTGCTGGAACAGAAAAAAATACACCTACGGTAGTCCTTCACAGATAATGAAGACTGTCAGGGTTTAACCATTCAACCATCTGCACCGCTTCATCTGTTCCCTCTCTGACCGCACCACGCCCAGGGCTACAGGGCTACAGGGCTACAGGGCTATAGGGCTATAGGGCTATAGGGCTACAGGGCTATAGGGCTATAGGGCTACAGGGCTATAGGGCTACAGGGCTACAGGGCTACAGGGCTATAGGGCTATAGGGCTATAGGGCTATAGGGCTATAGGGCTACAGGGCTACAGGGCTACAGGGCTACAGGGCTATAGGGCTATAGGGCTACAGGGCTATAGGGCTACAGGGCTACAGGGCTCCAGGGCTATAGGGCTACAGGGCTATAGGGCTACAGGGCTACAGGGCTATAGGGCTACAGGGCTACAGGGCTACAGGGCTATAGGGCTATAGGGCTACTTGTGGTCAATTGGCGGAGAGTAAATGATAGAGACAAAGGTGGGCACTGATCAGAGGCTCTGAGACTGCAGCAGGGCGCGTCATGCCGACGGCGGCAGGATTCTTTTCTCCCGTAACCTAGCTACGCCCGAGGTCGCGCCAGCCACCGGGCTGTAATTTGCAGGCTGGCATGCCACAATTATAAATCAGACCATAATGACAAAAACCGACTCAATTCCACGACTGTTGACTGTATCTAACCAGGCGCAGAGCCCAAAACAAGGACATCTGGGTGAAACAAAAATAAATAAATAAATAAATAAAAAATAAATAAAATAAAGAAACAATAGACCATTAGGATAAAAAAATAAGACAAAGAGACAAGAGGCTCTTAGAATGAGTGCCTGAATGGAAGAGGAAAACACAATTCTGCCATTACTCAATCAGCAATGTCTGATTTGTGCAATTATCTAATCTGAAGCCAACAAGACTCTTGCTCTATCAAGTCCATTGTCTTTCGTAGTTGATGTAGTGTGCAATCTGTTGGAATTAGACTTCTTGTGAAGGGTTCAGGCAACGTACGCGTGTGTGTGTGTGTGTGTGTGTGTGTGTGTGTGTGTGTGTGTGTGTGTGTGTGTGTGTGTGTGTGTGTGTGTGTGTGTGTGTGTGTGTGCACATTGGATGGGGTGGGGGGGGTCAGGCAGAAGAATGGGGAACTCGTATCTATGGTTTGCGGCTTCAGATGTGAGGAAGCACGATGTAGCATGGTGTGTGTGTTCCAGAGCGAATTTCGCCAGAGGTACTGACCGTCAATCACTAAGGAAGGCCACCTGACCCTTCTGACACTGATGATGTGTAAAACTGGAGTCCTGACTCACTGTGGCCATTACAGACCCCTGTGGCACTCTAAGGAGGAGGATGAGTATAACAGTGTCAACCCAACTGCAATTTCATCATCACATTCTAACAAAAATGAATATATATCTTAGTTGTGTGGGTATATATATATATCTTATACATATACCCACACAACTCACCATTTTCCAACATCTGATTGGCTACCTTGTATACCTTCCCACAAATATCTTTGGTCATCAATATGCAAGAGAATCCACTTCTCAGATAAATGACACATGTGACTTTGGTCTTTAGATTGTTGTGGCTTTATTGCTGGAATGCTATATTGCATTCATAGAGCAGATTCTTTCATAACATATTTGACAGTGAATGGAGGAAATTCTGCTCAGCCACTACCAATGCACCCGCCTGGGTGATGCACAGCGACCATTGTGTGCCATCAGACACTCACCGCGAAGTATAAATAACCACAGTGCAAAAATAATCTGTCAGCAGGGTGACTAGCTACACGCAGAGGGAACTATGGAGCCAACCCTGCCTTGGGCTGGGTGTGATGGAAGGTAAATGGCAAACAGGTTTTAATCAGCAAGAGAAACACCAACCACCTCCCCTGCATAGTAACGTGTCTTAACTCAGGGGGAAAGCATACCAGTTTTCTGCATGAATCAATCTGAAAAAAGCTGCAAAAAGAGTGTGTTTCAGTTAAGAGAGGGTTAAACACCGTGCACAAACACTCAGTCACATGTATGTACACAAATACATGCAAATATATATACTGACAGTACCTGAGTTATGATGGTCCGACTTACAATTTTTCGACTTTGCGATGGTGTGACAGCGTCACTTTCAGTACAGCATTCTATAATTACATGAGATATTCAACACTTTATTGTAAAATAGTTGAAGGTAGGCTAAGCTAGGCTATGATGTTCTGTAGGTTAGGTGTATTAGGTGTATTAAATGCATTTTCAACTTACGATATTTTCCACTTACCATGGGTTGATCGGACCATAACCCCATCGTATGTCGGGGACAGTGTGTGCACATTCATAATGTGGCACAGTGGTGGGCATGGCCACCAAGCCAGGTGGAGAGTGGAGGGAGGACAGACAACAACTCAACAAAAACTGGCCTTTTATTTAGTCCCCTTTCCAAGGGAAACACCACCAAGCATAGAATAAATAAACAAATACAGGGTCAAACCAAAAACCAGCGCAACCACACAAAAACAGCCTCCAAACAGCCCAAAAAGTCTCCCTTCAGGCTATAAGGCTGTACTTAAACAGAAGGCCTAACTGAAAGCAAATGCTCACAGTTGAGTTTATAAGGAATCACTCTCAGATGAGCCTGCCTGTTAGCGAGGCCTCTGCTGTTGCAGCTCCGGTTAACTCTCCAGGCTGAGGGAGGGAACTAGGAGACTGACAGCAGTTCAATAGGAGAATTGTGATGAGACCAACTGAGTAAGTTGGGCTGGCTTACCCTGTATTGAGCCCTGCTGAGGCTGGCCAATTTTTGCCTTGCCAAAGGGGCATCTGACCATAGCCAGGAATGGCAAGGTTAGGAACTGAGCCCCCAGCCTCAGGGCCCACAGGCAACAATTTATCCTGCAAGCCACCCAGAGCCCCCACAAAAGATTTGTAAGTAAGACTGTCCATAAAAGTGGATTATTCTGATGACACATAGAGTTAATTTTCAGACAGCGTTGAATGTGTTTGGAAGGAGTTTATTGAATTTTGGCAAGTTGTATATCGGTACAAACATTTGATCTTGGGCTTGGAGTCCAAGGGGGCAGTGTCATGCGTCATTATTTTGGGTGAGGTGAACCCCCACCACCGGACCAATAGAAGAGAAGGAGGAATATAGAAGAAGGGGAAGTAGACATGAAGGGGGAGATGGGGAGGGGGAAAGCAGTGAGCATTATTGGGGATAAGGTATGCAGCAATTTCATACCTGCATAGAAAACTGGATTGGACAGATAGAGGTATTTGAGTGAGGGGTTGTCTGAAAATACTTCACCTGAATTTTTTTTTAACAAACTCCAATATATTTTTCTATCAACACAGTAGCAATAAAACAACTGCAGCTTGGCTGGCCTTGGTTGGTCTTTAGAGCTTGAGTCTAACCAGCAGTCATCCATCCATGTGCCTGACCATGTGCCGAACTTTTGTTTAAACAAACTCCAATTTATGGTGTCTGACAAATTCAAAAATAAAGTTCAGAGACTGTTCAGATTAACCTGGAGGTGAAATCAGAAAGGGGAATGCTAAAAATGTAACAGGAGTAACTTAGCAACACGATGAATTAGCTATGTTCCCTGAACGTTATGACACTTTGGGGGAAGATAACTTTATTTTGGTGTCAACAGAACATAAAGTATGAAATGAAGTTATTAAAAGCAAATTATGCTCCCTGAGCTTTGGTCAATAAAAAATGTGTTGTATGACATGAAAAATGTTCCTTTTGCACGTATAAATAATGTCTATGAATATTAGAAATATGTGTGAATAATCCATTGCAAAACACAGCATAAACACAAAAGTTCAAAGTCCAACTAAAAATTAAAAAACAAAACACCACAGCCAGCAAAACCAACATTTAAAAACCCACAACCAACCCCTCTCAGCCTCCAAAGGCTGTGCTTAAGTAGGTGGCCTAATTTGAGGCAAGTGCTCACACCTGGGTTGATTAGTAATCCCCCACAGGTAAGCCTGCCTGTTTGTGAGGCCACTGCTGTTCAGATTCCTGCATGTTCTCCAGCCTAGAGGTTTGCTCCTCCCTCCACCTCTCCTGGCCCAACAGTCTGTTTTATGGCCTCGTTGTGCAGTACTTTACTCCAGTCTTGTGCTTCTCGCTGCTCTACCTGCACTGCATCAACTCTCACAGTATGTATTGTGATACCTGTACCCGACTTTTTAAATATTTTAAATCTTTGTCAAAGAGTTTAACTCCCTTGTCTGAACGAACCTTATCAAGGCATTTCATCTCAGCCCAACATTGGCAGACAGTCACATTTTTTTATTATTTTAAGCAAGCTTTTCCTCAAACTCTGAATATCCTCGTTCCTCAAGTTGCATTTTTTAAAGTGTATTGTTGCTGTAGAAGGTTGGTGGTTCAGTCCCCAGCACAGGTACAGTAAGATCATCAGCTGCCGAGGTGTTGTAGCACCGAACCTCTGGGTGTTACTCAAGCAGTCTGACCGCTTGGCTGCAGGCTGTCCCTGGTACCATGAACAGAATAGTTTTTCTCATCTTTCTCATGGCCCCACAAAGAAATGGTGGTATGGCAGCTTTGCCACTGTTGGAAGAATTTTCAAAACGCATGTTTTTCATTCTCATGTTGTTTTCTTTTAATATGGGAAAATAAAAAAAGACATATTTGCATCTAAGGTCAAGTCTTAGTGATACCGTTTGTGTATGAGGCTTGAATAGTTTATTTTTTGTGATTATTTAGTATCTTGCTGCAGCCAGCACTTAATGGATAGAGTAACATATCTATGCACAAGGGTTTTTTTTATTCCATTGTGCACACTTACCTACGCTGAGGGCCTCCAGTTTGCCCCTCAGTCCTACACCAACTGGATCTCGTGTTACAATGAGCCACATCCTTGGCCAGCATTTTTCTTCCCCTTCTTCTTCTCGAAATTATAAATTATACAGGAGAGCGGTAGCACTTGAGCCGGAGCCAGCTTCAGCACCATGGACAGCGGCCCTGTTCAATTGCCTTGTTATCCACACTTACAGTGACAAAGCATGGATACAGCTGCACTGCAGTCAAATTAGCTGGTGGTGTGGGGGAAGGGTGCGATCTTCATCACCACTGGTTCCTTTTTCTCTTGCAGTGTCCACTCAAAACTGCAGGGCCAGACCACCCTGTGAACCGTAGAAAACGTCACCCACTTCATGTTTGTGTCTCTTTTGTGTTGGATATTTTAAAACGTGTCATTTTCCTATTGTGTTTTTGTATTATTATCAGCTGATTTGTCTGCACAGCTTTCATTTGTGTTTAAAATCGAGGGCTTCTGGGGCCAGCTGTAGCATGTGACCGCCTGCGTTGCGCCTCCTGCTGCTCCAACTACAAGAGTTAGACCTCCTGTGGTTCCACACAATACCTTCACTTTTTCTCCAGCCTTATATTACAAACGCCACTGCGGCTGCATTAATTACTGCTTTTACTGTCCGACCTACATTTATTACATGTATTTTTTGTATTTGATGTTATTTTATTTATGTATTGTGGACTGAAGGTGCGTGAGGCCAAAACCAAATTTCCAATTTCAACTCAATGGACAATAAAGCTGAATCTTGAATGCTGGGGTATGCAGCACAGTGTTTGACAACGCCTCGGATCGCTCAGCCTTTACACGCCATCTCACTGGAGAAAAAAGAGAAGTAGAGCCAGCAGTCTGCGCTCCACATGGTTTTTTTTTCTCACCCTATGCAGACAGTGGGAGAGCAGAGATGGTTAAGGGTAAAATGAGACTCTGAATGGAATGAGCTGGAAATCGAATCTTGGCCACATGGGAAGATAATTAGTTGGAAAATGACAATCGGCTGTGCCTTACAGTATCTGCGGGAGCCGTTTTCCCGAACCTTCCGACCAAATCATCCAGGAACCATAGGGGAGGCCTTATCTCACGACGAACAAAAGCCCGGCCCCTAACACAGCTTAACATGGGGGGTTTGATCAGAACTTTGAATCTGATACGCATTCTGAGGCTCTGATCCCAAAAATAATCTTTAAAAAAAAAAGAAGTCTAGATGAAGTCATTGGATGTTGTTTGATGGGAATTCAACAAATTACAAAAGACTGAAGTCCCTGGCTTCCTTGAGAAGTCCTTCAATGAGTTTTTAGAAAGTCACCATTTTATGTCATACAAAGGGCACATGGGATAATTAAAACAATACAAAATGTGTTACTGAAAACTGTCATAAATCTTTTTCTGTTTTCTTTCAGCTTAGTGATGGCAAATGGCATTGAAATTGTGGTGTCATGAACTATATAGTAGGGAAGCCATAATGAGGTATAGATCACAGAATTCTTTGAACTGAAAAGTTTTGAAATTGAAAGTAAACCTTCAAAGATTTTTTTTTTTACAATATGCTGCACCATATAAGTTCATTTAAAAGAATATTTTTCCAGTCCTACACTTGGCGATGATAGCTCTAAGGCAAGCTGGTTTTCTCTTCCCACACTGAGGCAGTTTTCACACGCCTGCTTAAAATAGCAGATATGGGTTACTCTTTACATGAGCTGTGCTCAGACGCATTGATGAATGATCGTTGTTGAGATTCAGTGCAAAGTTCTCAAGACCAACCAAAGCTATGTCTACAGTCAAGTTGCAGTTGTGTTATTGCTGTCTCCTTGATACAAAAATATATCAGAGTTTGTTAAAACAAACGTTTGGGAGAGGTATTTTCAGACTACCCCTCACTCAAAGACCTCTATCCGTCCAATCTGATTTTCTACCCAGGTATTAAATTGCCATGTACCTTATCTCCCATCATGCTCACTGCTTCCGTCATCCCTCCCCCTCCCCATCTCCACCTTCATGTCTACTTCCCCTTCTTCTGTATTTTCCTCCTTCTCTTCTAGTGGTCCAGTGGTGGGGGTTCACCTCACACAGATAGAGGGGCATGACGCTGCCCGCCTTGGACACCAAGCCCAAGATCAAATATCTGTACTGATATACTTCTCACCTCACACTCACACATCACAACACACTCCTTCCAAACGCATTCAGTGTCCTCTGAAAATTCATTCTTCTTAATTGCCTTTTGGCAACAGTTAACAATCACATCCACTGTGATGTCATACACTCAAGTATAATTTTATATGCATATCATGAACGATGAATACATATATGCACAGTCTAGTGATTTGTATGGAGTAATGGTATGTGTGTACTCAGAGCGTTAAGTGGGTATGAAGAGATTGAGAGAGCATTATAGATCAATATGTAGTTATTTCTTTGATTTCACTCTTTACATGTTTAAATGCATTCTACTATGGAAATATGTCTCTGGTTGTCGAACTGATAAAGAAACTGAAGTGAATTTCAATTAATTGCCTGAGCCATGAGCCATTTGTGTGGGCAGAGAAAATGAAACACTCTTTGATGTTGATAAGGAGTTATCAAAGTGACTTTCCAATTACATTTCCCTAACAAGGTATCCTAAGGCAGACAAAAAAAAGTCATCACACTATGTAACCGTTTGCTTTACAGTGTTTTCTCATGAATATGATAATTCATGTTATGATAATAATATAATAATCATTGGTCTTATTCCCAGAAAGTATACGAGATGACTATCACGGTAAAAGATTTACGCACAGGTATTTCATCCACCCCTGGTTTAGGGTTACGGAGCTGGTAATTCTCTTTCAGATGAGTTTGCTGTGTGTACATTTTGAATTTTAATTCATTCTATTAACCTGCAAAAGTGACCAAATTGCTGCTTGCAGGAGTCTGTTTGACAGTGGAAATTTATTCATTTATACGGAAAGAGAAAATGGACCTGCTGTTTTTTTTTTTTTTTTGTGTGTCTTCCAGGTACATACATGGATAAAAGAAATGACTGTAGTGTTTCCAGCTCCTGGTTGGGCTGATGGAGGCTTTCATTTCAGCTTATTTTAGCCTATTTACTCTGGACACTGTGGATTGCGAGGCACTGAGAGATCTGATCGACTGTTTGCTAAACATACAATGTAAAATAATTTGATCGGAAGGGCACAGAAAATGCATCAAGCCTTGCGAGTGACATGATTGGCTACAGATCAGAGCAGGAGGAAAGATGGTGGCAGAGATTCTTATCTCAGCCCCCAGCTGGAAGATCGCTTATGAAGTGTGATCAAAGAGAGGGGGAAGGACTAAGGTGTGTTAATTTCGTCTCACCTTAAATAACTGGTTCAAACTCGCCTGATCTGAAGATCGGGTTTAATTTATTCTGCGATAGATTAAAGAGAAGTTTGTCCTGGCAGGAAACAAACTCTGTCAGGGCAGACAGCTGGTAAAGTCTGGGGGCTTTGTGAGTGGCCAATCGGGTGATTTTGCTGGTTTTAGTTTTGGTTTTTGTGTTTTCTACTCCCACCTCAGTCTCCACCTGTATGGCTTTGCTTTTCTATCATTCAGGTTGGCAGATTGTTTCACCCCATCACCCATCATTTATTTATTTTTTTTTAAGATATTTTTTTCGGATTTTTTCCACTTTATTTGACAGTTACAGTAGAGAGGTAGACAGGAAATGCAGGAGAGAGAGAGCGGGAAGAGGACATGCAGCAAAGGGCCCAGGCCGGATTCAAACCTGGGCTGCTGTGGTAAGGCCGAAGCCTTACGTGGCGTGCGCTCTACCAGCTGAGCCACTGGGGCACGCCCATCATTTATTTTAGTCTTGTAATTGCTGCTCCTCCCCCATGGGGAACACCCCATAAAGGAGGGACCTTCACCCCAAATTAATGCAATGACACAAAAAAACAACACTTGTGTGACCCAATGTGTGAGTGGTCCTGAGTAGAACCACCTGACGAACGGACACCTGTGAAACGACAAGCGTAGGTGGAGGCCACGGCTCTCCAGCATGTGCCCCAGCACCTGCACACCTGCATTCTCCCGTGTGTAACAGGTGTGACGTACCTGTCCGGCCAGTGAAGTTACTGAGTGGATGAGCCAGCACCTGCACACCTGCATTCTCCCATGTGTAACGGGTGTGTCGTACCTGTCCGGCCTGTGAAGTTACTGAGTGGATGAGCCAGCACCCTCACACCTGCATTCTCCCGTGTGTAACAGGTGTGTCGTACCTGTCCGGCCTGTGAAGTTACTGAGTGGATGAGCCAGCACCTGCACACCTGCATTCTCCCGTGTGTAACAGGTGTGTCGTACCTGTCCGGCCTGTGAAGTTACTGAGCGGATGAGCCAGCACCTGCACACCTGCATTCTCCCGTGTGTAATAGGTGTGTCGTACCTGTCCGGCCTGTGAAGTTACTGAGCGGATGAGCCAGCACCTGCACACCTGCATTCTCCCGTGTGTAACAGGTGTGTCGTACCTGTCCGGCCTGTGAAGTTACTGCTTCTCCAGTCATTTCAATGGTACTCTCTGGCTTTATCTTATGAGTACCTGTTCAGGGAGCAGGATTAGTGGGGCAGAAGTATAGTATAATGGCTAGGGAGCTGTTGTGCTTCTGAGCAAAGGCACTTAAGCTGTATTGCTTCACCAGTATCCAGCTGTATAAATTGACAGTTGCTCTGCATATCTGCTACATGCGCATTTAATGGGAATGGGCCTTATGAATTAAAATGACAATATAAAGTTAATTAAACTGTCTGACAGAGAGCGTCTGCGATGGGCTTACTGCTCAGATGCTGTAGGACTCTTGCAGTATCCTCCTGTCCCCAGGGTAAAAAGTCAAGATCAAACACATCAACCTTTAAATGTACAGTGTGAGTCTGTGTAAATGAAGGCCTGTCCAAATACACATAGAGTTGTATGCATATTTATTATACAGAAGCAGCATGGTAAGGCCAGGTATTTTATCCAGGGAAAACTGGTGAACAATGCATGGTCAAGTTAGAACGTATGTAAAGTAATTACACTGCATTCGAAAGAGCACAGGAGAACATAGCGACCTTCTTCACGCACAAACGCACGTAGGCACACATACAGGTACATATATCGGCCACAGCAAATCTTTAAAAACAAGGTTTTAAATGATAGCCAGCCTGCTTTAAGTCGTAAAACAAAAGCCATACAAGATTCATTAGTAGCCCGTTTCCAAATGTGACATGGTTAGAAAGTACGTGCCATGGGAACAGACTGGCACATACAGCAGCTAGCTACCTTATCAACAACACAGGTAAGAAGAAAAGAAACAAATACGATTTGATTCAGTAGGGTGAGGAATATTGGATGAAGAAACAGTGAGGCAGTTTTGAATCCACTCATATCCAGTTCCCTCATATTCCTCAGCCTTAACAACTAAAACATGTGATTTACACCTGGGTCTGCCTCAGACTGACACTAGCGGTATGTGCAGATCAACAGGAAAAAAAGTGATGTGTTTGAACACTTGAAAAATTAAGGCAACAGCTTGCACGGATCTTTTTCAGTTGTATTACCTTCTTTCTATTCATTTATTATTGAGCTGTATTAACCTGCTTAGTTTTAAAAAGCAAGTTAATACAATTCAAAAAGATCCATGAAAACTGTTGCCTTAATTTTAAAAGTATTGCAAACACAATGTTTTTGCAGTGTGTTTTTAAAAAATAAATACGGTTTAAGTTAGCTTACTCTGCCCTGACAAGCACAGCTTATAGAAACTGCTGAAATAACACAACCAACAATAATCAAAACAAGCAAAAAGTTTTGGCTGGTATGATAGTTTTGTTTTGGACAACTACAGACAACATATTATACAATTTAAATACAGCCTTAAATAAATTGCATTTCTACCATGCTTAAAAAAATGGTTAAAAAGTTGTTAAAATAAATGAACATACGGAAATGAGCCACAGAAATTCCACATTTCTCTGTGATAATGATGATACTCAACCTGCTGCTTTAGAGTTCATGTTAATAAATTACACCACATTGAATTTTCTGATGATTGCCAAAATAACTTTTTAATTACAGGTGAGCAAAGTTATTATGACCGAAATGACTCATGCAAACGAAGCGACACAATAAGGAGATCATAGTCCAACAGTTCACAGGCAGTTGTCAGATTCTCAACGTGTGAGTTTTTTGTCAGAAAGTCTTGATGATTTACGTCACAGATTTGAAAAGAACACTCATCATTCATCATACTGAAGATTTCCTGTGGTTCCAGAAATACTTCAGATTCATGTTACACTGATAAGCTTTCAAGTTAAACTGTGGTATTTTAAAGGACAAAAATACAGTTTTTGCACATTCATAATTTTAACATTCAGCTAAAAATGTAACTGTGTCTGGTGGCTAAGTTGTGTAATTTCATTTTACCCTTGAACCAAGGAGATATATTTGACCCCAGTGTACCCAGTGCTGCCAAGCTTGGTCAGTCACAGGTGACTTTTCGCTGTCACAGGAGGATTCCCTCACTTCGAGGACGGAATGACCGCTCCTCCTTTAGACTCCAAGTCCAAGTTCATAAACTCATTTTAAATGCACTATCGATGTCTGAGAATTTGTTCTCCTGAAATGATAATAACCTGGAATTTAAAACATGTGCAAAGTGAAATTATATCATTAATGATAATTGTACACTGGTACATTCTCCTGGGTGCTGGTCCTTTTCTGGTGCAGTAAGCTCAGAGCCTCAAACTCATTTAAACATAAATATCAATTTCCACACCTGAGAACTGCTATTGCTAAGCAGGCACAGTTTAACAATGTTACCTCCAGTTCTGTTCTCTGCAGGGATGCTGGTTATGGAAATGCTATGAAAACGAGACAAATTCAATTCATAACATAAATGAATGTATTTTGTCTGTAATTTTTAGACTGACCATTGTTGCTTAACTTTTACAGTTGCCCTGGAGATATTTCATGCTGTACCAGGTATTTTCCTGATACAGCATCTACACTGCCCACACCATGGGACTCCATTGGCAGCCATGTTTATATATTATTTTCTAAATGCTTTACCTGGTCAGCGCTGTATGTTTTTCGTGCTCTGAATCTTAGATCAAACCATTTACTTTTGACATTTGCAAAAGGACAGCTGTATCCTGAAACCACACCACCGTCTGTAATTTCCAGTGTACACATTTCTCCTTCCCCTAAGTCAGAAGCACACTCTATTTTTTCCCAAATTGACTTCAAAAAGTAGTACGGCTGCACTCATCTCAGGGCATGAAAGATTTCTAATTTATTTTGTTCCTTCAGGTGGGTCAGTTCTCAGGGTGCTAACAGAGATAAGCTGCCACATTAGATTAATCATTAGATGCACATGAGGACACACAAAATCAGGAGTTTGTGTGTGCATCAAAAATTGGTTCTTCATATGCACACCTCTCAAGGTGCATTTTTAAAGAAGAAGAAAATAATGCATAAGACTCTAGTTTCCAAGGCATTACTTCTCTGCTGATTGAAAGAAAACCAAAACACCTGCTGACACTGTGACCCTCCAGTATTGGAAGTAAACCTGTTGGCGCTGCGGCCCTCCAAAACTGGAGTTAAACCTGCAGACATTGTGGCCCTCCAAAACTGGAGTTAAACCTGCAGACACTATGGCCTCCAGTATTGGAGTTAAACCTGTTGACACTGCGGCCCTCCAAAACTGGAGTTAAACCTGCAGACACTGCGGCTCTCCAAAACTGGAGTTAAACCTGCAGACACTATGGCCTCCAGTACTGGAGTTAAGCCTGCAGACACTGCAGTCTTCCAGGACTGAAGTTAAACCTGCAGACACTGAGGCCCTATAGGACTGGAGATAAACCAACTGACATTGTAACCCTCCAGCTCTGGAGCTAAACTTGCAGACGCTGTGGCCCCCCAGGGCAAGAGCTGTGCACTCTTAGTGGTCCCAGGCCTGACAAACTCCAGCCCCTCCTGGAGTGACCTTCTCATTGCTCTCCATCTGGATGCCCCTTTTGTTCGATAACCCCCCTCCCATCATGCACCCTGCACCCGGGACTCCTCCCTCCGTGTAGACAGAGCTCCCGATTCCCATCCCCTTCCTCCACTCCAGCTCGAGGCGCACGGACTCTGTCAGGTCCCCGTCGGTATAGACCCTGTTCTTCGTGCCAAAAGCGAGGGGCTTGCAATTCAGCCCAATGTCTCTGGGCCCACAGGTTCTCCCAGGGGCCCCTTCGGCTCTTCTGTCTGCGGCCCCCCTCTCCCCCTCCCGCACCGCGTCCGCACCCCTCCATAGGCAGCAGGACCTAGAGTAAGGCTGGCACACGGCCTGGAAGCCCCGCTTGAAGTTCTCGTTGTAGTAGCCGTAGATGATGGGGTTGACGCTGGAGTTGGAGAAGGCCAGCCAGTGGGCGAAGGGGAACACGTAGCCCGTCAGCAGCTCCAGCTGGTTCCCATCCAACCCCGCGTAGTCCGTCAGCAGCATCAGGGTCCACAGTGGCAGCCAGGACAACATGAAGAGCAAGGCCACCACAATTAGCATCTTGATCACCTTCACTTTCTTGTGGGAGATCAGCGGCCGCCCTTCCTGGGCACCACCACTAGGGGGTGCCGGAGGACGGGGAGGTGCTGTTTCAGGATGCCCCCCACCGGAGAGGACAGAGGTGGTGTACAGCTTGACCCCGATTCGGCCATACATGAGCGTGATCAAGGTGAGGGGCGCAAGGTAGATGTGGGCGAAGAGGACCGTAGTGTAGACCTTCCTCATCTCTGGGTTGGGCCAGTTCTCGTAGCAGGAGTACAAGGGGTAGGTGTGGTTGTAGTCTTGGTTGAGGAGCATGTAGTGGTCTTTCACCTTCTTCACCGTCAACATCACCGCAGAGGGGCACATGATCATAAGAGCTAGCACCCAGATGAGTGCGATGGTTGCTTTAGCAACCATCAACGTCAGCTTGGCCTTGAAAGGGTAAACAATACAGCGGAACCTTTGCGGGTTTGGATGGAGCCAATTGGGGAAGACAGAAAAGAAATGAGAGAGAATGTTTTGAATGAGAAAATGTATTAAAATACATCATTTTATTAAAATACCACTTCACTTCCATGGGCTGTACTGTAGGCCAAGACAACGTGCTTGACCCAGGGCCATAATAATCATCTGAAAGGGTTCAGAGAGCCCCCATTTCTAATGGCTAATACATCCTTGGCTTGATCTTTGTACTCTTGTACTCCCATTTGTTTTTATATGCCTTTACCATGACAACATTCAACATGTTTATGATATTGCTTTCCAACTATATCACTGTTTTCCTTCATTGTTTTCCTTCATGCCAATAAAAGCACAGAATTCATAAATGAATTCTCCTTGTGAAAGAATGGTTGAATAGGTAAAGTAAATAAATATATACAAGCTAGTAGATAATAACTACATTACATTACATTAGCGGCATTTGTTACACGCTCTTAACCAGAATGACTTACAGGGCAAAGTGCATAAGAATATAATGGTATAAAAAGTGCAAAAATAACCCTAGAGAGGGGTAAAGACCCAAGTGCCAAAGGTGACCAAATAGATCAGGACTCCCCTAGAGACTACTCATTCCAACCGCACAGATTCTTACCGATCTACAGCAATGGCCACCAGTGTGAAGACAGACGCCGACACCGACATTCCCTGCACCAGTCCACTCATCTTGCACACCACGTTGGAGAACGGCCAACCTGTCATGAATAATTCATTTCATATTCAGTACACAACAGTACATCAAAGAAAAAAACATGCCGCTCCACAAACTCATTAAACTTCAGTACAGTCTAAGGTACGGTCATTCACCTCAATGTGCTGAGAGCCGCAGTGTCTGCAGGTATTTTCTCCAGCCATGCACTACACCACCTGGTTTCATTAATTAGCTCACCTCCAGGACCGAGGAGGTCAATTAAGTAGTAAAATCCAGTGGTGTGGTATATAGTGTGTGGCTGGAGCACATACCTGCAGACACTGCAGCCCTCAAGACCTGAAGTTGAGTGGCGTTCGTCTGGAGCATTGAGTTGAAAAGCCCTGTTCAAAAGAGCTTCCAGCCCTGAGCTCCAGGCTGGCCTTCAGCACTGTCCATGTTCCAAGCACTGACAACAGCCTGTGTAGAACAAATATTTCCTGATATCTGCGTGGAATGTCACCTTAAACTCAGCTCCACTTACAGTATGCCTCCATGTTCTGCTGACAGTTGACTTTGTACGGCAATTTATTTAATCTGTTTGATGAAGATGAAGGTGCACATGAATCAAAATGTCTTTTTCAGGGCCAGTGTTGACTGCCCATTTTCATCCATAATGCTTTGTCAGGATAGACCATAAACACCACTGACGTGTTTATACTGGCAGGTCTGCAGCCACGCCCCCCTAAATCCTTTTGATGGATCACTGCTGGGACTAAGGCCTAGGCTCTCCTGGACCTCCTGGGGAAACAAGGTTGCTGCAGAGAGAGTTGGTGTAGTTGGGCCAGTAGGGGGCAGTCCTCCTTCTGGACCAAACGGAATTCTAACATTCTAAATTCTAAATTCCAGTTTTGGAAGCCACTGTCCTTTCTGCTCTGGAAGCCACCATCCTCCGGCAAAGCCCTTTAAAAACTGCCCCCATAAAACTGAATGGCTTTATAACTCCTAACCACAGGTTTTTCCAAAGTGGTCCTGCTGAAGAGCACAGCATGCTCAGGTGACCGACAGGGTTAAACAAAGGATTTCAAAAACTGTATGGTTGTTCTCCACCATTCAGTTTGCATGGCCCATGACTGTATTTTTGAACCCTGGAAGACAAGTTTAACTGAAATAGTAGTTGGTTTCTAAATAAACAAACAATAATCATCCTTTGTTTTTTTGTTTATTTTTACATATATATTTTGTTTAGAATATTTGTTTTTTATGGTTGAGACTGAAAGATGGGCTTACCGGTACCATTTTGAAAAAGGTAGAGCATGTTGAATAGAGAGGTACTGAATAGGTGCTATATGGGGCAGCCTATAGTCTAGTGGCTAAGGTACATTACTGGAATCCCTGTTGGCAGTTCAAGTCCCAGTCCAGCCAGCAAGAACCCCTGTTTCTGTTGGGCCCCTGAGCAAGGCCCTTAACCCCACATTGCTCCCAGGGGGGATTGGCCCTTGCTTGGTCGCTTTGGATAAAAACATCAGCTAAATGATTGTAATGAAATGTGTACTGAATGGATGCAGTAAGGACTGCAACAGTCAATAGAAAGTCCACTCCTATTCAGTGTTCTTTCCATAGAAAGGAATGAATACAAGAACGCATTCATGCCGAGGTTGGGACCCATTGGCGGAGACCCATGAACAGCGGCTATAATAGAAGCCGCACAGACGAGAGTTCCAGAGAGCTCAAAAAGGACCTTCAAGATAAATAATGGAAAGGTCTAACCAACAAATAGCAGCAGGCCAAGCAGCCAAGTCTACTGCTGGAGAACGACATAAGTTTGAAAGAGGGATTCTTCATTATGAAGAATGATCTCGCATTGGAAGGTGAGACTGCAAAAGAATGGGTAGGTTGCCAGATTTGTGACCTGGCGCATCCTACTCAACTCAGTTTATTCTTCCCACTCGGTTCTTTCTTGAATTCCTCCCATTTTTCTCTTTGGTACACACTTCAACAACACCGTCTTCAGTCTCATTCTTCTGTCCTTGAGTCTGTTGTGTTAACGTGATAAATTATAAATAAGTTACATCATAAATATATTTTAATATTCTAGCAAGGCTAGCTGGTGTGCTTGCATAAAAAAATCCACTTGACAACATGCGCAGGTGTTTAACTGATGAGAGAAGCTGAGGTGGAGTGGTTGGTAAACTAAGCCAGAGTTATTCAAACTATGGGTCGGTCTGTGGCAAGGAGGATGCCGATCCACAGCACACCGCCGTTCAGTTGTTAGATCAACTAAGAAATCCAAACTGTCTCTGGCGCTCTTCTGTCACCAGGTCACCACCCCCTTGACTGAACTGCCTGCATTGTTTGTAAGATTCTAGAATCTTAGAATGTTCCCCACGCAAGCACTGTGCTCTCTCTCTCACTCTAACTCAGCCACTCGGTCACGCATCGTCTCCTGACGGCTCGAGGCTAGCAGGTTTGAGCTGTCCTTCGTCCTTGTCCGTCATGGCTTGTTCTAAACAAGTAAGTCTGGATTAATTTTTTAAAACATCCACCAAATGTACTGATACAAATGAGGAGCCAGAGGCAAAAAGATCTGGAGCTTCTACTCGAAATTATGACCCAAACTATTTGAAATTTGCTTTTCTATTAAACAGCGGATTCCCCCTAAAGCCCATCTGTGTAATTTGCCAGGCTGTGCTCAGTAACGAACGGCAATGAAGCCTTCTAAACTGCGCAGACATTTTGGAGACTTGACACGTGCACATTAAAGACAAATTGGAAGATTTTTTTTAAAAGAAAATCGACAAATTAGAAACCCAAACCAAAGTGCTAAAAAAACTATTTAAGCGAATTTATTTAAAATGATACTGTTTTTATCTTCATCTTAAAATAATTCTAATCTTGAATAATTTCATTTTTGTTCATTTATTCTTGTTTAGATTTATTTATTAGTTTTTATGTTTAAAGAGAAATAAGGAAGAGATGTCAGTTATTTCATAGCGAGCAATGCCGTGGATATATTTTAAACGGTTTTATTTGTATATTCATTTACGCGTTGTTTTTAATGTTTAAAGTGAAATAAAAATATGCTATAAGATCTTGATTTAAACAGAAATTCATGTGTGCTCCATGTGTCATTATCTCCCTGTCTCGAAAAAATGCTTTCTTCCTCCTGCTCACTTCCCTCCAATCGAGGAGGGAATCCCCAAAAAGTCCCGTATGTAAGATGGCTGCCACCGTGAGGGAGATTCCATTCCAGATTTGTTGAGGGACGGGTGATTTTTCATTTGCTCAAGCCCTCGGTTTCACTCCCTCCAACGGAGCCAACAAAAATCATCCCACCAAGCGCTGATATTGCCCAGAATGCACGGCGATGCTTGCTCGCTTGCCCCCGTGTTAAACTTTATTTGAATATTATGCTCTTGCTACCAAAGAACTAGCAAATTTAAAAACAAAGTTTACCAAATTCAAAGACCTCTGTTGCCGATTGATTATAAAATCCATTCGCTAAAATGCTATGTTGTTGGTGGTGATCGTTATTTAATTCTTACAGATTCAAAGGAAATGCCCAACACTCAATAGCTGCTTATCAAGTTAATTGGTAGTCCAAAAAAATATATGATTTGGCCATGAAGTTTTAACCATAAGCTCTCATAAGGTGGTGGAGGCATAGCTGCCGTAGCCATGCATTTTGTTAAGGATAACCTTCATTTTCTGAATCTTCGTCCCTGGAGCGCTCACTCGATTGGAGGGAAGAAGTGAAGGGAGGATTTTATTTCAGATTTGAATGCAGCCCATGTCTCCCTCCCTCTCCCTCCTTCCCTGTTTCATGTCTGTACATACATGTGTGCATGGAGCTCCACACAACCTAATGGTTTTTGCGTTCCCTAGACCTTTTTTGTATAATAATTTTGTCAAATAAATCCATAAAACACATGTTGGTTTGAGATCTGTGGAACAGAGCCTAATGTGCATGAGTGTGTTACAGTGTGCCAAAATCTCTGATGACATAGCCGGCAGGACTAGCATCTGTGTTAACCGCAGTTTGGTGTTTGGTGCTGCAATGCTATTTATAAGCTGTAAATGAAGACTATGAGGTCCCACTCGTGAAATTTCACCCAGACCTGCAGAAATTACATCAATCGTTGGTTTCATGTTTAAAATAGATTGTCTGTACTCGTATAAGAACCATAAGGAAATTTTTTAAATGCACTGGCTCCTACGCAGGCATATCCTGTCAGAATAGATAAAACACGTCCCCATGGGCAAAGCCATCTAATGCTATATGCTTAAAGCTTATTAAGTCTAAACGAAATTGTTACATCCTCCAATATTGGTAAATAAATAAATAAATAAAACAAATTATGAAAAGATATGATGGAAAGTTTAGAAGTTAATAGTTTGGACCAAATCCTAAACCCATTTTATTTTTCAATTTTACAATATTCAGAAAGATAAACACTCAATGATCAAAGTAATTTATGTGATATTTAGGCAGGATATTGGATATCAAGAGGAGGCGACATTGTCTAAACCTTTGTCTAATGACACACAACAAGAAGTGCGCAGAGTGAGGCTGTCGCTCTTGATTAACCTGGATAAATTGCTAAAAAACATCAAGTGCATCAAAAATGTAATAGTTATTTACCAATTGTTGATGCGTAGCTGCTAACATCCAACCATCTGGAGATATAAGTCTAAACGAGCGCACAGCGTCCAGGCCATCTGTTGACATGGACTTTAATGCTACAGAACCAACTATTTTCGAAGATTAAATGACAGGGAAACACACTGAGTCGCAGTGATAAGACACGCCACCTGTTACCTGTGTTGAGGTGCTGCAGGGTCACTATTACCTGTGATCAGGTTGTCGACCAGCGTGGTGGGGATACAGAAGATGCCGACCAGCAGGTCGCTGATGGCCAGGTTGAGGATGAAGAGGTTGGTGACGGTGCGCATGCGGCGGTTCCGCAGCACGATGAGGCAGACCAGCCCGTTTCCCACCATGCATAGCAGGAAGATGAACAGGTAGGCTAGGATGAAGCTCGCCGCCACCGCCAGCGAGTGTTGGTAGTAGGGGAAGTAGGTGACCGCCGTGACGTTGCCGCCGTAGTAGCCGTTGCCGTCGTCAGTGGCGTTGGCGGTGCCGTTGCCGTAGCAACAGCTGAGGTTGGCGAAGGGCGGGCGCTGGGCCTCGGACGTGGGGGCGACGTCCACCATCTCCTGCCACTCTTCCTCCATGTGCTCCCTCCACTCGAGGACACCCATGGCCATAGTCTATTCTGGGGGGTGGGGGATGAAAAGATGCAACACTGTTGAAGCAGGTTAGAGACTCCTCAGCTATACTGCTGTACATTAGCCATACATTTCAAGTGTGGAAAAATGTCACAGAATTAAGATGCTCCATATATGAAATTTATAGGATCAAAATGTCATTTAGAATCTACTAAACCATCTCCAAAAAAAGAAATTCAGGAGGATTAACCTTCAGACAACATGAATGCGTTTGGAAGGAGTTTATTATGATGTAGTGAGTTGTATATTGGTAGGAACATTGATCTTGAGCTTGGAGTCCAGGGGGGCAGTGACATGCCTCACTGTTTTTTAGGATGAAGTGAACCCACCCCCTTTTTGACTATTAAAAGAGGGTGAAAAAAAAAACAGAAGAAAGGGAAGTAGACTTGAAGGTGGAGATGGGGAGGAAGAGGGATGCCGGAAACAGAGAGCATGATAGGAGAGAAGGTACATGGCAAATTAATACCTGCGTATACAACCGGATTGGACGGATATTGGTGTTTGAGTGAAGGGTTGTGCAAAGGTTGCCTCTCCCGAAATTTGTTATTAAAACACTCCAATAAGAGAACAAAAAATGGCCATTCAGAGGTAGGTTGTTGCCTGTTGGTTCACAGCCAAGATGCTCCATGCTATCAAATGAGACTTTTGATTCCTTTCACAGCCTGACATGTTGTTTTTGCTTTCTTCTACACCTTTTCACCAACGTAATTTAAAGGTCAGCTCTTTCCATATCACACAACGTTCTGTGCTGCTCTGATCTCAGGTAAAGTGTGTTCAGTATCACGCAACTACATATTTTACAAATATTCACATTTCACATGTTTTTGTCATAATCACACCATACTAGCACCTCCATTTGTTGCATTGCTCTGTAATTGTATCCTCTGTCCGCTGGAAGTATTTGTAAAGCCCCACACTTTCATCAATTCCAGTGTACAGCACTTTATTGTTTTTTTAGTTTTATATCATGGATACGGAAAATCCATGTTTCTGATCGTGGACACCTTGAACATAGGCCTGGTTAAAACGTTTACCACCGTTCTTAATATGCTGCTGCGATACAATGGTAATCATGGCAACCGTAGCCTTGTCAATAATGGTCAGCTGTTCATTCTCTCATTAACATTTTAACTCATCCCTTAGCTAACACTAAAACTGTGTAAAAAAAAAACCAATCGGACCATTTTCACGATCATTTTAATTTGCCCCAAAAAAGCCCAAAAAAGTGACCATATTTTGAAATGAGCACACCTAGCATGTAAGGGACTTGGCGGAGGCAACTCCACTCCGCTTCGCGCTCCTGGAGCTCTTCGCCTCCACCTCATCCCTTACATTCGTACAACGGACACCTCTTCAGTTGTTCTGCCTTACATAGTCAACAGCACACACCCCACCACCACCGCTACACATACACACACACTCAACAAAAAAACAACACCAGCCACCCATAACTCCACAACAACCCTCCACCAATCTCATCAACTCCCAAACCCTACCCTACCCCAACCACACCGCCTGGAGTGCCAGGTTTTTAACAGTCTTTAACGAGGTAGCAGCCTTATCTAATGCGATCATATGGCCAAACAGAAAATGCATAATACTCAGTCTGAGACAGTGTCAGAACTGCTGTGTGATTTGGTGTGTTTTCGGTTGTTTTCGCATGTTTTGTCATTTCCCCGATACGTGCTGTTTTAGTTTCCCCTGTCTGCCCCGCCTCCTGCGTGTTACTCCTGTCTGATTACCCATGTGGTTCACCTGTTCACTCATGGTTCGCACCTGTTCCTTGTTTGCCTCGTCAATCCTGTATTTATTCTCCCTGTGTTTCTGCCCTCGTTGCGAGTGCGTCTCCGTGTGTTTACCAGTCACGCTACGAGCTTTTATCGCTGGCGCTTGCCTGCCTGTTTTCCGTTATTGTGTTTTTTGTGCTGTTGCCGTGTCTTCCCTGGCTCAGACGTTTGCCTGCTTATTCTACCTAGCTTCCCGGATTACGCTTCTGTACCTTTGCCGTGCCTACCTGGTTTGACCCCCGCTTGTACCTGACCTTTGATTTTGTATTCTGGACTGAACTGTTTGTTAATAAAACACTTTGTACTTACGTCCGCATCTGATTCCGTGCTTGAACGCTGACAATATGATCTCTTAATATTCCAGTTACCATAGTGAAACAATAGTTTGCCTCTTGTTCACGACTCTTCCCATATTTCCCAAAGATTAACCAGCCGGTGCGGGTGTTTTCCCACCCCCGGAATGGAAAGTATAAAAGTTTGGAATTTCGAATCCTGTGAAAAAGCCATTACTCACCAGACAGAGCAAAGGGTAAAATGATTTGTGAAAAAAGTCAAGAACAACGTCAGAGATGAATTTAAAATGTCAGAGGATGTCTAAAATTATTGTTCAGTGCAATGCACAATCACAAGTAAAGCCTTCACGTGTGGATTATTTGCATGTGTATATGCACTATTCATATGTACTGGCAGTACAATATAGATATTTTTCATAATTTGTACAATTTCCTTTCTGTGGTTTTATTGTTCACTTTACAGCTCTCAGGTGCTGGAAACAGAAATGACGATGATATGTCCATTCCGACCAAGGCCGTAAAACCATGTTACAAAGGTTACAACATTATTTCCAGGGAGAAAAGCCAAAATTCAACTTGTCTTTTCGGTCCCACAAGTCAGTGCAAAATCTGTGCCAGTTCAACCAGTCTGGTGGAGGGAGGCAAATCTGGAAACACTGTTCCTTAGTGAGAGAGGCATGACATGTATAAAACCACACTCATCCAGGCATTTTTATTCTTAATGTCAAATGGCCTTGCACAATGGCTCAGACTTTTTGCTTCTCGCTGGCACAGAGTGTACAATGAATGGGTAAACAGAAGAGTGGAGATGTCTGACATGAATCATGAATCTGACTCAAATGTTAATTGAAATAATAAAAGGGACATCAATTATTATAATAATGATAATAACAACTTAGGTAGAATGACCCGATTTGTAGTAGAACAGTAAATGTGGTAAGTGGGGTCCAGTTTGTGGTACAGGGAGGGTGGAACGGGCAGGACAGGAAGATAGCTGAGCCAGGGTTGGGCTGTGGTGTTTGGGCTTCAGCTCCAGGCAGACGCCCAGAGCAGGGAGAGAAAAACAGAGTAAACTGTTGATTAGTAGATGGTAAAATTCATGGAGGGAAAATTAGAGAAACAGGAAAGGGGGTGGGGGCGTGTGGGGAAAAACAAGGAAAAACTCCAGCAGACTAACACTGTGGCAGCATACCAAAGAGACATAGGGTATGGGGTCAACACAATCATGAGGGTGATCCTAAGACAGTCAACACCACACCATGGCAGAGCAGATTAACACAGAGTGTCTATTCCATGATGTAGTGGCAGCAATGACCACCCATTTCCACCAGACTGTCTATACCCCATGCTAAAACCAGGCTGTGTCCCTCAGCTAAAGGATTTACTGTATAGTAAAGTTCAGTGGGTAAGTGCTTCCATAGGAGAGGGGCTTAATGTGAAAAGGCTCTGCTGTCTGTGGTACTTTTACCCACTCTCTGAACAATGACAAATCCTTATTTTGGGAGCAAAGTGACCACAGGGGAACAGAAGGGTGGAGAAGGTCCTTAAGGTAGGGAGGACCGCGCCCATTCAAAGCCTTAAATATGAGAAGTAGTACTTTGAAGTCAAAGCAAAATTTGATGGGTAGGCAATGAAGACAAGCTAGAACTGGGGTGATGTGCTGAAAGCATTTTGTTTAAAAATGACAGTTAATTTATGTTAATGTACATAAATCTTAAATATTTGACTTATGGTTAATCATTTATATTGAGTCAATTAAGTGTCACAAAATAAGGTGTCATAATGTAAAGTATCAAGGTAAGCTAAGCCATGCTGGGTAAAATGGCAGGGTGGGCCACCGAAACTTAACGAGCTGACCTTGTGAAGAGGTCAAAATGTTACTGTGCTGCACTGGCCTTTTTGCATTGAAAAATCCTGTGTTCATTTCAAAGTATCAGTGTGGACTCATATGAACACTGTAAGCAGTAAATTAACTCTGGACATTTTACTGAGTAAAAATGCCAGATCTCTCCAACATCTTTCCATTAACTGATTGTGTTGACCTGGTACGAAGAATGCATATTTCATTTCTAAATGAATTGAAAGCAACATCAAACTAGGATGCAATGAGTTTCTTCTCTGTCATGCTATGACAACTCACAAAAGGTAAGCTAACCAAATTAAATGTGGAAAATGTTGCAAAATGCAGAAAATCTGAGAGGGGGCAATTAGTTTGTCATTGCACTGCAGGAGCACAACATAATCTTTTGCTTTTTTGAAAGGAAGCTTCAAAAAATGAAACGATTTTTTGAATCAGTAACATTCATTTCTATGTAATATCTCAGTCAGGGACCCTTGTTAATGAGTTTTTAAGTGTTTTTTTTCGATGGGAATGTCATGGTATTGATCTTGTCAATGTGTTTAGGTTCATTCCCTGTTGAGGAGGCAGATCAATTACACGGCTACACGAAATGACAGACAGCAGGAGGCAGAAATCTGTCAGTCCTGCTTTTGTATGTTGCTGTGGACTATTATCCTGCCTAGTGTACACCGTGTTCAGTTAGCATGCCTCCTACTTGTGCGTACATACACAAATACATGCAGACAGGCTGACAGACACAAAACACACACACACACACAAATATAAAGACCCACACAATCACTACAATCACACACACAGACATGCATGTGTGTGTACACCGGTAAATGCAGACAGACAGACACACACAATCACATGCATACACACAAAAGCAAAGACCCTCACAATCACATACATACAAAAACACATGCACACACACACACACAATCATACACAAACATAAAGACAGACACAATCACAGACATACAAAATATAGGCATGCACATAGACACACAGACATACTGACAAAGACACACACATATGCAAAAGGGCACACAGACAGATGTACGCATACACATAAAGATGCGCACATACATAAAAGGACACAGAAGGACAGACACACACACACACACACACACACACTGCACATAAAGACGCAGATGTACAGCACACGCATTTAAATGGATTATTGTATGCACACAATGCAACAGACACAGAGGGCTGTCAGCACTCACAGTGCGTGTCAAAGACAGCACTTCAATGCATAATGGAAAATCACACAATGCACACAATATATAACGGTAGCTATGTAATCATGTTCTCCATACAAAGTACTGTAGATTATTGCTGAGATTACATGTATATATGTACCAGTATTTTATGTCATATTTTGCAATTCTAACCTGTGTGCAAGCCCCAAACTACCGAATATCAACACCCCAACCAGCCCTCTCATCTGTGGCTGCCAGTAGTACCAACCCGTAAGTAGTTTTGTGACAAACATTTGTTTGACTTTTGTCCGCACTTATTTTCTGATGTTCTTAAATATAGCTCAATCGCTGTGCTTACAGCCAAAACCAGATTGTGCAGGTGAGTGTGAAATTCTCTGCACATTTTAATCAAAATCAAAGCACAAGATGCAATTGTGTTTGGCTGACAGACAGGATGAATGCATCCACCTACAGTGCATTTGATTGAACAGGAAGAGTGAAAGAGTGGCTACAGCAATGCACCATGCGGGTTAACACCTGGCCTGCAAGACAACAAAGCGGTGACATTCATTTTCATGGCAAAACTTCCGAGTTCACAAATTCAATAGTTACTTTTTATTTAGCTCCCCATTAGCTGCTACCTCACTGACCGCCATTTGAATGGATTTCTTCTGACGCAAAAGTCAAAATGGAATGAGTTACCTTGAGTAACTGCCTCTGTGTTTATTTCTCAAGCATTAATTTCACACAGATAAAATGCGACCATTATAGGGGCGCTCTCTGAGAAGCCGGGAGAATCAGTTCGTCAGGACCTGCTGCAGTCCTCCCGCTGGCTAAACAACAGCTAAGAGCTGTCACCTCTGGTCATCTTTGCCTCGACGTGAAAACAAGCCAATCACACGCAGTGTCATGTAACCGCGGGTGCACGCGAATGCACCTAAGCCGAGGGAGGATTTCACATGTTCAAGGACACACACGTCCTGAGTACAGGCAATCGATGAGCTCTGTGGTAGTGGAACCCGCAGTCCCGCATCCCCGCGCTGTTTAATGTGTGTGTGAGAGTCTGCGCTGGGGGTGTGACTGCACTGACCACAGTCCAGAGAGACCTCCTGGAGAGCCCTGAATGAAGAGCTACTTCTCTGCACTCCACAGGATTTCCAATCCCGGTGTCTGTCCTCAGGTTCCTGGAGAAGCTGGTAGTGAGGCTGGTGGTAGTTTAGAGCTTGGCACAGCTCTTTCATGGGGGTGCAGTTAAATGTGTACTTTAATTTCTTTAACTTTCCATTGTTGGGGGACTCATGCATAAAGAGCTGTTTCCCGGCAGAGGCTTTTAATCCCTGTGCCTGCCTTTTAATCCTCAGGTTCCAGGATGAAGTGATGGTGAGGCTAGTGACACTTTGGCATCACTCTTATATAGGTGGGGCAAGGGTCAAGTTATCTCCGTGGGTAGGCTTCTCCCTCACAGTGATTTCACGTGTACGGTTAATCATTTTATTACTCAAGAACGATCTTTAAGGTTTTGAAATGGAAAACAGACATGTTGAATTAGAATCAGGTGATTAAAATGAATCGACATGCATCCGCTACATGCATACACATACACCTATGCATGCAAATACATACATACTGTTCATGCATATTTGTACATTTTGTCATTATGTCATTATGGCATTTTTTTTACAAATCAGTAACCTCACTGCAAAATTATGAATATAATAATAAGTGCAAATTGCCTCTAGAATTTCACTGACAATAGTACTTAAAAGTCCTTTAGTTTCATTTGCTGTTTTTGCTCAAGAGGGCAAGGTTACCAAGCAACCAAGTTATCAAGTCATTGTGTATTTAATGGTAAAACCTATTACCATAGTCCTATAAATAAAGTGAAACTATTATCATAATTGACATGTTGTGCCTGTTGTCAGAGTTGAAGTGTTCAGTAACTAAGGCATTTGTTTTGCCACTGCATTCAGTGGCAAATCGCTAGATAACTATCATTGGATATTGAACACTGTTATATACACACAGATCACATGTCAATCTCAGTGGATCTCATTGGCTGTTATCGTTGTCCATGATACAGTGCCTGAATTTACTCATTAAGTTTGTCTATGTGAACATAAGCAACCACCGTTGTAAAGTTTTGTGGTTGGATCGACAGCTCTGGAGCTGTAGTTAGAAGTGTAGTCCCTTGTTAGTTCCTCCTGAGTCATACCGACACAACACAGGAGTTTCTCAGCTGTTGTTTGTAAAGTTGCATTAGATAAGAGTATTTTTGTCAGCGTTTCTGTTAGTTATAAAAAAATCTTGTTGATTAAGCAGCTTTGTGTCTGTCGGTGTCACACTAATGAAAGCTCATAATCTCCACTTAGGCTATGTGAATAGTGTATTCCAATACGGTTTGTCTTGGCAATAACCAACTAATTTATCCAAACAAATATAAATCAATAGCAGAATTCCAAACTAAAGCAGAGAGAAGATGCAATTCTCTTTTTATTTATAACTATAAATTTAATTTTTATTTATAACTATAAATTTAATTTAATAATACATTTTATTTTGTGTATATTTTATAGTTTTCTGAATACGCAAAGAGGCTTTGCCGAAAAAGGTCCGACTTAAAAAAAAAAAAAATGTCCCTCTCAAGTGCATGCTGACCTCAGTAACCTCAGGTGTGGATGGATGGATAGACAGATAGACCGATCTCTAATACACATTCATATTTTGGCATGATAATCCCAAACAAAATTTTTAACAAACATTTTAGGTCTGATTTATTTAATTGTAGGTGTATGGGAGGTCTATATGCCCACACAAGATAAAAGGACAAGATGTGGCCTGAGGGCAACACACGTTGATTAATTCTGAATGAACTCCATTTATAAAATGCTTCTCTGGTCTACCGACCACTCAAAATGCTTTTACCATGTATCAAATACTTTTAAATGTATTGCTCAATGATTCAACAACTGAAGCTTGTAACTAGTTGGATTTGAACCCGTTCCTCCCAAATATGCATGTAAGCTGCCCTACCTACTGAGCTGTTATCGCCAATCAATGAACTGTTGCATACCTACAGCCTGAGGACGTGCACAGTGAGCCATGCATCTAAAGACTAAATGTTTTACCCTAAATTAACATGCACAAATTTGTGGCAAAATGATATGCCTTCAACATTCAGTGATCATCTTTGTCTTTGTTCATGACACTACCCGAGTCTAAGAGCTGGTCACAGTATTTTGGGAAAGCGAAACACTCCACAAATGAAAACCGAGCAGCAATTTGAAAGAAAACGGTGGTGCTTGACATCTGCTACACACACACATACACTGGTATGCTTGAGCAGTTGATGAAGAGTCTTCGGGTGGATCCTGCTGGTGGTCACAGGTTCGCAGAGAGCCCTTTATGATGTCATAGTGGCGTAGCTCAGTCGTGATGTCACAATGGATTTGCTGCTGCCTCTGGCTCTCCCCTCACATGACAGACTCATTAGTCACTCATTGTGAAATGCTCAGTCAAGAGTGTTTTCTCTCACATTCAAAATTTGTTTTCTCTGGTTCTGGCTTCACAAACAGTTGATAATGATATGCTAGTATTTCACCTCAGATCTCTTTCCTGAACTGGATACAAATATTTTATGCATGCATCACACTTCATTAACAATCACCAGAAAACTATTTTCCTGTTATCCCACATTTTCGGTTTTTTCACCCACCTGCAGAAAATAGTGCCACTCACAGTTAGTCTGTAGTTTACAGTAGTTATTTATAACTGTGTGCATTGACAGTGGGTCGTACGGCTTCAGAGGGATAACTGCAGCCTCATTGTCAGTTAATTCACTCCTTGTATCACGCTATGTCCGCCTTTTCCTGATCTCTACCGTTTTTTTTAATTTTTATTTTTCTTTTCTCTACAGTCAATCGTCTGTTCATTATGTGTTTGCCTCCTTCCCCTTTTCCAATGAGCTCCTCTACTCCACCACCGCAGCCACAACCAGGCTAATGCTGTCTACCCCCCTAAATCCTCGCTTCTCCCATCTGCAGCGACAGGACGTCTGGAACTTCCTTCACTGAGAGTAAAGGCTTCCCGCACAACATGTTTTCCACGTTAGCCGTCCAATGATGGAATAAACTCCCTATCCTACCAAGAACTTCTCAATCATCAAAATCCGATGTGGTCTGAAAACCCACCTCTTCTGGCTTTACCTGATCCAATGATCTACCCCCATTTAACACTTCTTGTACTACTTGTGCTTTTGATGATGTATGATACTGTATATAGTATGATATTATATATTATGTATTATGATGATTTGTGATATATATGTATTCACAATGATGTATTGATTATCTTATGAATTGTATAACTAATTAAAAATTGTAACTGATTTGTTTTTACTTGGTTATGTATGCCCTATGCTTGTTGGTTATACTATGTTTATTATGACTATTTAATAGACCTTAATAGAATTTATTGCTATAGCAATGTTTAAATGATGCATTTTTTTGCTGCTTCATTTACGACTTATGATTGTATGTATTCTTTATCAGTCGCTTTGGATAAAAGCGTCTGCTAAATGAATAAATGTACATGTAAATGAATACAATGAAAATATGTGGTGGTCATGAGCAGAAGTGCTTGTAGTTGCCCTTGGTAACCATGTGCAGAAGGTCAGAATAATTGATCATTATGGATGAGTTTCAGTCACATATTGTGGCGCGCTGCAATGCACATGCAAAACGACCCCTGACAACGAGAACAACTTAAAGCCATTACCAGTAAGAGCAGCACAAAAGAAGACGAAACAAATATGAACAGCTGCGCAAGTGTGTAACACAGCATCCTTGATGGGCTTTCAACTGGCATCTGCACGCTTTCGAAGTACTGAATAGCAGTCGCTATTTTTATGTATCTCATGTCTTAGCATGTATTAATCATATACTGTACTGTACATAATGATCTATCACAGTATATTCATTTATTACACCTGTATAATAAAACATGGGCATCCTACCTATGTACAGGAGTCTACCTTTATTTCTATTTGTGCCAGCAGGTTTCTGACTCACTCTTTTGACGAGTTATGTTTGACTGTAAAAAAAATATATGAAAAATATGGGTTACTCAAGACCACTAGTGTCTGTATGAGGATGAATGACGTTTATACATTTCAGATTAGATGCTTATATTTTATTTATTTATTTATTTTCTAAAAGACGTTGGAAATTCAAAATAGAAATTCTAAGGTGAAGCTATATCAACTGTTCGAGCATCCTGCCCAAGGACAAAGGCACTTGGCCAGGAGCAGGTGTAAGAATTTCAGCAGGTGTTAATACAATGACATTGCTGAAAAATTCTATCTTCAGTGTGTATTAGTGTATCTGTTGACTGCATTCCTGGCGCAGTGATCCTGGCAGAGTTGTGCCGCTCTGGGCCCCTCAGGCTCATTCGGAGCTGTCGTCCTTTGCAGCGCCCATGGGTGCAAGACGGCACGGCGAACACGACCGAATGTTTTCATTTTACTTCGAGTAGTTATTTATTTAGTTAGTCTCTGATATCGGATACGAAGCGCTTTTTACCAAACAAACTGATTGTTGACTCTTGACTCGCAGCATATTAAACGATTCACCTGGATTTTTCAGATCATTTAAGGAGTCATTTACCGGTGGTTTGCTGCCCCTCTGAGTACTTAGCGTGAATTGTTACGCCGAGCAACATAATGTCATTTAGGTGCCACGTAAATGATCCTGATTATTTCTGCGGACTGTAGCCACCTTTAAAGGATTTGTGAAACAACCTTCAGCTCTGATAATAACAACAACAACGACAATAATAATTTCTATCATTATTGTAATAATAATAATAATAATAATAATCGGTACTATAAATTAATTTTTGCTGTATGATGCGAAACTGAAAGTGTCATTAAATCACATCTGGTACTGAAAATTATGAGCGACAGCAGTGATTGTTATGACTGTTGACTGTTGACAGTGCTGGTGTTTTTCGGTCGCAATAAATACTTTACTCAACGATTCTGATGAAGCAAGAAGCTCGATGGTGTAAACAAACTTAGTACGACCCTGAATCTTGAGAACACGTTTTGTGGTTTAGGTAAGACGCATCTTCTTAACCTGTGGCATCGTTTCTCGTAAAATTATTACAGGGCAACTATTCACAGGCTGACAACATCTGCTCTGGTGACTGCTCCGGTGAAACACAAACAGCAACACAGATCGCGTATCAGACACTGCGCGCTGTGGGTACAACCAGACTGGCGGACAAACAGGTGTCACAGTAAACGTAGTTTGATAAGATAGACAAGAGCACGATTGCAGCGGAAGCAAAGCGCAAACTGATACAGTTTCCCAATGAAGTGGACACAGACCCCGACAACGGGTGAGCTATTTTATCTCACAACTCGCTGTACCACGCACCAGACACAAACCAAAAAAATCTTGACTGAGTTAAAGTTATTAAAATCAAAACGCAGAAACCGAAAAGAAAGTTTTTCAAATAAGCAAGTGTGTAACGTTACAGGAGTGGCATCTGTTGCCAGTAAAAAAGGAAAAAGAAAAGGAAAAAAACAAATTCGTTGACTAAACTCGCTGTGCTGAGTTATTATTTAGTGCCAAATACACAACATAAAACAGTGATGCTGAATAGTTATCTGCACAAATGTCTACTTTTATTAGTTAAAAATGATATGTTTGCATGCATCTTACCTGTTTCTTTTTTACGTCGAGGATGTCAAATAATTAAAAAAACGTTATGTTCCAAGTTTGCTAAATGTATATTCTCTTTTTTCATAGAAAAGGGGGCTTCAAACGTCCAAGTGAAGTATCATGAGACATCTGGCGACCGGCTTCTACACGTGATGTGTGGCTTTTTCTTTCTTGGAAAACAGGAGTCGCCTCTACTTTATCCTCTCGGGAGGGTTTTGTTCAAGAAATTAAATCATCGCATGTAGTCGTGACGCTAAAATTCAGTTTCTGTTCTTTCCTATCCTTTCCCACTCGGTTCTGAGCGCACGTTAAGGGCATCAAGCCTATTATATGCTGTCCTGCGCAAACTCCTCCTTCTCCAAAATCATTCTGCCTTCAAATATGGAGCTTTATGCAGCGTTTATCTTTGCCTCACTACTGTCTCGCGCTGTGATTGACGTCTATAAGTGTCTTGTTGCATTTTCCTGTGGAAGACACTTGGGGAAGTAACATTAAGTTAGATATTTCAGCAACAACCAACTCCTTGCAAGGAATCCTTGACTGCGGCTCACCTGGAGACTTCTTGCAATTCCTGTCACGCAGAAACCAATCTCTTGGCCATCCACTGCGCCTCCGTCTCGCGCTGACCCGCCACCACGCCTTCCGTCCCGTCGCGCATCCTTCCAAAACTGTCAGGCACGATCACTGTATCCAGGACAACCAATTTCTAACAATAACCGTAAGGGTGCTTGACCATGCTGCTGAGTCCAATGTAAAAAAAGAAAAACTGAAGTCACAAGATTTATTCTATAGAATGTTCATATTCTAGCCGGCTACTCTTAGCACCCTGCTTAACTACTTGACAACCCTGAACTGGTCATCAGTCCATCTCCAGGCCAGTCGAACAAATGCCTGCTCTTACGTGTGTGCATGTGCATATTTCTGCACACACACACACACACACACACACACACACACACACACACACACACACACACACACACACACACACACACACACACACACACACACACACACAGGTCTTGAATGTTTCTGGACAGTAGGCAGAAACCCCAAGAAAACCCACATGACCATAGGGAGAACATGCAAACTGCACACACAGAAAGGGCCCGGCCATGAGAGGAGTCCCACCAGGGTCCTCTCCACTGAAAGGCCACAGGGCTAACCACCAAATTCACATCACCGGGTATGTAATTATGCATGTTTTTACATTTCTGATATGGTGTAAAACATTTCCTTGCCTTTACCCCAGCATCACTTTCGCTGAAATTTGAATCATCGGCTGAAATCCCCATGCCTTTGCGTATGAAAGTGATGCCCTTGAATTACCGGGCAACAACTCAGTCGAGATTTGTGCATTATAAAGGAATTTGTGTAAACTACACATAAACGGACCCATTCCATCCAAGTGTGTCACCATGTATTGTACATGGTGTTTAATGGATCAAAGTTTACATGCACTTGCCATAAATGCTTTAAAAGATTTAAAAGGGAAATAAATCCATTCAAGATCAATTATGCATGCCTGACTCTTGAGCTTGGAACACCAAAGCCTACTTTTAAGGTTCAACTGAGCAATTAGCAGGAAACACGTTTAGAATTACAGCACGTCTAAGTTGATTCCTGTTGATTTCACAGTGGGATTTTGGGAGCACATAGGGGTTGTGGATGTAAAACAGGTCAGATTTTATGGTTCATGCTGTCAGGTGAGCCAATCAGAACATCTGCAGCTCCCTTTGAAAGTCACCTGTGTTTGCACCATGGCAGATTACTGACTTCATGGCTTTGCAAGTGTCTGTAGGTCAGAAAGCCATCTCTTCCAAGGGATCAAAGGATGCAAACAAAACACACAGGAGATAATGAAGGTGCCAAAGGGCCAAATCTTCACCAAATGTACCACACAACAGTACGCTTTTAAATATATTTATTTTAAATGTACGTCTTCGGTGCTCTTGGTGACCCCTCCTCTCCATTCCTGCACTTCCCGGTTACGTCTGCTGTCTGTTCTGGCTCCCCACTGGTGGAATGACCTTGTGAGGTCTGAACAGCAGATAGTCTGTCCATCTTCAAGCACAGACTGAAGACTCACCTCTTCAGGACGCACCTCTCTCCTTCACTCCCTAGCTCCCCCACTTAGACATAGTTCTGCTTGTAGCAACTTTATCTTAAGAATTGTTGTTGATATTACTAATTGTTTCTTGTATTGTTTCTTCAACCGGTCATCCATAGGGTTTAGTCCATGCTAACCCTCCTGGCACTTGAGACTTTTACCCTTCGCTAGCACTTTAACACCCTTATCCCATAAGAAATGCACTGTGTGTTGTAAGTTGCTCTGGATAAGAGCGTCTGCTAAATGCCTATAATGTAACGTAATGTGATATACTGTGAGAACAGCTGCAATATGCTAACAATGTAGTGTTGCATATTTGATTTCCTTTGAGCATATGTGTCACCCAGGGGGTGCAGCAAATGCTGGAGTTTGTGCATGTAACGGCTAGCTTGTGCATTTCTTCCGGCATCGTTAAATCTCCTCCTCACGATGGGTAGCGACACAATAACGCCAGGGGACAGGAGAAATGAAAACACAAACTGGACAGGCAAGAGATGAAATCGCTGCCTCTGTCTTCACAATAGGATGTCTGGAAGGACTCTGGAGTGACAGGGTTCAGGAAGAGTGAAAAATACAACAATTTCACTTCATGTCATGTTATCTATCCTGTGTACTTACCAGGCCAGAGGTGAAGCAGTCCATCTGCCAGCTAATCTCTTCTCCCCTGTGGTACCACTGGTGTTTCTATTTGTCGTTTTGATACATTTTCTCAAATATCACAGAGCAGGCATGCTTGCACAAGTCTGTTTGCACATATCTGTTCTAGGAATTTATTGAAGCGAGTATTGTTGCCGGTGGGTGTGATTGCAGCAGGGAATCGATCACAATGCCCATTAAAATTATAGAGCCGTTACAACGTAAGAGCCTTTACGGACGTCCAGTTTTCTGACGGCAACCTGAGTTTAGGCTCTGGAATGGGGAAGCCAGCTTGCATCCGATCAGCTGTGTTACATGGTCATGTTTGTTTTTCCATTCTTGTAACCCTAAATCTGAATCGGATGCATGTGTGCCTTTTTGTGTCCTGCCTTTTCACCGTTTTACTTGTAGATCTGAGATGGTTCCTCTCATCTATGATGCAGAACACCAGATGATTGGCCAGACTATAAATGAAGGCTAGAAATAGAAGGCGGCATGCTCTCTTCTGCATGAGTGAAGCCAGTTTTCCCCTTTTGTGACCGCTTAAATTTCTTTTGTTTTGTAGATAGTTTAAGGTAGTGTAGGCTATTTTTTATTATTTTTTTCCTTTATTATTTTCTGGTGGTTAGATAAGTATGTTTTTTATTTTTATTCCCACAAGGCTTTGTTGTAGTAGTTCTTTTTTTTGTCTACCCTACCATGTTTTCATACAGTGTGTTTTTTTCTTCCCTGTCTTGTGCAAGACATTTTGGCTCCCACTGGACCCTGTTTGTAGGAGTGTGTTTTATGTTGAACTGTTTTAGTGTTACAGACTTGAAAGGGGCACGCTGTCATGTTATTGCTCAACATTGTGACCTTTTTTTTTTACACGTAACAGCTGCCTGTAATACGTGTGGTTTTCTGCACAGCAGAACTGTCTCCACGTCCAACAGAACAATTCCCAGGTTAAAGAGATGCAGTGAAAATGCAGTATAACAGTTTAACAAGCTAGCCTTCCACGTCAGAGGTGGTGGGTTCAGTCTCCAAGCATATCACTGCTGCCACACCACTGAGCAAGATAAATTACTGCATTTGTGTCAGAAAATACCCAGCTGTAATCATGCATAGTGTGTAAGAATGCAAACTATGTGAGTTACTATTGGTAAGAGTGTCTATACTTTTGCCAGAACTGGTATAAGGGTTCAAAGTTTTGGTCTTTGTGTCTCAAGTCCCAGTGTTATTGTATAAAACAATTGAGAAGAAAAAAAAAGAAACGGTAAATAGGTTGAGCTCCAATGCACTCCTTTAGCATGTGAATACAGATACCATTTAATTCCAAAAGATCTGAAACCTTAGTTTTTTTTTCACATTATCAGAGCCATTTTGCAAACTTTACCAATTTGTGGTTTCACAGCAAAGCTGTTTATCTGAGCTCATGAGTGCCGTTAGTTTCAATAATGTATCGATAGGACCCCCCGGCTCTGCACTTTAACTGATTATGAATGCACCTAATTATCCAGCATTTGTTTTTGGCAGACTGAATTATTTTCTGACAAAAAGTTGCCATTGGAGACTTTTGAAAATGCCTAATGAACAATTAACAGCTTGTTAAAATTTGTATCAACCATGACTCTGGTTGGAACATAATGCAGCCTGCACAGTGGGCTGCTGGGACCGAAGAACTCCTGCCTGAAAGCAGACTCCAGCTATAGTAGCGGATGCGTGTTCATATCTCAGCTCAAACCATAAGACGTGAATGTCATATAGCTGATAGCCAAGCTAGAGCTGCCTTTCAGAGGTTCTATGTAAAGTTGTGGGGCACACTGAACATGGAGTAGATTTCCACCTTAATCTCTCCAAGAACCGGAGGCTTCTCTTCCTGAGTGGTTGTCCCATATAAAAAGAGCTTCAGCCAAACTGTCCCACATGGAGATTATCTTGCTGTCTCAGGATCTGGACAGCTTTCCATCCTGTGAGGGACCACAGATCGTACTCGGTATCTGAGAAATTACCCAGGGGAATGTCAGACCATCCACCCATGACCTAAAGGTGAAGTCCACCAGAGTCATGCAGCAAAGCCGTGATCTGATTCACCCAAACTAGTCTACATCAGAATTGGTTAACAAGAAGAAAGGAAGCAAAAACCTTTTCACACTTTTGTATATGTGTCCTTGACCATGTAGTTATGCACAGTTATGTATACGTGGATCAGTTTCCCATATGGGGACCGTGCGCAATAACACTGTCAATCTACAGTATGCGATACATCAGCAGAAAAACAACAAAATGAGTCAAATGAAGGCCTTTAAGAGGAGCCAAGAGACGTATTCACGGGCAATATTCTTACCAGATCTCATATTACCACAGTTTGACATGCTCTCTATTAGGGATGTACCTGAATACAAATATGTTTCAAAGGCACAGATGATGTGATGGAAAGAGATGTTTCTTCTACCTGAATTTGCTTGTTATTATTCGGAAAAAATCCATGATTGACATGTCTGTGCGTTAGCCAGTTATGCTTCTTCAAACCGATTCATATCATTGTGGAAGTCCACAAGATAAAAACACCCATTCTGTCTGCAACATAGGGCTTTGATTTAACTAACTTGTCTTTTCATTTATTACACATTATTGAAAAGTGATCGCTATATTCTGTAGTTTCCACACTGGACTCTCGCATCGAGAAGGAGGCATCATGTGCAGGAACTCGCGAGACAAAAGCCTGGAGTGGCAGCTGGATTTCCTTCAAACCCCCGCAACCCATACATCAAAATGAAGCTTGAATCCTGATGTGTTAATTTCAAAAAACAAGTTGAAACACCTCAGCTAGTTTGAGGGGGAGGAGTGGGGTTTAGATGGTTTGCAGTCTATCAAAACTTAGTTCAGTAGGGAAAAAAAAAAATAAAACAAAAAAGGCAAAAAATGCTCACATATTACTGTTATGTAATTACAGCAAGTAAGTAGCAATTCATGTTTCCCTAGCGAACTGCCAGTTAATATTAGGTATGAAAATACAGCATTTGCAGATACAGATAATTTTGCTGGCTGAACAGAAACAGATACAGATAATGAAGTCTTTGTACGCCTCTCTGTGTTTCTCTATTTGCAGACTATCTAGGTATTGACATAAAGGCTCGTTCAGACACATTTCTCTAGCTGTTAGATATACAGCGATCATTTCTCTTCCATTATGTAAACGTCCACTGTCATCGGCTATGAAAAAAATAATTCTGTTTTTTCTTATAATTGCTTGGATGGAGTGCTGGTATTTCCACTGACCTGGGATGATGGCTCAGCAAGACCTCGGCCACTATTGTTAATTATTAATCTGTTTTCGAGGATACTCAGACAGGAGCACTATGACCTCAGTTAAGGCTACTCATTAAGAACTGTGCAGCTTTCAGTCCCCAGCATGTGGATCTTGTTGCCATTATGATGGGCAGTCTGGATTATTTATTTTTGTCATCACCACTGCGTGAACCCTATCTGCTCAACTGGAGATGCATTTCTGTATCCATGGAAATAAACTTGTGAAATCTTTCAGAAGTATTTATTGCACAGAGTGTATGCCCTCGTACTGGTAAATGTACTTTAAAAGTTTTTTTAATTGTTTTCTGAATGTATGAAAAGGGTCTACAAGCTGTAAGTAAGAGACTCTGTATTTTAGTTATTGTGAATCATTTTGCTGTTTTGTCACGGTTATTTTCTTGGCCAAGGTCTCCATCAATAAATGTTTGTTTATCTCTAAGATTTTCTGATTAAATAACGATTGAATAAAAAGTATGCTTTGGTGACACTTCAGGTCATTGCTCAGTATGTTCTGACAGTCTCACCACCCTGACAAGTAGACCTTAATTAGGCTTCTCTGCAGGCCATCTGTTAGTTTTTGAGTTATCATTACAGATAAATTAGATCCTCAAGACAAGTCATTAGCTTCAGTTGTCAGTGAAGTATATGTTGGATTTAATAAAAATGACAAGCTATGGTACTGCTATGGTACAAACTAATGGAAATATACTGAAAATGTATTGAACTCTATGTGTTCTTATTCCTAAACATAGATTGTTCATCCCATTTTAATGGAGTTTTGGTAAAACAAAGTTCGGGAGAATCGTTTTCAGACAACCCTTTCAACCTATTTCCAGTCTCCCCACAAGTATAAAAGTGCCACGTACCTCATTCCCCATCATGCTCTGCATCTCTGGCACCCACCCCCTCCCCCATCTCAACCTTCCTCTGCGACTCCTACCTCTTCGGGGGGTGCTCTTCTCCTCGAGAACAGCTCACACCGCCCCCACTTAGGACTCCAAGCCCAAACCAGTTCATAACCACCCTCAATAAATGTTTCCAAACCATTCTATTGTCCAAAAATGTTTCTACTGAATTAGTGTTTGTGGACCCATTTTGGCATTGACTTGGTAATTTTTGGGAAGCACAGTAAACTTGCATTGGTGTTTAGGTAATGCTGCATACGTGTATACTTCCTGGTCTGAAAATATGGTTAGCCAAGATCGGGCACTGTTGCTTGCGTACCACACTTCCGAAACAAATGTCAGATGATCTTGCATAGGAGGGGCTCCACTTGAACATGAGGATTCAAGTTAACTCAGCATATAACACACAACATGACATTGGTTAAATCCAGGTACAACCAATAAAACTAATTTTTCTTAATGCATGGAAAATAATACATTTTTTGACAGTTTATATTTCTGGATTTGTTCACAATACAAATATGTGCTATTGACGAGGTAATATATTTTTTAGATTTGATGAAATTTGATGAGTCTGTTGTCTGAGATTTTGGGCTTCCTGTTTGGTTGGTTTGACGCATGGTTTAGGCCACCCTCTTAGTTGCAATCGACAAAAGGAATGTCTTCCTCACTGCGTATTGAACTGCCACTGCCATGACTTTGCTAATTAGTGTGAGTAGGAGCTTGTTTTGGAAAGGGCCAGTCTGAGTCCCTTGTTCCTCAGTACTCTTTTTTTTTTTTTTTTTTTTAAAAGACTGTTATTTTTGCGATTTTTCCACTTTATTTGAAAGTTACAGCAGAGAGACAAACAGGAAATGCGGGGGAGAGAGAGAGGGGAGGACATACCGCATTTGAAGCCGGGCCGCTGCGGTAAGGCCACGGATTGTTACCGGATGAGCGACCGGAGCGCAACCTCAGTGCTCTTTTTATAACCTCCTTGGGCACTCGCTCTGAACAGAGAGCGTCCAGGGGAAAGACAGAGACTGAGCCAGTTAGGCTCGATCAGTCTCAGGACCTTCGGGGAATTAGTCCTGATGATCCTCCGCCGGCGCAGACGGAGTGAAAACGATGCTGTATCGGTGCGCAGTCAGTCCGCGGGGCGAAAAGCGTCGGATTTGTGACGTGAATCGGAGGAAGTCACATGACCGGCTCAGAGTTCAGAAATACCTCTTGATGCTGCACTTCTCATAATAGAGTAATAGAATTTAGAAGGTGGAGACAGAGTATGACTCACAATTCCAGGTGAAATTAGGCATGACTAATTGAGGAGAGGAGCTGCTTATTTGAATCCACGGGAAGGGCATCTAATGAACATGTAAAAGGCTAAAGGAAAGAGCCCTCACCAAGTTTCCTTGAAGACATGTTAATTAAAATGACATTCTACGCCTTCAAGTCTCTCTCCTCTCAGTTCCCCAGCTGCCACATTTAACATGAAATAAAGCAAAAATGGATTGAGGTATGGTGTACTCCCACTAATTCACCGACCTGAATCAAATCAGCTGTTTTGTTGTGAATGATGTAGTTGCTTTGCATCTTTGATTGACAGCTGACTGAAGCTCCTCCCATTTTTGGTGAAGCAATACCTCATTCTGTCATTAATCAAATCTATCATAGATATTGATAAAACAGTTGTTTTAATTAAAAATATCCTTGGGCTCAAACAACAGGTGTTTATTTTCATATGTTCCATGTTTTTTGTGTTTTTTTTTTTTTTTTATTTTCTTGTGGTAAAACATTGCATTTTCTTCTTCACTAAACTGAATGCACTGACTGCTGGAGACAAAGACATATTTCTGACTTTGACAGATCAGCGAAGTGGGATGTTAAGGTGTTGATTGGATTGCGTCGGGGAAGTGAAATCTTAATAAAAATAACTATTTTTTTTTTAATACCCTGGCTCTAGGAATCGGAAGTCAGAAAAAAATTAGTCAGAAATCAAACACACAGCTCATTACTCAAATGTTCCGGGGTTCGTCCTCCAGGCCTGCAGTTTTACATTTTTGATCACTGAGGGGAGGGCGTTTTTGATCACTGAGGGGAGGGCGTTTTCTCAGGCTGGGGCAAAGGGCTATAGGGCATGTTTAATGAGCTCTTAATTAGCTGTAGATGATGACCTACAGAGGCAGAGAACTGCTGTATCTCATGGATTGATCACATGACAATGAGGGGATGAAGGTGTTTGCCATGTGATCGTACCATGAGATACATCATTTCTCTGTCTCAACGAGCTTTGCATGATGATCTACAGAGACACACAAATGATGTATCTCATGGTACGATCACATGAGCGCCCCCACCCCCACACTTTTTCTTTTAGAAAAGTTACAAAGAAGTTTGTCTGAAACAAGTCTGTGAAAGATAATATTATTCTAAAAATGTTCACTGTTTTCAAAAAGTCTTTCATGAGCTTTTGTGTGGTGTAGAGACAGTTATGAGAAATACGCAGACAACTGAATGAATGAAATAAAAATGTTTTTATTTTCATGTTTTTTTTTAGCAGAAAGAAGCAAAACACTTCATACAAATGATACTTCCACAATGACAATTTACTATTGAAAATGTACCTAAATTACATCAAATTGAAGCACATCTCAACATACAAGACAACAAAATGAAAGAACACTCACAACATCTGAAGTCTCTTAAAAAGAAATTGTACTGTGATAAACACCTAAAGCTCTATGTTTCCCTCTGCCATGGTGTCAGGTAGAATCACTTTTTGTTCGTCCAAACAAACCAAATCTAGTGCCAGTTCATTGAGACCTCATCTTTCAATTGACCTCCATAAATTCACTCCATTCATACACAAAAAAGTGCTTTGGAGCATCTTTAAAGGTTTTTCATTTGTCCTGCTAAGGGTTCTTTATATAACCCTCAGAATAAGGTTCTACAGGGAACTTTTGCATCAAATCTATATCAAAGAAGAATCTTTAAGGGGTTCTTTATATAACCGTCAGAATAAGGTTCTACAGAGAACCTGTGAGTGAAATCCACATCAAAGAAGAACCCCCAGGGTTCCCCCAGCAGGACAAGCGAAAACTCTGTAGGAGACTGTTTTTCTAAAAGTGTAGTTAAAAGGTTAAAAATTCACTTATTTTTTATTTAGCCGTGAGGTAACAGTTTTCTGTATAATTATAAATCCTTCATGTGTAGCCTAGCTAGCCAGTTATTAGCCTGCAATTGGGCATTTCATTAATATATGTATTATTAAAGAAAAGTTTTCAAAATAAGAAACGGCAAGTAAAACAGCAAATGCCATGTTAGCAAGGTCTGCGTCCATTGCACTGTACAAATCGGGATGTTTGTACAAACACTGAACTTTCACTCCCCAGACTCTGTGATATCTGAGTTCGCGAAGAACCAAACTTTAAATTCAGTACAATTAACTTTCAGACAGCATTAAATGTGTTTGGAAAGAGTTTGTTGTGATGTACTAAGTAGTATATCAGTACAGATATTTGATCTTGGGCTTGGTGTCCGAAGGGGGCAACATCATGCCTCACTATCTGTGTGAGGTGAACCCCACTGGACCCCTAGAAGAGAAGGTGAAATACAGAAGGAGGGGAAGTAGACATGAAGGTGGGATGGGGAGGAGGAGGAAGGAAGGACAGAAGCAGTGAGCATGATGGGAGATAAGGAACGTGGAAATTTAATACCTGCGTAGAAAACCAGATTGGACCGATAGAAGTACTTGAGTGAGCAGTTGACTGAAAATACTTCTCCCCAACTTTTGTTTTCACAAACTCCAACTGTATGTCCACTTACTCACCTTCAGTTACATCCACCCCAGCCAGCTCAATAGATCCAGTCCATTGCCTACATGTTCATCTTGCTCTCGTGGATGTGACAGACATGGCAGTCTATGCCATCTGACAAGTCTCCACTTCCTGTCGCTTTATGAAACTACATCACCAGCAAAACTGTGTTTGCATTCAGCCATGTCAGAGAGACCATGCAGCCGGCGGTACCGGCCTTCAGCTCTGAGTGAATTAAGCCCTCTCTGTTGTTCAGCACTGCTTTTCATCACACAGAGATCAAGCAAAGCTACCGAGCAACAGTTCTTCCATTGAATTTGAATTATTCAATCAGGCTCGTTATTTCCCTCTCTTCACAGTGTGAGTTTATTCATGTGCACACACTGGCTGACTGAAGTGTGCCTCACGGTTTCATATATGCCGGTGACTCTTTGAGGGGCTGCAGCATTCTGCTGTGCTTCAGACATGCCTACTAATGCTCTTTTTGCTGCACAAGCGATTATTCAATGCTTGGAGTTTGTTTCATATATGCCTTAGGTAACTATACTAAATGTGCTTGTGATCTGAAGATCATTGCACCTGTTCAAAACTCTTCATACAGTCTGCATTACCAACATGCATCTTGGCCAAACAGTTAATCTCACCTCCGAAACTCACTCAAACCCCAAAACACTTCATACTCGTCTCAAAGGAAGCTCATTCAACCATAACAGAGGCAACAATTCTCACTCAGAAAGCATACATTGTCACTCAAAACACACTAACCAAAAAAACACCAACAACAGGGAGTATTGCATAAATGATAAAATTTTATCTTTGAAGTTTGAATGATTTTTCACATACATCAGTATTTCATTGTAGAATAAGAATAACACCTTTTCACTTTATTGACTGTACTAAAGTATATGTAACAAGAATGAATGAGAAATGCAGAAATTTGCTTCAATATCCTTTATTTTTTCTACATCTTTGCATATAGTAATTGTGAAAAATAAAAAGTTGAAACAAAAACAAGCAAATTCCAGAAATTCCAGGGCTGCAATAATAATTGCAAGAAAACATCAACAACATGTATAAAATAATCATTCATACTATACAGTACTGTGAGGGTTCTAGTTCTCCCTCTCTCCTGCATTTGGCAACAAGTTCTCATCAACATCATGTCTTATGTCTTCTCTGGTGAATGTGGTCATTGAATGCATTTTGTGTGAAAGCAATGAAAAATGAATCACATTTTGGTCCACATAGACTTCTGTTTCGTTGACTGTGTGAAAAGTTTTGACAATGTGACTTCAGTTTTGACCAATGCATGTTACCGATCAAAAAAAAAATGTAAATTCAAAACATCAAAGTGACTGTGTGGGCAGAAATATTACACAGAGAGATTGAACCTTTTTTTCTTGCCTTTGGCACTTTTGTTTTATGTAGATATACATACACCCACATAAAACAACTTTTCCCACCAAATTAGCCTTTTCTACCGTATCACATTTCAGTCTGACCTCTCTGCTACTTTTATTATAGATTATTTAAAAACCTCTACATGAGTGCTAACTGTGAATAACTGGACTGTGTGTTTGTGTGCATGTATGTGCATGTGCGCCTGTGTGTGTGTGTGCATGTGTGTCCGTCTGTGCATGTATTTTTGCCTGTGTGTGTATGTGAGTGTGTGTGTGTGTGTGTGTCTGTGAGTGCGTGAGTCTGTGAGTGCATGTGTAAGTGTGTGTGTGTGTGTGTGTGTGCATGTGTGTCTGTCTGTGCATGTATAATTACCTGTGTGTGTGCGTGTCTGTGTGTGTGTGTGTGTGTGTGTGTGTGTGTCTGTCTGTGCATGTATGTTTGCCTGTGTGTGTGCGTGTGTGTGCCTGTGAGTGCATGTGTGTGTGTGTGCACCTGTGTGTGTGTGTATGTGTGTCTGTCATTGCATGTATTTTTGCCTGCGTGTGTGTGAGTGTTTGTGAGTGCATGTGTAAGTGTGTGTGTATGTGTGTGTGATTGTGTGTGTGTGTTTGTGTGTGCCTGCGTGTGTGTGTGATTGTGTGTGTGTGTTTGTGTGTGCCTGCGTGTGTGTGAGTGTGTGTGTGTGTGTGTGTGTGTGTGAGTGAGTGAAAGTGAGACTGTGTGAATCTATCGCCTGGCATGTGAACGTTTGCAGCTCACACCTCACAGTCTAGCTGATGACAGGCCTTCCTCTGCAGGAGGTCCCTGAGCTGAGGGCTCAGCTTAGCGTGGGCCCAGCACATCTATCACGGCTGATGGACCTGGGGCCGCCACAGTGGGGGGGTAGCATGGGGTTCTGCTGTGGCCTCACAGCAGGAGAGACTTGATGTGGCTAGGCCCTTTCTGTGTGCAGCTTGCATGTGTGCGTGAGTTTCTGTGTGCAGCTTGCATGTTTGCGTGAGTTTCTGTGTGCAGCTTGCATGTTTGTGTGTGTTTCTGTGTGCACCTTGCAAGTGTGCGTGGGTTTCTGTGTGCAGCTTGCATGTTTGTGTGTGTTTCTGTGTGCAGCTTGCATGTTTGCGTGAGTTTCTGTGTGCAGCTTGCATGTTTGTGTGTGTTTCTGTGTGCAGCTTGCATGTTTGTGTGTGTTTCTGTGTGCAGCTTGCATGTTTGCGTGTGTTTCTGTGTGCAGCTTGCATGTTTGTGTGTGTTTCTGTGTGCAGCTTGCATGTTTGTGTGTGTTTCTGTGTGCAGCTTGCATGTTTGCATGTGTTTCTGTGTGCAGCTTGCATGTGTGTGTGTGTTTCTATGTGCAGCTTGCATGTTTGTGTGTGTTTCTGTGTGCAGCTTGCATGTTTGTGTGTGTTTCTGTGTGCAGCTTGCATGTTTGCGTGTGTTTCTGTGTGCAGCTTGCATGTTTGCGTGTGTTTCTGTGTGCATGTTTGCATGTTTGCATGTTTGTGTTTCTGTGTGCAGCTTGCATGTTTGCGTGTGTTTCTGTGTGCAGCTTGCATGTTTGCGTGAGTTTCTGTGTGCAGCTTGCATGTTTGCATGAGTTTCTGTGTGCACCTTGCATGTTTGCATGTGTTTCTGTGTGCACCTTGCATGTTTGCGTGTGTTTCTGTGTGCAGCTTGCATATTTTTGAGTTTCTGTGTGCAGCTTGCATGTTTGTGTGTTTCTGTGTGCAGCTTGCATGTTTGCGTGTGTTTCTATGTGCAGCTTGCATGTTTGCGTGTGTTTCTGTGTGCAGCTTGCATGTTTGTGTGTGTTTCTACATGCAGCTTGCATGTTTGTGTGTGTTTCTGTGTGCAGCTTGCATGTTTGTGTGTGTTTCTCTGCTCTCCCAAACAGGCAGATTAAACAGAGTGCATTTTCAAAGGTATGTATGAGAGGGAGTAGCTGAGTGTTTGTTTTTGTTTGTTTGTTTGTTTGTCAGGCCACACTATGAACTGGCAACCTGTTCTTGGTCCTTCCCTACCTTTCACCCATTGCATGCTGGGATAGGCTCTGACCCCCTCTGTGGCCCCTGATTGGATGAAGTAGATACCGATAATGTTTCATATTTCAAATCATATTTCTCAAACAATCACTTTGTCAAAAATGTCGAACACACCTTTCACCCAGAGCAACGTTGCATCGTAATTCAGAGGTACAGGTTTGGTTCTCAAATGGGGCACACCTGTTGCACTCTTGAGCTGAGTATTTCACTTGAGTGGCTTCAGAAAATATCCAGCTCTATTAATGGGATACATTTATTGATGTATCTAATAACTACCTGGATGGGAATGAGAGAAGCAATAAAGTAGACAGAGAAAAATCAGAGAAAGTTGGCTCGATCAAAGACTGGTGCAAAACTCCTGGTCAAAGAGCAAAAAGTCCAAAACAGGTCTGCATGGAAAGTCAAGGATTAAATATCATAGAACTAATGTTGTGGATAGATTTTAGATGTCAAATAGCCAAGAATATTACATTTTTTTTTGAGGACTTTCCCCAGGTTTAGTTTGTCTGAGAACTTTTAGGCAGATATTAAGTTTCTAGTTGTCACAACACACTTTTTTCCTCCAATTCCACATTATGGCTTCACAGGTCAACCCCAATTTCGGCGTTGCTGTCCAACAGCACATTGGCACCAGCTCCGATTGCTGAAATGGAAACCTCTAAGGGAAGGCTGGGAATGGCCGATCCGAGGCCAGAGAACTCTGTAGTAATTTCGGGGCGTATTTCGAAAAAAAAAAAACGCAGTCTGCTGCTGGAGAGGACCAGCTCCCGAGGGGGAACGAGGCAGTAGGGCAGACATCAAAATGAAAACATCCACATTTTTATAGTTTTGGAAACAGCAGGTTTAAAGGAAGAAAAAAAACACTGGACACCAAACTCGGCAGGAAAGCACAGACTGCAGCATACTCTTCACTTTGAAGGCAGTGCACAAAATTGCTCTCAAGACGGATGCTTCCGGCTGGTGGCTGACATGTCTGGGTCTCAGGCCTGCTCTTGTGCCCCCCAAAGGAAATGGCTCCATTTAGCTATTCCCTGCAGGGACGAGGGTAAACTCAGCTTTCTGCCTGTAATGGCTCCTCTCCAACCATCCTGTCCTCTCTACATTTCCCAATAACATGCAAGCATCCTGCGGACACAGCAGACCTTCTCCTGACATACAACAAAATAAATGTTCAAAATACTATGCAGAAAGTGACTTTATCGTTTCAGAATACAATCAAATGGATTTTTCCATGACACTCATGAACCGTGCACTGAAATATTATATTACCCCTATATATATGTTGTTTTTTTCTGCATTTTGCACATTTTTTTCCCCACATTGTCTTTGGTCAGAATTTTCTGAGGATTTAAGTTTACAGAGCTAGGTTCATTTGTTTGGTGTTACTGTGGCAAAAACATCCTTAAACAATGGAGGAAAGTCGAAGGTGTCTTTGTCTTGTTAAACATTGCATTATGGGAGAAGTAGTACATTGCAGCGATGCATCAGCTTTGTCCAAAGAACATAGACAGACGACAGTCCCTTTTTTATACTGTCAAAGTCTGGGGGACGCATCATCAGTCTACCTTTCTCTAATTGGTCTAGGGGTGTCATCCGAGCATAACTTCTCCTTAAAAGACATCTGCCACCTGTTGCTAGGGGTTACAGCTCTTACATGGCACATGTGGATTGTCTCAGCCACTCAAGGTCGACACATATGACACAGGTCTGGGATGCTTCTTTTTCAGTATGTTACCCACCAGCTTACATTCTCACAAACAAAGGTCTGAGGTTAACAGCTGCCTGAACGGTTTAGGACATACACATACACACACACACACACACACACACACACACACACACACATTTACTCACTCACACACACACACATTTAATCACTCACACACACACACACACACACACTCACTCACACACACACTCACATTTACTCACTCATACACACACACACTTACTCACTCACTACACACACACATACATTTACTCACTCACACACACACACACTCACACACACATTTACTCACTCATACACACACATATATGCACACATATACACACACATACATACACACACACACATATACACACATACATACACATACACACATATACTCACACACACACAAACAGAATTTAAAGCTGTTTGGCATAGTTTAAACATGCAGAATTTAAAGCTGATTGGCATAGTTTAAATATGTAGAATCTGTGAACAGTGAACACAGAGCAGTGATGTATAATGTTGAACACACATGAATATAAGTAAAATCATTATGTGTGTAACCAATACAAATTAATAGTTCAGTGCATGTACTGTATATGGATAATTCAGATTAATGACTAGTCACCAATAATTAATATAAAATATGATATCATATATGAGTAATACAAATTTCCATTGCAGTGTGCATGGTAAACTACAATGCAGTGTCCAGGAGATAAATAAATAAGACAATAAATAAATAAATCCCTTAATTCAACCCATTTAAAGGTATAATTAGGGTCCACTATCTGAACGTCTCATTACGCAGTAGGGTTGATTTTGACCTACACTGTCCAATGTAATTCTAACTCATACCAATTAGAGTGAAGCTGTCAATGTGCAGTCTATACAGTCACATCATCCCACAAGCTGGAAAACAAGTTGTTGATGACTGTCAGTCTGTTATAAAGGAGTTACAAAGTGATCTCCGATAAACAGTGGTCAGGGCAATGCTGTCCAAATACCATTGTCTAAAGTCAGAAGTGGTGAATCTTTTCACAAGTACCCATCCTGCCTAAATGTCAAACAACGTTTTAAATGGTCCAGGAAGTCATAATGCAAGACTCCATCATCGGAAAGATAATGGGGAAAACTGGATTCACGGCCGCTCCAATTTGCCAAAAAAAAACAGAGACTGTACTGTATACAACCTGCCAGGAGAAGCATTTCTCTGAATGTCACTGAATTTGCGCAGAACAATAAAATGTTTTGAGGGCGTACCATTAACTCAAAGTCCATTGAGAATCCGGGTTCTGCCGACACACAGAACATGGGACTTGGCCAGAGCTGTTTGTTGATGTTCTATGGAGCGGTCCAAAATCCACAAAATGGCGCATTCTGCAGAATATGGCAAGTCTGATCCAGATGAAGTTATGGTTTTCAGTATTTATTACGCAAACAAGCTGTGGAATTCCACTGTGGTGTTGGTGTTGCTGCAAATCCAAGAAGAGATCCCAGGCCATAACCTCGCACAGGCCATGTCTGACAGCCTGTTGTTTTTATTTTCATTTTATTTTTGACACGCTGAATCTTGACATCTTTACCGCACACCGTTGATTCCTTTCAGGTCAGTGTTAACACTCAGTTATATATTCTTTTCATCACTGAAAGAGCATATCTTATGATGAGCATTCAAGAATGGTAAATGCATTTCTTTATGAGATTTGAACCAATTAAATGAAGCACTTACATGTTTTTTTTATTATTATTATTATTCTGAATGATTCCTCTTCTGAGGGTTGACTGTGTGTTCAGTGATTTCTTAGCACTCTCAAAGCCTACTTCAGTGAAAAACACTAAAGCCATAATATGTTCATTTGTAAGGTTTTATATCAGTAATGTGTCTGTACATAGCTTTACTACTTTTTATTGAAGGCTAAGAGTTATCACCTGAATGTATACTTTAACATGAAGTACCTGTGTAAGAGATGACTGTTGATGTATTGCTTCTCATACACCATCTTTTCTATACATGTCTACCTGATAGTTTACATCAGTGGTCCCCAACCTTTTTCAGTGAAAGACCTACTTCTGAAATCTTCATCCACTCAAGATCTACAATCTTCAACACATGCATATATAAACACATTCACGCACGCACACACATACATACTCACTTATTCTTAGTCGATTAAACCCATGTTCCAATTTATTTAGGTGCTCACAGAATTGTTTGGGATGGAGTCTTTTCTGTTTGACCTGATTCTGGACTTTCTCCAGATTTGAAAAGCGGACAACAAATGTTGTTTTTCAGCTGGGATGACCACAGGGCAAGTTTAGACTGAAATGCATTGATTGCACTGATCATATGAGACAAGTCTCTGTCCGTCCTCTGCAGTTCGACAGTTAACTCGTAAAATTTGGACGTTACGTCTGTAAGAAAGGCGGGTCTTTCAACCAAGCATCATTTGACATCATTTCTTGGCCTTAGAAAACTGTCTATTTCAGGGAGATCTAAAAATAACTGAAGAACTTTACCTCGACTCAACCATCTTACATCTGCATGCAGAGTTAGGTCACCCTATGCAGCATCAAGCTCATCGAGCAACGCTTTGAACAGCCGATGTTGCAGCGCTTTGGCACGGATAGAGTTAACGATCCTCATAATGACGGACATCACATGGAAGAAGTCAATGACTTTGCTAGCAAGTACTTATTGGTGGATGACGCAATGGTAGTTTACAAAAAGAGGGAATTCTGAGTCATTTCTACACAGTGCAATGAAGCCAAGATGGACACATTGCATAGCTGGTGCGCCATCAGTAATGACTGTAGTAAGTTTTTTGATCGGAATGGGGCCAGTAGTCCTGGATTTGAGTGCCAGGAGGGTTAGAAAGTCGTCCTCGTTGTTGACTTTTTGATTGCAATGCGAACGAAAACAACTAATCGCGCATTATCAGTTATGTCCAATCATTCATCAAACTGCAAAGAGAAACATTCACACTCCACAAGATCTTGGAGAATTTACCGAACCATGTTCTCAGAAAGAGATTTCACCCCTCTTGCAACCGCAGTATCGCCAAGCGGCATGTTCTTGATGGCTGCTGTGATTTCGTCTTTATTTTTAAAGTCTCTGAATAAAGTGACTGCAGCTACCGCCATCGCTTCCTTGAGAAATTCACCATTCATGAAGGGCTTCTTATGTTTTGCTCGTGGATAGCTAATCCGAAATGCGCCCTCTGTGCTAGCTTTCCCAGTTTTAGAAAAAAAGTGACTGTCGGGAACTCCAAACTGCCTTTAATTCCTCCACCTTCGTTGTGCGGATTGTGCTATTTAATGGGAAACTATCTTCAGATTTGTCGAGCGTTGTCTTATGATGCCGTTCCAAATTCCCCCATTTACTCAAAGCTACGCTCTGATGGCAAATAAGGCAAATGCGCTTGTCTTTGAAATTCGTAAAAAGAAATTTTGTCTGATTGGCCCATTGACGTTTTGTGTACACCGGTAGATTTTCAAATTCCACCGGTGTACACAAAAACTAAGAATGCACTTTTGAAAGTTGTCTGACAACCCAAGTGTGTATTTTTCTAAGCTGTTTTACAGCCCATGTGGGTACTTTTGTAAGTTGTCAGGCAGCCTAAATGTGCGCTTTTGCAAGTCGCTCTGGGTAGTAACATGTGCTCAACACCTAAATGTAAATGTTAGTCTGGTGAACTGACATTGCAGACAAGGAAGGTAAAAGTGGCTAGACCTTTCATTACAGCACACAGCTAGAATGCTACCATACTATTTAGAAAATGATCTCTGGTTTCACATGGGAAATGCTGTGCTGCATTCAGTGCGTTATCCTCGGCTTGTGTCCTTTGACGTTTCATTTTTAAAGTGCTTATATTGCAGAGGGGAAAACATACATGCAGGCTCTCTGCCCGAGGAAAGGCAACTTTAGGATCCTCCTTTGACACAGTCTTGAAGAGCAGCTTTACCAGCTATGGCTTTTCTCACCTGTACGTCATATCCTGGAGTTTGAAAATGGTGTTGCTCAAAGATCTAAGCTCTGAAAACCGACAATCAGCGGAAGTGTGAGTATTCTGTTTGTAAAGATGAATTCTGATACGTCATTATTTCCTCCTAAAATGGTTTCCCATGAAGCAGACACTTGCACATTACTGCGATCATGATGCATGCTATCTCCTTTTAAATTTACCTCATAAAATGTTTCCTGTTTTCATTTCTTTCCCAGAATTTCCCGTAAGCCCCCTCTTGATGTCACCACTATCGGCTTCTGTTTTATGACGTATTTCTCATTTTAAAAATTGGAGTTTGTTAAAACACATGTTTCAGGCAACCCCTCACACTACTGCTGCTGGACTGGTCAACTGTAGATGGATAAATCAGCACCTCTCCTCTCTCATTGTGCTCACTGCTTCCCACAGCCCACTACGTCCCCAGCTTAGATTCTCACACCTACTGTCCTACATTGTGCTGTTATTTTGGTTTTGTTTTTTGTTTTGTTTTTTCCGTATCCATGTGCCTTTGTTTTCATTCTCCTTTCGTGCTTAGGCCCGCCTTCCTTGTCACCTGTTCAGTTGGTTGCTCATTTGTTTCACCTGCCCTGTTTTTCACCTTTGTCTTGTTTGCTTATTAGTCTTATGCATTTGTACCCTGTTTGTTCTTTTCGTTCTTTGCGAGTTCATCTCAGTGTTCTGTTGTGCTACAAGCCAGTCTTCCTGTCTGTCTGCCCATTGCTACCTGTGTCTGTTTTCTGATATCCTGCCCTTAAAAAAAAAAAAAAAACTTTCACCGAGTCTGCCTGCCAACGAACTTTATCTGCCCGTTTTTGACTTTGCCTTTTGGATTCTGATTTTGCACTGTTGCCGTGACTTCCCGGTTTTGACCCTTCCCTGGCTTTGACTTTGATTTCTGTTTTGTGTTTTTGGCTGCCACAATAAACTTTGGTTTATTATTTCCGGTCGGTGCTTGAGTCCTGGCCCTGAGTTCTGACAATGTAGGTAAAACCACTGTCCAGGTGACTGCTGTTGAGCTAAATTTGGGTACCTTAATGGATTTGGCGTCTCCCAACAGCAGTGGCAATGGTGTTAGGTATTATTCACCATGGCTGCGTTCCAATACTAAATTCGTCTCCTCCTTTCCTCCATGCCCCAGAAGCTGATTATGTGTCCTCCTTTCCTCCACTGTTCCAAAACGAAATCTCGCCTCCTCCTTTCCTCCTTTCTTGTCTCCTCCAAACGGAGCATACATCGATGTGTCCTACCGCAGAAGTCTTTTCACATTTCTGGGTGACATCATTGTGCTCATGACCAGTCAGGTTAAAGGACCATCCCACAGAATATTTTGATTGGCTTTGGTATCCTCAGAGTCAGTCGAAATTATTACTTCATCAATAGCCGACGTCGACTTTGATGACGGGTGAATCAGATTAGCTGTTCCAATTTTCAATTCATCTCCTCCTTTCCTCCACTTGTTTCCTAACCTCCTTTCCTCCACATATTTCTGACATATTTCTGGCATATTTCCGGGGTTGGAAAGGAGGGGAGGAAAGGAGGAGATGAGAAAAAGTATTGGAACACAGCCCATGAGACCATGAAATTTCTACCAAATTTCTCCTTCCAGAGGACATGACGAGGTTATGTGGAAGTGTTACCCTCTGTACATGCTAAATCGCCTTATCTTCACTACGCAGTTTCATTTAAAGTAAAACACTTGGCTTTCTTTGGAGGAGGTCAGCTGATACAAACTCTTATCAGGGGAAAATAACAGCACTAAAGGATGTAGCTCAAAGAGAGAGATGAGGATGACAGTATTGTAATTAAACAGTTTGGTGACCTGATATTGTTTTGCATTAGTGTGCAATTATTCTCAAATGTGAATGTGGAGAGTTTATGTTAAACCTAGTTGTTTGGAAAAGAACATGGGATAATTGTGACGTCATATAGTCACATGAAGTTGGTGATAAGTGTGACATCATCATGTAGTCACATGATGAAGTTGCTGCGAGTGCATTTAGACGGCCATTCTCAATGCCAAAATCCAATCTGTTGTTTTCTGGCGATCGGTGACTTGAAACTGCGGGAGATGACGTAACAAGGCAAATGAGGAAAAGAAAACGCTTGAGGGCAAAAAAACATGTGATATGGACAGGAAATGGATTTGTGTCGGATTGGATTTGAAAAAATATGGTTCCATGTGATTATTTTTATGTGCAGTCCTCAAGGAAAAGATCAAATATGATTCAGATATGGGGAAAAGAAATCTTATTTGAGCAGTTTCAAGTTGTCCCAGGCATGACAGTCCACACTGGCTTTGTTACTGATGGGGGCTGCTTTAAAAGTAGGTTTAACAGAACCCACCGCCGTGAGTTTCTGAAAAGACAAATCTGGATATGAAAACTCAATAAGTCAATGGATTAAGAATAGACTCTAATGTCTGCCCCCTCTGTTATAATGTTTTGTGTTTTTAAAATCCACTTACAGTCATTTCAGTTCCAAATTTCAAATCGTTTAAAATAAGTTTTTTTTTTTGTTCAATAAAAAAAGAAATACACACGTACAAATCATTTAATATTTGTACGTACCTGTGTATTTCCTTGCAGCTGATTCTCTTTATCTCTGTCTGGACTGCTCAAGCCATCCTAAATAGGAATGGGTGACACATTCATGCAATCGTAACACTGAAGCGAAGTTCTGATTTGCTGGCTGCACTGGTGATTGGCACGGCTGGAGATCTCTTTGTATTCTCTCAGTCCTTTCTGTATTTCACCTTCAGTGTTATGATTCATTTCAATTACCCAATTACAGTGTCCAAGGAAAAAATTACAGTCACTATGGTGACTTGTAATGGGAATATGAATAAATAATGCTACACTGGTCATGATCTATTCAGTTTTTTTTTTTTTGCTCTCGGGTTTTGAGGAGTGAGGAGGGAGATTAGTTCTTATGAAAGGAGATGTGAGCTTTGCATGAACAAAAAGCCCTCCATAAGAATAGCGTGTAACTCTCCATTCAGCTCACGCTGGCTTGTAATTCACACTGGCTTGTATAACGCCTGCACCTGCCTCCATCAGAGGCTCTGGAAAGACGCCGCAGTTGCCAACATATGTTTTGGAAGCCTCGCGCTCGAGTCCGTGATCCCCGACACATCGCAGAACGGTGGTGCGATCTGCCACCTCCAACAAGCCCAGCCTTGAGCGATACTTACCTCAAAAAGTTTCTTATTCTCGGCCTTGGACAGAACATGATCAAAAAAAAAAAAAACCCTTTGTTTTCCCCAAGCACAGCAGCTGCTCAATCTAATGAGAATCTAACTTCATCTCCCCCAGTGCTGCTGAAGTTTTGATGTTCAGGGTTAGCTGGGAATATGATTGTTAATTCTAAATATGGCCAACCCCACCCCCTCCAATCTGCCCCCTAACTCCTCACAGTGTAATATGGTGTAACCAATGCGTGTTAATGTAGAGATTCTCTTTTCATGATGTCAGTAATTTGCCACTTGCGGTCTGCTGTCTAAGCGTTTTCATGGACATTAAATACCTTATAATCCACAACAATTTTGCATATGTGCAGTTTCTGTTGACATCACCCATTACCCCAACGTCCCCCCCTTCCCCCCACCACCACCTCGACCCCAAGGTTCAAGGGCATACAGAGGGCTGTTGATGGAACTTGAGTGGCAGGAGGGAACAGAGGTTCAATCAGGCACTTCTTTCATCATTTTTGGTATGCCCAAATCTCTGCCTCCCAGTTCACTGATGAGGGCGAGGCATGCTTGCTTCCACCAGGCAACATCAGGGGACACGAGCTGAGTGCCCTCTTTCCATTTTGGAGTTCACTTGATTTGATTACAGGGAGGGAAGCTCATCTCCCTTCCGGGGGCCCCTGGACATCGAGCGAAACGTTCGAAAGCAAGACACCATGGCGCAGACCACAGGCGATTTCGAGGGTATCCAGGGCTTTCCCCCCCTAGTGCCTTACGTAAGAGACGTCACTGTATAATACGTGTCTCGTAATTAAACCCCGGGGAAGCGACTGACTGGACACGGCCGAGCATCAAGGCGAAGTGCGTGCACCACGGTCCCTTTTGAGGTCCCTTAACAAATGCACAGCACAGCACATCACGTCCCCCTGTGTTTAATTATATACCCAGACAAGATCTCCATGTCCCACCGAAGACGGAGAGCCGCCTCCTCAGTCTGTGACTGGAGCCCCTCAACCCCAAAACGGAGGCGCCTTCACTTCATTGTTGTTTCCTGTTCCTAGAACTTCTGAATTTTCCTATGTGCATCTTTGGAGTTTTTTTTTTTTCTAACTCTCAGATGAATGTATGTATTTAAGTACCTCATCAGAGGATTAGTGATTATCACTTCCTCAAATGCCAGCTTCTCATCTGTAACCCTGGTGACAGGCAGTGTGATGTCGTGAAGTGTCTGTCTCTCAACGCAACACAGGCAACATTCTGCAAGTTCGCTTGCAACATTTCTATCCATTTCTTTTTGTGCCAAACTACTATTTGCTGCTTCCTAACTCTTTTTTTTTTTGACTTGGGTTTCTCTAATATCTGCAGAGAACAAAAAAAAAAAGAAACTGACAAAATTGCTTGCCATATGTACCTACTGTATGTTGACAGAATTAAACCATATGTACCAATGTAGACAGTGTATTGTGTTTATGGTATGGAAGGGACAGATCTAAAGAGTGCAGGAGTAAACTGGGTAAGAGTTGGTATGCAAGCACAATAGCACATAATTTACTTTTTCTCAGGGCTTCTGCTCAAGCACTGTTATTTAGAGTGACTCCTGCACCTCAGTTTCTTTTTTAAATAAACTTTGGGATGTTTACAGAGACAATTCAGAGTAAGTGCTCTGCCCACGAGTACAGCCACAAAGCGCTGAGTTACAAGGCCAGTTTGTTAATCTTACACTGCCGCAATTACAGGTACTAATTTGTGCCAATTTAGAAACACTGATACACTGTTCTGCAAACATGTAATTTGTCCATTTTAAACAGTCATGAAAAGACTGTTATATTTCAAAAATGCACCATAATTTATTTTAAAAGTTTGATTTCTGAAGTACATGCTTTAGAGTAAAGTTAATTTCATAGCAGTTTATAGTGTGTCTGCTGCAGCACCATAGCTGTTCTATAAATGCAGCAACAAATTACTCCATCACTCGATGAGTTTGAAACATGAAAAAAAGAGATGATGTATGCCGTGTAAAACACACACACACACAAACACAGTAAGATAGTGCCATTGCAGCATTGCTGTGGTCTCACATTGCCACTGTAATCTGTGTGTCCCTGTGTCGTCCCCATGTGGTTTCAAACAATACTGCACCACAGGAAAAACTAAAAAGGGAAAGGACCACTGAATCCCACATTCAGGGTAGCGATGAGAGACAGACCAAGGGTGAATAGCCACATGGGATTAGTGAGTCCCTGTTGGTTCATATGTGTCCCTAAATGGCAGCTTTTATTGGGTTCACAAAACATCATTCATACATTGCTAATGTACATCATGAGACACATCTGGCAATTCTTGGTGGAATTGCTAAAAATAGAACCTCACTGGAATATCACTTGAGTATGGCTTGCAGTGAGAGTGAGTAACAAAACTTAAATATCAAATTATTTATTTTTACATTATAAGGACAGGAAACAATAATCAACATTACCAGCATCTCTGTAAATCAGTATAGTGCCAGAATTTGATATAAAGTAATTTCCATCTGTTGTCTTTTGGCAGGTGAACAGATAATTATCATTCTAATGAGAGAATGGATTGGGTTTAATATCTGTGGCTTTGATTTGTACTCATTTACACAGCCAGATGTTTACTGAAGCAATTCTGGTGAGATACTTTGCACAAACGTACAATGGCAGAGCCCTGTCGGGGATTTGAACTGGCAAGCCCAGAGCAATAGCTGGTATGTAGCCAAGACACATGTATGCCCCTCCTTTCCAATTCATATTCTATACAGGTTTGAGAATTGGGACAAACTTTGAGTCTTGATCTCAGTCTAAAGGTAGATGGAAGATTTTTTCTTTTTTTTTTTTTCACAAAAAAAATAGCATATGGCATCCACTGAATGACATTCTCAGGAGCAAAACACATGCTGAACAAAATAATGACATTAATACAAATAAATTATAAAAACAGGAGTCTAGAGGGTTAAAGGAAGTACAATGAAAGTCCCCACTCTTCAAAAAAGCACTACATGTAATCATGGATCTTTGGGGTCAGTACAAATCTCCTCCAATCAGACAATTCAATTTCGCTGAGTCGCCATGCAGGTCTCCGCAGTCTCTTCCTTTGAGAGTCAGCGCTACCTGATGGGAGGTACGGTTCAAATGATTTTCAAAAGAGTGCCATCACCCATGATTACCACTGAGTTTAATGGGTTTAACCTGTAGCATCACAGAAAGAGTGACCCAGTTAAAAATAAAACGCTGCAATCTCTTAATGTCACTTCTAGTCATGTGCATCTTTCGGGCCTGAGAGATGCATATAACTCCATCAAAGTCTCCATGGAACGAGGCAAAGCCCCGGCCATTTGACTGAGATATCTTTTGTGCTGGCGAAGTGGAAATGAAGCTCTTTGAGCGGGAAATTCTGTTCCACTGGGTCAATGGGAGGCTTAGCCGAGATCCTGCAAGTTGCAAAGCTACAATTTTTCATCATCTTCGTGTGACAGCATCGGGGACTATTGTGTCGCTTGTCCTCTCGCACACACAATGGGCCTCATTTATCAACCGCGAGCCGAAAGAATTTGATGCGTAAATGCATTCATGCAAACAATATGGGATTTATCAAGGTTTTCGTTCAGTTTTTTCGTAGGATCCAAAGAGATTTCACGAATGCTCTAAACTGTTTGTATTGTGTGCTTAAATGGAAAAAACAAGACTGTAAAGCGTATTTTTCATATTTTTGCTTTAATTATTCCAATCACTCAACTTTTATTTGGATTAAAAATGAGTAGCAAATTATTTGGTAGCAATGTAGTAATATTATAACAGTACAAATTATTATATAAAATCACTATTGGATTCAACATTAAAACAGATGATGATTAATTTGTGTAATCCTGATTTATCAAATTAATTCTTAATCGGAATTTTACATGAATTCAATAAAACGTGTGAACGACATAAAACATGTGAATAAAAAGCAGAAACCATCGCTAAGGTCTCCATTGCTATGGCTGACCTCGCTCTGTTAGAAGATTTGGCATACGGCGCGCTTCGGAGAGCGCGTCTTCAAAGACCGGGCCAATCTGTTTGCAGAGAGTGATGATTGGCTCGTGAATAGATTCCCATCCATGGACCCCTCAGTGATTGGCTCGTGAATAGATTCCCATCCACAGACCCCTCAGTGATTGGCTCGTGAATAGATTCCCATCCACAGGGGGTTCCCATAGCAGTAGAATCCATAGGCCTACATGACCAAACACCCATCCATCTGCCCAGCAATCCCCCAACTGCGGAGGCTATTCGTGCGCATCAGCTCCTTATCGAACGCCTTGAACGACCCTACCAGACCCCTCCGTTCTGCCACCTCTGGTCGCCTGAGGCAGCCCCCTCTCCGCTCCTGCACTTCCAGGTCACGTCTGCTGTCTGTGCTGGCCCCCCGGTGGTGGAACGATCTTCCTGTGGAGGTCAGAACAGCAGAGACACTGGCCACCTTCAAGCGCAGACTGAAGACTCACCTCTGCAGGCTGCACCTCTCCCCTCTCCTCCCTCTTGCTCTTTGTAATGTGTCCATTCCTATTTTCTCTTAATTTGTGATTGTTTTTTAAACGAGGCTGTTTAGTAAGTCTGTAGGGGAGTCCTGATCTATTTGATAACCTTTGGCACTTGGGTCTTCACCCCTCTCTAGGTTTATTTTCGCACTTTTTGTACTGTTCTTATGCACTTTGCCTTGTAAGTCGCTCTGGATAACAGCGTCTAACGTGCCTGAAATGTAATGTAAAGTTAAGGTGGGTCTAATTTATGAAGCAGGACATGTCAGATCTCATGTTAAAATAGTTTACCCAATAATGAGGACATTACGGTTCTTTTTTAATCAATTTTATTTCTGCTCAGGAAGGTGCTTATTTCTTTCAAGCTTGAACAGATGTTATACTGCAAATCTGGTTATTCTGCCTACACTGTTATTATCACTGTTATTGTACTGGTACTTCCTGTTATCATTTTAATTATCATTTGAATCAGTGAGAGTAATGTCAGCCATCTCCACTCTCCTGTCTACCTGCTGCACACCCTGCACCAGCCAGAAGCAGATGGGCTCCCCCTCTGAGCCGGGTTCTGCTCAAGGTTTCTTCCTGTTTGTCAGGGAGTTTTTGCCTCGCCACTGTCGCCTTGGCTTGCTCTGAGGAACCTTTAGGCCGGGGAGCAATTTTAAAGCTGCTTTGTGACACCTTGTAAAAAGCGTAATACAAATAAAATTGAATTGAGTTGAATTGGGACATCTGGGACTTGCAGGTGACGGAGAAGGCAGAGGATAGCTTCTGGTCTATGCCATGTTATCCCACCCAAGTTGCAATGCTTTCCTGTTAGTTGTGTGCATATACCGTGCATATATATATAACATTCAGATGCTGAACTAATGTTTGGGAAAGTCGTTACTGCACCTGTAACTTTAATTTAAATGAAGTTGTCTCTTACGGCAGGCTAGAAACTATCTTCTTCCTCCTGAACAGTGAAGAGAGAGCAAGAAATGCTAATCATGAGTTGAAACGCCCACAGTCACCAAATAAAGTTCCAGTGGTGGAGCTCATTTACATCAGTTTCAGACATTTACAAATGTTGGAAACTTCTTAAACATTTAGCTAAATGCATGAAACATTCATAAAATCAAACAGTCGGCTAAATGTATGAAATATTTAGTAAAAAAAATTTCTGACACAAAAGATGTACTTTTGCAATTGATATGTATTGTTATATAATGCAAAACAAATTCTGCTGCCTACAGCTAAATTATTCCACTCTTTTGTGTAGTGAATATAAAATAATCTGAAGCATTCATTACACTAAACTTGTCTGTCAGATGGTTTAGAGAAATTTATCAGTGTATCACACAGGATGAGAAAAGTATGTGTTTAAAATGTAATATGAATAGGAAATTACTTTCTTTTCTTTGGACCAAAGAAAATCTATAAACATCTTCAATGACGGGTCTGTTATAGCCTGTTGAATCTTCACATTCCGAACAAACAAGACGTGTATTTCCACCTTGTCAAGCAAATAAACAAGAAAACACAGTGCCACCACCTCTTCACAAAACTGAGATTTAACTTTCACATAATAACGTTATGTCAAACCCTTATGCAATGTTAACCAAAAGATTTTTCCCAGTATTATGGGAATTTTTTTTATGTCAGCAGGGTAGTCTCCAGCAGATATTTGATTTGGTGGATTTGGTTAGCTGTCACAGTTTGTCAGATGTAGTATCTGTAACATTGGTTTATTAGCTGGTAAGGCTCAAAGCCATGGGAATCCAAAGCAGGGCTGTGGACAGTCACTATTCCAACTAATGCAAAATGTTCCCAGAACACTGGAAAACATTTAGGTCAGACTCTCATTGGCTTTTGACCTAACGTTAAAATATGAATGTTCCTGAAACATTCCGAGAACATTATATTGTTCCGAACAAGTTCTACCAAGGTCACAAGAAAACATTCCAGGTAAAACAATGGTCATGGAATACAAGGAGAACTGGAAAAAAAAATAAATCCTGGGAATATTCTCGTTTTGGGAATGTTCTGGAAACCAAAAAAGTGCTAGCTGGGATGGTGTTCATCCTTTACTTTCAGCACTGTGTCTCAGTTAGTCCTTCAGATCCCAGTTCCTCTCCTAACCCCATGGCTAATGTAAAATCACATGACACATCCTGATGTTTTTTTTAAGTGTTTTTTACACATCACATCCTGAAGGTGCACAGATGGTGCCACACATTGATCCAGAATCTAACACGTTTGTGAAAGTGTTAACAGACTCAGCAAACTTAGAAAGTTGTTATAAAAATCCCATTTTACACATGCCTCGTAGCATTATTAACCATGTTGTGCTGACGGTTCGTCCACATGTCACAGATGTGATGTAGCTATCCTGTCTGTAAATTTACAGAGCTAATGAGGGGGCATAATTTATCCAATGAGTTCCAAAAACTCTTTCGTCACTGCTCTCTGCTTCAATTTTATGAGTTTTACTTCAGGTTAAATGAGGAGGTAAGTCTGCCTGCAGGGGTCCCAACAGGGAGATTGTAGCCACCCCTGTTTCGTTCTACCCCGCTGACTTGGTTCAGTGACACTGATGAGATGGAATGAGAAATAACTTTCACACAAGGAAACTATTTCTGAGTGCAAAAAATAAATATAAAATTTATTAAGACACCCATAACATTTCAAATATGTCTGAACGGCTCATTATCCAGAATGTGTGTGTTATATCAAAACAAAAATTCCAACAGCAAAATAAATATATATAAAAAGAAAACAAAATAAACCAACTTTTTATTATTAAAACAACAAATCAGACAGAATTAAACAGCAATTTCATAAAAACAGAAGCAATTTCTTTTTTCCTTTTTTTTTTTTGCTTCAATTCCTGTTCTCTGACAATTGACAAATACAAAACCCAACCAATAGCCAGTATTACAGCTACAGAGCCAAACGCAAAACGTCAGAGACCAGAATAAACACGTCATCTGATAACATTAATGCATTAAAAATCCACCCTCAACTGCTCTAATATCTACCATTGAATAGTACATATATATGTATCCTATTACAAGAGAACTACAAACAATCAAAGTCCAGTAATTATCGCCTGCCCCCCCAGTTTAAAACAATACACACTGAGGCCCAGGGGTACCCATAATGCTTTGCTCCTGCTGAAATATCGAGCGTTTTGTTCTGGAACATTCATTCCCCAGGTGTAGCAGCATGAAGCTCAGAAATGAACAGGTGTCTATAATCTCTGCTGGTACAAAATCACTGGGATTTATGATGTTATCTTTTCATTTTTTTTTAAGAGAAATAAACCACTTACCATTAATCAATTAATTAATAATGATGATTATAATGATCGTTATAATAATATAGGAATATCAATAATTAAATATATTTCCATATTTCAGTTTTACACATTGTACAATAGTAATAATTATTGAAACTTACGACATATAACAGGAAGTTACAGCTTATTTTGTCTGTTCCTCATCAGTTAGAATCACTAGGACAGTGTGGGTTTGCTTCTGACTCCTGTAGGTCCAGACTGCAGCCGAGTCTGGCACAGAAAATGGGAAAGGAGAGAGAGAGGGACAGGGAAGAGGGATTCAGCACCCTGACTTTGGGGCATATATGGTGGGTGAGGGTGCTGGTGGTCTGCGGGGCAAGGGGTGGGGGCCGGGGGGCAGTTACCCATATGTGAAACAGCTGGCAATGCATACCAGAGACATAACCCCCTCCCCCACCCCAACCCCACCGCCTGCCCCCTATTGCTCAAGAAGATCGCCCCCTGCCTGCCTGTTGTATTATTACATATTCTATATGGCAGAGCATCTGTCCCTTGAAGCAGGCGCACATCCACTGCTATCGTTATCTCTGGTGTGCGCTAACTTAAGCCTGCCTTGTACAATCCATTCCCTGCCACCCCCCCGCCACCGACTCCTGCGGAAAGCTCAGACCTAATTAGCAAGTGGCCAATCTACCACCGTCACTGTAAAATAAAAGAGAAAAAATGATCAATGTCACTGCCGTCACATACTCTAATGATGGTTACACATGATTCCTTAGTCTGTTTGTGTTGATTGCGTTAGCAGCCTTCACGTCCATTCATTTGCTTTTAATAGAAGAACATTGCCCCCTGCAGGTGCAGTGAGGTACAACACCCCTCCTCTTCCCAGCACACAAACTCAAATCCTTCTTAATTTTTTTCATTCAATGCCCAGATGTTTACGGCTTCACTTACTGACAAAATTAAAATCATATGGTGATAATAGGAGTACTGATAATAACAATAATAATCATATTAATAAAAACATTAAAATGTTACACATTTTTTTATTTTTTGTTTCTTCATTTTTATTGTTTTTTTTATTTGTTTATTATCTCAGAACATAAAACAATATTGTGGGTTGTACCACATACACTATGTATTCACATAATACACCATACAGCTACAAAGAGAGAGAGACTGGAAAAACACCTTTTTTTACATACTGCATACTTGACATGAAAAAATAAACAGAACCAAGATCGATCATAAACTCATAAAAGGAATGTAGCTGCCAGTTGTTGTTTTTTTCTTCTTTTTGTTATGTTTTGTGTTGTTTTTTTTTTGTTTTGTTTTTTTTTTGTTTGTTTGTTTTGTTTTTTGTGGTTGTTGTTATGGTAAGGGTCGGCACTTGTTTTGTTCAAGCTACCACTACCACTTTTTTAAAAAACTTAACCGAATTTGGGAAAATTTAGTTGAGGAAATCGGTTGTAACTAGCACTGACAATGGGGATAACTATGTGTGTGTTTCTGCGTATGCGTACGCGTATATGTGTTTCTGTGTATGCGTATGTTTGTGTGTGTGTGTGTGTTTCTGAGTATATGTGAGTGTGAGTGTGTGTGTAGGGGGGTGTCAGAGAGATGACAGTGTGTGACAAAGTGAGTGTGTGAACGAGTGAGTGGGTGACTGAGTGAGTGGGTGACTGAGTGAGTGGATGACTGGGTGAGTGTGAGTGAGTGAATTAAGTGACTAACTGTTTGCAGAGTGCTCTGACAGTCTCACAATCTTAATCCCTCTCTTCCCCCACAGTATAGTTAGACAGTATGTTCAAAGAGCCATTAAAATAACCTTTAAAGATAACATACATCAGAGCGAGATAACAGTCTATTTACTTCCATGCCAATATATTCATAATTTTTCATTATTATTGTCTTACTTATTTTTAGGGATTGACATTAGATTTTCTGAGTACCACAATGATGTCTCTGTTTGGGGGTGGGGGGGGGGGTATTGAAGTCATTTGAGACTGTGCAAGTGCTTTTCTCACAGTTTTAAAATTTAACTTTTTTTTTTCCAAAGCTATCTTGCCACAAAACACCCTTTAAACCATTCCAGGTGTATTTATCACAAATGTTAATTACAAAAAAAAAAATTAAAAGTGGACAATTGCAATTTTTTTGTCAGCACCATAAAAGCACCACTCTCTAACAAAACTCCCTAGCATCACTCTGTGGTTCTTGTAAGAGCTCAGAAAAGAAAGTTGTCTATTGGTTGTAATAAATCCCTACCCACAATTCCACAGTGAATACAGGGGTAGCACCATTGGCCCTGCCTTCCTCAGGAACAACCAATAAGAGTGAAACCTCGAATGGGCACAATCATCCACTCCCACCATTTTTTTTTGATTCATAAACAAATTTCACATTAAAAAGTTAATAAATACAACCAGCACCAAGTGTTACTATTATCATGATCGACACACTGAATCAAAAATAACCATGAATCTTGTTTTTTTTTTTTTTTTTTTAAAGAGGAAAAAAAAAAAAAGATGGGGGCTCACTTGGTTAAATATGAAAAATAAGCAAAGGCAAAGAAACCAGCACATTCTTGAAGTTACCTTGAAAGTCTGAAAGTCATCGAATGAAGTGAGACTGGACAGCCAAATCAGTGCCACCTGAACTGCCTGTGGTTTCCGAAAGACGGCCAGAGACTAACTACCTAAAGCCATTTTCATTTTTAGGCGTATTGGCCCTTGAAATTTGTACAGAAAATAATGGCCGTCATGAATATTTGAAATTAACCTTTAAACTCACGACTGATTTTCATTAACAAGCCGAAATGTATAAAGAGTGCGTCTGGGATGGCCTCACAGAGAAAAGACTGCCCTGCGAACCTTCTCAGTGTGAACATTTTTTTTGCGTTTTTAATGCTCACACATTTTGCCTTCAATTTCACATAATTACGTCATTATTTTAAGTGGGCGAAATTATTTATGAGGGAAGACTAAAATCCAATTAGTTTACATGGGAAGGGGCTGGTTCCTGTTGAAGAGGTATATTGATGTAGTACAGTACTTACTTAGAGCAGGACATCAGTATTGTTCAGTATACAGATAGAATGGAGACACCACACACCGGAATGAAGTGTTTCTTTCTGCTGCAAAGGGTTTTACATACTGACAACTGTAGACAGAAAATTCCGGAATCACTCAAAATTTAGTCATTATCCCTCTCCAGTTAAATAATCTTACCTAAATATTAAATATTTACATTTTCATCTCTCCCGATAAAATTCCATTAAAACAAAAACTAGGTTTCAAGTTGTCAATAATCTGTTCTTTCTTTTTTTTCCTTTAAAATCAAGATTAAAAGTGCTTTTATAAAATCTTTTTCTTCTGTATTTACAATTTGTATTCGGTAAAACTAAACAATAAAAACCCAAAAACAACAACAATCACAATAACAATAAGAATCATCATCATTATAATATAATAAATAATAACAAAAAAATGTAGATTATGATCTATGTGTAGGCAGCAAGCACATGGGGGCCGTGGATGAGCGTCTGTTCCAGCCCTCCAGCGCCCTCTTGTGTTTGTAGCATGCTATGACTGTGACCAGTGTCTCTATTTTATGAGGTATTGGGAGCTTGACCTCTTAAAAGCACCAGCATCGATCAGCTTTGAGCACCAAGCAAGTTTCTGGCCAACAGTAAACCAGTTGCAGCCCTATGCGCACTCCATAGCAGACACACATATCGCTAAGAGCGTAGAGAGAGAGAGAGAGGGCCATTTGCTGCAGTCTGCAAAACTGTCAACGAATTATGGGGACAACAGCGCCCCCCTTCTCCCTCCCCCTCCCCCGGCAGTACTCTGCACTCTCTCTGACAGGATGAGGTGTCAGCTCCACTTAAATACGACCAATTCAGAAACTTAACTGCAATTCAATTCCGCAGTTGAAATAAATGCTTATAATGTTCCACGAGGGCATTTTAAAATATATATTTTTAAATATATTTTTATAGTTAAAGAATTGGATTTCAATTCTTGTCCCTGAATTGATCGAGCTGGAGTGGAATTGTGACGTCCCCCATTCCCATCCCGCTCCCCGAAATCAGTGGGGATGTGAGGCTCTACTGTCTGTGACCCCAAGTTAGTGCCGGTCCAGCACAAGAGCCCCGGCACACAGAGAGAGGGCGGGCCCCGATCACCAGGGGCCCCCCATTACAGTGTCACACGCTTAAGAGCTTGGTTCCATAGGGGGAGGGGTGAGTTAAACTGGTCTTGCACAAACAAGTCGAATTAAGTGCAGCAGGGCCGACAGCAAGTTATCGATGTCGTCCCCGCGTCAACATGGGAGGCTGAACGGGTCAGAGTGGGGCGTCTGAATCCTTCAGTGTTGGTCTAAGATCAGTCACTGTCCATACCCAATGCCAATATCCATTGTGAGTCAAAAACTTAAGCTGATCCTGGATCAGCAATCCCAACTCCTGGGCCGCTTTATGAATGCACAGTCTAGTTTTCTGAACATTGACTGTTTGGGGTTACCCTCAAATATATCTATGCTTCAGTCACACCAGAGTACAGAAATACGCACCCAAAGAGAGAGGCAAGGCCTGCCCCCTTACAGTGCTATGGGATTAAAGAGACGGCCAAAAAACTTTGCATGTTGTCGCTCAGCCTGACCGAATTACGGTCTCGTTTGTGACAAGTTCCAGGATGCAACTGTCTGTTTCGGTTGTTTCCTTTATTTCTGTTAGAGCAAATGCAATTAAGGAATAGCTAATCTGGTGATACAAGTGCAGGTGACATGGGGAGAGAATGTTTGCAACTCCCCTGTCAGGCAGTATTCAGTAAGCTTTTTTGTGATTGGCCGCTCCACTAGTGACCGCATCTCTTATTGGTTGGGGAGGCATATTGTGAGAAAAAAAACAAACACTGTGGCTCTTTTAGCATCCCACAGCATACGCTAGCACAAGGGTCATCACTTGTAGCCTTTCCTCGCCTGAAAAGCAGACCACAGAGAAGACCACATCGGGGACAGCAGACACGTTAGCGACGTGTCAAACGTGTTTAAGGGCGTAAGATGAAACGTGAGCATTTTTTTTAGCGAATGCTGCAGATGTTTCCGAGGTGTAAAGGAAAGCACCAAATCTTGTGCCAGGGTTGGGGGGGGGGGAGGTTTACAGCACCCACAGGGAGTGAACCGGTCTGAACCGGTCTGATTAAGCAGCCTTGGGGGATGCCGTCGCGTCCGCTCCAGTACCAGGACGACATGAGCACCTAGTTCCGCCCCCTGCCCGCCGGGCCCCCCCGTTGACACGGTAAGGCACACACGGTTCTACACCCACAGCGCCAAAAGCCGCCATGGCGCCCCGCCCATTTCCCGCCACAACCCTATGGACCTCGGCTCCCTAAACGCACGAGAGACGGGAGACTCCATCTGCTGTTTCGGTGGCTAAAACCCACGCAAACAGCTTTTCCCATTACACCAGGGGTAGAATTCAGTTTGGATTTCTCATTTTGGGGGTGGGGGAATCCCATCGTGCGACAAAAATACAACAAAGATCATACCCCCCCCCGTAACATTCTGTTGTTTCTGTTGAAGCCACAGCGAAAAAGAAAACCATTTCATGGAAGATATACGCTCCAGGATGAAATCCAAGAGAACGGCCGAATTTACGCTAAAGGTCCAGGAAAGTGCTAGGAGCCAAAAAAAAGACGTTTTTACTGGACAAGCTGGCGACCGGGGCTAGACCTCTAAGGGCATGCCGGGTAAAGCAGTAAGGCGTGACTGTGTGTGAGGAGGACATTGGTCTGTCCGTGAATGCGTGTGTGCGTCTGTGTGTCTTCTTCGAAGGAGAGGGGAGGGGGCAAAGGGTAGGATGGGCCCGCTGGACATCGGACACATGAGGAACCATGTCAGCACCATTCGCACAGTACAGAGTGTGCGGTCAAGTCTCATCCTATACAGATGAGTGACAGGCTGCGGGGCTCTGGGGTGGGGGGCCCGTCGTCCCGCCCACAAAGTCTTCCGTTACAGTGTAATGAGCTGCAGTGAGGATGGACAAAACCAAGAGCGAATCAGCGAATCAGAGACACCCGTACTGTTTTGACATAGACCAATGAGAAGCACCAGTGGAGAGAGGCTGAGAGGGTGGGGCTGTGGTGATTTGGTGGGGGAGAGGGGGGGAGGGGCACCAGACCAGCCCCCCCCCTCATCTGTCCCACCCCTAGTGACGGGGTGGGGGTAAATTACTGGGCAAGAGGAGGAGGGGACCTCCGATATTTTTTTCTTGTCAATTACTAAAAAAAAAAAAAAAAAAACAATTCCATTCTTTAGCAAAATAGATTTTACAAAAACTCCCCAGTGCTGGAAACACAAGAGAAGTCCGTACTGATATTCAGTCTTAGATTTTCGTTTTTGTGTTTTTTTTTTTTTGTTGTTGTTGTTCCACATTGCATCAGCTGTTTGTTCAGTGTTTGCGTTGGAAAGCCCGCCTCCTCGCTCCATGTACAGCTCGAGTAATTAGTAGTTTTGCTGTTTGCTGCAGTCCAAAGCCCCACCTCTGCGTAGAACGAAATAAAAAAAGGAAGGAAAAAAAAGGAGAAAACACGTGTTTCCAGATTCTTGGGGGAAGAAGCAACGAAGAGAGCCTATTTCCCCCAAAAATATAATAATAATATTAATAATAATAACATTAAAGAAAACAATAATATTAATGACAAAAAAATCATACTCATTATTATAATAACAATACCAGTAATAACAACATTGACAGTAACAATAACAATCATAATAATATTGATAATAATAGTAATAATAATAATAATTAGGATCATTATTGTATTAAGGAGAGGAAAGCATGTGAACCCTCCTACACAGGAGAGAGAAGAGCACCATGGGCAGAAAGTCTGTCAGGGCAAGTCCCGAACTGCCACCAAAATCTGAGGTAAAAAACAAAACAAAAAAATTCTTTTTAAAAATAAAAAAAGAGCAACCAATCACCCGCACCCTCTCCATCCCTTTGTGTTTCTCCACCAAGTTGGGCGAGAGAGGGATGACAAGTAGAGGGAGAGAAGAGAGGGAAGGGGAAAGAGCTGGAAGGAAGGAAGGAAGGAAGGAGAAAAGGAGACACACATTCCTGCTCCCCTTCCTCTTTTTTTTTGCGTCTCTCCTTTTTTTCGTTGTTGAGCTCTGCCACCTCTCCGCCCCTTTGTCCTCCCTCCCGCCCACCTCACACCCATCGGCTGTAAGGCCCGGTGAGCTGGGTGAACGCGTAGGGCGACGCGGTGACCACCGTCGTCGTGTGATGCGTGGGAGCCGATCGCATGGCCACACCCTCCCTCCTGTCCTTGCCCTGCCCAGGGGCGGAGCCGGACCCTCCCCCGGCCGCCGCGGAGGCGCCCCACTTCCGCTTCTTCCCGTAGGCCTTGATGTCCTCCTGAGACAGGCCGAGGAGGGCGGCCTCCTGCTGCCGCTGGCGCGCCCTCTCAGCCAGGAGCTTCATCTTGGCCTCCCAGAGCGCCAGACCGTGGCAGGGCTGGTTGAGGTTCTTGTGCTGGTAGAAGACGAGGGAGATGCGGGCCGGGTGGCTGCGGTCGGGCTTCTTCAGCGGAGTGGTGGCATGCAGCTCCCGCCGGGCGCACTCGATCAGAATGGAGCCGTGGGCGGGCGCCACCGCCACCCCGCCGATGCTGGGGTCCAGGAAGTTGTGCTCGCTGTCCGACCACACCTCCTCCTCTTCATCCAGCTCCGCCTTCACCTGGCCCTGCCCCGCCCCCGGCTGGTTGGTCTCCATCTTGCAGGTCTGCCAGCACGCCTGCTGCTCGAAGGCATCCGGGAAGAGACGGCCCTCCGGGGCAGGGGACGGGGTGCTCCCCGCCACCGAGCCCCCGCACGACTTCCAGGCCTTCTCCTGGAGCCCCAGCGGAGTGGAGCTCCGGCTCTCCCCGGCCTTGTACAACATCTTGTCGGGGAAACCACCACCTCCGCCAGCCTGACCGTGGCCATGCTTCAGGGCCCCAGGGGTTGGGCTGTAGCTGCCTGGGGCCGAGCCCACCCCCCAGGGTTTAGGGGAAGGGGAAGGGGTGGAGCTCCAGTGCTGTCGGGGGTTGGGAGTGAGGGGGCGGTAGTGAGGGGACGGGGAGGGGGAGGGGGAAGGGGAAGGGGAGGGAGCGGGGGAGGCCATGGCGGCGTTGTGGAAGCGGGAGTTCCACTGCTGGGCGTGTGACTGAGGGTGGGGCTGAGAGTGGGGGCGCTGGAGCTGATGAGAGTGGGGATGCTGGTGTAGCTGCTGCTGCTGCTGCTTGTTGAAGGCGGGGGACGAAGCAGCGTTGGAGGCTTCGGGACCCCGTTTCGGGCCTCCCTCCCAGGCTTCGTGCCCCAGGCTCCCGTTCAGCTTGTGTCCTGGCCACGCCTCCTGGTGGGCGGTGCCCGGCGCGGTGGAACATCGCTGGGGCTCTACCTCTCGGCATTCTGGGTAAAGGGGCATCTCCATGGGCTCCTGTTTGATGACTGGCGTGGCCCTCCGGGGTGGGGGTTCAGCGGGGGCCGTCTGGGGCCTTGGTGGAGGTGCGGGGGACTGTGACGGGTGGGGGTGTTGGTGTTGATGTTGTTGTTGGTGTTGGTGCGGGTGGGGGTACCCCCTCCTGGCTCCGTCCTCATGGGGGCTCTGTTCGGGGTGGTCCGGATACGAGTGCGCCAGGCTGGCCTGGAGGCTCTGCACGTCCGGCTTCCTGTCCAACGGGGACGCGGCGTTTGCGGGCGACGACGACGACGACGAAGCCGCCGCCGCCTTGGGCCAGCTCCCGTTGCGGCCCTCTGGCCCCAGGAAGCCGGGCGAGAAGAGTGCGTTGGCGGGGTAGTTGTAGTAGCTGTAGGGCAGGCCCTGGAGATTGGGGTGGTAGCCGTTGACGGGGCCCCCCAGGGTTTGGGCGGAGGGGGGAGGCTGGCCGTTGGAAGGAAGGCCAGTCCTTGCATAGTATCCTTGGTAGGAGTAGACGCTGTTCATGCTGTAGGGGTCAGCTGACTGCCTGTTCCCCAGCGCCGGGTACCCGTCCATCACCCCGTTATACCCCTGGAACCGCTCCTCCTTCTCCACCTTGATGGTGGGCTTCACTTCCTGTTTGGGGATCACTGTGAAGGGAACAAGGCAAGTCAGGAAACGCAAACTCCTTTTGGCTATAGTTATTACAATCAGGTCTGCTACTGGCTACATGTTGGTCCTGGCCTGCTATTGGCTGCAGGTACTAAATACAGGCCTGCTATCGGCTGCAGTGAGGCTCACCTTTGTTGCCTTGCAGCGGGTGAGGAGAGCCGCCTTGGTGCACTTCGGTCTTGATGGTCTTATCCGGCGTCTCGGACCCCTTGTTCTGGCCCTTCTTCTTCTCCGACGCGGCCTTCTTGGCCTCCAGCCGCCGCTGGCGGCAGGACTTGGCAGGCTCGGGCAGCTTGCGGACCTCACGGCGGAAGTTGCTTAGGACCTGGATGGCGCCGGTCTTCATCTTGAGCCGCTGGTTCTCCTCGGAGCCGAACTCGTCGGTCAGGGAGACCGTGTAGAGCGGCAGGACATGGAGCTGCTCGTCCTCCGGGATCTGGCCAACCAGGCGGTTATCCTCCTTCGTCAGTGTGCACACCTGGCCAATGGGAGACACCCGTTAGTATTTCCCCAATGTCTGCTCACAGCAGTCATACACACAAAAACTCCATACACATACACACACACGCACACACACACACACACACAGACACCATGCATGTACACAAACACACATGGACCATACATGTCCACACAGTGCCACACATGTGCACACACAAAGACACATTCTCCATGCACACATTTTCACTATATAAATGCACTCACAAATATCTACAAACACACACTCTTAAAGATGTTCTATCATACACAGATATACGCACACATACACATGCACGACCCGACCTGAAGACCACCATCCACCACTGAAAACATTTCATCTACAGAGAGGAAATTACGACAGAGGACAAAGTCCCACATCAGTAAATCTGCAACACAGCGCGTGCGACGCAGACAGAAAGTAAGGGACACGGCCAGCAGGGGGCGCTGCATACCACAGTGCAGCCATTGTGCAGGTTGTGCTGGTCCTTGTGGGCGTGGGCGCAGAAGTCCATACAGGCGGTCACCCCTGAGAAAGGCCGGCCCTCCTTCAGACCCAGCCTGCAGTCCGAGGCCTTCTGCTCCAAGGCGCACTGAAACAAGCGGGTCACACAAACAAACGGGTCACACACATTCATCTGAACTCACACCCTACATTTTGAACTGAAAAAAACTGGTCACACTCACATCTAAATCCACATAATGCACCCACCATCATGCACAATTCATATCCAGTACAATTCACATCCTTCAGTTTGAAAATAAATCTCACACACTGATCTCAGTCTGAAAATTGACATGTCAGTGAAAGTATGATTACTCTAGTCTCGTGGTCGAAGACTATTTTCTGCCTTTTCTCTTAAAACGAGCACCCCAGTGCCGAAATGTACACTCTTGCATATATTAAAGATGTGAAATGGCTATCTCTGTTTATTCCGAAAGCTCTGAAGATGAGAGGACGGCTGACCCCAGCCCTGCTGAGCCGGAGGACATGCTGGTTTTTGTTGTTGTTCAGCAACATATTTATCAATTAACAAAGTTAATTGCACAGATACCTCCTCTGGCATCGTCTGCACCATTAATGGATACCTGATCATTTTGCGACTGCAGGTAAACAGTGACCCTAGCAGGGCTTTACAGCCTGTTAATGTTGCATATTCTTACCTTCTCATATGTGCACAAGCACACTTGACACAAAGCCATTAAGAGCCTCGATTACACCCCCAATGCCAAAGCGGCAGGCTGCTTCACAGCGTATGCCCCACATATAACCTGCACTAACAAAACCAACCGCTGTGAAACAGCATGTTTGTTTTGGTTTTTTCTTTTTTCGAACATTCCTGTGCTTCACTGCAGATTCCTCTCTCAGACAGCCAACCCTGGCTCAGCGATGCCCAGTCTCCAGTGCGGAAAGCAAACAACGAGAGGGAAACACCTGACCGGCTGTCACTGGCCCTGAGTCTGGGAGTGGGGTGGGGGGTGTTTGGTAATTAACTCCTGAGGGAAGCACAGAGAGGAGACTGACTCAGAGAGACAGTGTCTCTTCCTGAGTTTACGGCTCTGACTAAGCACGATATATGTGATAGCTGTACCTGCTTTAAGATTTGAATTATTGTGATTTTATGCTGCATTTATTGTACTGTTGTAACTGTTATTTGTACATGCCACTCTGTTTTACTGTCCTGCTGACCCTCTTGCCAGGCTGCCCTCGCAAAAGAGGTTTTTAACCTTGAGGGTTTTTTTTGCCTGGTTAAATAAAGGTTAATAAATACACAAACAAATAAATAAACAGACTCCTCCATGCCGGCTCCGTTAACCATGTCTGAGATTAGTTGCTGTGCCGGGGCATACCCTAAGGTTTGCAGTGCACAGAACTGGGAGCCAGTGTTTTATAATGGTTAGGGAGCTCGGCTCGCAACCCAGCAGTCACATGACCGTACACTTGAGGAAAGCGCTTCACCCGCCTTGCTGTAATTGAACACTCAAATATGAGTAAGAGGAGCGGGGAAATGTGATGCAATCGCGGTGACCATCAACGAACGCGTCCTCAATTGCATTAGAGCGCCGATTTGGCAGCTCCTGCTATGGCACGCTTACAGCGAGAGCTTCCTTCCTCCCAAAGACCAGGCTGGGCTTCCCCTGCGGCTGAGCTCTCTCTTCCCTTACGCCTCAGCGTATTCTCCCCTCAAATCCGTTAAGCTTATTTTCCCCCCCGAGACTGAGCTTCCAGTGGCTTTGAAGTATTTGTTGGTGACATAACATAGCAGATGTTAGATGCTGCTTGGGAAATTTCCAGCCAATTGCAACAAATTCTCCTCAGGTATTTCAAGATTACTTTCTTTTTTTTTAAACAAGGTCTGTTGGGATCCATGAGCGCCCCCTACTGTTGCTGCTGTGTACTTATCTATACCAAAAGGAGTGCTGTGAGGACATGCCTGGTGACTCGAGTGTAAGAAACACTATTCCCTTTGTCAGTAGCTTCTCAGTGCCCTTCTGTCCTGGCAAGGCCTGGGGCTCACCATCGCCCCCTACTGTTCCTGTCACATAAAGCGTTTATTAAGCTTTTTTTCTGTTACAGACAATACTGCCAAACACATGTCACCAGCTGCACTGTAGCAGTCCCTTCAACCCAGCTACACAGCCCTGCCACTTCCCGCACAGCCCTCTGGCTTTGCTGGTTTTATTCAGTGTCTGCATAAAACATAATCGCATGCGTTATTCCATAAATAAAGCTTTATAAATGCTTTATACAGTTGTTACGTCATGCTTATGCACACGTTAAGAATGCATGATGTATGTTTTATGTAGTTATAACTAATTAACTTGTGACATGCAGGCCTTGGTCCCACCAGCACACCCTACTGCTGCTGTCAGTGGGGGGGAGGGGGGTTTTGTGGTGCCTTGGCTCTTACCTGGTTACTGTAGGCCTGGGGGGCCAGCTGTTTGTACAGGGGGGCTACTCTCGTGGCCAGATCCTGGAAGTTGTCCCTGAGAATCTCCTCCTGAAGCGACACACAAGCATATATTTCATTACTAACCAAAGCTGGCAGTGTGTTAACATGGTCAGGGAGCCTGGCTTATGGCTTAAAGGTCACGGTTTTCATTCTGACATAGGGTGAACTGGAGTAGCTTCCTTTCTTGAGACAGCTACTTCACCTGGATTGCGTCAGTAAATACGCAGCTGTGTAAATTGATGGTGTGTAAAATGTAAGCTGCGTAATGTATATCTACCATGTCATCCAGAAAAACAATCATCCATTTATTGGAATAAAGTCTTGCTGTATTCATCTACATTTCATTCGAAATTATATATTTTTCCATATTTCACTGGATAAAGGTAGGCTATGTATTAAGAAGAATTTCGTTCCACCGACTGGTCTTATCTTTTCTTCTGTCGTCACCTTACGGTAATTTATTTTGTGGCACTGTTACATTCACTGCAAACATTAGACTAAGGGCTTAACCATAGAAGTGTTTAACACAGTAGTGTACTTCCCGAAGCAACTCACACTAAGGGGTCAAGGGTACGATGGCAAAAGTCCACCTGCACCCTCTGAGGAACAAAGCTGAGTTACAGCTCCCTCACTCCTCATCCTCACCGCTCAATGTCATCGTTAAGACTGTAGCATTGCAAAAACCGCATGTTTATGTGCTGATTAAGGGAAAACTACCTTTTTAATGCAGACTATGGGTTATCATATAATATGCATGAACTGCTGCACAGATCTGCCTCTGTCCTTGTGTGGTTTTAAATCACAGCCAAGCACTTTTGGTTCCTGGATCATAATAGCAGGGAAAGTTAGGGTAAACATGAAAAGGGTATGAAAATGGCAATAATGGCATCAGCAGACTACCTGGGTGAGTTAAACTGCAGTTGCAGGACTTGCAGAAGATAAGAAAAACAGGTTCAACAGTCTCCTTAAGAGTATGAGAATGTGATCTTATATGTTTCATGCAGTGAAGTGTATGAGGAAAGCTGCAGCCTGACACAGCAGAGGTGGTGACCAGCGCCCCCCTCTGGCATTCTTTGGTAACGCACCTCTTTGGGGTGGTCTCCTTGCAGTCGGAACTTTCGGGGCATCTTGCTGCGGGCGTACTTGCACCCGTTGAAGTACATGCTCCAGGAGCATCCAAAAGAGAAGGAGGCGCCACAGGTTTCCGGATCCTTCCCCTGACAGGCACAGGTACGACTGGGAGGAGGGAAGGAGAGGGGAAGAAGGGAGGGAGAGAGGGAGGTACAGGAAGAGAGAGAATGAGAAAGACAGTGGGGGAAATGAGAGAGAGAGAAGTGAGAGCGGTACAGAGAGATAGGGAGGAAGAAGAAGGGTAGGAGAGAGGAAGAGAGGGGTAGTGAAGGAGGATGAGAAGGAAGGAGGGCGAATTAGCACAGTCCACTCTTGAGTCTATGGTGACAGCCTTAGAGAGACTTCAAAATTTTTTTTATGTTGACTGCACTGTTCTGAATACAAGCACTGTTTCTGTCTGATCTCTGCAGGAGTATTGACCCGAGTCTATGAGGTTAAAATACTACACACCAAGGTCTGAGTTTAACAAGATCTTTAAAGGGTCCATGTTTAGATGTGCATCTTGATAAGTCAAATAATCTTGTGTTTTTGTGTTTGTGTTATATTTGAGTACATCTGGGTAGATATTTTTTTTGTTAGGAAGTTAAGAATGATGACAGCTTATGATAAAAAGAAGCTATTTATTTATGCTGAGCTGCTATTTTTTTCCTAATGTCTAGACTGCATGGTTGGGCAGGCAGCTCATTGCCCCATTGCTTTTGCATGAGCATATGTCACATCAGGCCGCCGCACGATCGGGTCGCAGTCGCGGTGATGGTGATGGTGATGACGGTACAGTCACTCACTCGTCGTTGAGGCCGCACCGGCGGCTGGTGGGGTTGCCGAACTTGGTGAGCGTGTCGGAGATCTCGCGGTAGAGCTTGTCCCCCAGCGCCCGCGGCACGCCCTCCCAGGCCAGGATGAGGATGATGATGACAGCGTTGGCGCAGTGGTGCCCGACGCGATGCCGCACCAGGCACAGCAGCTTCTCCTTCTCGCTGGCACGGCGAATCACCTGCCGGGGAGGAACACAGTTCAGCCAATCAGAGGGAGCCTCAGCCAGAGTTCAACCAATCAGAGAGATCCACAGCCACAGCTCAGCCAATCAGAGAGATCCTCAGAAAGAGTTCAACCAATCAAAGAGATCCTCAGCCTGGATCTGGGGTCAGTTCCACAAAACTGGAGCCTGCCCATAATGTTCTACGGCCGTGACGTGCATCTATTTTTTTCAGTGCCAAATTTTTAATCAAAATTCATTTCATTAAAAAAATCCCACGCAACAGGAGCCCTCTTTTTTATCTGACGTACTAAACAAGGCATTTTAGCACCTAAGCTATTTAGTGCCGGGAGCTACACTCAGCCATCAATCAATCATTTACTTAGTTTTTTTTCTCCACAACAGCCCAAACCGCTGGGACACTGACACTATATTGTAGTTCCACCCCTTTTTCAGTTAAATGAAACTTCCCCCATCACTAGAAACTAGTACAAACACAGCCAGAGCAGTCATAATAAGTAATTAGGATTTTGGGTGGCCTGAAATGGCTCCAGCCAATCAAATCCATCATCTCTGGGCCAATCGTGGAGCCGATGTCAAAAGGCTAATATCAGAGATTGGGTGGCTGGAGTTGATACTAGGCCTATCAGAGCCACATGAAAGTGGGGCTGCAGGCGCAGCTGTGCAGTGGACTGCGCTGTGGATCCAGGCTCCAGCTGACTGGCCGCTTCGGCGCGTCGTTAGCCAGAGTCCATTAGGCCCCTGTGAATGAGCTCGGCCCCCCGCCGCTTTTACTGTCGGGCTGTGTGTCATAATCAGGCCTGCCGTCGCCCTGTCACCGTCTCCCCCCCGCCGTAAATCCTGGGCCCGTTAGCCCCGTTAGCCGTCAGCCGTAAGCCAGACATGGGCTCGTTAGTCAGACCCCCACCCCCCACTCCCGAGCAGGACCTGTGTCCAAACATTTCCCGCACCCCCAATCCCCCCGCCCGATTCCCCCACCAACATTTTGGTTGCCACCAAAAAAAACATTCAATGACAACAATGTGCTGGTGCATGATGGGAGAACAGTATTTTATTACGCATCATCCCTTCAAAATAATGCTCTGGCCGCTCTTGAGAAAGTTCACTAGAGTTTACTGTTTGACCAAGTCATTTGGCGGGCTTTCATTTGTCTGTGTTCTTCATCAAGATGGGAGAATAACCTAGCTAACACTGCACCACTAATAATTCCCTTATTTCAGCGTCGTTTCTCAACTAAATCGACTTGCTCTGCAAAAATAATGAAATGTGCGTGTTTAAGAGCTTAATTAAATGACTCATCTCTCCTTTCTGTGACAGTAATAAGGAAATGCTCCATTTTAAGTGGTTTCATTTCACCTTCCAAAATCCAAATAAAGAAACAAACATGCTAAAAATAGGAAAATTAGAGATGTCTAGAAATAGCCCAGACAGCAGGGGCGGCTTCGAGGCTGAAGCAGTGCAGAAACAAGACTGCGGTCAGGGGAGGCGGCGGGCGTCAGTGACAAAAGACAGGCCGCAAAAGCAGCCTGGGGTTTTCCTGTGCAGGATGGCCTGGACTCACCCACTTGGCGATGGGACATCCCTGAGAGCTCTTCCCCTCCTTGCCCGTGTAGACCACTTTCTCGATGCGTATGGCGTCCCCCTTCTCTCCGTACCTGAGCGGAGGGGAAACACACAGGTGTAAGAATGCGGTGTGTGTGCGAGAGTATGTGCAGTGCTGGTTTGTGTGGACTCACTGACAGGTGACAGACACACACAGATGAAGTTTCGCTTGGTTTTGTGGGCTGGAGTTCTGTTTTTATCATACATTGACCCCGACAGTTTTGCATACCCACATAAATACACACACTCGTGCACACACTCACACACACATTCTCACACACACGCACCAGGTTCCACACACTTACACGTGTACACTTTGTTTCCAAAACAAAAGTTCCAAATAACAACGGACAAAACATTCTACATAGCTAATACATAATATACATGTGTGTGAATATGTGTGCTCTTGAGTGTAAACATTAATTGCAATTAGATTTTATTAGGTTATAAACATTAACTGTAAAATAGAGCAAAAAATCTGAAGCAGCTAGGGATGTAAAAGACATTAGTTTTCAGAGTCAGTAACTGTGTGACACAATTTGAAAGTGCAGTTTTTTATTTCTCTCTCTCTCTCTCTCTCTCTTTTTCTACCCTTCCCTGTTTCAGCGCACTCTTCACATGACTCTGTTAATGCTCACATGGGGGTGATTTCCCCACTCAGCAGATCGTAAAGCTGGACAACACAACCCTGGGAAGGAGGGGCTTCGGTGTCATGAAAAAAAAAAAGCCTACTGCATATTTTCAGTCTTTACTGTTATGATTTTGGTTTGTGCCTGTTGACAGTACTACTATCCGCTCTGAATCTGGGCTAGGACGGGGAGTGATTTCAAATTTTCTTTCTTTTTCTTTTCGGTCCGAGCGTTCAGAGCGCACAGCCGTTAACCGCCTGAAAAGTGCGAAGAATGGAGAGCGCCCCCACAGCGGCAGGGTGACGGGGTGTCAGAGGTCAGGCAGGGGTCAACCATTGCGTCACTCCTCCCCCTGCCCTCCCTGCCTCCCCTCCTGCACGCAAACAGAAAGAAAGCGTCCCCTCCTCCCTGCCTCCCTCTGCGTCCCTCCTGCCGCTCCCCGAGGCCCGGTGTGTCACCCTGCCTTTGTCACCTCCGCTGAACAAAAAATGGCAGGAATGCGCTCGGGCGCTGACCCTGCGCACCGGGACAGCGAGGGGCCTTGAACAGGTTTTAATCTGGGCTGGCCTCTAACCCTGTGAGCCGGCCCTGTGAGGACTCAGGGCCGAGGACAGAGACACCAGACTACCATGAATCCAGCACGCGGGAGACCTCCAGACAGATCTCCAGATAAATTAGCTCCTCTTAGCTACTGTCAGTTTGTACTCTGTGCTCTAATCTCATGAGCAACCTCCCCCATTATTTATGATCTTCTCTATCGCTAAGCCCTAGACACACTGTTTTTATTATTAGCAGTGTTAGCAGTGGTAGCAGCTTTAGTAGCAGTCGTTGTGTTAGCAGAAACAGCAGTAGCGTTAGCAGTAGTAAAAGTATCAGCAGCATAACATACATGGCAAACCTGCAGGATTAAAAAGTAGTATTAGCAGTAGCAGTAGTAATAGTAGTTTAAGCAGTAGCAGTAGTCCTGTAAGTGTTGATATTACTGCTATTCATATTAGTATAAACAATTATAATACAGCAGTTATCTCTCTGTTGGCCTTCATCCCACTCACTTTTCTGCCCATTATTCTCCATTAATTGTTGGAATATTATTATTGCCACTACGGTATACTATCAGTTTATTTGTCTGCACGCTGTGCCATGTATTTGTGTCCCATTGTGTTTAATGGGGAAGCATGATAAAACAAATTTAAAAAGAGAAAGAAATCTGAACACCGCAATACAAGAGCTTAGAAAAGCAGTGGCAGGTTTTCTCATGTACTGACTCCACAGGGAATCTGTCCACAAGGAGGAGATATAAGTTGCACTGTGGATTTTGTGTACTTTGCAAAACAGGCTGCTGCTTTTTACTATCTTGAATAACAACTAAAGGTGGAGGAAAGTCGCATACATAGAGCTTCTTGGGTACTGGGTTTACTTTAATAACCTCTTTTGGAAGAGGATTTATATACAGGGATCTATAAAGACCAAAAAAGCAAGGCTCTCAGCTAAGGTGAAAAATTTCTCGGTCGGTTACATTTCGATCTGGATAAATTTTAAATCTAACTCCCAGGTGACAGCATAAGTCTAAAACACACTGCTTAATATTCAGTAGAGCTGCTTAATATTCATTAGGGTCACTTAATATTCAATAAACCTGCCATGTAAAAGGATTTTGAACTTTTTTCTTCATAGTTGACAGTCACGTTTGAGTGCTTCGGTTCTTTTGTTCTTCACAGTTTTACTATGCTATTTATAGCTGTGTGGCTCCCATAGCTAGCCGTGTGCAGCCATGTTGTGAGAGGCTCTGGTGGACAGGACTGTCTGCTGCATAGATAAATGTATCTCAGTGTGAAACATGATCCGTTTCTGCAGCCCAAACGCGCTGCGCTGTGCACTCACTGCAGTAAGTGGGGCAAAGAGTGACCTGATGATTTATCAGGTGAATGGGGGTTCTGTGTTTTGCATTTGTCCTCTGTGCCTCTCTCTTCCTTTCTCTCACTCTCTCTCTCTTTCACTGTCTGCTTCCCTTACCCTCTTCCTCTCTCTGTCTGTGTCTCAGTCTCTCTCACTCTCTTTCTCTCCCCATTTCTCTCTTTCATTGTCTGCCTCTCTCACCTTCTGTCTATCTGTCTGCCTCTCTTTCTACATTCCACTACTTTTACTCTCCCTTTTCTCTCTCTCTCTCTTTCTTTTTCTGTCTCTCACTCTCTCTCTCTCCCCCTCTCTCTTTCTCTGTCTCTCTCTATCTCTCCCCCCCTTTCTCTCTCTTTTCCCATCTGGTTCTGCTGATGTTGTTGTTTCCTCTCCCTTCAGTGTGATTCTGGGTCAGGGGGGGCCCATGGGACTGGGCTGCAGTGAGGGGGGAGGGAGGGAGGGAGGGAGGGAGGGAGAGGGGGAAGGAGAGCGGACAGATGTGCGCTCACAGCTGTGACGGCCGCAGGCAAAATCGCGTTGGGAATAGAGGCGGACACGCCCTGACAGTCCACAGACTGCCCAACCTGGCAACCACCCCCTCTCGCACTGCAGCGGAAAGTTCTGCACCTCCCACCTCCAGGAGAAGCCTTGCAGTACACACACCCGGGTTCAAATGTTCATTTCAAATACTTTAATAACCCTCTAGAAATCTGGTAAATTGCCCAAAAGATTATTAACAGGTTATATAATAGACACGAGTTGGGCGGTGACCTGATCAAATGCGTGTGATATCTTTAATGGCACATGCAGTTCAATCAACACAGACTTCTCTGCTTTATATTTGATTGTAGACAAGCAAACATCTTCTGTGGAATGTGTTCTGTTTTTACCCAAAAATAGAATAGCATATGCTCACAAAAAGAGTGAAGTCTGCTTTGATTGAACTGGATAGGCCCTTGAAGAGACTAAGTGTGTTTGATTTTGTCCCAGCTCTATTTTCTTTGATCAATATCCAGAGCAAATGTCCTTCTCCATACGACTGTTGGGCTTCAGTAAGTTTTGGTTAGCAACATGTTTCTTTGAAAACTGTTTCCTAGGGACATTTAGCAAGAAGTGTTTCCAGATTTTATTAGAATCTAAAGTAAAAAGATCAAGCTGGCAGTTAAAGAGTAAAACAAATCTGTTTAAAGTATCTGAAAGTTTTATTCAACCCAGGTATGGTGCTGTATTGTCCATGCAGTTCTGATACTGTCAGATACTGGACCACCACTGTACCAGTTAGTGAAGTGATAGTTACCGTGGTAACTATCGCATCACAAGGAAGTGGCTCCAGGCTCCAGGCCGTTTGATGGTGACGGCCCAGCTCCAAGTCTCTCACCTGTTCTCCATCAGCTGCCTAATGGAGGCCACGGTGGGCCCCGATCCCAGGTGATTGTAGTATGGGCCCTCGTCCTTCTCCACGATTTGCTCTGTGAGAGGGAAGAAAAGAGAGAGAAAGACAACACAGAGAGATGATTGCCTGATGTTGATAGAGGTGTCTCACAGTATCTGTATTCTACAACACACACACACATATTCACCACACACACACACTACACACGTGCCCCAAAGAATCTTTCTCTCTCTCTCTCTATCCCTTTCTATCTCTCTCTTTCTCTCTCTCCCTTTCTATCCCTCTCTCTCTCCCTCTCCCTTTCTATCTCTCCCTCTCTCTCCCTTTCTTTCTCTCTCTCTTTCTATCTCTCTCTCACTCTCTCTCCTTTTCTCCCTCTCTCTCTCTGTCTCTCTCTCTCCTTTTCTCCCTCTCTCTCTCTGTCTCTCTCTCTCTCTCTCTCTCTCTCTCTCTCTCCTTTTCTCCCTCTCTCTCTCTCTCCCTCTCTCTCTCTGCACCAGGTCTTTCCATTTCATGTTCCCAGGCCCAGGATCTGATGAGTCAACAGGGAGTGATTGCATAACCCACAAACAAACAGGAAACACCCAGCCGTGGCCTGGGGCCCACGTAAAAAAAAAAACACAACCCTAAAGGGGTTTGGCTAGTGTGTGTGTCTTTGTGTGTGTCTATGCACGTGCATGTGTGTCTTTGTGTGTGTGTTTGTGTGTGTGTATGCACGTGCATGTGTGTGTGTCTGTGTGTATGTGTGCGTGCTTGCGTGCGCGCGCGTGTGTGTGTGTCTGACTGGGAGGGAATTTAAGGTCACATTCCAGCTAGAGAGCGGGCAGATAGGGGCGTGGCCATACCCTCTTTGGGAGTGGCTGCCGTAAATGCCTGTGTGAATATCTGCGAGGGAGTGTTTGTGAATGCGAGAGAGACCGAGTTAGTGTGAGAGTGTTATTTTTTTATGAATGTGAGCATGTTTATGTGAGAGAGTGGGTTTGTGAATGTGTGAGAAAGTGTGAACTTGAATATGAGTTGGAGTTTGTGAGTATGTTTGAGTGTGCTTGTGAATGTGAGAGGGCAAGAGTGTGTTTATGAATGTGAACCAAAGCGTTTGTAAATGTGTGGTAGTGGTTTTGTGTTGTGAGAGTGTGTTTGTGACTGTGTGAGAGAAAGAATGTGTTTTTGTGTGCGAGAATGTGTGTGACAGTGTGAGAGTGTGTGTGACTGTGTGGGTGTGTGTGTATGAGTGTGTGTGTGTGTGTGTGTGTGTGGGAGAGTGTATGTGACTGTGTGTGGGTGTGTGTGTTTGTACAGCATTTACTCAGTACTGTATAATGTATGTTAGATCTGACAACCCAGGAGTCCAGCTAAACCAATATTTCTGCCATTGTGATTGTGGATTGTGTGTACACGTACTTTTGAATGTTTTAAAACATTTAGTTCTTACATGTCTATTTGCATGTGTGTGTGTATGCATGTGTGTGTCTCTGTGCGAGCAGATGTGGGTGTGTTTGCCTGAGCATGTGTTTGTGTGTGTGTGTGTGTGTGTGTGTGTGCGTAAGTGTGTATTTGTGCTTCTGTGCTCTCTCTCTCTCTCTCTGTCTCCAACCTAAAGGGGCTTTGGCTAGTGTGTGTGTGTGTGTGTGTGTGTGTGTGTGTATGCACGTGCATGTGTGTCTTTGTGTGTGTCTATGCACGTGCATGTGTGTGTCTGTGTGTGTGTGTTTGTGTGTGTGTATGCACGTGCATGTGTGTGTGTCTGTGTGTATGTGTGCGTGCTTGCGTGCGCGCGCGTGTGTGTGTCTGACTGGGAGGGAATTTAAGGTCACATTCCAGCTAGAGCCGGGCAGATAGGGGCGTGGCCATACCCTCTTTGGGGAGTGGCTGCCGTAAATGCCTGTGTGAATATCTGCGAGGGAGTGTTTGTGAATGCGAGAGAGACCGAGTTAGTGTGAGAGTGTTATTTTTTATGAATGTGAGCATGTTTATGTGAGAGAGTGGGTTTGTGAATGTGTGAGAAAGTGTGAACTTGAATATGAGTTGGAGTTTGTGAGTATGTTTGAGTGTGCTTGTAGAATGTGAGAGGGCAAGAGTGTGTTTATGAATGTGAACCAAAGCGTTTGTAAATGTGTGGTAGTGGTTTTGTGTTGTGAGAGTGTGTTTGTGACTGTGTGAGAGAAAGAATGTGTTTTTGTGTGCGAGAATGTGTGTGACAGTGTGAGAGTGTGTGTGACTGTGTGGGTGTGTGTGTATGAGTGTGTGTGTGTGTGTGTGTGTGGGAGAGTGTATGTGACTGTGTGTGGGTGTGTGTGTTTGTACAGCATTTACTCAGTACTGTATAATGTATGTTAGATCTGACAACCCAGGAGTCCAGCTAAACCAATATTTCTGCCATTGTGATTGTGGATTGTGTGTACACGTACTTTTGAATGTTTTAAAACATTTAGTTCTTACATGTCTATTTGCATGTGTGTGTGTATGCATGTGTGTGTCTCTGTGCGAGCAGATGTGGGTGTGTTTGCCTGAGCATGTGTTTGTGTGTGTGTGTGTGTGTGTGTGTGCGTAAGTGTGTATTTGTGCTTCTGTGCTCTCTCTCTCTCTCTCCTGAGCCATGTTTTTGCTCCATGTTTACAGTAGGGCGTGTGACTACCCTCTCGGTCTGCACCAAGGACTCTTCTCTGGTGCCCTTTAGTCTTAGCTACAGTTCCCCCCGACAACAAACGCTGGCAACAGCTGCCGCCCCACAGCTGAGCTCATAAACACCTGTTTGACTGCCTAATATTGACATATTGACATATGCCGAAAGCGAAAATAAGGATTAGGGTTAACTATTTAGCTGGAGAACATGAACAGCGTATTCATGCTAGCTATATCTCTCAGTTTGTTTACCGAGCAATATGTGTCTTCTTCTCCTTCTTCAAACATGGTTGCTAATTAAGTGGCTATTGACATGGCAGAGTTGAGTAAAAATGACCAGCCCTTCACAGGAAAATCTTACATTTATAAATGTGCTGTTGTTATAGAATTAGTAGTGCTATAAATGCTCAGTACTACAGTACTGCAGTAAAAGCACGTACTCTTATAAGTTGACAATGCAAATGGATGCTTTGATTGGCTAATGTTTTATAGGTACTTACTCACTGGAAAAGCGTACTCTCAGCGCTGTTTCCCATTTTGTGTAGCATAATATATGGCTATTTAACCTAATGTAATGTGAGAATAAGGAAAGAGCAGGAAGTAAGAGATCAGTGGGACAGAAGGACAGAAGAAACAGGTGCAGACAAACGGATTAAGACACTGTTTGATAGTAAACACACGGATGGAAGTACAGAGAAGGGACCGAAAGTAAGAGATAGAGATGGAAAGAGCGAGCAAAAGTCAAACTCACAAACTCACAAAAGAGCTTTTCTTAATGCCCTACCACCCCTTATCCTTCCTTCCTTTCTTCCTTACTTTCTTTCTTTCTTTCATTCTTTCTTTCTTTGTCTTTTTGGTCTACCTTAATTAACATTTACACTTTGTCTCATGTACGGAGGAGGTAAAGGGAGAGAAACCGTGCCTGTGTGTGTGTGTGTGTGTGTGAGAGAGAGAGAGCGAGAGGGAGAGAGATGGAGAAAGAGAGATTTGTATGTGTGATAGCAGTCACTAACTATGGAACAACCAGACAGCAACCAATGTAACAGTTTAAAGAAGTTATTTTATCATTACAGTCAGAATAATAATTTGTATTATTGTCATTGTTACACTTGGCCTAAGTGCTGGCTTGTATGCACTTCCCCTTTTATACCTTCCTTATTTATATTTCATTCCAGCTGCAATCTGTCTTGCTTCGTTGTTGAGTCTCACAAAGTCTCACAGAGCGAGGGAGTGCTCAACTATCTGATACCCTTTTTGCATCTCTCTTTCCCTAGATCTATATAACCGCTCCTCTTTCTCCCTTCTCTGCGCCTTGCCGTCTCTCTCACTCTCTCTCTGTTTCTCACTCTCTCTCTGTCTCACTCGTTGGATGTTTTTTGTGCTTTTGTGGGTGTTGATGTGTTCTGGTTTTTTAGTCTTATAGAATGGCTGTTTTGTGTTCTGTGTGATTTAATGTCATAATAAAGGTGGGTTAAAACTCAAACTCTCTCTCTCTCTCTCTCTCTCTCTCTCTCTCTCCTCTCTCTCCCCTCCTCCCCTGGTTCTCGGCAGCAGTCTGTCAGCAGTGCCCTTGTCTGGCAGGAGAGGCCAGCTGACTGTAAATGAGGACAGAACAGGGAGCGGAGCGGAGCGTACCCGCATTAGCCTAGCCCTGCCTGCTGTCTGGACCGCCAGACCGCCAGCAACAATGGGGGCCTTCTCATGGCCCATTGTGCCCCCCCCGCCCCTCTCCTGTGCCCCCCCCCACCCCCAACCCCCAGGCCCTGCACTGTGAGCAGACTGCAGACGAGCTCCGCTGTAGACTCGCATACTCAGACGCGCGCACGGTAGCGTCCAGACAGTGGAGCTGGAGCAGAAATGATGGGCTGAAATGGAAACCCTACACACGTGCCCCCCCACCCCCATGGGACTGGAAGTTAAAGGGGAAGCCGGATCAAGCCAAGGGGGTACAGCACCAGCGTCGGTTCTCTTGACTAGTGATGGTTGAAACTAAGCTACATCCAGCCGTCAGTTACTGACTTGTTTCTTGTTTGAACCAATCAAAATTAATCATTAATCAAAATACAGTCACTGGTCCTAATCATCTGATACCTGATGGTAGTTGTGGACTCCAGACACTCAGTCTGTGATAGAGTGTCCAGATAACATGCAATGTTTTGGGTTTTTTAAGGCAAAGGCTGCTTGAAGGTGCCCTTAGATTCCTCAGGGTGTATTTGGTGAGCCGAGAAAAAGTTAGAAGTTACTTAGTTACCTATGTCTACTTAGTTACCACAAAATAACCACCAGAGAGTTTTTTCAGCCGGAGAGGAACTGCCAACATGAGACTGTGTGAATGCAGCATTCGTCTTAAGACATTATACATGTAGCAGATGCTCTTATCAAGAGTGACTTGCATGCAGTAGGTTAGGACAACAACATTATTTTGGCCTGTTCTGCATGATGGGACAGACACTCACCCACGCAGTCGCAGGTAGGGAAATCTGCATCAGCTTTGACGGGCGTGTCCAGCAGGCTCTTGGTGGGGGTGTCCAGGTAGCGCAGCGGGGACTCTAGGAAGCCTCTAAGGGAGGGGGCAGTGGGAGGGCCCTCCTTGGTGGGCGTGTCGGAGAAGAAGGTGGTGGAGAGCACGGCTACCCCTCCGGACGCCTCCAGCTTCACCCGCTTGGGCAGTGGGGAGAAGGGTGCGGTGAAGGGGTCCTCCAGCACACGGTGCTGCTGCTGCTGAAGCAGGGCCTCCTGGGTAGCAGGCAAGGCCAGGGGCAGGGGCAGGGGCAGGGGCAGGGAAGCTGGGCAGGCGTCCCCCTCGGACCCTCCCTCGGGCCCCTTCTCCGTTTCCACATCCATCCCCTCCGGGCCGTCCCCTGAGGTTAGGGTGGGGTCAGCAGATACCTTCCCTGGTTCCTCCCTCCTCTCCGCGGCATCCTCCACCTCCATCCCCTCACAGGCCGTTTGGGGGACCCCCAAGGGGGCCGTTTGGGGCCTTGCAGGGGACGCTGAGGGGCTGGCTGGTCCTGAGTTTGGGTTTAGCCGATGCTCTTCCTCCCCTTCCCCTTCTGCTTCCCCTTCTCCGGCCACGGGCTGGGCCGAGGCCTGCCTTGGGGCCTGGGCCTGGGGGCTGGGTGTGGGGAACTCCGCCTCGAACTGTCGGATGAGCTCCTCGAATTTGGGGTCCAGGGAGCCAAGCCCCGAAAGGGAGGGGCCTGACTCCTCGGTAGTGGCCGCGGTTTCGGCGGGTGGCCGGTTTGCGTCTTCCGGCCCTGTCAGGCCTGAGCTTTCCACGTCGCTCTGAGGCGGTGGGACCGTGGAAGGGGCGGAGGGGGAGAAGGGGGCGGAGACGGCTGTGGGGGGAGTGCTTTCGGAAACGATGGGGGCGTGAGTATGGGAGGCGCTCGTGACGGCGGAAGGGGGAGGAGCCAGAGCGCCGTTCAAAATGGATTCCTGAGAGAGGGCCGGATTGGGGTCGGCCTGAGAGGGGGCGCTTGGGGGGCGTAGGGGGAAGGGGAGCGGCATGTGGAGGGGGCCAGTGGTCTCCGCGGCGACGGACAGGCCGAGGGGAGGGGTGCTGTCCAGGCGGACCGGCGCCGGCTTCTGGATCTGAATCTGAGACTGGGGCAGGAAGGTGGGCTGAGAGGCCTTCTGCTTCGACTTCTTGATCACAATCGTCTTGGGTTTGGGAGGGGGCGGGAACAGACCAAGCCCCGCCCCCACCTGCTGCTTGACGGACGGAGAGGCACCTGTGCTCTTCTTCTTCTTGGGCTCCTGATAGAAAATTAACAAAAAACAAAAACAATTTATTAGTTCCTTAATAACGATGCAGTATGGAAATACGCCTTTTTTTCACAATGACAAAAAAAACTACTATCAACGTTCATGGCCATTATACACCTTGTATTTCACATTAATATGTCTGTCTTTTCTATTTCTGTCTGTTTCTCATTTTCTCTCTTTCTCCTGCTCTCTCTCACATTCCCACTCTATTTATCACACTTCTCTTTTTCAACAATCTTTTCAGCTATCTGTAAATCGACAGCTGCTTACACGGATAGAGACTGGTATGAGCCCATGACAATACACAGTGAGGGAAAAAGAATGAAATTTTTAATTTTTGGCACCCCTACAATTCAGGGATCCAGGATTTGTTCCAGCCCAGCACCAACAACTTGATTCGGACAATTCTTCCAAAGGGCTGCTCACGAGTTTAATCAGGTGCTGAGTTGGAACACAAACTTGTGCACTTAGTCTCTTTTGGGCAGCCTATAGCCTCGTGGCTAAGGTACATGACTGGGACCCCTGAGGTTGGCAGTTCAAGCCCCAGTCCAGCCACAGCAAGAACACCATTGCTGTTGGGGCCCTTGAGCAAGGCCCTTAACCCCACATTGCTCCCAGGGGAGATTGGCCCTTGGTTAGTCTAATCAACTGTAAGTCGCTTTGGATAAAAGCGTCAGCTAAATGACTGTAATGTAATGTTCCCTACACCCTATGGTCAGCTTTTTCCACACCTCTTTCCCCAGCTTTTTGTTTTTTACCTTGGGCTCCTGCTTGATTGGGACGGGCCCCTCAGGGCCCCTCATCTGGGGCCACCACTTGCGGAGGTCCTGGAAGCTGGCGGGGGGGCTGCACTGGGGGTGTGGCGGCAGGGCGGGGGCGTTGGAGAAGAGGTTCCGCTTGTGGTGCAGGTGCTGCTGCAGGGCGGCCTGGGTCTGGTTTCGGATCGCGGCGCTCCCCGGGGAGAGTGGGCATCCAGGGTACTGGGAGGGCGGCTGCCCGTTCACCAGCCCGTACCGGCCCATCGAGCCCCCATAGTCCCCCAGATCCACTTCCTGCTTGATCCGGGGCGCGCCCTTATCCTTCGAGCCCTGAAGCGAGTGGGGATGGGGGGCGGGGAACCTGAAGGTGGAGGGGTTCATGTACCTCCCGCTGGTGTCGCCCAGAAGCTGTTTAAGCTCGGACATGGGGTCCCCTCCTCCGGGGGTTGGGGTCGGGGTGCGCGGGTGGGGCGACTCCGAGTTGAGCCCCATCCAGGGGTTGTTGCCGTTTCTGGGGGAGCGGCCCCTTTCGCAGGCGCCCGTCACCACCTGAGGAGGGGGCTGCCATTGGTTGGGGACGGGGCTGGCGGATGGAGGGAGGGGGCTGGGGAAGGGTGAGGCAGACGAGGGATGTGGGGATGATCGGAGGTGCTGGCCCGGCGTGGAGGCCTCTGAACGGGACCGAGGCCGCTGCTGCTCCCAGAATGGGGAGTTCTGCTGGGGAGGGTACACCTGGGGCAGGGGGGAGGGGCAGGCGGGCACCGCGCGGGTACCGTGCTGTGGCTGGGGCAGGTGGTGGGGGTGGCCTGCCTGGTGGTGGAGGTGTGGGTGCGTCTCGGCCGGGGGGACCACCGTGGTGGCGGACAGCTGGGTGAGCGCCTCGATGGCGATGGCCGTGTTCAGGCTGACGTTCTTCTCCTTGGCGATGGAGAGGACGCTGGGGGAGCATGGGATAGGTGCTGGGGCGCAAGGGGGGAGGCCCTGCTGCTGGGGATGGGGAGGCCCTGGGACCCCATTTAGCTGAGTCTGGGGTGCGGGCGGGGGTGGGGCCGAAGGGAGCGGGCAATTAGGGTCTCCCGCTGCCTCCTGCCCGTTGGCGGCCATTTTGATTTTCTTCTCTAGCCATTCCAGGTAATCGGGGCAGTCCGGCCCGTCACAGTTACAGTTTGGCGGCTTGTGTCCGTGCCGCGCTTGGCTGAGCGCTGTCTGCAGGGTGTTCAAGTCTTCAGGAGAGCACCGAGATCCCCTCTCACCAGCTGCCACGCCCCTGGCCTCTGGCCCTTGCTCTGCGCCCCCTCCATCATTTCTACTGCCCATCTCCTGGTTGAACTTCTCGTACAGATGCGCAGTGTGTGTCTGCAGCGCCTCACCGTGGTCGGAGGCCGGAAGTGCACCGGCACTGGCGGAGAAGGCTACCAGGTTCTGGGCATCCTCGATGTCGGCTTCGTTGAGGGGGCCCCGTGGTCCGCCACCAGTCCAGCAGTGCTGCTGAAGGTGCCCTGCAGCCTTTCCCTGTTCTCCGGGGGCACCCCAAACCTGCCAGAATGGGGCGCACTTGTCTCCGGCCGCCATTGCTTCCTCCTCTTCGTCTGGGCGCCTGTTCGCCCCATTTGTCAGCCCCTGGCTCAGAGCGCCTTCTTCCAGGCAGTCATGTGACCCGGTTTCCATGTGGCCTCTTCTTCTGGGGCCATCCACTGAGCCCCTCCCTGAAACAGTCTGGAAGACAGAGGAGCAAACCGTTACCCTGCAGTCAGGTATAGGGGGACAGAGAGTCTATAACTCTACTTCAGATTCAAAGTTTTGGCTGAGATTCAGTCAGCTCAGTCTTCAACCTCACAATTAAATCCCAGTGTTCCTTTTTGTCTTTTTGTCTTTACCAACACAGTTGCTGAAACTGTTCTTGTAGAGGAAAGTTTGCATTATGCTCTTATTCAGTTGCAAGTAAAAATTGGGAATGGAATTTCATCAAAACTGACTTTACATGAGTGTTATACTCTGCTTTCAGGTAAGAGGAAAGGAGATTTTTGGCTGGATTTAGATCTTGGGTGAGATTCAATTAAGCACACTTTGGGGCTAGACTGACATCTTATAGAACACAATATCTTATAGAACATACATAATTCAATCAACATGGACTTCTAATCACAACATTTCCTTGAGTAAGCTATATTTTACTGGAGACAAGCAAAACCGTGTACTTTGCTTTAAAATAGAATAGTATATGTCTTAAAAAAGTCTGAAGTCAGTTTTGATTGAATTTGGACGTACCCTTCAAGAAGCTAACTGTGTTTGATTGAATAAAACCCGAAGTCTCACAAAAAAATCATTTGAATATCTGTATATGAGGAACAATGTACAATCAGAGTAGAACGCTTGAACACCGCTATCATGATCCAGAGTGATTCATATAATTTGACAGTGACACGATTTGGGCCGACTGTCTTTTAAAAGTTATTCTAAATAAGGATATTAACTGTTTGTTTCGAAATTCCACTTCACTTACGCGGCCACATTCTCACAGTTCATGCATGTAAACCATAAACACAATCAAGTGACCAATCAAATGTGTGTAAGCATATTTAATATTAAATACAGACGTAATGACATGTTAGCCCACATGTTCATAATCCAAATATGAGAACATGATTTAATCATAGTAGCTCAATGTGAAAATTGTTTTGTTCCATTTAATTATGTGCAGTCAAAAACTTTCTCCCTTATTTCACAATCCATTCCTTTGCCTGCCTGATCCGCTCCTTAGTTTCTGTCTCTCTCTCTCACTCACACACTCTCTCACTCGCCCTCCCTCCCTCCCTCCCTGTCTTGCTCTCCTCTTTTTTCCCCTGTCCTTTTCAAAGTCATGTCAGTTTCCTCCAAATGAACTACTAGTCACACTGGTGTTGAGACATATTTGATACCCTTCAGGAAATAAGAATAATGTATAAAAAACAATACAATTTACACAATCAATTATATGTTTCTGTAAATTATAGACTATGACAAATGTACAGTGCAGAGGGACTATACCAGGTCCCTTCAGTTTAGACTTAGGGAAGTCCAAAGACACACTTCTCAAATGCAGTAATGAGGTTATTGTCCAAAACGCCCTGAGTACCTGCTCATGCAAATTGCAGTGTGCCTTCAGGTTTTGAATGAATAGCCCTGACTGAAATTTGACAAGCAAAATAGATTTTCCTATTTCCTATTTGCTCTCACACTAGGCTGTTCTTCTCTCTGCCAAAGAATTCTCTCAGGAGTGAAGTCACATACCCACAGGATACAACCACCAAACCACAAGAAGGGAAGCGCCACCGAGCACCTGAATGACGCTGGAAATTTCACTGTGCCTCATTGTGCCACCCGTGACCCCATAACCTCCCGGTTCCAGAAATGTGGGTCAGAGCCCACAGCTGGGTTTGCGTGAGGAGTAGGGTCAGATCCAAATGATGACACACAAAAAAATACAATGCGCTACACTATACACTTTCAACTGACGATCACACCGATCGAAGTGAATGCCGCCCCTGTTACATGCATTGAACTAGTTACATGCAGTGTAGTTGTTTTTTTGGAAAGATTTTTTTTTTTAAATTCAATATCTGAACATATTTCAACCATTGCATTAATGGTTGCATTAAGGAGGACTGGGGGAAATGGAGTAGCTTGGGTTATGGGTTGAAAAGCAGAGGGTACTGCTAGGTGAGACAAACGAGGTAAAAGGGTCTTGACCGAGAAAACAGGGTGTGCATCAGAACCTGCGGTCCTAAGGTAGCTCATATCCTTGTCTTACCCGCCATGGGCTAAAACATCAATCTATGGTCATAACGTGCTGATCCGGGATCAGTTTAGCTTTTTTAGCTTACAATGGACATGGCTTGGATATGGACATAGGGAACTTAAACCTGGATCAGCTCTCCTAGCACTGAGAGGCTGTGCTAATGCCGCACATGCAGGTCGGCTGTCTTGTGCTGATTCAGCCAGACTCCACAAGCGCGCTCACACACACACACACACGCAGGCACACGCGCTCTCACAAACACACACACACACACATGCACGTGCTGCTGTCGTTCTGCCCACGGCGGCAATTACACAAGACTGAGATCAAAAAAGGCCGGCGACTCGCAGTGGAGCGTGGGGAGGAAATAGTAGTAAAAAAAATAAATAAAGAGTCACAGGGTTAACGTGGAAATGGAGCCACAATAACGCAGTGACGGCAAGACCCTTCCGACCTGCGCCGATGACATCACCCTGTTACTGTAATCGCTCTACAAGGCAGAAAGTGGTGGTGAGGAATCAGTAGTGGGATTGAGGGAGGATAAAACAGAGGAGCGCGTGGGAATGACTGATGTCAAAAGACACGACAAGCACACAATCCATTCTCCTGCATCTCCATTGCATATCCATCTCTCTCTCTCTCTTTCTCTCTCTCTCTCTCCTCTGTTTCTCTGTCATTCTACACTTTGTAATCGGCAAACAGATTTGCGCTTCTCTATTCAGTTTTTTCTTTCTTCAAGGCATTGAGAAGACCTTGCAGTATAGTTTGTTGCATGAGTATGGCATTCACTGGTGATATTTACTGTCAACATATGCAAAATATTGGTGTTATGAACTCAAAACAAACAATGTTGAACAGTTGTATCTGTGAAAGCCCAACTGTGAAACAATGATCTTGGTGTTCAGACAGAAGGAACCCAGCCAGAAACACCAATGACTGAGTATTAAAATAATATATTTCCTTATTGTCAGCATATGGTTTTGTATGTTCACTTTTAGAGTGCAGCTTAGAATAGAATAGAATAGAATAGAATAGAATAGAATAGAATAGACGATTGTCTTTGGCTTCACCAAATGATCGACATGATCAAGTACAAGACAGTCATGAAAACTGAAAAAATGATTTAAAAAACGCTATGAGCTATGAAAAATATGAGCTATAAAAACGCTATGATATTGTATGAATAATGAGCTCTTTCTGTATCTATCTCTGTCCCTTACTCTCTCTCTCCCTCTCTTACTCTCTCTCTCTCTCTCTCTGCTGTTGCTGGGTCATAATGATTAATGAGTGGTGAAAATGAAATGTTGTAACTTGCACAAGGGCAGTGGAAAATACAGAAAACAGAAGCTGTGATGAGTGAGAGCGAAAAGCAAAGATCATACGATCACTTTTTACGCCCTGAACATCCTCATTTTGTTGCCCAAACAAAAGAAGATCCTCAAATGATTTTTACTTAATAAAGCGAGGAAGCAGTAAAAATCGTGACTGTTCTGAACAAGCGGTCTTTTAACTCGGTGGATTTTTTTTTAACACCTTGAATTAATAAAGAAAGGAAGCGATAAAAGCATGACGTTTTGAACATGCTGCCTTTTTTAATTCACTGGAGATGTTTTTACAGGAGCACACTAATTCAACGTGGTAGTTCATGGCATAAAGTGCTTTAAAGAACTAAAATAAATACAATGTAATACCATCTCCTTGCAAATAATGTAAATAACATTTTTACAAGAACACACTGCTGGGACCGGAGGGAGACATTTCCAGCAGGACTCAGGTAAACGCCAGCCAGTGTCCTTGTAAACGGCCATAAAAAACCTTGCAAGCGGGAGACACGTTAAGGCGTGTGTAGATAAGCTCAGGGATCATCATTACATATAATATCCTTATGAGTATGTGTGCGCACGGCGGAGAGGTGAAGACAGCCATATCATTTGCAGGAGGAAGCCAGTCAGTCCTGGCACATGTCCAGTTTATAATAACCAACGAGAGAGCGAGCAAAGTCGCCGACACCCAACCCATCTCTCTCCTTCTACTTATGGAACATCTCCCATCGGTGCAAACACAAGAAAGGGAACCGATGATCTTGTAATCTCCGGGACAGCCTTTTCTGTAATTTCATTTGTGAAATAATTGACATTTTGGGGGAAGGGACAGGAGGGGAGGGGAGGGGAGGGGAGGAGGGGGTGCCAGGAGGCTGCAGTGTTTCTCAGTCTGTAATTTATTGAACAGAAGCTTGTGAAGTGTCTAATTATTGGATGAGCCAGTCAGGCAGATTCTCCCGAATCCTCCTTCTGTGCGCCGGGTCTGGATGGCCCCCCCTAGGGGGTTAGTGTGAGGTACATGAGCCATGTGGTGCAGACCGGGGGTCATGTGACACAGGGCGGCCGCTAAACCACTGGTGCACAACCACTCAGTCACTCTGGCCTCACTTCCTCTTTCCCACAATGTACACTCATCTCACACGCACACACACACACACACACACACAGACACACACACACTCCCTCATCACACCCATCAAAACACACACACGTACACACACAAACCTAAGTACTTTCACGTGGCCATACACAAACACACACACACGCCCACACACATACACACACACACAAGCAAAAACACACTCACATATGCAAATACACACAGACAAAGATACACATTCACACACACAGGCACATGCAAATACACACAGATGCACAAGTACTGATAAACATTTACAACTTGGCACGTTAAAATACACAAGCGCACATATACGCACTCACATACACGCACGCCTGAAAATACAACCACCATTTTCACACATACGTACACACACACTCAGCCCCATTCAGATATTCAGATACATTCAAATGCACATTCAGTCACACACTCAGATACACAAACACAAATATCACACACAAACTCATACCCACACACAGTTTCACAATGACATCAAGACACAAGAAAACACAGTTACACAAATCGGTACATTCACACAAACACACACACACACACACACACACACACACACACACACACACACACACACACACACACACACACATACAAATGCCAGAAACACGTGTACCGTATCACACACAAACGGCGGTATGTCTTGCACTATTGCGGCCAGTTTACGGCAGCAGAAGTTCACGTTGTCAACACCGACAACACATTCTACGACCCCGAACACCTTCAACCATCGCCTCGTACACCATTCAGTCGCGAAAACCGCTTAGCAACACGCCATCAAAATGCGACGCGGTTCTCGTCTACATATACACACACACGCGTTCTGAAGCTACCTACTCTTCTCTACACCCTGCAGTCTGACTCTGACAGGAAAACCACGTGGCTAGGGGAAGCCAAACAACTTCCAACATGCCACAACCGAGGCCAAAAGCTGGCACTCCTGCTGGCCCAGTTTGTACTCTCTCTCTCACACACACACACACACACACACACACACATACACGTACCCACGTGCGCATGCAAGCGTACGTGCGGAACTACGAAAAACATCCAACTCGCAAAACCAGAAGCAACGGTGGCAGAACCTGTTTGAGACCACGTAGTCCTCTGTGCCTTTAAAAAAAAAAAAAAAGACAAGAAAAAAAAAAAAAAAACTCAGGGCAAATAACCAAAAGACCAAACCTGCCCTGCAACTGTCAATAGCTCTGGCTACAGCGGCGACCAGCAGATAGCCCGGGAGGTTGACAGCACAAAGGGTGCGTGTGTATGTGGGGGGGGGGGGGTTTGGGGGCAGCAAGGGCATAATCCGTGAGCAGACAGCTGAACACAAAATCCACAGTTAGACATACGACACCCCCACCCAAACCCTCCCACCCCCTTTCCGTCAGACTCCCTTCCCTTACTGCCGTCCAGAATTCTGTAGCAGCAATACGGAGAAAAAGCACAAACACACACACACAGTCCTACGCGCACACACGCCCGTGTGCACAGAGTTAAAGGCCCACAACCGCGACTACTTACGTTGTCGGGGCTGTCCTGGCGGGGCGGCTGTTGGCGGAGGAGTGGTATTTGGGGAGAGCAGAGAGAGCAGCACAGGGGATCAGGTCTCTGGTTTTGTTAGTGACGGGTGGAGCACCGGTAGTAAACTGGTGTGTCTTTCTCAGTCAGTGCAGAGCTCGGTCACACACACACACACACACACACGCACGCACACACACACACAGATGCACACAAACACACAGACGCGCTGAGGCGCGTGCGCTCAGTCAGTCAGTCACTCACTCACACATGCACACGCACACCCGCACGCACGCACGGACGCACACCTCCCCAAACGCGCGCACACGCTCTGTCTCTTCTTACCGCCGTCGTCTCTCTTTCTTCTCCTCTCTCCTTTTTCCTCTCTCATGATCTCTTGCTCGCTCTCTCTCTCTCTCTCTTTGCACCTCTATTCCGCCTTCCCTTTTCTCTCTCTCTCGCTAGCTTATTCTCTCGGTCTGTTTCTCCTTACAGCCCCCACCTCTCTCTCTCTCCCTCCCCCCACTTCGCTCACTCGGTCTCCCTCCCTTCCTCCCTCCCTCGCTCTCTCTCCCTCCCTGTGCGCTGAGCGAGAGAGGCCATTATCTGAGGCTCGGCAAGCACGTACATTGGAATGGAGGAGCAGTATGTAGTGAATGGAGCGAGCGAGAGAGGGAGAGGGGGAAGGGTGGATGGACGCTAGCAGCAGCGGCTACAGCAGTTCTGCAGTGCTCTACGGCGTTATCTTTGCCTTCCCTTATCCTCCCTTACGTCTGAAAACAGACCCGGCCCACCAAGAAAAAATACAGACAACGAACAAAACAAAAAAAAAAAAAAATAGAAAAAAAAACACATGGGGAAAAAAAATGAACAGAGGGTATGTTTAGCACGTTAGCTTGTGATTTCGATTTCTGAGAATCAGGTTAAACTGCTGCAGCTGCGAGCTTTTTTCGCTCGCTTGCGAAGAAGACAATCTCAGCCTCGCCGCAGCCGACAACAGGAAAACGAAAGAAAAAAAACCAGAATGACAACAAAAAAAAGGGTCTTAGATGTGGTTCTGTGTGAGATCTTTTTAAGAAGTTTTTAAGGCTAAGTATGTTTCCATCTTGAATGGGTTTTTTGTTGGGGGTTGGGGGGGTGATTTTCTGCTCGTTAGCTACTTCGGCAGTTTTTTGGCGATTTTGGTTTGGATCACGACCCAACGCTTATGAGTCTTGCAACCTCAAAAATCTACCTTGCTGCGCTTGTAATTTTCGTTCTGCACATCTGTCTTTCACGCAGGAACCATCGCTAATTACCTGTAGCCTTGGACGGGGAAAAGACAGGAAGAACCAGAGGGCCTCAATGAACGAGTGAGAGAGAGATAAAAGGCAATGGTGAAGAACTGAAGGAGAAATGATGTACCCCCTTCTCCATCTTGTACCTCGATGGTGAAGTAGCATGTCTTCCAACCACCAACACTCCGCTAACATCTTAGCGTTATCCCTCATTTCGGTCCCACCAAATGGAACAAGAACAGGGGAGAGGAAGGAATGAAGGAATTAGAGGAGAGAGAGAGAGAGAGAGAGGCAGTTCTAGACGGGTGGAGAGCAGGAAAGTTTACTGGGAAATGTCAGTCCCTCAAGCAGAGCGACGGGACATTGAGAGGAAGAGAGACCAGGAGGGAAAAGGGGAAGAAGCCGCTAGCACAGACACACCAACACACGCGCTGACGCTCACGCTCACTGACACGCAAATCACAGAACCATCGCTTTACTTATTTTGGCCCCAGTTTCTCATTTCTTCGGCTCCATGGCGAGCGAGAGAGAAGGAGGAAGGATGAGCGAAAAGAGGGAATGAAAGATAGCGGACTGTGGCTAAATGGGGTCCAGGGTGGCGAAGGACTGGAACCATGAAAAAGACAGATCAGAGAGAGAGGAAGAGAGAAAGAGACACAGAGAGAGAAGCTCAACAAGGAGTTGTTTTAACCCCTCTGAACACAAGCTAAGACATTCTCCTCTATCTTCCCTGTCCTCATCACCCCTCATTTTCTCTCTCCTGTGTCTGTCCCTTCTTTCTCCAGGTCCTTCACTCCTCTCCAACATTTCCGTCTCTCGCTCCATTCGTCCGTGCTCCCTCTCTAACCCCCGCGTCCCCGTCGCCACCGCCCTCGCTGCGGTTTTCGGATCAAATGCGTTCGGGGAAAAAAGGGATAAAACGCCCCTGGTTTGTCTCTCTGTTCGCAGGTTCCCTGTCAGCTCGGGAGCGATATTTGTTCCTCACTCTACAGCCGAGCTCGAACAGCCAGCACCTCGCATTCATCAGATTATCTCCAATAAAACGGCTCTCTTTCTCCCCCGCTCTCTCGTTCCCCTTTTATTTCTCTTTCTCAACCGTTTCCCCATCTTTTTTCATTTTCTCTAGACATTAAACCGTATCTCCGCCGTCCTCTCCGATCGGCGGGTTTCTCCGACTTCCGCCCGCTGACGGACCTCAAACGACCGGGCGACATACAAACACGCAAACACGCCACACTCCGAAAAAAAAACCTCCCAACACAAACACAGTCCGAGCCAGAGCCCAGAGAAGCGGAGAGAGTGAGCGAGAGAGAGAGAGAGAAGAGAGAGAGAGACACATTACGTCACAGGGTGAGGGAACGCCGATGAGAGACAGAGGCAGGGGGGATGGGGGGCGGGGTGGGGGGGCAGCGAGGGAGAGGAAGAGAAAAAGTGTGATTATGACATTGCAGTTACATCATCAAAATCCTAACCACCGCCACCCCCCTCGTTCTGACCGATCCCACCCCCTCCCCTTTACTCTTGTGGGTAGAGGCATCACATGACGTAGTCTGTAGGTGTCCCCCTCTATGAACGCTTACCCACCCTCACTCTCCCTCTCTCGCTCTCTTTGTGACACAGCATTTCTGGCTTACGGAATGAGATTAACCCTTCTCTCTCTCTCCTCTCTCTCTCTCTCTCTCTCTCACACTCTCGCTCTCCCTCTCTGCCACTACCAAGCTCGCTCATTTGGTCTGCGCCAACAGAACTGGACTGAAAAACCCAACACTGAGAAAAAAGAAAAATCTGCAAAATAAAGCCTTGTGCTCAAACAACGATTCGCTCAAGGAGGAGCCTATAGGGTCGACATTTTTACAGACTGGCATTTAATTACTGGCCAAACCATGGCTCTTCAGGATGAAGGCTTTTGTCGCCAACCAGTTCGGTTGAAATATGCCGGCACCGACACAGAGGAAGAGCTGGTTACATCGAAGCGCAGATTCGTTATTCGGAGAGAAAGATCAGGCGTCTTAGCACCACGACGTACGACAGCCCCCTTCCCTAAACCCCAAAATACTGCCTGCTCCACACTGTCGAACGATCACGGTCGCTGCCGTTGTCAAAACAAGCAAAGACACGGTCACACGCGAACACACAGGGTCGAGCTGAGTACAACCGTCTTAAAGGAGAAGTCCGGGCTAAATCTGTCATGCAGTATGTTGTCGAGAGCTCAACGAATATGTTATATCGGGGACTGAGAATCATGTGAATGACTTTGTGACCGGAATCCTTACTATTGCAGTATGTTTGCCCTGTACATGTTGCATGGCAACAAGCGTTTGATATTCAGCATGCTCATATTGCTCCAGGATCTGCTTGGTGGAGTACAGTTAAAAACATGTGGGAACTACCTACGACCTTTGAGGTGACAAGCGGAGATAGGAGATTCGCCGTAATTAAAAAAACATCCCCAAACGGGCGGAGCTACCATGAACCGTCAACAGTTGAACGATCAAAATAATTTGCTTTCGATGACAAAACGCTTGGCTCACCAAGAAAAATCGGTTCACATCAGTGAGTATACGAGAGCTCCTCCCATCTTTGGTTTTCACACTCCACCTACACTCTGAGGGTTCAAATCCAGGTGGGGCATAGCCATCTTTCTTACTGTGGTTTTCTGATATTACAACGCATGTAAAAAGCTTTAAAATACATCATCACTCTTGCCTGTAAATGGGTAAGACAACGATTATGACCCCAGTCCCAGTGCCTTCTGTTCAATAAATATTAAATATTTTTACAGCTTCTTCATGAGCAAGCTTAATTGTTTTTGTTAGCAGTGTGCTGGCCCCCTCTTTCTCCTCATGTGAAAAATATTGATTATTCTGTTTTTCAAAAAGGCCAAATTGATTCAAACATGCAGGCCAGGGCCCAGTCAAATGAACTTACTTGCTTTCCATTTACATTCATTCATTTGGCAGATGCTTTTCTGTCTCAGAAAGAATCACATATGCCCTTAAAACACACATTCCAAAGGACAAGTGCTTGTCTCCAATAAAATATAACATACTCAAAGAAGACGAAAAATTATGTTGCATATTTTATTGGAGCTATTTGTTTGGCTGAAATAAAACATTACACACACAAAGAAAATAAAATGGTTTTGTAACATAAACAAAGTGTGCTTTGATTGAATTGCATGAGCCCTGAAAAGAGACTGAACGCATTTGATTGAATGTATCCTTTGGTCTTTTTGGAAAACATAATGATCAAGGTATGGCAGTGTATTCTATAAATAGCGGTGCGTGCTATTTCAGTGAGAGAGGGTTCTGGCTGTGGATTGGCTCCTCTGACCTGGCACTGGCTGGGCTCTTGGTTTAGCCGGCCGCTCATGAGGAGAGGAGGAGAGGAGAGGAGAGGAGAGAGGAGGTTTTGGCAGATCTCGCTGGTAAGGGGTGGCCCGGTGCCAGGGGTCCGGACTCCATGGCAGGCCCAGGGGAGGGAGCCGAGCTAACTGAGCGGAGCCCCGCCTCGTTACTGCTCATTACCAGGCGGTATCTGTGGTGGCACACGCTCCGCACACGCTCAGTGCAGGGAGGGCTAACGAATGAGTGTGCACACTCACGCGCAGGCGTGGAATGCTGTGAACACAAGCACAACAAACGGCACCGGCTACAGCGGGCACTGCAGTGGCAGGGCAGGGATTCGGCGTCTGCGCGTTACCCACCAGCCAATCAGAATCTTCTGTTCACAAACACACACACAAATACCCTTACACATGCTCAAATACACTCACACATGCACTCACACACCCACAAACACACACTCTCACACACACAAACACACACTATTACAATCACACACCCACACCCACACAATTACACACACACATACACACACACATACAAATACACTGACACACACACACACATATGCACTCTTACACAAATGCACACACACACACCCTTTCACACACATGCGCACACACAGCGGCATTCCCCTGCTTCGTGGTCATGGAAACGGTCTCCGTGACGCCACGTCTCTACGGGGCACCCGACACTTTCTCTGTGTCTACTCCGAACGCTCTCTCAGGTGGCAGCCCTGCTGCAGTCACCCTGGCGACTCGCCGGCTCCCTCGCGCCGCCACGCCGGGCTGACGCTGGAGCGGCGGGGGAATTTGCACCGTAATACCGTGAGCCGCGATGAGTCAGAGCGGGAAAACAGCCACCACATCAAACACGCCACATTCCCAGCCTTCAGCATGCCCCTGCGTCTGCCTGAACTCTCCATCGTCCCCTAAGTCAGCGCTCACACACACTCACTCTCTCCCTCTCTCTGTTTAGAGACCACACACCTCTCCTCTCACATTTAAACCTCTCTCTCTCTCCCTCTCTCTATTGCTCTCTCTGTTTACAGATCACACACCTCTCCTCTTACCTTTAAACCTCTCTCTTTCTCTCCTTTTCTTCTCTTCCTCTTTTGCTGTGTTTGGAGATCTCTGCCTCTCCATCTCCCTGTTTGGAAACCTTTCTACGGTTCTCACTTTCTCTCTCTCTCTCTCTCTCTGGAGATCAAACACCTGTCCTCTCACCTTTACAATTACAGTAACAGGCCTCTGATATTGAAATTCGTACATATTTAATAAATTATCAAGATCATAACAGATATTGCAACACTGACCAATATACAGAAAAAAATAAAAAATAACCATGGTTTTTACAGATATCGCAACACATTTAAAAACTATAAAAAGCATTCCTGTGGAATATATTTATCATTACATCTATCTAAATAAGTACATATATTTATCTATAAATTGCGTTGAGCTCAGTTGCCATGAGGGAAGTTTTGACCACACCTTACCCCCATCATGAAGACCACGCCCCCTCGTTTCTCATAAGCCACGCCCTCTTTTCTTGATCTCACTCACTTCTCCCCTCTTCTCATTCCGAAACCAGATAGACGCCCCGTCGTTCCCCGTTAACCAGTTTTTCCCCAGTGCGTACACACGAACGCGGGTCTCAGTCTCCGTCTCGTATCAGGGGTTAAATCAACAGTCTGATGATGTCACAGCCTTTCCGAAAAATCTTGCGTGGAGAGCCGGGTAGGTGCTCTTCCCCTTCCACTGACAACTGAGACTGTGAGGACCACTCGTGAGTCACATACAGCACTACTCTGAGCAGTGACACACACACACACGCACACACTCACGCCGGAGCGTGGAGGAGGCCGGCCCGAGAGCGAGTGGAAGAACTGGCCGCGCTTGTGGGAGGGAATGAGAGACAACAACAACAGAGCGTGCCCAGACCATGTGTTCCCCTCTCCATGTGGCCCTGAGTCATCTCCTCTTCTTCTTGTTAGAGCACCCACTCTTTCTCTCTTTTCATCGCTCTCTTTCTCTCTTTTACTCCCTTTCTCACGCACACACACACACACACAAAGTGTTTCTCTCCCTTTCTCTCACACACATAAACACACACTCTGTTTCTCTCCCTTTCTTACACACACATAAACACACACTCTGTTTCTCTCCCTTTCTTACACACACACACACTCTGTTTCTCTCCCTTTCTCACACACACACACACTCTGTTTCTCTCCCTTTCTCACACACACACACACTCTGTTTCTCTCCCTTTCTCACACACACACACACACACTGTTTCTCTCCCTTTCTCACACACACACACACACACACACAAGTGTTTCTCTCCCTTTCTCACACATACACACACACCATTTCTCTCCCTTTCTCACACATACACACATTCCATTTCTCTCCCTTTCTCTCACACACATAAACACACACTCTGTTTCTCTCCCTTTCTTACACACACACAAACACACACAGTGTTTCTCTCTCTTCTCTCTCTCAAAAGTGTACACAATCATGCACACACACTCCCTGACACACACAAAAACAGCAGTCACACTAACACACATTCTCAAACTGACAGAAGTTTGCTTATACACACACACAAAATAAACCTTACACAATCTGCCACATGTTAAACACGCACAAACTGAAACAATGCCCCACACGCACCAACAAACAACAAACATACGCTGTACACAAACTTACAAACTAATAAAGTTTAGCACAAATACACAATACACAATCAGTCACACTTTGAACACACTCACTAAAACTGAAACATACTCTACAGATTCACACACAAAACAGTGCAGTCACACACTGGCAAACTAATCCATTTTCACAAAGTTAAATGATTTTGCACACATTTGTGATGTCACTATATTAATGTGTGCTCATAAGCTGATGTAATATTTACATACACATTAAAGAGATATGCAGTTACACGGCTGGAATACACTCATGACAATGATTCAGTAACATGCGCACAAACAGGCTCAGTGCACAGCCGCCTACACAAAACTACACAATCAGAAAATAACTTGGGCAATCACAACACTCGGGACTATTTTGAGCTAAAGGAATTTTTTTTTTTTTCCATTTACTGTTTCATGGACAACAAAGAGCTCTTTTCCATGCATTGCCGCCACATTTTACACAGATACGCACGCCGCAAACAGAGTGCTAATGAAGGAAGATGACGTTCGGGGTGAAAAAAAGAGGGAATTCCCTTCCGCAGCCAGTCAGGGGAGGAGAGAGGGCTGCCCTGACGGGGCAGAACACTCTCGTTCCACGTGACTCAGCAGACGTGTTAGCGCCGCTACAGTCACATGACCATTCAGATCCCCATTCCATGAGCAGGCTACGCTAAACCTCCCAGCTAATACAAACATTCCCCCAAAAACTGTCTCATTTTATTTTGTTGTTGTGATCAAATAAAGCTTTTGTCAAAAAAAAAACATTCCAGACAAACCCAAACAATTCCAGACCACCAGGAATGTATGAACAAATTTATGTTTTGGGAACATTTTCCTAATTTTGCCGGAAGGTTCCAGGAACCAAAATCTGCTTGGTATATTGCGTTGAGCTTAACATAGCAATTCAGCTTCGACTTAGACAGCTTAGAATCTTGTACTGTTAGGGAGCTGGTAACTCAGAGGTTACAGGTTCAACTCCCAGATAAAGCGCTGTCACTGTGCCAAAGACAGGCTCCGCTGAACCGCTCCAGTGAATGAATGAGTGGTTAGCGCATAAATCACAGACTGCATAAACTGCTCTGGTTAAGAGTGCGTACAGAATGCCTTAACGTAGAAATGAACGTCTGAGAGCGTGTTATACGCGTCCGTGCCGCCCTATCGGGGACAGATCTGAGAATGGTCTCAAAACGCAATCAGCGTGGTTCAGACAGAAAGAGCTTGCTCATCATCCAGCTGCCTTCAAATCAGATCATCACTCTCCTTTCCCGACATAACCCCCACCGCGCGCGCTCACACACACACCCTTTCCTCCCCCCGACCCCCCCACCACCCCGCCCCCACCCTTTCGGGGCTGATGTCATCAAAGCCTCCCGGCTCAATGTGCACACACACCGCCGGGCTGTCAGGCTCTCGGAGAAAAGAACGCGTGCAGACGCTCACGCACGCAAACACAGCCCCGCGGGACCGCCGGCCTCACAGGCGCACGCATCCAATACGCGCGCACAGCTGCGCAGGGCACGCATACGCGGACGCTTGCGAGAGCCGATTCCGTGAGAGCGAGAGCGAGTGAAGCAGGTCATGAATGAGAACGCATGCTGACAGCTTGGGTAACTCACAAACCCATCACAGTCTTCAGAGAGGAAGAAAAGCTTAAGATAAAACATGCTAACCGTTCGTTTTTCACAGGTGTTAAAAATGCTCAGGACTTACATTTAATTCCATTGGGAAATATGCAGTTACACATATCAGCAAATGTGTGTGTTATGAAAAAACACAATACTGTATAGTTTTATGCTTTGCCTTCTCTCTCTCAATCTAATGTCCCCCCTCTGCCAGTTGTCCTTGCTCTTTTATTATAATAAATTGTTCACCCCATCGCTTTTCAATCCTACTTTCTGTTTTTCTAGGTTCCTCTCACTCTTCTTCTCCTTTTTTCTTTCTGTTGATCACTATTTCTCTTTCCTCCTCTCTTTTTTATTTTCTCTCTCTGTCATTCTCTCTCCTTTTATTCTACACTTGCTTCTATACATTTTTTTTGCTTCACCTGCTTCTTATCTCTATATTTTTTCATTCTCTCCTGTTTTATTTTAGTATATCAGTTTCTGCACACTTCACTTTCCTTGTCTATTTTTCTGTTTTGTTTTTCTGTCAGAAAAGGACAGCGCGCCCCATGAAAGCCAGTGAGCTGCTTCAAACCACGTGATGTAGCTCAACTCAATGCATGACTTAATTTTAAGGGGGTTAAAATTTGACACTTTTGTTCTGCATTTGCTTCTATACATTTCTCTGAACTCTGGTTTCTTCATTTCTGTCTGTTTTCTGTCGGCTCTGACTTCCTCTCCCCCACTTCTGTTGGCTGGTTTTGGGGGAGGGTGGGGGTTGGGGGGGTGTCGGGTGTCCCTGCGTGTCATAACTCCTGTGCTAAACCCCCCCCAACACAGGGCACGTGCGAGTCAGCACGCACCTCTCAGCTGGGAGAAGCAGTAGCACCGCACAAAGAGAGACGGAGCAGGGGGTGGGGGGGGGGGGAAGGGGTCGGCCACAGACGGGGGGAGGGGTGAACAGCCAAATGAGAGGGAGGAATCCCTCTTTAAAAAAAAAAAAAAAAAAAAAAAAGAAAGAGTGTATGTTCTTTGTCGTGACAATCAGAAAAGGGAAAAATGAAATGAAACGTGAGGAAGGGGATGGGGGTTTAGCTGTACAGAGGGAGGGAGAGAGCGAGAGAGAGGGGGATAGAGGCATGAAAAGTGAGAGCAGAGGAGAGAGGAGAGGAAAAAGAGGGAAGGGGGGAGGAAAATGGAGGGAAAGAGGGCTGAGGAACAAAAGAGGGAGTGAAAGAGAGAGAGAATGAGAATGAGTGAGTGAGAGAGTGAGTGAGGAGGGAAATACAGACATTACTTTTGAGAACAAATTGTACAAATTCGTGACTAATTTTGGGAAACGGTGGGTGAACGTCACAGAAAGGAAGCACGACAGCAAAGTGCGTTTTGTCCAGGAAGGACACTGGATCCCATTCAGCTCTGAACACTGAATCAGCAGCACGACACCGAGGCACAGCCCAGCTGAGTACAGGCGTGACTGTGTGCTCCTGGAGGTTACAATCTGACATTTAAACGAGAGGACGTGACATTAGGCAAAATTTAAAAAAAAAAAGAGGGAGCAAGAGAGAGAAACAGGCCCTGCAGACAACTGCATTCCACAAAATAAGACCGTTTCTTAAAAAACAAAATCATGATATAGACGGCTCAATAGATGCTTGGGAGATAGATGAAGAGAGAGGGAGGAGGGGGAGGGGGAGGGAGGAGAGAGGAGGAGGGGGAGGGAGGGAGAGCAGCTTCTACCCCCCTCCCCAGTCCCGCACAGTGGAACGCTGCCAGTGTTGTCTCTCCCAGGAGCCAGGCTAAGATTAGCTTCCCATATGTTCCAGCCAGGAGCGGACAGTCTTAAAGGGCCAGCGCGCGCGCTCGCTAACTCCTGTAGCGGCTCAGAGCCGGAGCACTGCGCCACCGCCATCTGTAGCGCATTAACCGCGCAGCACTGCAGCTGACCGCATACACCAGCTCACCTACATCGCAGTCGCTCACCTGTGCGCCTCAACGGTCACCGCAGGCGTCGCGGTACAACACCCTCAGGGGTCCTATAAGCTAATGCTGCTCTACATTTTGCGCCTGTACATACAGTTTTATAATTTTTTTTTAGCGCCGTCATGTTTGTCTCAGAAGCCTGGCCTGACCTCAGTTCTGCGACAGGCGAGGTGGGGGAGGGGGGGTCCTAATCAAAAGAAGGCGATTAATTAACAGAAGTACCGCGAGGGGGAGGACTGAATATGATGCAGCTCTTTGACTTTGGGAGGTGTGGGTGTGGGGGTGGGCGTTGGGGGTTTGTGTTTCCAATTACGGATGTGGCGACAGTCGGGAGTTAAAGAGCCGCTGCCGGGGTTGCGGAGAGAGCGGCGATCGAGAGAGAGAGAGAGAGAGAGAGGCTCCCGGAAGCTTCCGTGTCCATTCATTTTTCATTAACTGCGGCAGCGTGCGGCCCAGGCCGACGGCGACTCCTCCTCCTGGAGTTGCCGTGGAGTGTCGCGTTGCGTTGCCATGGGAGACGGATCGCCAAGAACCGGCAGAGCCACATATCCACTCATTGGGGGGGGGTAAGGGGGGAAGGGGCGGGTCGTGAAGGGCTGTCGCTGTCACGTGCAGATATAAGACCGATGAGGCACAACACCATGAGGCGAATGTCAGCGATGTGACGTTAATTGATTGCGGAGGAGATATGACAGCAATGCAGAACCGGAGCCCGTCCAACTCACGGAGGCTCATCGGATATCGACACGGCTGCAGCAGAGTGGCGCCCCGGCCCCATCTCACACACATTCCTCCCCCGTGGCTCCAACACTCAAGGAGCCTCACATCTCATCAGCTGCACAGAGACAGAACCGCTCAGCTGCCCAGAAAAGTTCAGCCCTAACGAGAAACAACGGCAGCACCTGACGCTGGGGCCGAAACATAACGATTTTGCTGACTCTTCACGTTCTGGGTTCTCCCGGTTCTCACGCCGCCTCCAACACTACCAAACAAGCTTTACAATTAAAGCTGTAGTAGACACACTGCCTTAAAGGGAAGAGTGACATGGCAAGTAATGGCTGCTTTTCTTTTGAAATCAGATATGTGGAACGGGAGAAGAAAAAAAAAACCACGAGACCAGCAGCTCGGTCTCACGTGAGAAAAGATTTAAGAGGAAGCTACAATGGAGGAGGTATCAATCATGTCCTACAGCTGTGAGCCTCAGGGATGAAACAAAGAACTGTGTGCCACAGTTTTGGTCTCCTGCACCTCCCCAGGGACTGCAGAGGGAACGTAGCTCTCTGGCTGATTCTGGGACAGTCAGGTGACTACCCACTGTCCCTGCTGCATAAACAAATAAAATAAAATGATGTGTAAAGATGTAAGACCCAGGCCGTCTGCTATGCTTCTCCAAGCAAAAGTCTTTGTGTGGAGCCCACATATGGGGAACAGGAGAGAGGAAATGTGGCTGACTGAGGGGGCGTCGGTCTAAGATTGATTTGTGAGTGGAGAAAGACAGGGGCCGGAGGATGTGATTGGTCCTTTGTCAGCACAATGCCTCCAAAATGGAGGGACCAGAGCATGGAGATTTTTTGAGGTTGATTTCGCACCGACGGTGGTCCTTCACACTCAGCAGTCTTAAAAGGACAGTTTAGAAAGACGTGCAACCTAAGTGTGGGACAACTTCCTGTTGAGTTATTGTGTGAAAAGCAGGTCTAAAAACCATCCAGTCAGAGAGCAGAACTACTCAAAAAGAAGTGTGATGTCACTCGACTAATCAATCTAAAACATTTTGTGAAGTTGGCCATTTGGCTCCAAACAAAATTCAGCGAAAAGGCTGTTCTAAACGTTGATGATTTGACATATTTAGCTAAACAGATCTAGCAGAGCCTGCGGTTGGCATGGATTCTGATTTGTGAGTCCAGCCATTTCTCGTTTTGGTTTCCCAGCACGGAGTTGCAGTGACATCACTGGTTTTGACCTCTCTGACAAGCTGGATTCATCTGGCACGGCTCACCACAGCACGTTATCATAATTACATCTTCACACATATTTCCTCCCCCTCGCCTGACCAGTTGTAACTGGTTTTCAGTGTTTACTTGGCCCGCAGAAGCCATTAGGTCCCCCCTGTAGTTTCGTGGTGAAGCAGTAGAGAAGGATTTCACAGCGTTTCACCTTCAGCATAAGGTGGAAGGTTATCTTATTTGGCAAGTTACTGTCACTCTGGTTTGTTGGTTTTTGGTAGGTACTTTGTGGTATCTACAGGTCTTATTTTAACTTAGAAGACCAGCACAGCCAACTTATATTGTTGCTTAGCAAAGCCGCTTCCATTCTTGCTGGTCTAGAAACATTGTAAGTCACTCTGGGCAAGGACATCTGCTAAACGACTGCAATGTAATGTAATGTAATCTAATGTAATGTACTGTCAGAGCACAGATGGTTTGATCTCAGAACATCTAAAGAGATCTGAAGACGCTCTTGCTTGACCAGTCGGAAGCAGCGCTTGCGGTAGCCATGCTCTCCTCCAAAGGGACGTGGCAGGTCTGACATTTGTCAAACACTCGGCGGTCGGTTCATGGAAAACATAACGTTCTCAACACGTGCCTTCCCTCACTGTTCAACCCAAGAGTGTCTCACAACCTCTCACTGTTTGTTTTTGTGCCTGATTCACTATTTTCAACTGCCGCCTTCTGCTCACGCCCACTTTCACTGCACTGATGCAATTGGTCAGAAAGCATTGTGGGCAGGTCACAGCACTGAACCGCACAGCTGTCACCAGGCTTACAGCTCAGACGCATGCGCCAGGGGCCGCTGGCAAGCTCATGTGGACCACATGAAGGTAGGCGGGACAGCAGACAATGGTGTGTGGAAACTGAGAGGTGCATAACCAAACTTGGAAACGAACTGACCGAGAGCAGCGTGCGGAAAAACTATTTCCAGTTTTTTCAGCCTTTTTCAATTTTTGTTTCACTGCAAAAGTCAACATTTCGGTTTTTGAAAACAACAAAGAAAACCATGTTGGGTAGACAGCAATGAACAAGATACTCCCCAAACATTGACTTCAGATCGGGAATTCTTACTGCAAATGTCAGACCCAGAATTCCATACCAAAGTCTGATTCAGCCGTCTTTGCAAACGGCAGTCATTCCTGCCATGATGCAACACTATGGTCACAGCTATAACAAGATATCAAAATGGTGACATTTGGCTAAGGCTACAGCCAAGGCAATTCTGGCGCTATAACCTGACATCTGTAACCCTCAATAAAGGCTGTAAAATGACCAAAATGGGACAGTAAGATCTTGGAATAATCAGATGATTCTTTTTTTTTTTTTTTGCAGAATCCTGACATTTGTTATCAACCATCCAAGCACCTCTGAACCAGTGAAATTTCATTTTAGGAAGAGCTTTGCGCTCAGTTCTTCACAGCAATGGCGATCAGTGAATGAGGTATCATAATTATATACACAAACGTATCTGTTTATATATTTATGTATTTACATTATTTTTTTTTTTTTATTCCATGCCTGTTTTCCACTGTCTCTGTGTCTTTGATTTGGGTGTCACAGTCGACCTTTCATTGTGCATGTACCCAGCACAGTATCACGACACTAAAGCTGAACTGAACTCAAACTGAACCGAAGTTACGATTACTGTGTCAATCGCTGTTTTACTTCAACCAGTGAAAAGGTGTTGTCCCTTAATCCAAAAAAACGATTGGTTAAGATCACTGACCAGCTCTGAACACATGGTAAGGTGTCACCAAACCCCATTTTACCATCACTACGTTTTATGCCTCTCTTCATTGTGTTTCTCAGCGGAACACTGTGATCCATTCACTAACGACCGAGACAATATACTTATGATAAAATTAGATGCAGCATTGAATCGAATTGTTATATTTATACGTGCAGCTGTGTAGAGTTTAGTCGCCGTACGGTTCTTGCTCAAACAAACACGCACATGCCTACACACACATACCGATCTAAACTCAATGCCCCCGCCCGCCTCCCAGCTTACAAACACAAATGACAAGCCTTACACATGACCAGCTGAGAGGGAGGGCCTGAACTACAATTATAGCGATGATGTCATCTGTCACTCAGCGTTACCACAGAAACTAGGTCACGGTTAACCCTTTCTTCCCGGCGGAAATGGAGAAAGTCGGCCAATGGCCCAAACAAAGATCAATTATCTTTATCTGTGCGACAATCTGTGTTATCCTATGCATTTCAATGAAATGGCCAGATTGCAACAAAGACAACAGCAAACTAAGTTTGTGCTGTTGACTCCAAAAACTACCCTGCAATTTTCATTTAACTGGTTAACTCCTTAAGCGTGACTTCACCCAAACAAAATCACATTCTGCTAACAAACTCAGTTTAATGTCATTACAGGCAAGACTCTGGAGCAAGGAAGAACAGAAAGACAATCAAGACCCACAATTAATCAAGAAAGAAGATCATTAAAAGTAATGATTTCGGTTTGCGTATACACTGACGTGAAATTTAAAGCAAAGTAAACAACTATAAGTAAAACAAACGTTTTTAAAGGGTTGTCGATCCGTTCGCTGAACTTTTTCCAAATGACTTTAAACTGTTCCAGGTTCAGTGGAAACTTGGACTCTGGATCACAGCATAATTGTATCATGAGGTAAATTGAAAAAGGGGAAAATAGAACCCAGATCACCAGATCTACACTGTAGTGACCATTACAGAAATCAGCTTCAAGGGAAAGTGGCTCAGGACAACATGCCCAGCCACAGAGCAGAAATATAGATACACAAAATGTGCAGTTTTTGGCTGCGCACGTCATCCCAATACACAAAAATAAAGCTTTAATGTCCTCGAGATCTGTGCAGCTATAGATACACCCCGCACAAAGACAGAGAGGGAGGTAAAAAAAAATGAAATATCATTTTATTGATCTGAATTTTTTTTTCCAGCAAGGCGTAGCAGCCAGCTGTCTGTGGGTGTTCTATCGTCATTATCACACTGGAGGAAAAGCTGCAAATAGCCAAGGTCTCAGGTTTGAAAAATCTCAACAATAAGTGACAAATTCAGATATAATTGACCTTCTCAAGTCCTTGTCAGCCCAATAAAAAATACTTATTTCACAAAGCCCCTTACAAGAAAAAAACTGTGTGATGCTGCCGTTCCAGGACGAGTGAATAAAGGACAGGATATGGAAGGGCTGAAAAAATGTTCATTGGGATGAGATTTTGCAGAGCGACTCTTTGTTTTTTATGATTATTTTTTTTGGAGGGTTTTCAAGCGCGCTGATCAGGAGGAACGCTTCACGCAGAGCACAGGCAGGCTGCGCAGAGAGCAGGCCCCGTCTGCTCCGCCATCTGTGGATGTAGACGTTCGGTCACGAAAACTCTGCTTTGCTTCGGGGCGCGAAAGATGACGAGGGGCTCCTAACCCCCACCCACTCGGGGGCGCTAAACTGAAAACACCCCCCACTCCCAGGCTCCCAGGTTCCCTTCTTGTTAAAGAGACGTGGCTAGAGGGCTCTTCCGGTGTTTTGGCGATGAGGGTTTTTTTTAAAAAAATAATACGTCTTGCAATCCTCCTGGTTTTTTTTTTTTTAATTTCTCCTTGCTCTTTCCGCTGTGGATCAGTTTGGGATGCCGTCTCTCACCCATATGATGTGTTGCCATGACAACGCGTTCGATGACGGACCCCCCGCTCCGGTGACAGTGGAGGTGGGGGTGTGGGAGTGGAGGGAACAAATATGGACGCATGGGGAGGGGGGGTACGCTTTTAGGAAAAAGCCACCAGGAAAGAGCCGTCATAGCAGGAAGTGGGATTGTGTTTTTTTTTTATTTTGTTTTTTTTTTTTTTATCGAGTTGTTCCATCGTGAGTCGGTATTGGGTTTGGGGGAGGGAAGGGAAAAGGCAGTGTAGAATCAGTGCTCCGTCGAGAGCAACCAGCAGACCTGCTGCAGCCAGGACCTCTGAAGGCACATTGTGTCCTTTCCCCTTGCAGCTGTGAACCACGGGTCCACCGTGGCTGCCGACGTCGCTCGGTTTTAGAAAAGGTGGCAGGGGGCACCCTGCCGAGGCAGGGTACAGACAGACCACACCGTCTCTCCTCACCAAACACCCATCTTCGTTCGGCGGAGATGGTCGCCGGTGGATCGCTGTACATTCAAAGGCCTGACTGAGACGCGAAAGACGGAACCGCTTGGAAGGAGTTGAACGCCGCCCGGAACCAGGTGACACCAACGGAGCCTCTCTCACTCGCTGTCTGTCACCAATTCCATCGAGGGAAAGGCACAGGTCCAACCGTTAGAAAAAAAACTGCTCCCTTCCCTCTTTCTGTCTTACTGTCACTTAGGAACCGGCAGGAAAAAGCTGCTCGGCTCGCTGAGACAGAGGCTCTGTCTACGCTGCGAACGCTGACCGCCAGAGGACCCACTAAGACCGGTCGCGAACAGTCGAGCTCTCTCCGCCAGCCGCGAAAGAACCAAAACGAAAAACTGAACAGATGAAAGGAGGGAACTGACTGAAAAATGGAAAACTGAGAGAAAGACAGAGGTGACCCAGGCCTGAGCACATTTCCAATGAGGAAAAAAACACACATACACACAACACAACACACACACACACACACACACACACATTTTTTGTAGACTTCCACAGCAGAAAACTGTAAACAGATGTGTGGAAATATCAACATGGCTAAACACCATCATATTTCCTTTGGTCATATTAAGTACATGAGGTGAGAGTTTTCTAAATGACATCAGTGGCTTCAGCTCCATTCACTGATAGTAGCAATCACAACAGATTAATTAGCCAGAGTTAACGATGTCCACCAAATCTACCGTGGTACAGCGAAGGGGTTGTGCGTTGACACACCAGTGCTTAAAAATAGTCTTTTAAAAAATACGCCGAGTGTTCGCATGGCACTTCTGTCCGCTGTAACTAAGCTTCAATCGTCTTATTTCCCGCTGTAAAATATTATATTAGCGCACGCTAACCGCGGCTTTAGAGCAGGCGGGAAGAGCGGCTCTGCTACTGAGAGAGTACGTTACCCTCCAGTGTACCATAGGTTACAAAAGTCCACACACTCACACACACACAAACACACACACACGTGCTCACACACGCATGCGCGTGTGACCCAATAACTTTCGTTCCCTTTACCTCGATTGACTTCAAAACTTTGACAGGCCCGCCCCCCTTCCCTCCCTCCCCCCCCCCACCTCCCTCTTCCTCTTCCCGCCTTCTCCACGCCCCCATCTGCACGTGCGTCTCATTTCCCACCAATCAGCAGCAAGCCCGGGACTCTTTAAAAAAAAAAAAAAAAAAAAAAAGGGCCCTGTCCTCGTGTCCGCCACCAGCAATCAAAACAACGCAGTCCACATTTGACAGATAAAAAGCCCGGTGGAGAGAGCAAGACAGAAATAGACTAGGGAGAGAAAGAGAGAGAGAGAAAGCACAGAGAAGATAAACACTCGCTGAGTTTTGCGAAAGGAGCTACACGCGGTCGCCGGCCGCCACCGCCGTCACTAGCGCTGGAGCCAGCCGCTGAGCGGGGCCAGTTTACCGGGCGGTTTGCGCGCAGAATCTCATGGCACCTTGCGGGGCGAGGATGCCAGTGACCCTCCGCCAGCCATCGAGTAACACCTGTACGAGTCAGCCCGGTTGCTGTACCCGTGGCAGCAACCATAGAGCAAGAGTTCAGCTGACTGTACTATTGTAATGCACACCCACACACAACACACACACACACTCGCACTTATAAAACACATTCAAACACACATCTACATACGCACATACACATAGATATGTTCACACACAAATGCATTTGCTGACAATCTTACACACACGTGCTGACAGTCTCACAAACACACACACACACACACACACACGTGTTCAGACAGTACCAGCTATTTCCACCACTCATACTGAGCCAAAGGCCCCCTCTCCAAACCCAACACCCAGAACAGCCACACAACAAGATAGCCATCAGTGAGATATGACAGCAGCCAGGCTTCCTGCATTGCCTTCTACAGCTCAGATACCAGCACCGGAGCTACAACAGCATCTTCTGTCACCTCCACAGACAACACAACACACACACACACACACACACACACACACACACACACACACACACACACACACACACACACACACACACACACATATACATACAGAACTGAGTTATGTGTCCTACCTCTGCTTCCAGATCTGAGGATCTTGGTTTGGTTTTACTGTTGTCCCCAAATCCCACCTTTCAAGAGAACAGAGTGAAAGGGAAGGAGGGAGAAAGAGAGAGGGAGAGAGAAAGAGAGAGAGGGAGGGAGAGACAGAGAGATGGAGGGGGAGAGAGGGAGAGAGAGAGAATAACAATCAATAGAATAATGCGACAAGACCATTTCCTATAAGGCAGACCTACTCAAAGACTACCCAAGTAAAAAAGAACATTAAAAGCCAGCTCTCTCTCTCCACAGCCTGGGCTGGCCCCCTCGTCCCCACCCCCTGTTTTTTCCTGTCTTTCTTTTCCTGTTTGAGAAAACAAAGATTGACAGGTATTTTGCAAGCAGTGAGAAGCCAGCGATAGCTTTGCTCTGACGCTGAAGAAAGAGTGAGAAAAGGTGAGTGCATTCTCAGATAATTATGTAATGTACTTAGGCGATGCTTTAGATTTTTTTAATGAGTATGTTTGTCATTTATTATATACTGTTCAATCCCAAAAATGCCTTTTTGTTCACAGTTAAGTAAACAAGTATTATTATTGTTATGGTTATTATTATTATTATTATTATTACTATTACATAGTAAATAAAGATCAGGCAGACAGAGGAAATGTATTTATGTGATCAAACTGCAAGATTTCTCTTTGTAAATTAGCCGTCACTGTAGCTGTATTTCCAGCTATAAAACAATGCACACAATGGCAGTTAGAGCCATGCAGTTTTTTGGAGTCTCCCCCCCCCCCGTCTGTCTGCCGGTGATATTCAGTCTGTACCCTGCCAGCGTCCCCCCCAGATCGTTCCCCCGCGCCCCGGCCCCGGCAGCTCCTGGCCGGTCCCCGCTAATTAATATTTACCCACGAAGCCAATCTGCCTTCTTCTGCGAGCCTTCAGCCGGTCGGATCCCCATCAGCGGCCTGGAGCTAGTCTGCTCTAACCACTCTGTCTGTCTCTCGCCTCCTCTCTGTGCTACTGCCCCTTCAGGAAGCCATCTTGTGTTTTTTAATCCCGTTTTACATTAGCGCTAGTACACTAGTTCCCTCTCTCTCTCTCCCTGTCTCTCGCTTGCTCTCGTTCTCCCTCTCTCTCTCGCGCGCGCTCACGCTCTCTTACACAGATACGTCCTACAGCAGACACATAGAAGGACTTTTTTTTTAAAACCCAGCCTCTGCGATCACTCTCACCACTGCACTACTCAGAGCCCCCCTCCTCCTCCTACTCATTTTTCTCTCTCTCTCTCTCCACCCTCTCCCTTTTCTCTCTCTCTCGTTCGCTCTCTCTTTCACTCTTTCCAACATCGAAAAAGCAAACTGCAGACGTGATGTGAATACCCCCCCACCAACCAGCCCCCCCACACGCCCCCCCGCTACCACCGGCACAACGTCACGCTACAGATAGCACACAAAGAGCACCCGGCAACCAATCAGGGATCAGTATCTGTTCTGCTGCTAGGGTGAAACACAGAGAGCAAGAGACAGAGAGAGAGAGAGAGAGAAGAGGGGGAGGGGAAAAGGGACGACTGTGTGCGCGTCTATGAAAAAGCAGGGGAGACGGGAAGAGAGAGGGAGAGAGGGAGAGAGGGAGAAGGCGCGAGGGGGGAAGGGTCCCTCTCTATAGTTGTCAATTATCTCCTGGAGCTCGGCTTCCCTGAACAAAGCCTCTGGTATGCACTATCACCAAGGACCATCTGTGACAGGGCTGCCTGCAACAACCGGACCGGACTGCACACTCCCACTGCACACTGCCTGCAACAACCGGACCGGACTGCGCACTCCCGCTGTACACTGCCTGCAACAACCGGACCGGACTGCACACTCTCACTGCACACTGCCTGCAACAACCGGACCGGACTGCGCACTCCCGCTGTACACTGCCTGCAACAACCGGACCGGACTACACACTCTCACTGCACACTGCCTGCAACAACCGGACCGGACTGCACACTCCCACTGTACACTGCCTGCAACAACCGGACCAGACTGCACACTCCCACTGCACACTGCCTGCAACAACCAGACCGGACTGCACACTCCCACTGTACACTGCCTGCAACAACCGGACCGGACTGCACACTCTCACTGCACACTGCCTGCAACAACCGGACCGGACTGCACACTCCCACTGCACACTGCCTGCAACAACCGGACCGGACTGCACACTCTCACTGTACACTGCCTGCAACAACCGGACCGGACTGCACACTCTCACTGCACACTGCCTGCAACAACCGGACCGGACTGCACATTCTCACTGTACACTGCCTGCAACAACCGGACCGGACTGCACACTCCCACTGTACACTGCCTGCAACAACCAGACCGGACTGCACACTGCCTCGACAACTGACTGCACTCCCCTGCACACTGCCTGCAACAACCGGACCGGACTGCACACTCACTGCGGCAACCGGACTGCACACTCCCACTGTACACTGCCTGCAACAACCAGACCGGACCGGACTGCACTGCCTGCACAACCGGACCGGACTGCGCACTCTGTACACTGCCTGCACTGACCGGACACTGCCTGCAACAACCGGACCGGACTGCACACTCCCACTGCACACTGCCTGCAACAACCACAACCGGACCAGACTGCACACTCTCACTGTACACTGCCTGCAACAACCGGACCGGACTGCACACTCCCACTGTACACTGCCTGCAACAACTGGACCGAACTGCACACTCTCACTGCACACTCTCACTGTACACTGCCTGCAACAACTGGACTGGACTGCACACTCAGACTCCTGCGCCAAATGGAGTGGACTGCACAGTCACGCTGCTTCCACACACACATGCACGTGCACGCATGCTGGCTCTGACATACACACACACACACACACTCACACACATATACACACACACACACACACACACACATATACACACACACACACACACACAGTCAAACACACACACACACACACACACACACAAACAAACACACACACACATATACACACACACACACACACACACACGCACATACACACACACACAGACACAAACACACATCAAACACACACACACACACACATATATACACACACACACACACACACACACATATACACACACACACAGTCAAACACACACACACACATATATACACACACACACACACACAGTCAAACACACACACACACACACACAGACAAACACACACACACACACACACACACACACATATACACAGTCAAACACACATGCACATTTGCTCAGCCACTAACAAACAAGTGCAGAGAAAAACCACAAAGAGGCACCCAAACCCGGTTCCTTCACCCAGACCCGGTTCCTTCACCCTGTCCTACTCCGCCACAGGAAGTGCAAAAAACCTGGACAGCCAAAACCAGCTAAACACCACACTCTGCCCAGTAACAGCCCAGTACAGTACTGTCAACAAAACATCACACAAACTCTCTTCATTACAGAATAGAATAGAATAGAATAGAATAGAAAATGTTATTGTCCAGAATTTGAAATGTTCTTTGTGGAAAATTTTAAAACTCCCATAGCTCTCACAGCTTTTTTAAAACATGCACAGCATACAACTTAGAAACACGTGTTACTGCCGAGTCACACAAAAATGCAGAACTCAATGATATTAAAATCACAAACAGATCAGGTGTGCCGATCAAAGAAGCTTAAAAAGGGGCGTCTGCTCCCTCCCGAAAAAGGACACCAGTAATTCCCACAACCACCTCCCGCAAACAGGATGAGTGAGAAACTACTGAGAGAATGGCCACCACAGTTGCTATCCACAAATATGTGGCAGAATTTAAAGGTCTATGACAAGCTTCCTTTCAAAATGGAGACAGTCATATCAGTAAAAACCAAAATTCAAGGTTGGCAACCCTGAAGGCCGGCCTGTCTAAATAAACTACCACAATGTTTTCAGCTGGTTTTTTTCAGACATATATTTTACCAATAAAGATGTCAAATGTGGTCTTTGTCTGCCCAAACCAGTTTTATTTATTTATTTATTTATTTGGGTGGTGCTGCCGCTTTTCCGGTTGTTTGTTTTCATACGGCTCTTTTCTTTCATTGGCTCTGCCTCTGCCATGCATGATGTTGATGTAACGTCATGCCACTAACTCAAACTTTGCACCAAAAAGTGAGGCGCAAGCAGCCCGCCGTCGCTGATGCCCGCTGCGCAAACCCCCCACCCCCCACCCCCGCGCGGCTTGTATCGTCTCCACGGCTGTTACCTGACCTGCACACCAAACCGGCATTCTGTACATACCTGCGAATGTGACAGCACAGAGCGCTTTCCTCCTGAAAATAAGTCTGCCATCGGTGGCAAAATCTAAATCTTTCTTGTTCACACATTTTGAAATTCTATTATGCACAACATAAGCAAAACATATTCATGCCTACATCCAGCAAGCTGAGCGCTCACTGATAAACCTTTAGCAGGTAAAGGTGACTTGGCATCTGGAAATTCAGGGCGTTTGAAATCATCTCATGAAATCAGTTTGGGATCAGTGGGCAATCTCTCTTTGATGACTTTTTCAGAAATTTTATAACTCCTTTCAGCGCAATGTTCACAAACTTGTCCACAAATAAATGAAATATGTCCTGCAGGTACCAACATTATGATATTTACATCCATACACACATACTCAAACAGACTGTGGGTAGCTCTGGAGCATTAACTGTAAACTCTTAGACTGTGTTTATGTGCCATACAGAACACCCCAGTGCTGGAGCGTTAATATAAAGCATCAGAGCTGCTTTGGGTGAGGCACAGTCTGGGCTGACTGATCTACCCAGCTACAGCCCAGCAGCTGGAGAGAACCCAGCCACACCTGCATGCACTGCCAATCACGGGCAGAGAAAAACACACACACTCTACACCACCTGAAAAACACACACCCATACAGTACTGTGTACACACACATACACACACACCCATACAGTACTGTGTCCACACACACATAGGAATATACACCCACACACCCATACATAACTGTGTACAGACAGGCACACACATAAACTCACATACTGTGAAATACTCACATGAACACAAAAGCACAGAGTGACATAAAGACACTTTTTAACAGTTTGTTTTACGCTTGCTTTCCCTGCTTTGATGTGTTTACTACTGCTCTGCTGTTGCTAGGGACGCGGCTTGAGTGACACAGAACACTAACAGATAGAAAGCCGGGTGGCCAGTTCCACAAGGAAAAATTTAGACCCCACAAACTGTCAACACCCCCAAAGTGCAATTAGTGAAAATCGGCACAAAAATTCACTGAACTCGTTAAGAAACACTTTCAATGTTTTATTATGGCACAGCTGTGAAAAAGGCAGATAAGAAAAACAGGAAGGAGGACTGACGAGTTTAAAAAGAAGGGAGGCTCAAACCACAGTGAGGGAGGGAGGACAGAAAAAGATAGAGGATGAAGCAATGAAGAGAGGTGAGGAGGAGGGAAGAGAAGGAGGAAACAGGAGGGAAAAAGTAGGAGGGGGGAGGGTGGGGGAGGAGAGGTGGAGGGGAAGCAGCTGTAGATGACAGCAGTGTCTGTGTGTGCCTGTGGAGCAGGGCAGCGTGGGAAACCGCGCCTCAATAACGCCGCTCAGCGAGGGAGTGCCGAGTCTGCGGTGACCAGAGAATGGGGCTGCGTCCAAAATCGCATACTACACCCTGTACAGCAGGCAAAAACCAGTACGCGCAGTATGTAGTGTCCGAAATCTCAAACCGGCTGAATCAGTATGCGAGCGTTACTGGATGCTGTTACTGCTTCCAGTAAACTTCTGCAGTGTGCGAGGACTGCACACTGCGCTATCCCACAAGGCCATTGGGTGGATAGATACCCAAGAAGAAGACGACAGAGTTCTGTGAAGTTTGATGACGGATGTACATGTTCCAGTTATCAGACTGAAGAAAATAGCAACCGTTTTATCTATGGTGGTCTGCCCGAAAACTCACATACTGCACTGAGTAGTAGGTACTACGTTGATGTAAGAGCAGTACACTTTTGTTTGAATTTAGTAGGCACTGATTCGTATGTGATTTTGGATGCAGCCCAGGGCACTCAGCACTGTCTGGAGGCATCATGTCCCATAATCCACCTGGCATAGCCCCTCCAGTGCGGGACACAACGGTGTGGTAAGAAAAGACATGACACTCGGAAGTTGCAGGTTTGAGTCCCAGGCGAGGACAAAGGAGCGTACCCTGAATACTCTTCAATAAATAGTCCAGATGAATATCTATGTCAGAGAGGGCCAATACCTCAATGTTTGGTTCCCAGACTATTCCCAGGTCCTTGGAGTAAATGTTTACAATGTAAATTTATCCTTTTTCCCTTTATTCAAAAATGCCCTTTAATTTTATTTAACATAGACACACACTTTAACTTTAATTTACTTGGAAAGCTATTTTGTGTGACTTTGACAGAAGTAAACTGTTTTGGTTGGGGCGGTGTTCGTTGTCAAACTAAAACAGGTCAACAAACCAGGTATTTCCCAAAGGTCTGATGGGAACATAATTTGGGTTGGAGGGGACCCACTACCCACCCTGAGTGACACAGCCCCGACTGTGGGATCTTCTTATAGGGAGTCACCCCCACACGCACCCTGGGGCACGCACGCACACACACACACACACACACGTAGGCACACACTGGTGCAAACACACCCATGAAGGCACACACACACTCTGACAAACACAACCAACCACTCTCCCACTCACAGATACACACACACACTGATATGTTAAATCAAGTGAGATATAGTGTGTATTTACTTTAACAGAGTGAGCAGGACCCCTAAAGAATGACAGCTTGAACACACACACACACACACACACACACACACACACACACACACACACACAAAAACCAGGCACTGACTCTGTCTCCCATGCAGGCAAATAGAAGGTAAACCCCAGATCCCCAGTACTAGCCTAAATTTTACTGTAACCTGTAGCCCCCCCTCTCCAACCCCCTCCCCTACTCTAACAGAGAACAGAAAGGGGGTGGAGCCGTCATTACAGCAGCTTTGATAGCGAGTTGTAAAAAATCTGCACTTCTGAGCTGAAAGCAGGGACTAGGCACGGGTGGTAATTACAACACAATTAGGAGCTATAATTAACAAACTCCTTCCCCCCCCCCCCCTTCCCCCACCTCTGACAATACAGCCCCCAACACTCAACCCGACCCCCTCCCAAAACTGCCTCACTGCGGCTAATCCCGACACCCTCCAGAGCCTTTCTCACACTCCCGATGGCCCCCCCCACACGGAAAGCACACACCAGCACATTTTGACCTTTGACCAGCGTGACTCGTCACAGTACATAAGCAGCTGTGTCTCTGCCATCCCATCCTACGGCCGCACTCCTTCTTTTGTCTTCCCACCCCGCGAAAAAAAAAAAAAAACCTGCGCTCCCTGTCTGTGCGCAAACAGAATGGAGGAGAACACAAGATGAGGAGTGGAGGGGTGGGGGGGGGGGTGGTGGTGGTGGTGAAAAAAGGAAACAAGATGATATGGAAATTATTTTGTCTTAATTAAGACGCAGACGTGGATTACAATTGGCCCCGTACTTTTTTTTGTTTTGAAGAAGAATTAAGACAAAAAAAAGAGAGAAGGGTGAAAGCACTGACTGATTCTGAAAGGGATTTTTGAATAAAGGGAGCGTGTAAGATACAGTGTGTGAGAAGGGCTCATTTTCTTCTCTGCTTCACAAAAAAAGCACTGAACACAAACCTGCTGAGGAGCTTCACCACTTCACTCCAGCGGGCAGAGAGGTCTGATATGAAGGGTCTGGTACGGCTGAGACTTTGGTGTCTTTGTATTCCTGCACTGGGAACATTTTTAAAAGATGTCTGGACCGTGCACTGCTAGCATTGAAAGGTACCTAGTTACTGAAGGAACGATATTCAACAACTTATTTTTGGGGTGGTGGTGGTGGTGGGGGTCAGAACTTTTGAACAAAACTTTTTTGGGAGTGGCTATACCTCCTTTCCCCCCCAAATCCCCACCCCATGCCACCCCCCCCACGAATTATGTCTATAGTAGGTGCTCAGAACATCACTAATCACTAATAAGACAGATAATTATAATTATCATAAGAATGTAATATAATATAATCAATAATAATAAGAAACACACTGAGCTGTCTCATGTTTAGAGTTGAGTCGTTGCGTGCACCAAGACTGACCTGCACAAACCGCTGTGCTTCTACCTGCATCGCTAACACACAGGTACACAGGAAATGGCCATGAACGATATCCAAAGCCATCCAAGGACAACATATAAGTTAAATTTGGACTTCAAGTGCATCAAGGTGTAGCGCATACTGACAGGACTGCAGGTGCACTCTGGTTATACCCCAGACGAGAAGCTCCGTCTTCAGCAACTGACGAAACTTCGAAGGCGGATGCTGAAGGATCAGGAGTCCCCGGGAACCAGATGTTAAACCCGAGCCCCTCAGACGTGCAGCCAAATTCTGGGCAGGGTTTGTGGAGCCGAAAAGCTTGTGGAGATTCCACACTTTTAAAGTGTACAATGCCGGAGTGTTCACTTTGACAAGACTGTTGATTCTTTGTTGGATTGTTCACTGCTATGTCAAGTACCACACTGCAACACGACTCTATCGACGGTGTCATAGAGGTGAGGGCCAGGCTGTTTCCTGGAGACACAAATAAAAATGCGCCTCAGAAGAGATTTTTCACACACCAAATGTGCGTCGGCTCAGATAGCCCCGTTTACTGAGTGTCTTAACTGAGGGTGGACGCCCCTCCTCCAAACCACGGTCTAGACCAGACAGGCCTGTAGCCTCTCCACCCCTCCGCTCTCAGCCTCCTTCTATCTCCCCAGAGAAAATGCAGTTAATGTATCTTTGTTATATGGAAATGGGGGCTCAGCTGGTGCTTTGGGGGGTGGAGGGGGTGGGTGGGGGTGGGGTTGGTTGCTGGGAAGCCTTCAGAGGCAAGGGGTCAAACCGGGTGGGGGCGGAGTCTGTGGCTACACAGAGCAAGGCTAACCAGACAGCCTAATGTAACTCCACACATCCCATTAACATGTGAACCTCAGCTTCTACAGTTCAGTCTTGTGATGGCAATGGTTAAGAAAAAGATATTTTAAATTGAATAACCGGTGCATTGTTGATCTTAAGAATGAGCTCTGAGTGATGTAAGGTTTGGGGAAAAATTGTGTAATTGCTGCATTTGACACTTTCTATATAAAAAAAACCAACCCCAGTTAGGTTTGTTTGTGTCATCGCTCTCTAGGGGCGATTTGCAGACGGAGTGTATGATGACTTCGTCATCGTCTAATGACACAAGCAGTATGTAATCGATGGTGTGTCAGCACTGTGGACAGGAGTGAGGGAAGGTCATCATGTGACTCATGTATCATGGCTGCCTCCTCCTGAGTCAGCAGGATGAGAGTTGGGTGTGCTCCGCGGGGGAAAGGGGAACATTTTTTAAACATTCACAAAATTCACTCCCTGTCCCAATCAGCTGCCTTCAGCCCAAGTGCAAACTGACGGAATGGGCCATCATGTAGCAACAGCATGGAAAACAGCAACTGATATTATGGGTTTAGCGCTAAAGTAAAGTGAGCTATTATTCTCTAAAAATACTCAGAGTTCTCAATCAAGCATTCATAAATGGTTTTAATTTGTGATGGTCTCAATTGTGACACGAAACATGTCATAGCAATAAAAGCGTTTTCAAAAAGTGTCTGTTTTTCCTGTATATCTATCTGCAAGGTCCATTCTCAACATGGCGTCCTGGCACTGGGTTTGCCAAACCCTGTAGAATGTACCCTGTAGACTCCGGGCTGGGCTGCATGCTAGCTAAGGCAGAAGCTCTGGAGCTCCAGAGCGCTGGGGTTTAAGCCCAGACAGCGGAGGGGTGAGACCCCAGTGGGGAGGAGTCTAAGGTGGGCAGGGAGGAAGAAAATAGCCCTTAGCCAGTGAGGTAGGGCAGACAGCTTCCCTACAGACTGAAAATCATCCTGACAAGTGTGTGTATATATAGACATGTAGTAATACATATATACACACACACACACACACACACACACACACACACACATACTCACAACTACAGATACCATGGCTGAGGTTGTGCCACATACATAGATATATATGCTAAATGTATATAAATCAGTATATATTTGCTAAGCTTGTAAACAAACGACCAACAAACCAACAAAAAAGTAATCAGCTACTGACGAATGACCTTTTATTCAAGAGATCGTGCAAAACAAAGCTGATAAATTGGTTTAAAAACAAATTATCTGATGGGGGTGTAAGGTCTGTGATCTCCCCTCTTTAAAGGTCATGTAGCCGCAGGAGCTGCGTTATTCGCACATGTGAAAGTCAGCAGGGTGGCACCGCCCGTTTGCCAGACGCACCAGGGAAGTCCCCCCACCGCCATCACAACCGTGGCCCAGAAACCCCACTTTGTAACATTAGCTCGGGGTGCTCTGGTCCAAAGACACTTAACACACATTAAATGGAGTTCAACGGGGTGCAGCTGATATGGGGACATAAGCATTCTGCCCCCCACCCTACCCCACCTTACCCCACCCTAAATGCAGCCATAGAGACTGGAAGCCTTCCACTAAGTGCCCTCCACATGGGTTTGCAGACGCTTGTTTGAGGTCATTGCTGAGTCTTGCATTACTGCTAATGTGCCTCCACTGTGCGATATTGACAACACCCACGCACGTGTAATATCAATGACCTTTACCAAACGAAAAAAAAAAACACCGAGCTGACATTTCAGAGTCTGACAAAAGGGATGAAACACATCTTCAAAGCTCAGAAACAAAACTAGCTTAAGCTGTCACGTGCGAAAACAATTTTTACAATAACTGAACAATTTCAATTGGGAGAGCTGCCACAGAGCGAAACGTTCTCCTATTGCCGATAATGAGGCAGACAGACACTAACGCTGACAGGGGATATACAATTTGAGATGGGCTTGAGGCATTATGTCACATGTAAACACTTAGCTGATGTCCTTGTGTAGAATGACTTACGCACACTGCACACATTCTTACACACATCCCATTCATATCATCTGCGTGTTTTACTTTGGGGATTCAGGCCATGCACCCTCGCTCAAGAGCTCGCCAGCGTTGGCTTTGGATTGGAGTTGAACCTGCAGCCTCCCTTGAGTCGGATAGCCCAGCTCTACCCATTAACCCCACAAAGCTCCATAAATACACAGAACACAAAGGTGAGTCTGGAGATGAGGTAACTGTAGTGGTATCTATACTATACAGGGCCATCTATCTATACTGAGTCTCCAGAACTCTGGACCCCTGACCCACTTAAAAACCACGCTCTGAACAAATAGTGGTGATGTCAGAGTTCGCAGAATCAGCTGGAAGATCAACACCCCCTCATTTACTTGGCAATTTTACAAGCGGGACAGAATCTGTGTCACATCTGTAATGATTTGGAGGCACACGTCACATGGGAACGTGGAAGCTCGTCTTAGGAGGAAGTGAGAAAATTGACCTTTGTGGCTAAAATACTTTTGCTGAATTGTCAATTTTTTTAATCTCTCTGCAGCACCGTTTTTTTTTTTTTTTTTTTTTCAAATGGCAGGAAGTGATTTATCGCTGAACGATGTCAGAAAGAGTCAAGCAGGCCTTAAGGAGTAACTACACTCCCTGTGACCCAACCCTAACTGAAATAAATTCATCTACATCAAATGTGGAATTCAAACAGCACTAAAATACCACATTTGTGTACTGTTTAACTACTGAATATAATTGGGGCGGTGTGTAATTTAGAGGGATTTGAATGCCTGTGAAAAGTATATGCTATAATGTAGGCTACAGCAGCTTCTCTTCCAGCACAATTCAGCAACCATCTAATTCACCAAACCCCGCCTCTAAGAGGTTGTGATTTGTTGTATAGAATGATTGACAGGGGAATCAACAGAGCTCCCCAGCATGGATAGGTTAATCACTAAATACAGTGTGTCTACAGACAGGCATTATATCTACAAGGATATAATAAGAATGGCGCACAAGGCTAAGGGGATGGTTACAAACTCTGTGTCCTTGCCAGGAAACGGAGCAAGGCCGTACGTTAGGAGAAGAGTTTTCTTTACATGGTTTTCATGTTGCTCTGAATAAAGGCATCCACTAATTTAATGCATTTAATGTAATAATGTAATGTAATGAGCCTTGGAATACAGTCTGAGGAAGGAGTCTGGGAGCCAGTGTAAGTGGTGTTGTACTGGAATAATGGTCCAGTGTGCAGTGAATTACTGACCATTCAGAGTCCCAGATCAGTATCCTTTCAGGAGATGTCTTGAGTGTACAGGCTCCTAGCATGTCTATCAGTAGTATCATACACAGGTCCCCGATGGGAACATTTACCCTGTGTGTCCCAGAGTGACATCCAGGGGAATCTGTTAGCGTATGGAGAATATTGCTTCAGAAAAGGTCCTTATTTTTTGGAGCATGCCAAAAACATTTCCAGTCAAAATAAGCTAAAATTTCCCTTTTTCCACCCAGTGTGAATCAGGGGAAATCTTCCCTATGATTCTTCTGTGCGGCATCACACATTCACACCTTGCATGAGCATTTCAGCAATTCACACAGTCATGTGTATGTAAGGTGTTTCTCAGGGGGGTTTCGGGAATGAGTAAATGTTTTGGAGAAACTCTCAGTTCAGCCAAATATACAGCAGCAAAAGATAAAAAAAAAAACTGCTGAACTTCCCTAAAACCCGATTCCCGTCTGTTCTGGATGAGGCATCATTTGAGGTAGCAAAAAAGCACCTGTTGGTAAAGGAGAACCTGAATCATGAGTGTTGCGCAAAACCGAGCAGAACTAAAGGTACAGTTTGGTAACAGGGGTCTGAAGCTCACACAGGATTACAGTCCAGAAAACGGGCAGAGATTTATTCAGCATAAACCACCTACAAGCTTATTGGTGTCCTCAAATGTCTGAGGATGTGTTTGATCTGCCCAGAGAAGTTAAGCCTATGTTTGCATTTATCACAAAAGTAGCACCGGAGAATCTCCCTGATCTGAGCGGGTGCTTTAGATTAGAGTTCTGTCTAATGCATGACTGCGATTGGTCAGAAGTTGTAACTGACCATGGGTTTATTAGCCAATGAACATCCTTGTAGTTGAGGCGTGGTATGCCACAATGGAGACAGCAGTTGAGCCAGACGAATGAGGGTAGATCCTAACAATCACACTGGGTTAGCAGCATTATCTGCAACCTTAAGTCTCATCATTGCTTTCCCTCACAGAAACAAGATGCTGGATTGTGCAAGGAGATAGCATGTCTGAAATGCTAATCAGACTGTAAAATACCCCCATTTGTTCCTGGATTCGCCAAGGAAATGGGACATTATAAACCCAGGGGAAAATGTTTAAAATAACGTGAGCACACAGGAAAATAACAGTGCTTCCAGCCATACCGTGCTGACCGACGAGAAATCAAAATGTCAGAAAATGTTTTTCCTTTTACATTATTTGACAGAACATTACATTATTTATTAGGGAAAGCTATTTGCCTGAGGTGCAAACCTCTCACACTCTGTATAGCACATTATCCTTCTATGCAGTCGGACATATACTGAAGCAAATGAGATTTACTAAACATTTTGCTCCAGGGCAGAATGGTGGAGGCCTACCAGAGTGTTACCTACCTACCTGCAGCCTTTGTGAGCCCAACTCCAAATCAAAACCATTACATATCACTGCAACCTGAATTACCTTGGTGGTTCAGCCAATTAATGAGTGATTCAACAAGGATCTGTCATTATTCAGTGATAAGCTGTCCATAAAACAGAAGACAAATACAGAGGGATGAGAGCAGGTCAACTGTACCACAGGCAGCCACCAAGCTAATGTATAATTGCGCTAATAAAAGTAGCACACTTCAATAAGCAATAACACACGACAACAAACCCCTCTCGATGCTAAACATTGTTAAGTACAAACATAATAAAAAAAAATAAGGCAAATTCCTCGTCCCAAGATGAACTGCTCACGGGACTTGCCTTTAACTGTGAGTTTGAATTCACTTGTACATTAACATCCACACACTGGGAAATGCTACACGCCGTCTGTTGTTGGGTGGAATCAGGTAATGATTTCCTACAACTGCTTTTCCCCGGCAGACCCCTGACTCTGTTCTGTACGTCTGAGATCGGCTGTCCGGCCCCTCCCCCGCTTCCTGTTCCAAAAATACATAGGGAGGGAGAGAGAAGGAAGGGGGAGGGAGGGAGGGAGGGTGTCTCTTTCCCGTGGCCCAGATCTCAACCCCTCCCTTCTTACCCTCCTTCCTCCGTGCTATTTATTTACATTCCTGCTGTCCTTCTGCCCCCAGGCCACGCCCCACCCCTGTCTGTCACCCGGTTACTACGATTACTGCTGCCGGGGTCAGAGGGGAGAGGGCAGAGAGAGAGAGAGAGAGAGAGAGAGAGAGAGAGAGAGAGAGTGGAGAAAACAAGGACAGAAGTAAGAGAGACAGAAAGAGGCGATAAAGAAGGAGAGGGGAGAGGGAGAGAAGAATATAGAAAAAGAATATGATTAGAGAATTGTACAGACATGAGACATACAGGGAGAGAGGGAGAGAGAGTTGGAGACAGAGTGAAAGAAAGACAGCAACAGAGATATATTGTTGGCCCCTGGTGTAACAGGAAGTGTGCTGGAACGGGAGTTCCTGCCAGGGGACAAGGGTTCTGAGTGACCTCTGACCTGATAACCCATGTCACACCACACCTCCACCACCACCAATGGATTTTACATGCACTGCACCCTGAAACAGGTCACTGCACACATACACACACACACACACACACACACACACACACACACACACACACACACACACACACACATCACGCACAATGTACAGATACAGTGGCTAACACACATATATGAAAACAAACATAGACACATTCACACACTCAAATAGACACTAAAACATACACATATGAAAACACACTGGGGGCAGCCTGTAGTCTAGTGGCTAAGGTAAATGACTGGGACCCCTGAGGTTGGTGGTTCAAGCCCCAGTTCAAGCCCCAGTCCAGCCACAGTGTTGGGCCCTTAACCCCACATTGCTCCCAACAGACACTAATCATCTGTAAGTACACATAAAATGATGTAATGTAACACACACACACACATAGACAAATTCACAAAAATAGACACAGACACATATAGACACACTCACACACACACACACACACACACACACACATCCACACATTCACACACACTAAACACAAAGTGCACACACAGACGCGCATAAGCACGCACACAGGTAGACACACCCACACTCATAAAACGTTCGCTAAACCATAAGCGTACGCACAGGCAGAGGCACTGGCAGAGAGGGGGCGTTCCCCGCCCTTTCAGAGGCACTGGCAGAGAGGGGGCGTTCCCCGCCCTTTCATGGCAGAGAGGGCCCCAGACACAGGCCTGGGGATACCAGCTGAGCAGTTATCATTTAACCTGCTTTATGACCCTGTCAGAGGCACTGGCAGAGCCGTGTCCCATGCTGCACTGCAGAGAGGGCATGCCGCCACAGAGGCACTGGCAGAGAGGGGGCGTTCCCGCCCTTTCATGCACAAACCAGACACAGGCCTGGGGATACCAGCTGAGCAGATATTATTTAACCTGCTTTATGACCCTGTGGCAAGGACACACACACACACACAACACACAAACACACACACAAGAACACACTAACATACACACACGTATGCATGCACAAACACACGCGCTCACACACAAATATGCACACACACAGGCATACACATGTGAGCACATGTATACATGCATACTCACATGCATACACACAAACACACACACACGACACACATAACATACACACAAACACACACACACGAACACACTAACATACACACACGTATGCATGCACAAACACACACGCTCACACACAAATATGCACACACAAATGCACACACACGAACACACTAACATACACACACAAATGCATGTAAACACACACACACAAATATGCACACACAAATGCATGTACACACACACAGGCATACACATATGAGCACATGTATACATATATACACACATATATACTTAGGTGCAGAAACACACAAACACACAATCACATGCAAGTACACAAAGTAACACATGCACACTCCCACACATACCATACACAAGTACACAATACTCAACAAATATCAACAGCTCATTCACAAACTATATTCACCTAAACTGAAGGACCATAGTTTAAATGTTACAAACTCACATCAGTCTATGAATAGATACCTACAGAGCAAAAGCTCTGTCCATTACACGGTCCACACGGCGTCTTTCAGCAGTAACACAAAGTGCGCCAAGCTAACACAAAACATTTCCCAAAACACAGATGGAAATTCTAGTGTTGGTTTCCAATCATTACTGTGAAATGCTGTGACCCTGAGAGCAATCCAAAGTGCCAGGACATTCTCCACTGCCTCAAATAAGCCCTGTCAAACTCACACAAGAAATATATTTTCAAAAATTAATCACAACGCTGTAGAGTATTACCTAGGGCAGATATAGCACTCATATTTCTGCACTGCAGTGCCAAAGAAAACCACCACTGTGATGTAGATGGGTGAGAGTGTGGGTGGCCGTAAGTTCCGGCAGTGGCTTTACAGTGCATTTTTACTAAAACTGCAGAAAGAGTAGTTCCAACCACAAGACAAGGAAGGTGTACTTGTCAAATCCCACAAGACAGGTTATATCTGGTCCCCGTAATCACCCCAGACATCTAATTGGCTACAACTCCCCACATTCCCCGTCCACAATTCCCTTAAACATCTGATTGGCCACAACCCCCTGCATTCCCCGCCCATAATGTATTCCCTTATCATCGCTGAAGAAGAGAAATGAGCTCTCAGTTCACCTACCTGCTTAAATCAAGAAGATTAATAAAGGTAAAAGAGAAATGTGCATTTGTTCACAAAACCTTCTGGGTTTTTTTGTACATCTATCAACTTTTTTTTGCTTTGTAGCCAATTGTTTTCTCCTCAGAAAATTCAGGTTATGCAACTTCCCAAGGGTGTGACAGCAAGGTCACACCTAGACCGCAAAACCTGCTCCTACATCACAGAACTGCACATACTGCGCCACGACTTTGACTATATGTTAATATGCTAATTTCTCCAGATGTCCATGCACAAATCATTGGGACTAAGTGCAAAAGAATGTAAGGAGAACTCAGCAGTGTGCTAAGCATGGCATAGTGATGAGGGATTTGGGCCTACAACATAGAGGTTGCAGGTTCAATTCCCACACAGGGCACTACTGCTGTACCCTGCAGCAAGGAGCCTGAGTTACTTCAATAAACATCAAGCAGCACTAATGAAAGTGTGCAGTATTTGTGAATGGCACTGAAGCCAACTTTTAAGAGGGGGAAAAAAAAAAGATATGAACAAAAAAACAAACCACTCCATTTCCAGAAATGGTTTGCCCTTTTCCTCATACCATGCAATTTCAGTTAACTTTGAATTGCAGGTTTTTCAGGATCCTTACTGGATACATTTTACGAGCCGCTCCTTCCACCAAACAAACCAGCTCCGGAGACATCATTGTATGTTTTTCTAGCATCGCTCTACCCAAATATGGGACAAAGCACAGCGCATGCTAACTGTTAGCAATCCCAGTCCAGGAGGGTTTTCAAGGGAACACACAATTATGGGACAACAGGGCATCCCAAATGGGACACACAGTTTTTCAGTGAATTATGGGAAATCCTGGCTAACGCAGGACTGTTGGGTAACCCCGGAACTTCGCCATATGTTCGGTCTCAGCTCTAGGCACACAATCTCTCATTAGGCCTCTAGAAAAGAAACACATGCATTTATTTTTGTATAGGCTGGCTGAGACCTTTTTGGTACCCTTGTTGGTGTTCTGGCTCCAAGTGTAGATTTGGTTGGCCCGGAAAACTTTGCGTGCATTTTTATTACAGAAGGACCCGCGATATAATTTTGCGGGGGCCTAATGGCCGTTTCATATTGGGAGTCCCGTCTATGCAAGATTAAGATTTGTCACAGTTAGTCACCAGCTCACTGGAGGTTTTTTGGCAAAGATCCCGCCCCCCACCCCACCAAAAAAAAAAAAAAACACAGAGGCTGGGCGGAATTAAGCCACAATAGAGGCGGTGGGTTCCAGTGATGACTGTGAACCTGAGATGTGAGGCTGACATACCGTGGTCCCAAATCTGCAGCGTGAGCTGTATCAAAAACCAACATCGTTCCACGCCACATAAAAATGTTCCCCTTCACCTCAGTTTTTGCTGACTATGAAGCTAGGGGGATAGTTTTTTGGGCTGGTCTTGATTTGGTTTCTGGCTCTTTTTGAAGGCGACGCTTCTCCTTCCACCTGCTGTTGTGATTTCAGTGACTGACTGGAATGAGCGCTCTGAGCTTCTCTGGGTAAAGGCCAGTGTTGCCAACTTGGTGACTTTTAGACCCTCTTTGTGACCTCGTTTCTAAAAAGCAACTAGTGACATATCTAGATACTTTTTCAGACCATCAGGGGAAATATAATTACTTATATTTCCAATGGGTTTTGGTTGCTAATTTGTGCAGCTGATGCTGACCAACACAAATTTGAACCGTGTGCCAGTTCAACACTGAGCATTTCACAGCCCCTCCCTTTCCTGATGACATCATGGGAGAGAGTCATTGTGTCATCACTTATATGCAAATTAGCATATAACATCATCTAGTGACAGAACTTCTAACAGAATTTTGAGCAACCAATAGGTAGTTACTTTAGAAAAGAATACTTGGCAACAGGGGCCAAGTCTCGGGCATGCTGGAACATGACAGAATGTCACGGGTGAGTTTTCCTTAGGAGCAGCTATTCCTCTCAGGGGAAGAATCTCAGAGAGCGCATCCAGGCTGAGGATGTAAATACCGAGTTTTACAGACAGGGACAGGAGTCTGAAGCTGGAAGCCGAGTAAATATTCTCAAAACACTGTCTGTGGTTCCTCTATGGCACGCTAGCGTTGTCATACTCTGGTTATGTTCTGAGTCAATCTGGTATTGTTTCATCAAAAAGACGTCACTGCTTAGTTTTGCACAGAAAAACCAAATTAATTTTGCCGATTGGAATAACGGTGTTGCTTTGAGTTGAGACACGGTAGCCAAGATTTGGAAGTGCTTTAAAATTATTCTAATTGATTTTGAAGTTTTACAACAAAAAACAATTTTGTATTAATTAGTTATGTTGGTTGAGAAAAATATCTCTATAGATTAATGTGTTAATGTGATTAAGATCAGAATATAATGAGAAGCCAAGTATTCAAAATAGGATTGGACATACTCTTCACATTTTTATTTGTACAATGTTTAATTCCTTTTCTACATGTATATTATCTTTACATACCTTTCATGAACAATACTTTATGGTATCTTGACTTGTGTGTGATAGTGGTAATGATAAATAAAGCATAGGTGGTTTATATTTTTAAAAAATGATTACACTAATGGCTAATGTTCAATATTTATCAAATATGTATTGATTTTCTTTCTTCCTCTCATGATTAGACATAAGCTAAGATTCCTGAGCTTTTTGATAACGGTAGCAGCAGTGTCCAATAATGGTTCAGGAGTAACTCTGATGTTGCAGGTTTGAATCCCAGGTAGGGCAATGCACCATTTCACCCTTGAGCAAAGTGCTTTACCTCAATTCATTCTGTATATTCAGTGCCGCAACGGTATACAGGAGGTCCTCGGGTTACGACGGTCTGGAGTTACGTCATTTCGTGGTTCCAACGCACTTGCATAACTTACTGAAAAAAAACCTAGTATTGACTTAAGCGGTTTGGTTCGTAAATACGACCACAGAAATAAAGTTAAGGAATTGTTGTCTTTTTTTTTTTTTTTACTACTGTTTCATTTAATTACTGTATTTTATATGTCCTTCATGTGTTGTGTGTCCAGTGTGAGTGACTTAATGTGTTAATTTAGGTATAATTTAGGTATAAATTCAGACTTGTGTCAAAAATCGGCTTACGACACGTTGTAGGAATGAAACTTGTTCGTAAGTCCAGGACTCCCTGTACATGAATATTGAGTAACAATAGAGGCTCTGCCCAGTCACTGTGGATGAAGGAATCTGCTAAGAGCCGACAAAACACACTTAATGCTAAAGGAAAATCATGTTATCGGCTGTTCAAAAACTGCTCATTACTGTGCCTATAAGCCAATGATTTATGTGAGTGAGTAACCACAGGCCCTGCTGTACGCTAAGGGCCCCGGCCCATATCTGAACACAGAGCACTGAGCTCTGAGGCCCTGCACACTCCTCTGACAGGTACAGGAAGTCCTGGCCCTCTACTGCAAGAGGCCAATTCCTCCCGATAGGCAGACGCAAAGAGGGGGGCAGGAGAGCAAGATGAGGCGAAGGTGGGGTCGGAGGATGGAGGAGCGAGGTTTTCGTGTGGTGACGAAGGAGTGAGTGCAAAAACAGTATGAGCAACTCAGTGATTGAGACCTATGATGACATTTACTGCATGAGCGTTTTAGTTGGGCCCTCCTCCTGTTTTTGGCAGGTTGCTGGTGAATTCCAATTGAATAAGTGCTGGATAAATTCATTACTTTGAGTTCCAATGCACTCTAAGGGGCACTGAGGATGTCGAGAGAGACTGGAATAGCTGTATTATATATATATATATATGTTTATATGTATGTATGTGTGCATGTGTATGTATATATGTATGTGTGTTTGTATAGTGTGTTTGTGTGTGTGTGTGTTTATCTGTGTGTATAATGTGTGTATGTATATGTAGAGGTAAATCTCACCTCCCAGTCGCTCTTCTTCTTCTTCAGCTGGTCGCACTTGCGAAGCTTGCAGATCTGGTGTCCCACCTTGCGGTTCAGGCAGTTGCTGCAGCTGCCGCAGTTCTCCTTGCGCATGCAGGGCGTGCACACGCCACACCTCTTCCGCTTCTTCTTCTGCTGCGCAGTGGCGGCGGCGGCGGCGGCAGAGGCAGACGCAGCTACGGCAGTGGGCTCCGGGGGGGCCAGGGGAGGTAAGGAGAACAGCCCTCCCTGGTGATGCTCGCTCCGGATGTACTCTGCCAGCGGGGACGCCCTCCCCAGCACCCCGCCCCGGAGGAAGATCTTGGGGTCCTCGTCGCCATCCAGCGAGAATTCATAAATGTCTTCGTGTGGGGGCGGGCCCTCCCCTGGGTTTGTGCATGACTTAAATTAAGGGGGAGTAGGGAGTGGGACAAATACGGGAGGAGAGTGAATGAGAGGGGGGAACAGGCAGTGAGGGTGTGTCACTCTGTCTGTACGCACCAAAGTGCGTTCGGATCCAAAATTCACGCCCACCACCGGTTTTGCTGCCAGAAAACAGTGGGGTCTCTACGGCGCTCGCTTCGGGTGCGTTGCTGTCGCGGTCTAAAAGTCCTTTCGCGATTGGGGGTGGGGGGGGATATTATAGGAAAGGCCAGGCTCTATTCCTGGAGACTAGGCCTACCCATGGTGTCTGCTTCCTGGGGACCCTGGAGGAGAATCGGGGCGGAGGAGGTCTCTGGTATCACCGCACATCATGGTAGGCGCTCTGCCTGACCGTGCCCAGAGAAGGCCACACTTAGCGGGGGCTCCAGGGAGGAGGGCAGGGGGTCAGGACAACCATTCTGGCATCTGCACACCATTCAGGTCAGCTGTCTGTAGAGAGCAACCGTCGCTGTGGAAACAGGGGCCCGGGCGCTAAGGTAAATACAGGGATACACAGGGACATTCTCACTGTAAATCTGGTCTCTGACAGACAACTTTTAAATCTGACAGAGTGCATTTAGCCTGTGTTTGAGTCAATATATTAACACTTGGTCTAGCACTGAGAATTTTGCTGTGTAACAAAATAAAGTATTGTGGTTTCAGCAAAGGTATATTCAAGATATATCATCTGTGATATTACATGAGAATGAGAAACAAACAGGAGGAACAGTTATACCCACGTGCATGAAGAAAGCAAGGTAGATGTAACAATTTTGGCATGGACAGCAATGGAATTAAAAACATATTTTAATAATAATGCCAAATTTTTACTTCCACTGCTCTCTAGGAATAGCTAAAAGTCCTATATTCAATATTACACGACAATGAAATGCCTGCCTTTGAGTGACATCTTGATCATAAGAAAAGCGCTCTAATGCTGCTAATTAATGTGTAATAACAATTGCTATAACAACTGTTGTCTCCTAACCGTTTCAAACGCACCACTCACCTTACTTAGGGTATCCCTTAACAGACAGAGTTAGAGGGCTAGCGGAAAATATGCCATATAAATATTGAAGACAATGAATAAAAAAATATAATTTTAAAAAAACTTTCTTTAGTGTGATGTGGTGCATTAACAGAACGTGTCTAAAGTGTACGAGTTGAACATTAAACTCGAAATGCACGGTTAGTTTCAATGTAGTCTGGTTTTTCCCAAGAAAAAAAAAATCCGTGGACAAAAATCACATACTAAGCAGATACAGTACGTGAAAAGTGTGAGAAAGTGTTAGGTTATAATGGCGAGTCCCCGGGAGGAGAAGTCTTTGTTTGCCGCTGTTTGCATGAGAAAGGAGGGCTCGTTCATGCCCGCGACGGCGCCCTTTGTTCAGCGGTTGGAGGCTCCAGTCAACCGTCAATAAACTGAAATATTTTAACGCCGTCAATAAACCCCATCGTATGTGTTCTGTGTGCCCACTCACTGACTTTGCGTTAACTTTTGAGTCGCCTTCCCAATACCTAACACCTACCTGGTCAGAACGGAATATGCTCTTATTGTTTCACGAGTCTAATATTAGCACCACACTTGTCACATTAAACATGTCACATTCACTATATGGCATCAGATTAAAAAACATATTTTCTTATTCTCAAGATAAAAGAAAACTTACACATTCGCATTATTAAATGATACGTTTTTTCCAATAGTCTTAATCTACAACTTCTACAACTTGATACATAAAACAATACAAGGCAGAAAACGTCTCCTGTATATATATAGCAATGTAGAGACTGTCTGTTTTACCGGTATCAAAACAAATACAGATTCAGCCGAATTACAGAATGTGTCCTACAGCATACTTAACGGTGAAATTAAAAATTAAAAAAACTATTGAAATACAAAGGTGTATTTGCTTAGCAAGACAACCGTATCCTAAGTCACATAGCATTGGCTACAATAAATAGATTAAAAAATAGAAATAGCCTAGCCTATTGTCTGCCAGCGAAATATTAGGCTATAATGAACACCTCAAGTTTCAGTCTGGGTACACATTTTCTGATTAACAGAGTTTATGGTAAAATAACTTCGGTGACGTTACCGTGAGCGAGCAGTCCTGTCAGTGGCATTTACAAGGGAAATTACCGAGCGGTATTACTGCTGTCTCACTACAAGGTCGAGGCCAAGCCAATTAGGCTACACACAGGAAACGCAAAGTCGTTCAGTGAAATTATAAAGTGCATTTACCCACTCTGACAATTCCGTCAGATTCACATCAACTTGGAAACCCCCATACGGTTCTTGTAATTCAAAACACCTTCAATTATTTTATTTAAAGCGCGTTCAACCAATAGAGGAACACGTCCCTCGTTTCTCATTCAGACACATTTATTTTCAACAATGTAACTCACTGCAAACCACGCGCGTTTGTCAAAGAACACAGAACACTGCACTGTTAAACTGTCACTTGTATCGTGCACATCACAGACAACTTAAATACAACGCTGTGTATACAGGTATGGCCTGGGCTGCATGAAATAGAGGAACAAAGTTTAAGTCGGAAGAGTTTAAGTGTGGCGGAATAGTAACACGCGCTCAGTGCGTTCTGCACGTGGCTTATTGGACTTATTTCAGACCGGCGGCCGGACTGGCGGCAATGTAACGAGGAGAAAGAATGAATCAGATTCACCATGAGGCCAGTGGCTCGAAAAAGCAGTTAAGCTTTCACTCCGGGGGAAATGACTGTTTATACAGAAGTGACAGTGTTTTTAAATGAAGAGAGAAATTCGACACATCAGCAAGACCCCCCTCTACACCTAAAAAAACACCACCCCGGGGAGCACCTTAATACAACAATGTCGTAAGGATAACCTTGCTGTGCTAACGTTAGGCTACCTACACAAAGAATGTGCTAAATAGCATCGATAAGGATCAATTAAAACATCAAGCATTTGCTGATTGAGCCGACGAAACAGTAGTAAACATTTGCGTAAACATCAGCGGACTTCACTTACTTTAATGCTAACTCCGAATGTGTATTAGGCTAATTGCTTTACTGGTGACAAACAATTCACTTTCACCCGGAGCAATACACATCGTTCTGCATTGACATCAATTCGCGAGTCGGAAGCTGATTGTCACGGAACAGAAAATGAAAGAGTTAAATCCACATGTAGAAACGTGCATACGTACCGAGTTTATCGGGTGGGTCTTTAAATGTCTGGTTTCTCTCCACTTGAAATTTGTGTATAGGATATATAGCCTGGAAACCTATAGGCTATGAATAGGTTATAGCGTAGAAAATGAATATATTTTTTAAAAACTTCCTCCAATTCCTCTCCGACTCAGCATTTGGCCCACATCGAATAATAAAAATTAGTTGTTCAAGAATAAAAGAAAACTTAACACATTAGGACTGCAGCTAAGTAACTTCAGTCTTACGGCAGCCTGTGGTCGGATCTGAGCACTGTAAAAAAATTGCACAAAGCAGCGAACAAAATAAGACACGGAAACTCCTTACATTTAGCACACTTATTTGTTCTACTTCTCTCGGTAAAAGTCTGAGGTCGTTCTTAGAGTTAAAAGAAGAGGAGGAGGAAGAAAAAAGGGGGAAAACGTTGCTGAAAAGAGGTGAAGTGATCAGTAAATTGTGGAGTGGAGTTCGATCAACGTGCTGGAACGAGGGGGTTAATTCGCTTTGTGACATGACGTCATCAGCGTCCGGTTGACAGCTGTCATTTTGAAAACCAATAGTTACTTCAAAAGTGGCATTAAATAACAGACTAGCCAAAACATTGCTAAAACAATGTGAATTAATTACAGGTAATTATTTTATATATATTTATGGATGAACAACCTAGGTTTGACCTATTACTTTTTTTTCCATAATAAAATGTCTATAAATAATTTTAGGCTAGAATATATAGGCTATGAGTAGGCTACTTAGCCGATGTGTTTAGTTAATTTAATAGTAGTTTAAGTTTATAATCAGTTTCACACATAGGTGATTGTTTTACAGTGGCCAATGATTCAATACACATTTTGAGCCAGTTATTTGCTTACTTCACCCTGCCTCTACAAAAACAAAAATCAAAAATACTCTTGACATAATCGTTACAGGGCACGGTAGCCCTTTTTGACAGTTCTTTTCGGGGAAAATGTTTTTACCAGTGTTTTCTAAATATATTGCTTAAACAAGACTGTCGTCATACACTGCCTTCATAGCTTTATATGGACAATATCTCTACAGTTTCCACGGTAACTCTCGGCTCCCACTGTGTTTAATTGAAATGAAAAAGCACTTTCTAAGGAAATAGCATTCACATAAAGGAAATTCAGGTAATACCCATGATAAAAAAGTAGAAACGTGGGAAATAAACCGGATGGAGGCAAAAAAAGTTCAGCATGTGTGATATTCAGATGTGAGTACGCCAGCATCATTTTTTCTGTAAATAATTAAATTATATAATAATTACTTTTTTTAATGTGACAATTCTCTGCGGAAAAAGATTAAAATCAACTTCAGTTCATCGGGTGGAGCAAGACTGATGGCCAAATTAAATATTTAAAACAGGCCCAATTAGCCTGAAGTAAAGTCTGTGATGCCGTTATCTTTTTTCAGATCTCCTTTCCTTTGATGAATTGCATGCTGCGAGATAAGCACGGAATCTTACTTGTAGTTCATTTCAACTACGGTGTTTGTGAAAGTATATATTATAGGACATTTTGAACATACACTATATGTTCGAAGTAAAGAGACGGTCCGCCACCCTCAAAGTTTGCCCAGCTGTACAGCCTACAATTTCCCCTTGAGACTGTAAATACAGAGCTATACACCGGCTATTTCCCCTTCTTTTCTGTTTAGTGGTATTTGAAAATGAATGACCGTTATTTTAATTAAAACTGTACTCAACTTCTGATTACAATTTTGACTAAGTAGATGCAATTTACATGTTATTTATCTACTCATTGGGTGTTTTAAAGAGCCCAATTTTGGGTAAACATGAAAACAAATAAAACTCCTAAGTGTACACTGCCTAAAGGAAGGCTACACGTCTGTACCGATGTTCAATCATAAATGTGCAATGCGAATGCTGTATGAAAACGGGGCTGTACTACTTAAATCACAAATATGTAGTCTTCTTTCTAGATGTCCAACACAGAGAAACACCTCTTGGACACGAAAAAACCACTGTAAGACATTCTTGTTTCCATGTCTTTATTTTCACGGCACTGTACACCTTCATTTATACTGACTTACGAACACAAACAACAAAAAAAAAAAAAAATTACGAATGCAAACTTATTATAGCCTAAACCTAGAACATTCAGCAACTCGTCACCCAAATATAATGTCGGTAGAGAAGTCAGCAACCTTGTCGTGTGTGACGTGTCGTCCAGAGTTCACTTGATACCCAAAATGCCCAAATTCACCTCTCGGATCACTGTGCAATTTCCTTCTATAAGATTACTGTTTTGGGTGCCTTATTGACAGGTAGCCCATGACAATTTTGGTCCCTACGTATGCTGCGTGCATTTGACCTACCGGACAGTATGCAGCATGAACATTGCTGAATTCTGAATTCAGTAGTTGCGTCGGTGCTTATTAGACTTCTCTTCAGAGATGCGGGACATATTTTGTAGTTGGGACTTCCAAGCCCCCCGCCAAAAAAAAAAAAAAAAAACCTTTATCTCTATTTGTTCAACTAGGAGGGCTTTGCTGACCACTGTCGCCCTGCACATGCTTTTGTATCGGCATTTAGCCAAATGTTTCGTGGAATTGCGCTACACAAATTAAGTCAATTGTATTTGATTAACGTCCAGGGACATATTAAAAGGATATCATAAAACGAGTTGTGTTTTGGTCGCGAGGCACGTGTCTAATAAATAAGTGACCCGTGCTGGAGGGTGACGTCAGGAATGCGGTGACTCGTAGTGTGCGGCTGAGCAAGAGTGGGAGCACGAACTGATTCAGTGTTTTGACTCCAGCGTTGGCGGGAAACAGTGTTGTTTCTTGTTTTGAGGGGAGAGTTGCACTGGAAGTGGTGGAGGAGGTAGTCAGAGCAGGGTAGTAATAATAATAAATAACACTGATCTGCGATCAGTTTACCCTGTGCCATGTCCTGACCGTCTGTTATTTTTGGGCGAAGATCGAAAACTGATCCAAGATCAGGCTCCATGTTCACGAGGATTCTCAGAGTTGTGCGGTCACCTGAGTGCTGATCTAGGATTAGTTTCCATTTCGTTACCTTGGTTACCTTATCCATTGACATCTAAAACGAAGAGCTGATCCCAGATCAGCTCTCCTGCTTTGAAAAGCTGTAGGAACCCAGGAGAAGGACAGAAAAGGAGCACAGGCCAAAGAGAAAGAGGAAGACGTGTGGAGGAAAAGCAGCAAGAGGAAAAGAATGTGGAGTGTGTGTGTGTGTATGTGTGTGTGGAATGGGAAAGGTACATGGGAGAGACAAACAGAAAGCACCTCATAAGTAATATTAAAAACACAGAACATGCTTAGATTGAGGGACAGTTAACCCTCTAATTCTCTCTCTCTCTGTCTGTCTGAGGAACGGTAGTAATTAGGCTTACAGGATGGAGCCATTTCAGGCCGTAGCAGACAAGCTGCAGACACTGGTACTCATACACTGATACTCAGCTATCATCACATGACTGTGCAAATATTTACTATACATAGTTTGGAGCACGTGGTGTCACCCACCCCTCCAGTCAAACAGTAGCCTGCAACTTGTGTGACTCCTGAAATGAAAGGACACATGGGATGTGTTTCATCTCTTCTCTCTCCGTCTCTCCATCTCTCTCTCTCTCTCCTTTTGTTGTAGTGGTTGGGGGAGAACTTCAGTGGACAGCCTCTATGTCCGGACCTGGAACTTTCCGGCCTTAGTCATGTATTTGATGCCTTTGAATGGTTTGTACTTCTCGCCATACATGTCCAGACGATTCACCTTCAAACCTGGTAGAGGATAGGAGGATGGGGGTGGGGGGGGTGCAGAGAGGTCCATTATGTAAGAGGGAATCTTCCTTTTTTTTCCACATGCAATACAAAAATGGGCAAGATTTGTTAGCTGAGTCCATTCCTCATGTGAAAAAAGCACATGGTCGTATCTAAACAGAAACTTTGTCATAGCTTGGAAAAAAAAAAACGGTAGCAACAAAAAATATTTTTGAGGAAATGAGAACGACTGTCATAACTGTCATTTCATTACATTAGACAAGTTTTTTTTTTTTTACATTAGACTCAGTGTTTTAATATGTCAGTTTCACAAGAGCCAAGACGCATGATAGACCAGAAATTATACTGCAAGCTTTCCATTCATGTATTAGAAATACTAAAATATAGACACAAGGGTTATTTTTATGTACTGTCAATTTGCAACAATGCAGCTGCTATTTACTATGGGCTTACAAGACTGCATGATGTAATAGATAAGGTGTTCCATTTGGTCCAGCAATTACTGTGCTCACTTGCTCCACCTGGTGGGCAGCGGTGGGAGCGCACTCCTAGATGGAGGAATTCTGAGCACGTCACATGACTCTGTGCTGAGCAGGCAGAAGCCAGAGAATGCTGCATGCCTCTGCAGGTGGTGGCACAGGGAGGTCATCCCACCAGGCAGAGATACTTTATCTGCAGAAACGAGATACACGGCCCCCTCTCCTCTGCTGTGGGATACTCTGCCTCTAACAGGACCCATCTGGGCAGCTCTGTGGTGCTATACCATGGGCCTCTGATAAGCAGTGAGGCCGTTTTGCTAATTTGACTGTAAAGTGATATGCACGGGATGGTAACGGGCAGCCTGGGGCCAGAACATGGAGAGGCCACCACTGGAGCTCAGTGGGGGGGATCTCCCTACTGACAGAGCTCTCTCAGGCCAGTATGTTAGCGACCCCTCTAGTCAGCGTGTAGTTCTTAGAGTGTGCAGTTGGTAAGTATTGAGTATCTTAGTCTCTGTACAGGCATTTTCAGGTCCATTTAAACAGACATTACATTACAATATGACTGTCTGTTTGTAAGGTATGGCGCACAATACATCTCTTACAATACATTCTTTCCATTTACAAACAGAATGGCGCATGCCGTCAAAGAGACTGACCTCAATTTTGATTGAATTGCATACAGCTTAGAACAGACAAAGTGTGTCTGATTGAATCTAGACCAATGTCTTTGGTCAACTTGCTAAAATAGTTTGAACATTTAGCATTTCTTTTCGGAGGATTATGAATCCTGTTGGTTTACTAGCCTAAGTAGCTGAAATAAATGCACAATCCAATTTCCATTTAAAATGAATTGGATTACAGTTACACTTAGACATTTAACAGAGGCTCTTATCCAGAGAAACGCGCTTTTTTAAAATGCAACCCATTAATACAGCTGGATATGAGCTGAAAGAATGAAGGCACAACAGCAGTGCCCTACCTGGGAATCAAACCTGCAAACTCAGAGTTACAATCCCAGTTCCCACAACCAATAACTACACACACACATAATATAAAATAATATAAATAATATAATATAATATAATATAATACCTGAGATAGCCATCTGTTGGATCTTGAATTGGATGTTGATAGTGGGGTTTTCGTCTGGCTTGGAGGCCCCGGCCTGCAGGCTCATGGACCCTTTTAGGCTGGGCAGTTTCTGAGGGTTGATCTTCCCCACATCCCAGGACAGCAGCTGGGCAGAGATAGCACATGCAAGTTTATTTAAATTCAGTTCATTTTACTGGCTCCACATTTTAGAGATTATAGAGATGGATGCCTGAGGTAACACAACAGGTGACGCACTGTCACAGTACTGTCAACCACCGATTTGGTTATTTACAAGAAATCGCAATGACTGGTTCAAATCATTACCATTACTGGATTACTGGTAACTCCACCTATTTTGGAGTCATGATACCTCAATTTCCCATCAGTAGTAAAAACATTAGCAGTGACATCTGCAGAAAACTGATGTCACTGTTACTTTGATAATACATTTCTACATTTTCCAAGCTGAGGCATCAAACTGTTCCACAGCACTCATTCATTAGCAGTACAGACACACACGAACGTGAGGACAGTCATGAACACGCTGAGAGAAAATCCCACCTCTGAACGCAGAGGACTCAAGGTCACAGATATTCACGCCTACACCATTTTCCACAGGTCAGAATCTGAGCTCTATCAGCTGATGGTAGAGCCCTGAGAAATCTAGAACATCTATTGAGAATTCTAGAATTTCAGTGAAGTTCCATGTCTTATCTTGTACCTCCCTTCCTTTCTGGGACTTTTTAACAGTTTGATTCACAAATCAAAAGCTCACATCATCATCTGTGTGCAGCCAGTTTTTCTCGGCTCTGTGACAAACAACATTCGCTCAAACTGAAACACATGTGACTCAAAACTGCCCAACGGAATATAATGTAATAATAAAACCATTTTTACTCATTTCCTTCCGTTTTTTTGGAGATGCAAGGTTTTTTTGTTTAAGATACCGACATTTGTGTTTTTCTGTGCTTTTTACTTGACAACACCCACACACACACACACGTAGCTAATATTTTTATACCGCAAGACCATACTTTTATTTATTCATACGTGTATGTATGTGTGTAAATGAATTGATACATTGTTAAATATGGAATGAAACTAAGATAGAATGTTCTACTGTTATAAAAATATCCAGCAGTTTTCACTCAGTAGCTCAGAACAGAGTGGCCGGGGGAGTGGGGGCAGCGGGGTGCAGTTACCTTGGTTACGGGGTCGAAGGTGTAGGTGCCCTGGGAGGGGTTGAGGTTGGTGTTGAGCACCCCGCGGGGGAGCTGGCTGGTCACCAGGACGGATTCCACGGCCTTGCCCATGGTCTGCTTGGGCCCCAGTGTCAGCTCAAATCGGCCCTGGGAGCTGCCCTCGCGAAACGTGATGTTGTGCTTGACGTAGACGGGAATGGCAACCAGGCTGCAGAGAGAGAGGGTGAGAACCAGAGAGCCAGAAATCACTCAGCGCTGGGGAATGAATCACTTCATACAACAAGAGATTCACATCCACACAGCTTAGGATTCATAGGCCATACGATTCACATCCAATCAACTCAAGATTCAAAAACCAAAAGATTCACATCCAAGCAACTCAAGATTCAAAACCCATAAAAGTCACATCAACACAGCTGAAGATTCATTAGCCGCAAGATTCACATCCAATCCACTCAAGATTCAAACATAAAAAGATTCATAACTACACAGCTTCAGATTCAAAGACTGACACAGCACAAGATTCAACATGATTTTACTTTTTCCAACATTTCTACTTTGCGATATTAAGTATTACAAGGATGACTGTTTATTTTAAGTAGAACATAACTTCCCAAGAGGTGCAAGCAATGTTATGCTTCTCTACATTACTCTACATCCTATGAGACTCAATAATATAGTAGCTCATTGCTGGAACAGCACAATTGATATAAACACTACTGTGAAACACTTGCAAAATGTTTTCAAATGAATCAAATATATCAAACAATTATTTTCAGCACATGAGAAGTCGATTTTAGGTTGTATCTTGGAGGCTTGTTATCCACTGTAGACTTCTTACAAGGCTTGTCATACATTTTTCCCTCTTATGACAAGCACACAACTATTATACTAAACTTATTTTAAACAGAGTCTTACATTAAATGAAGTCAGTGTATAGTGACAGTACAGAACTATGTCCTAGTTTGCTTGTTCATCCTTCCGGTTCAGTTCAGTTCTCATTTACAGCAAGTTGAGCCTCTACCCTCCTGTTCTGTGACTGAAATTAGAGGAGACTTAAGTGTACTCATGAGCAGTTCCCATGGTATTTTGTGGCCTACTGCTTTTACATGGCTGCGCTGATGGTAATTTTTTTTGGAACGCTCGAAGCTCAACATACCATGAAAAACAGAAGTGTATAAAACCAATAACCCACATGTCAGTATGTGAGAAAGACCAGGGTAAAACAATTATATCAGGTGTATTAATTGTTTAGACACCATTGATATATTCCTGCAGATTACTACCGATTTTGAAAGAAACAAATACATTTCTACCAATATTCAGAGCAAAACTAATGTGATCGTATATATTTTAATGTGTGCTAGTAACACAGTTCTTCGACAAAACATTCTCTTGGACCTTCAAGGAGTACTATCAGACTTTACAGCCATCTAAAGAGTTTACGTATTAGGCATAGGTGTGGTGTGGTGTGTGTGTGTGTGTGTGTCTGTGTGACGGAGATGACCCGAAGAATCTGCTCACTTCTGGGAGCTGACATGGTAGGACAGCAGCCGGAAGTTTCCGTCAGGGGGGATAAAGGACAGGATCCGCTCTGCCTCCCAGCGCTTGAATCGCACGCACGGGTGGAAGCTGACATCGTCCAGGAGGCGGGGGTTCTGCAGAGAGCATGATGGGATAATATCAGGAAGGCTGGACAGGAAATTGAGCATATTGGAGAACACAGGGTGTTCTGCAAGTCTTTTCCAAAAGTGAAGTGCAGATTTAATCCAAGTGTTCTGCAAGTCTTTTCCAATAGTGAAATATGTGCTTAACCCCCTGGTCTTCCATAAGTTTTGTCTTATAACGAAATACATATTCAACCCAAGGATTATATAGGTCTTATGTAATACCTCCTTAAACTTTGTGCTCCAGATGTCTGGTCTCAAACACAAATTAATCTCTATACCCTTCGTTTTACATGGATAATTACACAGGACCATGGATATGAAAGGGTTAAACGGTGGAAAAGTAAGCAGACTTGTTCTGAGGATAAGTTGTGCTTGGTATCCACCCATTTACCCTTTTACCACTTAAACTCTGTAAAGAAAATAGGCCCAGGGCGTGCACACAAATGTCTCATCACAAAGAGTTCAGCACATGAGCGTTTACGCGTGGTTAACCGTGTCGGCTTGTGCAAACAAAGGAATGTGTTACTTTTATCGGTTTTAAATGACACGCCTATGAGAGCAGGATCTTCAGTTACACTCAAGACGTGTCTGAGTTACCTGCTTGAGCTGGGCCTACCTCCAATTGCCACACTTAGGCCTACACCTTTCCACTGTAGGCCCAGCACAAGCACTGGGGTAACAGCAGGAGCTATTGTTAGCGGTCTCTCATTAGCACCATGTGACAAACTATTAACGCTTGCTTGCCCCTTGGCATCACCACAATTATGCTTCTGATTTTTTGAAGATTTCTGAGCCTACACAAATGCACTTCCTGTAAGTCACTTTGAATTACAAAACGGCTGCTACATGCTAAACGTCTGCTGAATGACTACAATGTAAAATGTAATAAATGACTTATTCAGTAGTTACTAGATTATATACAACTGCTCTGTACTGCTGAACTATTGTTTACATAACTGTACTCGTAATTTCCCATCATTAAATTGTGGTTTTATTTTAGCAGGTTCTAATGCGCATATTATTTGATTTGTTACTTAATAAATTTAGTTTCCTTGACAGCATAACCAAAAGGTTCCCAGTAGAATCCTATATTTTTCACATTTCTGGTGTATGTGATTGTACTTCCTTCCTGTAGGGAATTTTGAATTTCACCCCTGATCTATGCACTTTTCTTATGCTGTAATCACTCTGGACAGGAGCATCGTCCAAATGCCTGCAATGTAATGTAATGTACTGTAATGTAATGTAGTCTAATGTAATATAGTTTAAATGTAATGCACTGTAATGTAATGTAATGAACTGTAATGTAATGTAGTGTATTGTAATATAGTTTAATGTAATGCACTATCATGTAGTGTAATGCAATGTAATGCACTTTAATGTAATGTAGTGTAATGTAATGTACTATAAATTAATGTACTGCAATGCACAGCAATGTAGTATAATGTTCTATAATGTAATGTAGTGTAATGTAATGCACTGTAATGAGGCAATAGACTCACCATGAAGGACAGGGTAAGATCCGGCATCCCTGTCAGCTTCACACAGGCGTCGATCACTCCCTGGATCTCTGCTGTGATGGTGGAACCTTCCGGAAGATGACAGGGTGAGAGAGTGAGAGGGTGAGTGGGTGAGAGGATGAACGTAGCCAGTGACAATTCTGGGCCGCTTCACAGTTCATCCAGCTTTGGCTACAGTTTTTTTTTTACACACATTTCAATCCAAATGTATTTATTTATTTTGATAATAAGGACAGAGCACAGTAATCAGCAAATCAGTGAGTGCATCAGTAGGTTTAGTGCCAGACTCCCTTCTTTCCCTGCCCAGGCTTCTGGCCACAGGCAGGACTGGCACAGCCCCCATTGGATACCAGACCACTGGGCCCGTCCAAATCAGCTGACACACAGTCACTACACTGGTAGCTTTGACACTTCTAGAATTACATTTTTTGTGGTTTTTAGAACGGGAAGCTACACTCCTCATTTAATTGCACAAGCGTTGGTGGTGAAAGGCAGCTGAGTAACTAAATACCACTGGTATAAACTTAAATACCATTTGCAAAATTGTTCAGAGAGAACAGTTCTCCTTTAATGGGAGACAGTTAATCTAGAGAGACCCTCTCCCTCTTTCCCAAGCTTCTTTATGCTCTGTGCACGTAGACTGAGAAGTCAGGAACTCTGGTTAATTTTTACTTTTGAAACTTATTCTGCAGGAAGTTTCAAGACCTAGATAAAACACTGTAAAGCAAGCTAAGCCTTTGTTCAGTGTGATATTTCAGAATTTTGGCTTAATTTTTTTCTGATCATTGCTAGATATGGCACAAATTAGGGCACATGAGAAGATCTGAATTTCAAACCACCCACACATCACTTATTATGTTTTGTGCAATACTGAAATGAAGAGTCACTGATAAAATAAGACCGCAAAATGTCATTGTGTCATGGTGCAGTTTCTTCAGTGTGTCCAGGTGCTCACTGCAGCACATTGGGGTGGGGTGGGGGGGGTGTGAGGGCCAGATCTGACGGGGGCAGTACCTGACTTGTCTATGATGGCGTCGATCTCCTCCACCACATCAAAGTAGGCCTCGTTGTTGGTGTATTTTACCCCTGTGCGTCGCCATGGCACCACAGAGAGCTGGCCTGTGGGAAGCTGCTCTCCGACGTTCGTGCTGCCTGCGTCCGCGAGACAGAAAACAGCCGCTTCAGCGCTCCACTCCCTCACACCCTCGATATCGCACAGCTGCACCACAGACTCTGCTGTGAAACTGCGCAGCGCTAGTGTACACAGTGTCCACTACTAGTGACAGTGCTGATTTCTGAGCAGAAGTGATGGAGTTGACCACCAAGGAGTACTTGTGCTAACTTTGAATACACTCCTGTTATGATGCTGACGTCTGTGCAGTATTTGTGATGGCCCCAATGTTAGTTCAGTATAAGTGCTAATGCTAACGTTAGCATGACACTTGTTACAGTGCTGGCAGTAATGTGGTAGTCATTAGGCTGATAACCATAGTGGAGTATTTGTGATCTTGGTGACCACACCTGTGAAGGTGCTAACATTAGCATAAGTGAAGTATCTGTTAGCATCCTGACACTACATCAGCCTGTGAGATGGTGCTGCCATTACTGCCATACCTGTAATAGTTTTGATGTACGAGCAGTACCTGTAAAGGTACTCACATTAGTTCAGCATTTGAGATGGAACTGATTTGCGGGTCTTACCTGAGACAGCACTGATGTATGCTACCGTGTTGATGTATATGCGTGTATTACCTGTTATGGTGTTGATGTATATGCGTGTATTACCTGTTATGGTGTTGATGCATATGCGTGTATTACCTGTTACGGTGTTGATGTACATGCATGTATTACCTGTTATGGTGTTGATGCATATGCGTGTATTACCTGTTACGGTGTTGATGTACATGCATGTATTACCTGTTATGGTGTTGATGCATATGCGTGTATTACCTGTTACGGTGTTGATGCATATGCGTGTATTACCTGTTATGGTGTTGATGTATATGCGTGTATTACCTGTTATGGTGTTGATGCATATGCGTGTATTACCTGTTATGGTGTTGATGTATATGCGTGTATTACCTGTTATGATGTTGATGTATATGCGTGTATTACCTGTTATGGTGTTGATGTATATGCGTGTATTACCTGTTATGGTGTTGATGTATATGCGTGTATTACCTGTTATGGTGTTGATGCATATGCGTGTATTGCCTGTTATGGTGTTGATGTATATGCGTGTATTACCTGTTATGATGTTGATGTATATGCGTGTATTACCTGTTATGGTGTTGATGTATATGTGTGTATTACCTGTTATAATGTTGATGTATATGCGTGTTTTACCTGTTAACAGTGTTGATGTATATGCATGTTTTACCAGTTATGGTGTTGACCACAGTGCGCAGTATGGTGGGTGGCTTGATCAACTCCTTCAGGATGTTGGATTCGGTGGCCAGAGGGAAGCCATTGTCCAGCATCTCCTCCAGCAGCTCGTACACGACCACCACATTGTCCTTGATAGCTGCCTCTGTGCACACTCCAAAGTAATCCTGACCAAGGGGAGGCCGAGAAAGGGGGGGAGGGGGAGAAGGAGGACAGAACAGTTAACTGGTTCATATGTTAATGTGGAAAAGCAAGTAGGACTGGCCCCATTCTGCCAAGTAATCAAAAACACGATTTCCCTACAAGAATTGAGAAACACATGCATAATTGTAGTGGCAGATAGGAGGCAGGTCTTAGGCCTCAAGACACACACACACACACACACACACTCGCATGAGCACGAGGATGCACAAACACACATGGGTGCACACAAACAAAAGGATGAGTATAAAACCGGAGACAAAACATGATACCTTGTAACCAAACAAACCAGCTCTCTCTCTCACACACACACACACACACACACACACGTGCAGACAAACACACACAAACACATACATACACACACACAGACACACATACACACACACGTGCAGACAAACGCACACACACAAACATGTGCACACACACATGTGCAGACACACACACACACACAATTCAGCTCAATTCCACCTGTTATGCTGCCATTGCCCAAGTTTTGCTGGTACAGCCACATCATTCACGCAATTGATAAATACAAGCAGAAACGGTATTTGTGACCTGAGAGGCCAGGGCACTCTCTGACAGATACATTATACTGTCATTCTTGAGAAGCATTCTCCACTGCAGGTACTTATCCCCGCTTCAGCAAAAGCTCTCGGCTTTAGTGCATTACCGAAACGGACCCTTTCCCAGCGAAAAAACAGGCTGGTGTTCCCGTTCCCTCGCTCTCTAATTCAGTAACAAATACACTTTATTTGCGTGAGGAGAGAGAACAAGATGACGTTAACAACACCTCCTTAAAGATGAAAAAAAAAATCTCAGAATCAGGGCTCTGCCCCACATTAATTCTAATAAAAATTAAACATATTGGAATATGTAAAAATAAAATATACTGACAAGATATTGCAGCAATCCAAAAAATTACATGCAAATACAGTAATAAGTCAGGTTTTCAGATGATGTCTTATATTTAAACATATTCATGTGAAATATATTTTCTTTTATTCATTTTCAACACATCAACATGTTGATGGGAAATTACATAAGTGCAAATACCAACACAACACTCTCTCTCCCTCTTTCCTCCCTCTCTCTTTTCTACCTCCAGCTCCTTCCCTTCTCACTGTCTACCTCTTTCTCTGCCTTCTCTCTCTTCCCATCCTCCAGCTCTTTCTCTTCTCAGTCTCTCCCTCTCTCTATTCCACCTCCAGCTCTTTCCCCTTCTCTCCATCTCACTCTCTCTCTCCCAACTCTCTTTTAGTTTCCCCCTCTGGCTTTTTCCTCCCCCTCGCCTTCTCTCGCTCCCTCCTTCATTAGAGGTCAGTGCTGTGACAGGCACGTGTCTGACCCATGGCCCCATGGCCTCACAGCCAGCCGGTCACATGGGTGCCATATCCTGGGGGCGGGAAGGGGGGAGCGGGGGCAAAACAAGGAATAATCTGTCTGGAATGAGAGCCCACTGGCTACTCATTTGGAGCCCTGACAACAGTCCTTAAAGCGCTATTCTTCAACAGCCAATGCAGGGGTCTGTCAGCTTCATTATGATAGATTAGACAGCTGTTTAACTGTGGACTAAGAAATGCTTAAGTTAGAGACACTAACTTTTTTTTACCATTTTTTTTAAATCTCCACTTACTTTACTAAAATACTGCACTCTGTGCATGTGTTTAATGGAAAGTTATGCTGACTCTGTGTAAGCTCCTTTGTATCTTTCAAATAAGTTATTGAGGTTTACAGGAGCCCTTATGAGTTTGGACTCCAGCTTACGGTTATTTCTGCCTCCCCAATACTGCTGTAATCACTTCTGTTTCTTCACCTCTATGTAGATTATAAGTAGACACACGATTGAGGTTTTTTTTGGTTTGTTTAAAGTCTCTAAATATTATATAACAGAAGATTACACACAAATTAGGCAAATACACACTTGAACCCAGTCAGTTGTTTTCACCCTAGCAGCAAACTTCAGAGGCCAGAGGCCACAGTGAGAGAGAGAGAGAGAGAGAGAGAGAGAGAGAGAGAGAGAGAGAAAGATGCCTACTGTCAGAATGCACTCTCTCTCTCCCTTTCTCTTTCTCTGGAGTGCTTCCCAGTGCTCCATCCCAAACTGTGCCAAAGTGCTGTAATCCACAGTGTGGATGCTGGTCATGCATCCATGCTTACTTACTGATTTAAAAAGAACATGCTGAACCCAGGTCTGGTGTGACAGAGATAGGTGCGTGTGAAAAATCACCATGAGATAGATGCACACACGGAAAAGACAAATATATGCAGTGAAAACTCACATCAACAAACAAGGACACAAACAAACACACAGACATGCAAACCCATATGCACACCTGCTCACTATTGCTCGGTTTTATAAACCTCATAATGGTTTGAACTGCATCTAGCAAATGAATGAGCGACCACATGCCAGCAGAACCTGATGTCTTTAAGTGTAAAGATTTTGCTGGCCACAGCAAAACACAGTGCTTGGTTCAACTCAGTCAGGTCCTGCTAGAATAATGATGCTCCGCACATTTGTGATGTCATTTAACGTCACTCATGACACGCACGCAATGCCCGTACACACATACCTGGAACGTGTCCACTACTCTGTGCAGAAACTCTATGACGAAGAGCGGTGGGACCTCGCTCTGGATGACAGCCACGAAGTAGATGCGGTGCCGAAGCACGCTGATGAGGTAATGGTGCGGCGTGGGGATGACCGGGGGCACGTTCTCGGGCTCACTGGCCCGCTCCTGGGCCTCGAAGAAGTAGTCGCACACGGAGCGGCTAACCACGCTCTTCCAGTGCTTCTCCAAGAATATGTCCCCCGAGGAGTTCACAAGAAACAGGCTGTGGATCATTCTTACGGGCCGGCTACGGACACGGGAGGGGGGGCGTGCTCTGTGATGCTCTAACCTCTGTCTTCAAAACAGGGTATGCCTGTCAGTTAGATCAGATAGTTGTTTGATGGAGGAACAGATCAGGGCCCGATAATAGCTGTTGACTTTATGCTCTAGAAGTCTTTCTGTCTCTTTAAGGTGAACACCACAGGGCAGCTGTAAGAAAGAGGAGGGGGTGAGAAAGGGAGGCCCGAGAACACAGTGGCACAGAGTATCAGTAGCTGAATGGACAGGGAGAACAGGAGAGATCCAACTGACACACACCGATTTAATATTCAGCAGGGATATCAAGTTCACAAAGATGGAGACCTGACTCTCACATTCTGCCACGTACAGAGCGCACGCGCACCCACCAACCCAGCAGCCCAGTTCAAAGCAGTTATAAACGTACATTGACATTTTTCCCCTCTGGTCTATCTTTGAGTAACTTGCATCCGATTGCGTCTCTGTCGATGTATCCAGTTTTCTCCTCCCTCTTTTCCTCACACGGTTGTCTTGTGACAACGATATCCTAGCCACAGATGAAAGCTATATTGTTCTCTTCAAATGAATGAATTAGTCAGAAAGCTTAGTAGCCTTATGTATATAACGGTTAGTTCTATGGTTGTCATTATGAGAAAACTGTACTCACCGTACTCAGCTCCCTAATCTTTTTTCTCCCTTTTTCCTTCTTTGAATGGAAAGACTATCGGTTCCGTCGCTTCCTTCTCCGTTATTTGGAACGACACAGCATTAAACGGCTGACGTCCAGAAAAACCAATCAGCGAACTCAGAAGCCAGGATTGTCCCGCCTCCTCAGACAGCGATTGGTTCAGGATGCGGAAATATGAAGCCGTCAGCAGTCCAACATCATTGGTCAGTGATCGGTAAACAGCTATTATCACGGGCTCTTATTGGTCCGAGCAAGGGAGTACAGGAGCTAAGGACATTTTGTGTCAATAGAGCATCGTATCATTTCGCACAGTGGGTAGGATTCATTTTGAGGAGATCAAGAGACATCTGCCTCTTCAAGAAATGTTAGCCATCAAGCTAATGCTACATCTTGCCTTTTATGCGGCAAACGGATAACAACTATGCCACCACCCCAGGAAATATATTTCCGCAAAACACGTAATATAGTGAGAATGTAATATCACCACCACATCATGTTGTTTCACTAAGGATAATTTGTAAGCGATAGCAAATCAAATGGAACTTAAATTTAAAGATATTGACCGTCTGTTTTGCATTGCGTAATGAGAAAATGATGTTTTTGCTACATATTTTTTTTCTTTAAAAAACATAGGCCTACATGCTCAAATATCACGGGCTAAACAGTAGGTTAACCGTACTATTATTTTCGGAGAGATATCCGATAGAGATCCTACATCATAGGGAGATACCGGAATTAGCTGGGCTGGCTGGTCTTGGGTAGGCACGGCTTAATTCGTGTAATTTTGCTCGCATATGTTCATCGGCGCCCATCCACATTGTAGGTGTATCAGCTGATCCGCGCAGCGCCTGCTCCGAACTGACAGCAAACAGCGACCAAGCCAAAAGTATTTTTCATTATGCTGCATATTGCTGGTAGAAACCACACTACGCTGAGATTTCGGTCCTCAATTTACCACGTTAGAATTTCTTTCAGTAGATACCCACATATCAACATATTACATTCACGTGGCTTAATGTGCGGGTAATATAAAGGTTATAACTGGTGTATCCCTAGGTCATAGCGCTGTATTTGTATTGCATCAATGTTGGTTTTGACTTGTCAAAGGCGTAATTTCTGGCGTGTTATCTCTTGTAGCCTCCAGCTGTAAGAAACGCCACAGAACGTTCCCATGTCAACTCATTCTGACAGAACACATTAAGAACCCCACCATTCTAAATTCTTGAAATGTGTTAACATTACAGCTACTCACTTAAAAATGACAGCCATATTTCTTTCATACCTGATTTGAAATGTAAACGCAAGAGGACACAATACACTGTTCCCACTTGCCCATCTTCAATGATTTAAACCCGACTATGTGCGTATAGCGTGGGACTACAGTCATTACTACTGTGTACAGATTAGCAAGAACTATAAATTACACGAGTATACCCTAAGAACAATCAATAAATTAAAAACAACGCTTGAATAACTGCGATCACAACTGAAATGGCTCAACATAATTTATTTTTGTTTTATGTTAAAATGTACAGAGTTCTTTTGAAAGTACTTGCTAAGAAAGAAAAAACGATTAAGTGGAAATACATACAAGGGGACAAAACAGAGAGGGGAGTCGGCCGCGATTCGACCTTCACTGAGCGAGCCGCTCCACTCGACTCTCCGTCTCTCACGCTCTCGCTCGAGCTCACGACTCACCATGTACAATTACAAAGGATACAAAATAGGGAAGCGATATAAACAGACAGAAATATACGGAGCTCATTTTTACATGCCTCTTAGACGCAAGGAATTCGTCCTATACACACACAAAAAAAAAAAAAAAAAAATCAAAAGAACGCTAAGTGACCTTTAGATATTTGTTTTTTCCTTTTGTTTTTAAAATAGCGTTAATATACTACACAAAGATAGAAAACTCTAAAGATGAGATGGAATGGAAAGATTAAAGGCATCTTAAATTCACTAAAAGTGAGTTGTAATTTTTTTTAGTTTTGAATTTCTTATTAATATTACCCAAGAGTCGAGCTAAAAAATACCTTTTGTTTTTTTTCCTGAAACAGAAGTGAAAAAAATGACAGTACCAATATCAATGTCAGAATTTTTCATTTTTTTATATTATAGAAAAAACATTTTCTCTACAATAAGTTTCTAAAGTCAAAAAGAGTCAGCTTGTGTCATAAAAGAAAGCTGCCCAGTCTGAGAAAATTCAGAGAAAAGAAAAAAAAAACAAAAAAAAAAAAAAACAAATAATATATGAAACGTCAGGTCTGTAAGAAAAAGTATCCTCATCAGAATTTGAATACTGGAACAATGAACGTCTGGTACAGCGTCTATTATCCCTTGCCCAAACACGGTCCAGAACAGCGGTGTCTATGTCTACATCTACATCCTGGTGTGTGTGTGTGTGTGTGTGTGTGTGTGGGGTGGGGTGGGGGGATGGGGGGGGCAGAAGCCCACTGTCTGCTCATGTAGCAAATCCACACACTTCCCAGCTCCTTTTAAAAAAAAATAAAAATAAAAAAAAGGCCAGCCTCTCCAGCTGATGGGAGCAGTAGCTGCGCTAAGTGTGGAGCAACAAAGTCAGAAGTAATCGACTCCCGACAGGTGTCCAGGTGTCTGGTGTGTGGGTGGGCCTAAAGGATTAAGGAGTTGAGACACTGACGTGGTTTCGGCTTCCGCCCTCAAGGCTGCTTTCTTTTAGTGTTGCTCCATCTGGTTCTCTGAGATGATCCCTCTCTCCTCCTCTCCTTCTCCTTCTCCATGTACCACTGGGTGGAGACACTGGGTATCCTTCCCGCCCCCAAATCAAAAGGCAACAAACTCTGGAGTGTGTCGACTCCTGCACTTTCAATCCGCGGGGAGACCCCGTTCAGTGAGCTGTAGACGGTGAATAGGGGGGTGGGAAACGCAGGAAAATAAAAGGTGAAAAAAGGAAAAAAAAAAAGGAAAAGAAAAAATACAATGGTAACCATATTCTGTAACCCCTGTAGGGCTGTTTTGGGAGTGCTCATTTCTCAGGAGGTTGTAATGACCCCTGGGAGTTGTAGTTCTACCAGAGTCATAGCTCTGCTTGGGAGTTGCAGTACTGGGACTGCGTGCTCACACGCAGCTGTTGGCGCTTCTCTTGGGACCAGAATCTGGTACGCTGCTCTCTTACCCGGAAAACCAGGATCCCAGCAGACGGTGTACTTTTCCCTCACCACCTACTACACCAAACCCCAAAACCCACTCACATCAAACACAGAGATGTCTCCATGCTGGCTCACATCAGCACTATCGGGTATAGAGATGCGAATGTATGTATGCACATATGTGTGTGTGTGTGTGTGTTTGTTTACAAAAGTGTGTTGAAGACAGAGGGCTGAAAACCACCTTTCCAGTAAAAACACACATTTAAAAAAAATTATCAAACAAAACTGGATGTTTTGGGACCGCACACAAGCATTTCAACAGTCAAACAAACAAAAACAAAACAATTTAAAAATATAAAAAAGCAAGAAAGTCCATCTACATTTTTTGTCTGGTTTTCTGTTTTTTTTTTGTTGTTTTTTAGGTAAGGCTTCCTATGTCAATTTAAAAGATTGTGTGCATGGTTTTACATACTTTTTTTGTTAACCACATTATGACTTTCTCAGTTTTAACTGGTCAGGTCCCCCGCTCCATGTTCTACCCCACATTTCTTCTCTTCTTTCTCTCGTGTTCTCAGGTGTGTTCTCCTCTGGCTCGGGATAGAGACGGGGGGTGGGGGTTAAGGGGGTTGAAACAGTGGGGCCTGGGTTTACAGTGAGCTGCCTGCTGTACAAGAGGTCCATGAACACGTCTCTTTGCCCCCACCCAAACCTGACCCCCTGTTCCGCTCCACATCCTGCCAGCTAACCCCCAGCCACGGACCGGCTGAAAGGAGCGTTCAGAGGGAGAACGAAAACCGGAAACCCAAAAAAAAAAAAAAAAAAAAAAAAAAAAAAAAAAAAACAAACTGAAAATGGACAAACGTACAAAAAATAAGAGGAAAAAATAAATCAAAGTCCCTTTCTCCTCCTCTTCCTCTCCACATGCTCTCTCGCTCTGGAGAGGGGTCGGTTGGTTTTTAATAACACGTTTTTAATACAGTGGACAAAGAAAACAGATGGGAGTCCGGGAGTGGAGGAGCTCAGAGCTTTGGAGCGACCCCGCCCCCAGCCTCAACTCTGTCTCCCTCCATCCCCCACCTCGCTCTGTGGTTTTCCACGGGGTCCTTTCATTAATTTTTTTTTTTTCGTTCGTCATTTCGTTTGCGTGTCTTTTAAAATTATGTTTTTTCTGGGGGAGGGGGCGGGAGTTTTTTTTTTTCCCCCCCGTTATTTCGGGCGACCAAACCCTATTCCCCCCCCACTGCTCATCTGCTCATGTAAGGCGACTGCTTGGGGACGCCAGCGTTCATGTAGCTGTGGTGGGAGGGCCCCGTGTACATCATGTTGCCATGGTGATTGGGCTGCATAGGCTGTTGAGGGTAGGCCTGACCCCCCATCATGCCCATCTGCATCTGCATGGCGGGGTACTGCGCCGGCTGGTTCATGTACGGCGGGTTGCCGTGGTAGTTGTTCATCATGGGCTGGGGCATGCGGTAGCCCGCCGGCATGGCGTTGAGCGGGTTCATGTTCATGGAGTTGTACGCGGCCGGGGTGGGCATGAGGTTGGTCATCATGCCGCGCTGCACGGTCAGCGTGCGCGGCGAGCCCTGCATGGCGGCCGCCACGGCCCCCGAGCTCCGGCCGTAGAGCTGCTGCTGGTGGGGGGAGCCCGCGGGGAGCTGGGTGGCCTTGGACCGGATGGAGATGTGCCCCTTGACCGCCATCTGGCCCTGGAGCCGCTGGGTGTGGGGCGGAGGGCCCAGGCCGATGTTGGCGGCGGGCATGTTGCACTGGAGCAGGTTGACCGAGCCCGAGCTGAGGTTGGGGGGCGGGGTCATGGTGGGCTGGGCCTGGGGGAGGGGCGGGTGCGGGGAGGGGGCCAGCTGGGCCAGACCGGGGTTGGACAGGGACACGCTGGTGGCGTAGGAGGTGACGGACGCGGCCGAGTGGGAGTACGGCATGGCGTGGGGGTCCATGATGGTGTTGGTCAGCTGCTGAAGCTTGGCCAGGCTGAAGGTGGCGGAAGGCTGGGGGTACCCACCCGCCCCAAAGTCCTGCCCCATGCGCTCGTACAGGCTCCGCCCCCCGCCGCCACCTCCTCCTCCACCCGCAGACTCAGGGATCTCCATGATCATGGGAGTGGAGGCAAAGCCGTTACCCATGCTGCACTGGGACAGTGCCTGTTGCTGCTGTTGGGGAGGCGGGGGTGGAGCCGAGGGTGGGGGCTGGGGTTGCGGATTCGGAGCTTGCTGCTGTGGTGGTGCCGGAACCTTCTTCTGGGCCTGCTGGCTGGCGCTTGGCGGCCTCTCGATCACGCAGCTCTGGGGCGACTTGATGCCGCAGCCCGGGGTGGAGCTTGCGGATGGAGGAGGCGGTGGGGGAGGGGGCTGGGGAACCCCGTTTCCTCCACTTGGCCCGGGCCCCGCCTGCTGGATCAGACCACAGCCGCTCACCAGGCCCAGCTGGTTGCCGACGGAGACAGTGCTGGAAGACGGGACGAAGGAGCAGCTGTTGGCGGCCTGCGACGAGGAGGAAGAAGAGGGAGCCGGCGCAGAGGACGAGCCACCCGATGATGAAGATGAAGCTCCCCCTGATGATGACGAGGAAGAGGAGGCGGCACTGGCATTAGCGTTAGCCGCGGCGGCCACGGCAGCCATGTTGTTTCCGCCGCTCCCGCTGCCGTTGTTGCTGCTGCTGCTGTTGTTGTTGCCGCCTCCGCCCCCTCCCATGGTGGAGTCGTAGCTGCTGGGGTTGTCGTAGTTCTCTGTGGTGCTCTCAATGCTGCCCAGGTCGCTGAAGCCGCTGTCCACCACCTGCTGCGAATGGTCGGACACGGACGGCACGTCCATCATGGGCGAGGTCTCCATGTTCTGGAGCGAGGGTGCGGAGAGGGAGCCCGGGTGCTCAGGGGTGATCTGGGTGTATCCCCCATTTCCGCTGCTACCCGCACTCCCTCCTGCTCCCCCAGCGGGACCGGTCGATCCCCCTCCTCCGCCACCTGGAGGCCCCCCAGGACCAGACTCCAATGCGGCCGGCCCGCCGGGGGTCAAGCCAGCGGGACTGCTGACTGACCGAGTCGACTGGCCGGGCAGAGGGGCGCTGGCCGAGGCGGGGAGCTGGCTCCCTGTGGAATTGGGAGTCGCCCCGCTTGGGAGGGGGCTGCCCCCTGGGGCTCCACCATGCTGGGAGGTCCCACAGTCCTCCACCAGCGCCAGGGCAGCGGCTGCCTCCTCCTCCCCCTCGGCGTGGCTGGCGTAGCTCTGCAGCGTTCGGCAGGCCGCCAGCGTCTCCTCCTCACAGTCCTGGTGGTACGCTCCTCCGTGCGCGGCCGGGGCCGGCGGGGGCTCCGCCTCCTCGTCCTGGGCCTCGCCTTGCGTCAGCGACTGGACAGCCTGCACGGTCTCCAGGTCGAGCTCGCTGGAATGGTGGGGGTGTGGATGGTGGGGGTGATGGTGGTGGTGCCCCAGTTCCTCCTTGAACTCGGAGTGCGTGTGGGAGTGGGCGTGGTGCTCAGGCTCCATCAGGAGGACCGCCTTGGCCTCCCCATGCAAGGGTGGGAGATCCAGGGGCTCGGCTGGGACGGAGATCGCCGCGGTGACTGTTTCCACGGCAGCTGCAGCGGCCGCCGATTCCTCCTGCTCACGCCGGCGCCGCCGCTCATCCTGGGTGTCCGTTGGCCTCGTCTTGGCCTCCCTTGGCTCCTCCTCGGTCTCCTCCTCCTCCTCCTCTTCCTCCTCCTCCTGCTTGCTGACATAGTCCCGCGCTGTGCTTCCCCCCGTGTCTAAAAAACCTTCCCCTCCCTGCGGCTCCTCCTTGACAGGTGGGGAGCGGGCGGGCGAGGCCGGTTCGTCATCTTCCTCCTCATCCTCCTCCTCTTCCTCGTCCTCCTCCTCTTCGTCATCATCCTCATCGTCCTCGGAGTCCGGGCCCTTCCTCTTCTTGCTGACACTGCTGCTCTCGCTCTTGCTTTTGCTCTCTGGCCGGCCGTCCCCTTCGTCGTCCATGGTCGTCGCCGCGGCGGCCGGCGGTAACCGCTGCCCTCTTGGGGACGCAGTCCTGGTGCTCCTCCCTCTCTGCACTTCCTGGTCCTCCACTCAGCTCTGGTCGGGGCTGGGGGCCCCTGGACCCTGCCTGCGAGGTGGGGCCCAGCAGGGGCCGGGAAGGTGGGCGGCTCCGCCCTCGCTTCTCCTCGCCCCAGGCGGCATCACCTTCCTCTTCGTCATCGTCGTCCTCTTCTTCCTCGGGCTCGGACACAGGGAGTGGTTTGCTGATGGGGGGCGGGGGCAAGGGTAAGGACGCACTCTTGGGAGGCCTTCCCCTCCTCTTGGGCTTCTCCTCTCTCCTCTTTTCATGTACTCGTCCTCCTCCTCCTCTTCGTCGTCGGAGTCCTTGCGCTTGTCGGAGTCCCGCTCGCTGCCCGTCCTGGACGTCCTCTTGGCGGGCCGGTCCTCCAGCTGCTGCTGCTGTAGGAGCTGCTTCCTCTCCAGCTCCTGACGGGCCTCCTCCTCCTGAGCCCGCTGCAGGTAGTAGCTCCTCGGCTTCCTCCCCGGCTTCAGCTTGATCTTGGCGGGAGGCGGGTCAATGGACGAGGGGGAGGTCCCCTGGCCGCCGGTCAAGCCTGCCGTTTCTGCGGCAGTCCCGCCCTGGTTGGCGCCGCTCCCGGGCTTCCTGCCGGGGCGTTTCTTCCAGTGCAGGGGCTTGCGGCTTTTCCCTTTGGGCCAGCCTTTCTTCTTCTTCACCGGGGCGGGCGGGGCCTCGGCTGGGGACTCCACCCCCTCTGCAGACGCCACCGTCGCCAGCTCAGGCTTACGCAAGGTGGCAATGGGTTTCAGCACCGGAGTGGAGTCTGAAACGGACAAAAGCAATCAAACATCAATTATCAGGGTGGAGGAGATCACATAAAACTACTCTTATGAGCACTGAACATCAAGTAAATTTTAACGGAACTTTTAGCACTGAATGTCAGAAGACTGAAATAATGTACGATTTAAACCATTATCCATAGGATTACATCTCAAGGACATCACGAGGGAAATGAACTATTATACACAGGTCTCAATGATGACAGCAGTAGTCTCACTGAAACACATTCTAAAGCTCTGCAGTTCACTCAGAACAAAAGTTGCCTGATGTCTTTTAATCTGAGTTGGCCTTCAAAAGTAAATAAAAAAAAAAAAAAATGTCTTGGCATTGTCATCTACAATAATCCCAGTATCTGCATATCTAATAGAAATACTGTTTCTGCATTCCTGCTTTGACATTGATAAAGGAGAATAAAAAAAAGTTGTGTATGAATTAAAATTTTCCTCTATGAATATTTTACATTCCTCAAATGAAAAAAATGAAATCACATTTGTTTTATGTGAAGGGACATTTTATTCTTCCTTCCCTCCTTTCTTTAGGTCATGTATTTATCATCATAAAATTGCTTTATATCTTGCAAGTTGTTCTGTAATTCAGTTTCCGTGCTGTAAACCGCTATCATCCTTTATGTTTCCCCCCAGGTAATAACAAGATAGCTCTGCACCCCCCTCCCTCCATTTCTAGAACACACTCACCCTCCTCCTCGGACTCTGTGAGGTTGGCGCGGCGCCCCCTCTTGGGCGGCGGCGGGGTAGGCCTCAGGGCGGAGCGGGCCGGCGGGTAGCGGCGGATCGGGCAGTCCAGCGGCGTTTCCTCTTCCAGCCGGGGCATGGGCCTCTCAGTGTCCGAGTCCACGAAGGGCTCATCCAGCACCTCGGTGGTCTCCGAGATGGTCTCCGTCACCACGCTGCTGTGCGGGTGGCTGCGCTGGCGCACGCGTCGCTTCCGCAGGGGCTTCTGGGAAAGGAGACAACACAACCTTCAGCCACTGAGACACGGGCGAGACAACCGTGAGCCGGTGACGGAATCAATCCAATCCACTCACAAATGTTCCAAACCAACACAATAAGACCTGGGCTTCTATAATCATGTCTCCATTGAATGATCAGTGCTGAAATCGCAGCAGAAACGGTAAAATTAAATGGTACAACTCTATGGCTAAGAGGAGCAGTAACTGTATTTTCTTGGGTTGTTTTGGTTTCTATTTTTTCTTTTATATTCCCACTCCCCCCTCCCCTTCAGCCTCACCAACTGTGAACCTTCCCTTCAGTCTGATGGATGACAGACCAAGAGCAAAACATAAGAACTCACCTTGCACTTGAGCCCAAGTGTGGGCTTGGTGAGTATGGGCGGTGACCGCGGCGGCCGCAGCTCGTCGTCGTCCTCCTCTTCCTCACTGCTCTCGCTGAAGCAGCCCCTTCGCACTGGCGGGGGCTCGCTCAGCCTGGGGGCGGGTGGTAGGGCCGGAGGCGGTGTCTCCCCGGGGCCCTCGCTCAGCCTGCGCTTGGGGCCCCTCTTCTTTCGGGGAGGTCGCCCCCTGCTGCGCGGGGGAGGAACTGCAGCTGTGGCGGTAGCCGCCGGGTGCCGTGGCATCTCCTTGGGCGGCCGGGTCGCGGATTCTGGTTCCTTGTCGGACATTCCCAGGAGGGCCGGCGGGGAAAGGGAGGGTGCAGGGGGCTCCAAGGTGTCGACCCCTTCCTCCTCCTCTTCATCCTCGGGCGGCCGTGGCTTCCTGGGGCGCCCTCGCTCTGGTCGCGTCCCGTCTTTGGCCTTTCCCCACAGCCAGTTCTTGGGGGGCCGGCCTCGGCCCCGTCGCTCGCCGTTGGCGGGGAGCGGGGGCCTGTCGGGGCTGGGCTGCTGGGGGCCCCTGGCTGGAGAGCGGGGCAGCGGTGAGCTCTGGCTGTTGGGGAACGCTGAGAAACACTTCCTCTCCTCTTCCTCCTCCTCCTCCTCCTCCCGCTCTCCTACGCCGCGCATGTGCCAATGCAGCGGGGATGCCGTTCGGCTGGGCTTGCTCTGCAAGACAGAGGGGAGGACCGTGAAAAGGCTGCTTCACTACAGCTAAATAGCTTTATTGTTTTTTTTTTTTTTTTTTTAAACATTCTCCCTTCACTCCTTTGAAATGGCAAATGAAATGCCCGTGACCCAAGTTACATTAGTGTAAAACATCTAGAAATAGACAGCAATCATAAATGCGTCCTTTGAAAATCTCCCCAAGCAGAAATGCTTCCCATTGAAATGTGCTTATCACATATTCTCAGTTCCTGCTACACAGGAGTGGAATGAGCTGTGACCTTTGACCCCCATGAGGCTGCGGGCAGTAAATCAGCAGGCGGCTCACCTCCTTGCAGGCCTGGCCCTCGCCGTCCTCTTCGTCCTCTTCTTCCTCGTCCTCTTCCTCCTCACCCTCGGACACCACGGTGTTGGTGACGATGACGGGCGTCCAGCGCAGGCAGTCTGGGTCCACCTCCAGTTGCCGGGGGTGGGCCCGGAGCCGACTCATGTGAGTGGATACCAGCTTCTCCCGGCGCACCAGGACCAACCTGCAGGGGGAAGACGGACAGGAGGGATCAGCAAGGAGCAAAAGCCCAGTCCACATCAAAAGGCTTTGGACAAGGATATAGTTTTAGTGTTAACATTGTCAGCGGAAAGCTGCTGTAGTCTCTAGGATCCGAGATGTAAAATCCCAGGACAAGACGGAGCTATCTGCCCCAATCATAACTCGTTACCAGGGAAACTTTTTCTTGATTTCTTAACAGTGGTCATGACATGGACTGTGTCCTCTTTACATTCTATCATTATTATTTTTTTGTCTTGCCTTCTCTGCTGTAACAGCTTTGATCTCAGCCAGGCTTTAAAAAAAAAAAAGGGCCACAGTGGGATTAAACCGATTAAGGAACCAGGCTTTCAAGGTCAATGCAGGTCACAGGCATTGAACTTTGGCAAGCAAGGGCAGCAGTACCATCTCGTTCAAACTCTGAAATACAGCTGCTGCTCTATCAGAGATCAATAAGCTGTGGAGGATGGCAGGAGAGATAAATGTTCATTTTCAATCCACATTTCTTTGGACATTTCTATTTTTTCACAGCAAGTTGTCCATCATTCCCCATTGGCCAATATCTCATCTCATTGCTGGCAATGCTACCCCGCAATATTGCCCAAAACAGCTGACCTGTGTATCCTCGCCATAAAGACACTCTTTTTGCTGCCAGGTTTTGCTGTCTTGAGTTCAAGTTTACTGTTAGCAGTTTGCAATTAGCAGCCTTGTTTTCAACTCAATCTACAAACAGGCCTTTACTTCAAATGCTGGCCATAACATTGACCATTTGTGGCCTGTGCTGTGTCCGTGATTACCTTGCATCCTTCTCGTTAACGGCTAATTAACCTGTCTGTTCATCGTTAGGTATCAGTCAACCGGCTACTAGATTCGATGCTTGGCAGCCAGAGGTCCATGTGCAGTTCCTAGCCAGCTGGCTACGGCTGCAGCTAGCCAACTATGAATTTGAAGGGTAGCAGCCAAAACGGGGACCAAATAACAGTGCGAAGAGATGCCAGAAACGAGGAATCTGGGACCACATCCCAAAGGGGGGTGCATCCCTGGAGTCCCAGATCAGCAATAGCAAACTGATACCCACCACATGCCCACACGTGACATGCTGAAAACTGATCTGAAATCAGGGGAACACCTGCAGATTAGGGGGAGGGGGGAGACATGAAATTTGGGACGCGAACACCTGTGAAATGTAAAATATAGCCGTTTCAACAGGTGTTTGCCCAGACCTCCAAAAATATTAACAGGAGCATGTGAGTGTTGCATCACAAAACCATGTCTGCTGTGCTATAGTCTGCACGTTGAGGTGTTGTAGTGAGCATGTGTGTGTGTGTATACCAGTCTTTCCACTGCTCCAGCATGCATGGTGGCAGTGTGTGTGTGTTTGTGTGTGTGTATACCAGTCTTTCCACTGCTCCAGCATGCAGGGTGGCAGTGTGTGAGTGTGTGTGTGTGTGCACGCGTGCGCACATACTGGTCCCAGCACTGCTCCAGCATGTTGAGGTGGTGCAGGGTGGCAGTGTGTGAGTGTGTGTGTGTGTGTGTGTGTCTGTGTGTGTGTGTGTGTGTGTGTGTGTGTGTGTGTGTGTGTGTGTGTGTGCGCGCATGCGTGCACACATACCGGTCCCCGCGCTGCTCCAGCATGTTTAGGTGGCGCAGGTTGGCGGTGGCAGTGTGTGTGTGTGTGTGTGTGTGTGTGTGTGTCTGTGTGTGTGTGTGTGTGTGTGTGTGCACATACCGGTCCCCACGCTGCTCCAGCATGTTGAGGTGGTGCAGAGTGGCAGTGATGTCCTGGGGGCAGATGCCGGTGATCTTGCTGAGGCGGCGGATGGTGAGCTGCCGGTCGCGCACCTCGTTCAGGCACTCCAGCACCACGCTGCGCCAGTACGCCATGTAGGACAGCCGGCCCAGGTCCGACAGCGGCTTCTCCGGTGAGCCCGGCTGGCCCTCGCGCTTCGACAGCAGGTAACCTGAGCAGGGGGGGAGAGACAGGGGCCGCCCGTCAGAAACCCGAACCAGCTCAGATCACCTCAAACAGGACACCTCCCACAGGGATCCGGTTACAGCGCTCCCGGTCAAACCGCACTCACATTTTACTGCACTTTTTAAATGTCAAGAATGAGCACGGAAGTGATTTTTAGTCTTAAGGAGAGAATCTGATACTGCACATCTCCACCACAGTAAAGCTTTGGTACTTGCCTATGACATTAAAACATCTTGCTATTCCCCATGCCTTTTTTTTTATTAATGTTTCGCACAGTACATTCTTTTCAACGTTAGTATTTTTAATTACACCCATTGAAAAACTCTCTATCAAACTTCATGTAAAGAACTTTTTAAGCTCATGTCTTCTTGACAATGTATTCCCAAGCAACTTTCGTTCAGTTTTAAATTTTAATTGTGTAGCATTTTACAATTTTACTGTCATTATTTAATTCCTTTTTTTAAAAAACAGTTTGGCCAGTGAATATTACACAGAGAGTCTCAAATGTATAATGTGCCATCTTTTTGTTTTTTTTTCTTGAGCATTAGCTGGGGCCACTTTTTAATATAAGGAATTCCTGAGGAGGCCATAACGATTTTCAATTCAACCAGAGTGTTCAGGGAGCAGCGGAGGGCTCGAGAGGGTCCTTACTGAAGTCGATGAGGAAGCGGCCGTAGCCCTTACGCTGGTACTGGGGAAGAATCATGATGCAGGACACGTTGTACTTCTGCTGACAGTGTTTCTCCTGAGAGAGAGAGAGAGAGAGAGAGAGACAGACAGAGGAAAAAGACAAGAGGAGTGTGAGAGAAACTTTCCGTCTTCAGTTTCTGACAGCATACAGACGGTATTTGACTACAGTCCTGGAGGGCTGCAGTGTCTGCAGGTTTAACTTTAGTGCTGGAGGGCTGCAGTGTCTGCAGGTTTAACACCAGTCCTGGAGGGCCGCAGTTTCTGCAGGTTTACCTCCAGTCCTGGAGGGCCGCAGTGTCTGCAGGTTTAACTCCAGTCCTGGAGGGCCGCAGTGTCTGCAGGTTTAACTCCAGTCCTGGAGGGCCGCAGTGTCTGCAGGTTTAACTCCAGTACTGGAGGGCCACAGTGTCTGCAGGTTTAACTCCAGTCCTGGAGGGCCGCAGTGTCTGCAGGTAAGTGCTTCAATCACAAATTATCTAATCTCCTGCACCAGTGAGGTAAACCAGTCGGTGATATCAGGTGGTGAAGCATGTGGTTGGAGTAGACACTCTTTGTAATCGCACACACCGAGGCCACCGTAAATGGTGAGTCAGGCCAAACTGCCCGTTTTAAGGGCTGATATTCTCAGCGGGGTTGTGCTTTAGCACCTGTGTGGATATCCAGGTCAGGCACCATGTGCAAGCAGGGGTTCGGAAACAGGGCTCACAACCCAATTTAAGGACAAACCCACGTCCCCGCGACCTCAGCCCTGGCTTAAATTTAGCCCGACACATTTTTACAACACACTGTCGTCGACAGTTTTGTCAACATCTTGGGGGTAGCAGCGTAGGATAGCGGCAGACTTGTAACTGACGTAGCGGGTTTGATTCCCAGGTAGGGCACTCTTACACCCTTGAGAAATGTTCTTCATCTAGATCTGGTTCAGGGAACATCCAGAAATATACATGAATAGCATGCAAGCTGCTGTACATAAAGGTCTTTTAGGTGCTTAAAATGTAAATGTTACTTCAACCACTTAAAAACAAAAAAACAAAGGATGATTCAAAATCACACACTTGTACATTTCTGTCAAAGACCCACGAGGGCAAGAAAACCAACAGGACCGTCATGCCTCCAGGGCCAGTTTTGAGTATCTCTACTGTAGCTTTACTCGAGGATTAATTCAGAGATATTCAAAACCAGCCCTTGAGGGCGACAGTGCTGCGGTTTACTTGACTGACAGGTGATTCATGATTGCCACTGATTGATGCTTATACTCACCTGTTGCCCCAGGTGTAAATCAGTTTCTGATACGGGCAGCTAATGAGTTAATGGAAAACCAGTAGCATTGGCTACTAGTCTAAAGAGCCAGATTTGAATATCCCTGCAGTAGGGTGGGTGAGTCACACCACTGTGCACAGTGTCCACCAGGGGGCGCAGTAGGGTGTGTATTTGTCATACCACTATGTGCTGCATCCACCAGGGGAGCAGTAGGGTCGGTGAGCCGCGCCGCTGTGCCATATGTCCACCAGGGGGCGCAGTTGGGTGTGTGACCCACACAAGTGTGTACTGTGTCCACCAGGGGGCGCAGTAGGGCGCGTATTTGCCGCACGTCTATGTGCTGTGAGCCACTCCGCTGTGGGCAGTGTCCACCAGGGGGAGCAGTAGGTTGTGTGAGCTGCATCTCTGTGCACTGTGTCCACCAGTGAGCGCAGTTGGGTGTCCGAGCCACCAGGGAGCGCAGTTTGGAGCCTTACCTTGGAGAAGTAGCCCACCAGGTGGCAGCCCTTGCTGTCGTTCTGGGTCAGCACATAGAACAGGAAGGGCTCCACGTCGTAGTACAGGGTCTTGTGATCCAGGAAAAGCTTGGCCAGCAGACACAGGTTCTGACAGTAGATGGTACTGACGTTCCCGTCCACCTGTCATGGAACACGACGAAAACAACCAGGGTTCTGATTAGAAAAGAGTTCCACATTGCACATGCACTCCTGTTCCTGTTTCAGATTTGTCTTATTCCCTTATGAGGGGGGCAGGCAGTTCTGTCGCTGGAGGGATAGTGTGTCTGTGTATGTGTGGTTTGTGTGTGTATGTGTGATGTATGCGATGTGTGTCTGTGCATGTGTGGTGTGTGTGCGTGTGTGTGTGTGTATGTCTGTGTGTGATGTGTGTGTGTGTGTGCGCGCACATTTTTGTTTCCACCAATTACACACTCAATTAATTAATACTCCAGTGGAGGATCACTTGTAGATTAGACCACAGTAAAATGCTTCAAATGCTTGGACTAATTAGATAATTAAAATAAGGGAATTCCAGAAACAGATACGACCCCACTTGACCTCACAGATCAACCCACAGCCTTTTTACACAGTTCAGTTCAGCAAACCATCTGTGTGAAAACTGTATGAACACACAGTATCTAAAAGGCAGAGATTGCAGAAATAAAGTCAAAGAACAACTGTCTGACAACCTCATGAGCAAGAGATGAAGCTGATGAATAAAAGTCTTGGTCAACAGTGGTCAAAATTAGTTACAGAAAATCACGATCGTAATCTGTAACTTCAGTGTACTTCGGTGAAAAGGGTATGAAAACTATTGCATGGGACCCAGGGTTTTCGGTCATATTCATTCAAACGGCGGACCGCAGGCCCAAGATCCAACTTCGGAAACTTAATTACTCAGTTAATCTGTGTGAACAGTATCCACAAACTCAGTCTGGCTTTCTCAATTTTTTTTTTTTTTTTTTTTTACATCTCTATACTTCTGGATCTACCCACCACGCAATGTCTAACCCAGTCACATGAAGCGCAGTTTAAATCCTACGGCCGCTTCGCACACAAGCGGGCCATTTGCTTCATCCCCCAGCTTAGCGAGCCCTTCGCTCGGCTCCGTCGCGGCCTCCCCGTCTCCGCAAACACTTGCGAGAGGAAACCGCGGCTGCGAAGCTTCGAAAGAGGCTTTAAACGCAGCAGCCCTGTAAAGTGAAGTGGGTCCTAGGAAGAGAAGGGCTATTATCCTCTCGGGTGGGGTCAACTGAAGGTCAGTCTAGTGGCAATGGCCGCCACTGACTCTGTTGATGCACCAGATGGTCAACCCTGTATGACCCATATGACCTAACACTGAGTTACCTTTGAAGCCACAAAAAAAAAAAAAAATCCCATTTGATTCATCTTTTGGAAATTCATTAAGGAGCGGGACAAAAAACAAACAAAACACACCAGGAAATGTGGCGATGGACCACATTCCGACACTGTAATATGGCATCGGATTCCACCCTTTATAAACAGAGACATTCCATAATCATGAAGAAGAGAGGCTGCGGGAGACGGGCATCTATGTGGCGGGTCTAAAGGATCCGCGGTGCCAGTCAGCAGCTTCTGGAGTGCAGAGCAGCAAACTGCTACAACTCGCACAGCTGTGAGATGCGTGCGTTAGGGGACTAAGCTGCCACTCTGACTGTCAAAACGCTGCCTGTGAGAGGCTACGCTACGGGGGCCGAAATCCCCTGGGTGCCTCGGGTCCTGTGAGGGACGTAGAGTACGTCCGATGCCAGTTGCGTTTCGGCACTGAAAGGGCCCAATTTAAGTCCATCAATGGCCGTGGAGTTCACACGCCCATGACTGTGAGGCCTAAATCGGGCTAGCTGCTAGGCTGAAAGGAAACCACAAAAAACAAAACTTGCGGACATCCCCAGCCCTCAATTTCAGGCCGGCCAAGGCGCAGAATTCAAACCCTGTATTCAAGCTTTTGAAGCCACCTCAGCCCTGCTTGCCCCCACCCTCCCCAAAACCTCCTCCTCCTTCTCACAGACAGTTAAAAGGACAGCTGTTTCTGGTGACTGTCATATTTAAAGGTTTGCTTTCCGCTGTCTGCTTCGGCTGCCTCTTAAGACGACATTGCTCAAGACTCCGAGCCGCCCCATCGAAACCGGAGGCTGTTTCAGAGCTGCGGTTTGCGGCCGGGGGCCTATGCCCCCCTCCACCCCCCCCATCCCTCTACACTCACCTCGAACACAGACACGTTGTCCTTCCTGTAGATCTCGTTGGCCGGGGGGTGGAACCAGCTGCACTTGCGCATGTGCTGGTACAGGATGCTACGACTCTTCATATAGCGCAGACAGAATTCACACAGGTACAGCTTAGGCAGCCTGAGAGAGGGAGAGAGGGAGGAGAGGAAAGAAGGAGGGAGAGAGGGAAGAGGGAAAGAGGGAGGGAGAGAAAATGGGATAGGGAGGGCGGACAAGGAGGGAAGAGGGGGTGGGAAAGGGAGGAGAGAATAGAGGAAGGAGGGAGGGAGAGAAAACAGGATAAAGAGGGAGGGAAGACAAAATAAGGGAGAGATGAGGGAGAAGTTCAAGAGGAAGACGGGTGGAAAGGAAGGGGATAGGGAAGAGAGGAAGGAGGGAGGAGAGGAAGGGAGGGAGAGATAACAGGACAGAGAGGGAGGGAAGAGGGAAGACAAAAAGAAAGGGAAGAGGGGGGTGGGAAAGGGAGGAAAGAACAGAGGAAGGAGGGAGGGTCAGAGGGATAAAGAGGGAACCCCAAAAAAGAAAGACAGATGGCGGAGAAGTCAGAGAGGTGGAAAAAAGATGGAGGAAGAAGACGGGGTGGAAAGAAGGGAGAAGACAGGAAGGACAGAGGGCAAGAAGGAGGATAAGGAAGGAGGGATGATGTAGGAGAGAAGAGAGTGGGGGAAAGTGAGAAGTGGAAAACATAAACAGGACAAATGAGGACAGGATTCAAAAAGACAGGGACAGAGGGAGAGGGGAAGTTGAAGAGGTGTTAAGTGGCTTGTAAAACGGCTCTTTGTCCAGCACGTTGCGCACTTGGCTGTGTGTCTGAATGAGTCCACAGTCTGAAAGGTACTTAGCGGCATTTCTCATGACAAATTTAAGGACTTTTCAAGGGTCTTCAAGGACAATTTTCAAATAGCTTATTTGTAAATTGAGGATCTTTTTGGCAGCACTCAAGCAAAATGTTAATCCATCCTCCTTCACTGTAAGCAGTTTTTAATTGGGGCGGAGAAACAGAACACTGATATCGCTGAATTCACAACAGTTGTGTTTTGTCGTTGATGTGTAGCTGCATGGGAATGGAAAATGCATAAGACAACAGAAAAAATACAGCACCCACATCAACCGTGAGCAAAATGCATGCACTCACACGACCTCGAAATTCAGCGTGTTCAAAAGAGCGTTTTCAAGGGTTTCCGTGGCTACGTGCGGACCACAGGTGCGGCCAGGACGGAGCGGTCACAGTGCAGGTGTGCGGGCGCGCTTACCTGCTGTACTCCTGCGGGTACGGGGACGAGTACCACGTCTGGATCTCGTATTTGCCGAACTCGATGACGGACGGGCAGCGCATCTGGGGGTCCGGCGGCCCTGTCACCCCGACTTTCTGTAAGAGAAGGCCCCAAACGTCAGCGGAAGAACATGGGAACAAGGCATTACGTTCACAGCACAGTCACATTTAAGATGCTCTTGTCCAGGCCACCTCACGCAGTTACACTTTCCCCAGATCACTGGCCGCTGCTGGGAGTCCTTGGCCCCATAACAGGACATGGTGATGGGTCCCTCGAGTATTCATACCACAGGTGGCCGTTTTTGGGGTCCCTGTTAATCCCTGAGCCCCCTGAATCTTTCAGGGCTTCCAAACCTTTATAGAGTCCATTCCTACACCCACACAGACAAACAAACACACACACGCTGGCACAACCCCAACAAACGCACCGCTATACACAACAGCACACACATACACACACATGCTGGCACAACCCCAACAAACGCACCGCTATACGCAACAACACACACATACACGCTGGCACAACCCAAACACATGCAGTGCTATACACAATAGCACACACGCACGCACGCACGCACGCACGCACACACACACACACACACACACACACCCCCACCCTGCACACACCGGCATACGAACACACAAACGTTCCCACAACCCCACCAGCATACTAACACAAACGTTCCCACAACCCCCACCCCACACACAATACACACAACACACACACTTGTTTTCCTGCACAGAAGGGGGATTAAAAGGGCGTGGAGCACCCAGACGGATTACGAACCCAGGATTACTCCGGCCAGACCCCCAGACTCAGCCAGGGGAGGCTTTGTGACACAGACGGCCCGGCAGCCTCACCGGGGAGGGGGGCGTTTGCTCTCTTTATTCCCAGTCTGAACTGGGTTTAACTCCCCCACTGCACATGTGACTCCAGTGCAACACTTAATGACATATTGCCTATGCCGCTGGAGGACTATGTCAACATGTAGTGTTGTCCCATATTTCCCAGGGTGAGGCTGAGCCAACTGTTGCCTCGCTGAGGTGGAATTCTGGTCACATCCCTAAACAGTATGGGTGGCACTCACACCCTACACAAAGAAAAAGTGCTCTTACTCCATCTGATACCCAAAGACCCAGGGCCTGATTTCTCATAGCTTGGCAGGCACCTGGGAGAGGTTTGCTTTCTGAAAGCTCAGCAGGCAGAAGAGAGCTGAATACTTTCCTATCACCTGGTAAGATTCATGAGTAGGGGTTTGCTCCCCCCGCCCACCTCTCTCATGCACTGTTCAAACACACAAACAGACACATGTTCCCACAACCCCAACACAGAGACAAATACACACACACGTACACACGCACGCGCGCGCACGCACACACGCACGCACGCACGCACACGTACACGCACACACATGCATAAACTCACTCTCTCACTCACTCTCTCACTCACTCACTCACACACACACACACACACACACACACACACACACACACACACACACACACACACAGACTGATGACAGTCACAGGAAGGCCAAGCGTGCAGAGTGCGTCTCTGCGGTCGCCGTGCACGCTGGGGGCGATTATTATTAGCTCTGGTGGCGGATGGCGGGTGGAGAGACGCCTGGCTCACGGAACGCGCTGGCAGCCGCACGCCCACCCCTCGCCCCCTCTCACCTGCCTGGCTAAGGTGTGCTTTGATGTCTGCCTTTTCTCACGGTGCTCGAGTCTTTAAAGTTTCCCCAAGCGTAGCGCTCCAGGGTAACAGGCGAGTCTGAAGTGGCTGATTATTTGCGCACGGCACAGACACACTCCCCCTGACACCTTTCATGGCACCTCCATGTTATCTTACAGGCTGTGACACAGGCAGCCTGCTATGCTCTCCGCTCATCGCCAAAAAACTTTTTTGTGTGCGCTTTTGCCAGTCGTCGCTCTGAACGCTCAAACTGAAAACATAAACCCAAAAAGTTGCCTTGCTGGGTCATTTGTGTCAGTTTGAGAGATTTGGAGGTTAGGCTAACGTGATAGCCGCAGTCAAACCACAACTCGCACAGGGACACAGGTTACACGGGGTCAGGAGTCTTCAGAAGCACGATCTTTCATGCAACATGGTGTCCCATTCAGAAAAATCCTACAATTCAGGCTGGGATGTGTTCCCTTTGGTGCTTTCCAAGTTACAGCTTCCAGAAGTTCATTTTGAACACAAAAATGCTAATAACAGCCTATAAATGCAAATTCTTCAGAGTCTGTTCTGTTTCTAACAGCGAGGCCTGAAGTGACCCCGGGTGCAGTGACGAAGTATGACAGGAGAAGCAGCGATGCAAGAGGAGCTTCACCCCATGCTACCGTGGAAACGGAAGGAGCTGCAGAGCGTTTGAGCGCTCGCGACCCTGTGTCTTGAAATTCCGCCGGTGACATGGGAGTGCTGTACAATCGCGGCATTAGCTTAGTCGTGACAGCACTGTAATGTTGCAGGTTGCATTCAATTAACGGGCGCTCTGGCACAGAGAGACTCTAAATGCGAGAGAGTAGAAGCAAAGTGCATCAGCTGAACTCCACACCCTCTGCATGCAGCCTGTAGCCCTGAGTTTGACCACAGACTCTCAGAACCACCACACTTGTGAAGAACAAGTACATGTGTACACGCAGTGCAACAAATGTGCGTACCTGCTTACACCTTGTTCTCTCTCACACATATGTGCACACACACTCTCATACACACATGCACATACACACTAACAGAACGCAGAAACACTTTCTCTCTCTCTTTCTCTCACACACGCACGCATACACACATACAAAGACAGACACACTCCCCTTCTCTCAGATATACTCACACACAAAAGCACATGCACATTTTAGGAGGCACACATGTGTACACACACTCTCTCTGTCTCCCTCTCAAGACATACACAAACACAAATAACCATATTTTAGCAGACACATGCATGCACCCACACACACACACACACACACACAGACACAAACAGACAGACACAGACCGTCACTCAGCGCGGCGGAGCTAACCCGACGCCTGGCTCGTTATCGGGTGTGAAGCCAGCGGCACACGACGCGGAGTGCGGGAGGGTACCTGCTGCAGGAGGCCTGTCTCCATGGAGTCTGTGAGCCGGATGCCCTCGGGTGGGGCCCCCCGGGAGCTCCAGTACAGCTGCTTACACATGGAGCCGAGAGGAGAGGCGCAGGCAGCCTGACTGCCACGCTACTACTACAGCGCACTGCCTGACTGTGACTGCCACGCATGCTGGCGGGGTAGGTGAGCGAGGCTTCACACCCCCCTGCCCTCCGCCCCTTCCTCCCACACCCCCCTTCCCCTTTCCGCTGTGATCAAAGGGTTCAGTAACCCCACCTCCTGTTGAGCACTGTTCCTCCTTCAACCCTGCCACTCTCTAACTTGCCAGTCTGGGGAGCCGGGTGTGTGTGTGTGTGTGTGTGTGTGTGTGTGTGTGTGTGTGTGTGCGCATACATGCGTTTTGCAATTCTACTTCTGAGTCTGTTTGTCGGAGCGCGCACTTTCATATTTCTGTGTGTGCTTGTGCAAGTGTGCGCGACAGTAAGTGTTTTTTTGCACGTTTGTGCGTGTGCATGTGCACGTGAGATTTGTGTGCAGTGTTTCTGTGCGTATATATGCAGTGTGTGCACATGTGTTTGCATGTGTGTATGTACTGATGCTGTGTGTGTGTGTGTGTGTGTGCATGCGTGCATGTGATATGCGTGAGTCTGTACAAGTGTTTGCGTGGGACCGTGCATGTACCTGTGCCTGTTTTTGTGTGTGTGTGTGTATGTGTGCGTGCATGCGCATGCACGTGCGTTTGCCTGGTGGTTTAGCTATGCAAATGTATGAGGTGTGCACACTATGTTGCAATCCATTTGCCAGTCAACAAGTTCAAAACTAAAAAATACAACATTAATAAAACCAGAGTGAGACTCTGCAGTAGAGAGACACAGAAACACCTCTGAGACACCTGCAGTGGTGTGCCTTACACCTCCACCTGCAGCACTCTCCAACCAGCACCAAAAACAATCCACACACCCAGAGCTCTCTCTCACTCACTCCCCGCTCCTCTCCATCTCCCAGGACCGCCGGACAGCCGAGGCGCCGGTAAATTACACCAAAACGTTGACGTCCCTCACGAAAACCCGAGTCGCTCACGAAGAGGTCAAAGTGTAAAAGCCGTGATTTCCGTAATCGCCCCTCTTTCAATAAACTCAGTCCTGCTTTCCACACTCACTCTCCCTGGCCTGACAGAAATCTGAGGCGCAGAAGTAGAACGAAACGGGGGGGAGAGGGTAGCTGAAGTGGGGTGTGTGTGGGGGGGGGGGAAGGGGAAGGGGGGGAAAGTGATATTGTAAAGGGTAATGGTGAAAAATGGAGTCTCTCCCTGCATTTCTCCATCTCTGTGAATTCAATCCCCTTTGCTCAGTCAAGCCTGTCGCTGTGGACAGCTCTTAACGGCCCAACGCTGCTCACTCAGCCTGTACTTTGTCAAGGTTCTGCTTTTGGGGTTTTTTTTGTTTTTCTGGTGTTTTGTTTTTTTGTTTACTAAATGCAGCTGCTGTGGTCAGGTAGTGTTCCACAGGAGGACGTTTGTGCAGCTTAATGCTTTGTGTTTATGTGTATGTTAATGTGGAGAGATTGTGTGTGTGTGTGTGTGTGTGTGTGTGAGAATATGAGGACGGGCTTTTGTGTGTGTGTGTGTGTGTGTGAGAGATTTGTACGTGCGTATGTATGTTTATGTGTGAAGACAGAATGTGTGTGTGTGTGTGTGTGTGTGAGAATATGAGGATGGGCTTGTGTGTGTGTGTGAGAGAGAATCACTGAGTATGCGTATGTGAGAGATTTGTACATGCGCATGTACGTTTATGTGTGAAGACAGAGTGTGTGTGTGTGTGTGTGTGTGTGTGAGCTCACGTGCTAGTGTATCCGAGGAGAGAGAGGGTGTGTTGGTGCATGCCTGTGAACGAGCGCGTGCGTGTGAGAGCAGAGTGACTGTCTGAGCAAACCGTGTGTATGCAAATCTGAGCGCGCGTTTCTGTGAGAACAGAGAGTGTGTTAATGCGTGTGTGTGTGTGTGAGAATGTAAGGAGAGCGCACATGTGTGTGCACACATTTCTGAAAGGTTTAGGTTTCAGCAGTTGGTTCACTGTAAGCGTGTTTGAGAGGTGCTCGGCTGCATCTTGGAGAATCGGTTTGATCAGCCGATTCTCCCTCACCCTCTGTCCCTCACTCTTTCACTTTCCCGCTCTCCCCCTCCCTCCTGCTCTCCTCCCCTATCTCTCTCTCTCTCTCCCTCTCTCTCACCTGTAGCGCGAGCTCCTGGATGTGTCTGAAGAGCTCCACGTCTTTCTCCGTCAGGTTCTCGTGTCCCGGCAACCGGTCGTCGTCGTCGCGCCACTCGTCTCCACACTCCTGATTGTCTGCAATGGACGGACGAGACGAACGGACGTTCAGTCAAATCCCTCTTATTTTAAAAAGTCAAAATGGACAATAAAGCTTTTGTATTCAACTGAATGGCCATATTCAACCAAGAGATCCTAAATCATTCCTTCCACTCTGCAGTCACTTTGTGAATACAAGGCATGACCTAGGATCAGTTTTCCTCTGTCCTTATTTAACCTCTCTGTTATGAGTGAATATGCAAAATTACCCCTACATCAGCAACATATGCTTTATGAATACAGGCCCTGATCCAGGATCAGTTTCCCCACTGTCCACAGCCCAATCTTTTCCATTATGAGCCAGACGACAGCACTGACCCTAGATCAGCGCTCAAGCCCTGACTGACAGAGAGGGGTGGGCGGGGGCCTAACCTCCGGTCCTGTCGTCAGCCTCGCCTTTGCGGTTGGCCTTCTTGCGGATGCGGTATTGCTGGGAGTAGTCCACCACCTCAGCGCGGGCCTTGCGGCCGTCGGGCGAGGGGGTGAAAAACTTGGTGAGGGCGTCGATCAGGCCCTTGGTCTTCTTGTTGAAGCGCAGCCCCCCCTCGGCGGAGTCCTCCTCCCGCAGGGAGAAGAGGAGGCGGTCGTCGCCGGGGTAACCCTCGCAGGAGGAGCTGCTGGAGGAGGACGGGGGCGAGGAGGAGCCCTGGGAGCGCCGGTCCCCGCCCCCAACCCCTCGCCGCCGCCGGCCCCGCCCACCTGGCCCCCGGAGCTTCTTGAATGGCCGCTTTGACCTGCACAACAGACACGATTGGTCAGCTCAGCAGTCACTCAGTCTTGCAGAGCTCCACACACACACACACACACACACACACACACACAGTCACAAATGCAGTGATCCTGTTCGCTACCAACAGAACTGACCAGCGTCTCCAACAGTGTATGTGCAGGCCGAGGTCAATCAGTCCGCTACACAAATGGGAACCTAGCAGTTCTGTCTCCACTGTACTTTCTTTGCAGGCAGGAAACTGGCGGTTGTAATTCTACGGTTGTTTCTGTGCTAACAGGAATTTGACTGGTCAGTTTATATGGCAGCTCCTGAGTAAACGGACATTCTGCTGCCTATGGTTGGTCCTGTACAGTGCAAACAGTTATCTAGCAGTGGTGTTTCTACGGTTGTCCTAGGCTGTGCCCCCATAAACATGCAGGTGTGTAATATCGCTGTCTCAGGGGGTAAATAACACACACAGACTTTTAGAGGCAATATGAGGAGGAGGTTTTCATCAGTCCTGGAGAAGGTAAACACACACAGCGGGATTTAGTGACAGTCCCTGATGGTAGCAGGATGTAATCGTGAGAATGGGCGTGTGTGTGTGTGTGTGTGCGTGTGCGTACCTGTTTTTTGGGCGCCCCAGGGGTGCGTTGTAGCGCCGTTTGATTTGTGCTGCTTTTTCATGTAAGAGCTTTCTTCCCTTTTTCCTCGGCCGGCAGATCTGACAGATCCACATACCTGGGAGAGAAAGAACAAAAACTATTTAAAAAAAAAAAAAAATTCATACACACACCTTCAGTACAACCTCCATGCAAGACCTTCACATCCAGCTGTCACATTTATCACAAGCGATCCGTCACATTTATCGTGATCCGGCCGTCACATCTATCATGCTCGAGCTGTCATGATTACCGCAAGCAAGCTGTCACATCTATCGTGAGCAAGCGGTGTCAGTTTTCACGCTGCCAGGTTTCTCACTTTGCAAGCGGTCACATTTATCACTGGCAATGTGTCACAATTATCGCAAGTATCATAAGTAGACCGTTACTGTTACTATGAGCTAGGTGTTACCTTTACTACAAGCAAACCATTACATATTCATGACTAATGTCACATTCATCACCAGAAAACATTTATCGGCTACATTTATCCTGCTCAAGCTGTCACGATTACCATGAACAAGCCGTCACGTTTATCATGATCCAGCTGTCATGCTTCTCACCAGCAAGCGATCTCAATTATTACAACCAAGCCATTACAATATCATGATCAAGCTGTCACGATTACCCCAACCGAGCAAGTGCTTACGCTGTCACACCTGAGCATTACGTTCCTGGAATCGAGTGACATCACTGATATCAAGCCAGCCACGCCCTCACACCTCCATGACCGCACGAGATTAAGATTAAGATTACCATGGCTGTTCCACCCCCTTCACAACAATCACCCAGGTCAACCATGATTAAACTTTCCTCTCACCCCCTTCCAAAGCTACTTTACAACGGATTCTTTCTGCCGATATCCAGACACTGAACGGCCACACAAAAGGCCTGTTTGTAGCATTAGCGAAGACCAAAACGAAAGTTTGTCTTACCCTACTCCATACTAGTCTATGTCCATGCCATACCTTTCCATGAATTCCTGAGATTTTTCCTATTTGGTAAACTAAATTGGTTCCTGTTGTGAAATGTGAAACTTTTGAGGAAATACCTTAAACACTTGAGCTCTTCGGGCTTAGCAAAAATAGACTAAGAGGGGATTTAATTGAGTTTTTTTTAAAGACATAAAAGGGATTTACAGATTGAGGTGCAAAAGATTTATCGGGTTTAGCTCTGCCAGCCGAACAAGGGGGGGCAGAGGTGCACGCCAGTTAACGGCAGATTCCACACTGATGTCAGGAAAGCGTTTTTTTTTTCCCTTTTACACACAGAGTTGTCAACGTGTACAACATCTTGCCAAGTCATGTTGAGGCAGAGACCCTTGGAGCATTCAAGTTCAGACTTGAAAAGGTGCCGGAAACTTTCCAGTCTGGAGGTAGATGATGATGGTCAATATGCATCATTTTTGTTTTTTAAAGTTCGAGGTAAACAGGGGAAGGTGGTTGCTTGGGGGGGGACCAACCTTTTGGCATCCGCATCAGTGGGGGGTCACAGCATTCCATGTGAAAACCCCGATCACAGGAGTCACAGAACAACATGTTTTCCTGCAGAGAGAACGAGAGAAAGAGAGATTATGAATTTTGCCTCCCCCTTCATTCAAAGACAGAGAGAGAGAGAGAGAGAGAGACCAAGAGAGACATAACTGATGAATTAGTTTACGAATGATTCATTCATATTAAGATTTACACTGATACCCGTACACTTTGGCAGTATGTACAAAACATTGTTCCCAGCAACAGAGTAACTTGAATTGGAGCGAGAGAGAATGGGAACAAGAGAGGGAAAGAAAAACTGAGAAAGAGAGTGAGAGAACAGAGAGAAACGAAAGAATGAGAGAGGGATAATTAACACTGGTGCCAGTCAATATGGGCTCTCTGGTGGCACAAACTCAATCTACTGTGTTCAGGACCCCTCTTCTCATCCTTTAAGAAATGACCATTTCATTCAGGCACTGTCGGGGACAGCTAAGACGGGCTGGGTGACTCACAGCATTCTTGCCCTGGTCCTGACAGGAACTGCAGGTCTTGCACTCAATGCACTGCCACCAGAGGGCTTTCACTCGCACCGTGAGCTCCGGGGAAAACTTCAGACATGACGGGTGGCCTGGGGGAAGGGACAGGAATATCACACATCATTAGATATTCAGGCGTTTAGTGGACACTCTTAACCAGAGCACCTAAGAGAGGATACACTTTGGCTTTTATCCTGCATCTTTACACCGCCTTAATTGTTTTTTCAAAGACTTATCCTTGATCCAGCACATGCCTAAAGACTTTTTGGATATATGCACCTCTCAGACTTTTTTTTTTTTAAACAGTTGGGATGAGAGGCGTGGGTTGGTGATCGGGCGCAGTGATCAGTATGAAGGAGAGGGTTTCAAAGCGGTAAATGACTGAATTATAAGACGCTACAGGGGTACAACACTCCATGTACAAGAAAATCATAACGTTCAAAAACTGACCCTCTCAGAACAAGTGATAACTTCTGAGAAGGGAGGGGTCAATGTGTGTTTGAGCTATAGGGGGTGGAGTCAGTCTTCTCTGATCTGATTTGTGGGTGGAGTCAGTGTCCTGGACGGGGCGGGGTCAGTGTAATAAGATCGGTAAATGGGGGCAGAGTCATTGCAATTTTAATTTAAAGGGGGTGGGTCAGAGTGCTTAGAGCTGATAGGAAGTGGAGCCAGTGTGCTTTGAGCTGTAAGGTAGTGGAGTTAGTGCAATCTGAGCTGTAAGGGGTGCAGTTAGTGTAATTTGAGCAGTAAATGGGGGTGGAGTCAGTGTGCTTTGAGCTGTAAGGGGGTGGAGTCAGTCTAATCTGAGCAGCAGATGGGGGTGGAGTCAGTGTGATCTGATGTCTGAGGGGGCGGGGTCACTCACCACTGTTCCCACAGTCGGCACAGGATATGAGCTCCTCCGGCTTCTTATCGCGGTTCTGCTCCTTCCTCCCCAGACAGAAGCTACAGATGGGGATGGGCTCAGCCACAGGCTGCAAGAGAGAGAGAGAGAGAGACAGACAGACAAAGCATTACAAACGCGTTACACAGCCGCAAAGACAGTCTCTCAACAGCTCTTTTGTGGCTGGGAACACTATATCAATATGCAGCAGGGCAAACATTTCCCTGAGTTTGATAGTGTGCTGACAGTGCATGAGTGAGAACACTGTCTGGCGTGAGGAGGCTTATAAAGGCATGCAAAACTTCAGGCCTTCCACTTCAGATCTACCTCAGTTAATAGCCTGCGTTTTACCCAAAAAGGTTATACTGCCCTGCACAGTATAGGTTTATTCTACTGTAACTCTACTGTTCTGCAGTTGCAATTAATTTGTTAGGGTCAATCACCCTTCCCTGTCCTGTGTGTGCAGGGGGACACGTAATGAGGACTAGAAATTGAGCTACAGAACAAAGCAAAGGTAACTGGCAGGAAATTCAGGTGTCAAATCCCCCACAGGGTAGGTAGTATGGTGGCTCAGGGTTCCCCCAAACAGCTGTGTCCCTGCCACACACACTGCACTGCATCTCTTTCACTGCTATGCTTTTAAAGGAATGACCTGTCCCAGGCACTTTATGGCGACCGACTCTCACAGCCAAAGGGAGCAAAGTAGGGCACAATCTGGCAGCAAAAGAGCGGAGGGTCTGAAGCTCGCATTCCTCCGGGGGAGTGGCAGGGTGCGGTTACGGTGTTGCCCTGCCAGCTCCTGCCGATTAAGGCCCGGCTGGACGCCACTCCATCACCCCCTGAAACGGCTTCTGGGGGCGAGGGAGCAGGGGTCAAACGCTAACGGCCACATTCACCGGCCCGCTGGACAATAGGGGACAGCCAATCAGAAGGCTTTGAACTCTTGACTCCTGTAGGTCAGAGCAGGGGGCCAGACCGGCCAGGCCAGGGGGTGTGTGTGTGTGTGTGCGTGCGTGTCTCTCTGTCTAAGGGTTCGCTCTGCTATGGACCAGTGACCTGCACCTGAACTCTGAGTATGAGCACTTAACTACTTCAATTATTTGCTTAGTATTTGTTTGCGTAACAGCTTGGATGACTCTAATACTACCCATTCACAGAGCTGGGTATTTACTGGAGAAATTCAGGTCAAGCACCATGCTCAATGGTAAAAAGGCAATGCTCCATTCAGGAAACATACATACATACACAAAAGATAGCTCAAACTGAACTATCACTTACAATTCGGAGCCAGGCAAACACAGTTTAGGTTTGTAGTGCCATTAGGTTATATAGCAGGCACTCGGACCATTGAGAATTGAGCTAAGAATATAATATTACATAATAATACGTACGACATATTGAGATGTATACTTGCTACATGTGTTTGATAAACGTTAATACATCAAAACCAACTTGTGCACTTGGAAAATGTCTCTGTGGCTCGCAGAATATGCCAGGTCACAAAATAGTCAGTCATATACCATTCACTCAGACACAACAATTCAAACAATTCAACCGGTGCGCAGTAAAAGGGACATGGCTATGCTAGCGATTATAAACAGCTCTTGGAAGCTGCTCTTACTCTGATATCGTGCCATTTTGTTTTTTCTGTGCAACAAAGGCACGTTTCAAGTCTTTTTTTTAGCCGCGCACACCTTCGGAAGAGTGTAATAAATCTGACAGAATAAGCAGCGGCGACGAGGACAGAATGCCACCCCAGGTGTAGACAGGAGGAACGCAGGCAAAACCCTGGCAAAACATGGGTGAAACACGGCCGAAACATGGGCAAAACATGGGAGGAACGCGGGCGAAATACGGGCAATAACGCGGGAAGCAGGCGAGGGGAAAGGTGGGTTTTATCAGGCTCTTAGTAGCAGAGAGCGATTCTCGTGGCTCAGGACTCAGAAGGAGAGCAGGAGAGGGAGAGGAAGAGAAAGAGAAAGAGAGAGAGTGAGAGAGGTAGAGGAGAAGGACAGGTGGGGGTGAGACATTCCTGGCTAGCTGCACATAGTTGTGAGCAGGTCTGGGCAGAGAGGAGAGGAGAGGAGAGTGAGGTGAGGTGATTTATGGCCTTCATTTCTCTGTGACTCAGACTGTGCCGAACGCCGGGACACCTCGCCTGGCCGACACCTCAATCACTCCTGCCAGTTAACCCTCGCCGATCCGAACCCGGCCAAGCGGCTCTCCCACACTACGCTTCAACGCCCAGCGGGTAGTGGGGGGTTTTGAATGGACTGCCTTTCACCCACCATTTTGTTTCAGGCAAAAGACGGAATGTGTTTCTACTTTTTAAACACAGAGAAAGGTCTCCATGCATTACTATCGCCAGCTGCCTGTTTGATTTGTGGGTGTGCTCATATCTGACGGCCAGGATGTAGGCTTCTTCATTGTCTTGTCAGCTTTGAAATGAAGGGGCACTGCAAGGAAGTGATTATGGAAAGAGGACTGACGAACCCCAGAAAAACCTGTCAATCATTGACTTCTTGTAAGAAATCAAAAGGCTCTCTATTTTGGAAAACAATACAGCAACTGGTTCAGCTCAAGTCGGACACTAACTTCATCCTCCCAACGCTACTAAACAGAACACAACTCTTCCAAAAAAAAAAAAAAAAAAGACATTTCACTTCATGCATTATGCAAAGGCTGTCTTTCAGAGCTCCACAGCTCACTGATTTTACCATAACCCATCTATATAATTATATTTACAAAAGAAATTTAGGTTAAGTACCTTTTTGGACAGCGCCCTACACAAGAATCGAACCCGCAACCTCGGAGCTACATGCCCAGCTGCCTACCCATTACGCCACACTGCCACGGAGAAACGATCGCCCATGTAGCTTGCAGCTGTGAGGACTGCTTTCCTTTTTTTTTTTTTTTTTTAACAGTCCCCTAATATCCCCTCTTTAACCCAATTACGACTGTAATATATGCTGCCAAACGCGCGGGCCGATTTACCCAGCCCCCTTTCAATTTACTACAGCCAAGGAAAAAGGCAACGCATGCAGAGGATTATCAACCAGCGCACCACGGGAGATTTGCATGCATCATATTTTCACCCTCACCCCGCTGCCCGGTCCCCCACGCTCGTGCCATGGAGGGGGCTTACGGCAGGGCGGCGAAGGTTTAAATTTTAATTTCAGTAAAGGTGCTGGTAAAGTTGAGGTCAGACAAGGATTGCTCGTCTTTCACACCGCTTGCATCAAGACCACGCTCTATAGCTCACACACACAAACAGATGCACATAAATAAACGTAGATACACTCACGCATGAATGTTTACACAAAAAAACTGTGGGGCGGGAGGGGAACACACATGCATGCATCCTCATTCCTGCATAAACACTCAGACAAAGAAATACTGAAAAAACATAAATGTCCTCGCATTACATTATTCAGCAAGCAAATACACTAGCCCTCCCCCATATGTGGTGTAGACAAACTCAACGTACAGCAATATCCATCTGCATAAAACCCTAGCATCAGCAAGAGAGTGTGAAAAGGACTGAAAACAGGACATGAGAGGTGTGCATAGAGATGGAGAGACATGGAGAGAGAGGGAGAGAGATGGAGAGACACAGAGAGAGTGGGAGAGAGAAAGTGGGAGAGAGATGGAGAGACAGAGAGAGATGGAGAAACACAGAGAGAGTGGGAGAGAGATGGAGAGACACAGAGAGAGGGAGAGAGATGGAGAGACACAGAGAGAGTGGGAGAGAGATGGAGAGAGAGACACAGGAGAGAGTGGGAGAGAGATGGAGAGATGGACAGAGAGAGTGGGAGAGAGATGGAGAGACACAGAGAGAGTGGGAGAGAGATGGAGAGATACAGAGAGAGTGGGAGAGAGATGGAGAGACACAGAGAGAGAGTGGGAGAGAGATGGAGAGACACAGAGAGAGATGGAGAGAGATGGCGAGATACGGAGAGACTGGGATAGAGATGGAGAAAGATGGAGAGTGGGGGAGAGATGGAGAGACACGGAGAGAGATGGAAGAGATGGAGAGACACAGAGAGAGTGGGAGAGAGATGGAGAGACATGGAGAGAGATGGAGAGATGGAGAGACACAGAGAGAGTGGGAGAGAGATGGAGAGATACAGAGAGAGTGGGAGAGAGATGGAGAGAGTCCTCCTGTCCTTGCCTGTTCTCCAGTAAAGGTTCTCATTTACATGTGAATCTCATTTCAGTCTTATGCCCACCCCCCTCACCACCATTGATGACTGCACAGGACACAGAATAGCACCACACACACACACAGACACAGAGACACAGAGACACAGACACACAGAGACACACACAGACACATATGCACCTGCATAGTCATGGATACGCACACAAATAAACACACGCTCACGAAATGAAGAAACATGTGAGTGTCACAGCCCAATGAAAGGAGAAATGCAATCTTAAGCTTCCGCTACCTTTGCATGGCAACCAAGCCACACGGCGCAAGCTAAGATGGTGGTTTGGATTTCTGAGCTCCTGCTATAAAAAGTCTGTTCTGAGTGAGTCTGCTGCCGTGGCTGGCTAAGGCAGGCTGATCACAGCACACCAGCTGAAATCACAACATCGTAATCTATGGTTTCAAGACACAAATCGCACGGTCAGCCCCAAATACCCTGTCTGCAAGCCTCTTAAACACAACTTGGAGAGGAAAACAGGAGCGGCTTGAGAACCTGAAAAAGCAGAAGTTATTTAGCTGCCAATCTTTGCTAGACAAATGTATTACTGTGAAATGCATGTGTGTGACTGCACCTGTATAGGACCTTGTGGGCACTCCTCTTCACACTGGGCTGGAGCCAGGCAACTTGCATTGTTAGGGAGCTAGCTTAGCATGCTAGGCTTATACCGCCCCACTATAAACCTGACAAAGGTGTAGCAGTGTCCGACAAACAGCTGCCTTCTTTACAAAGCATGTACTCTACATTATCTAACCACCCACATCAACTCGTGTGAAGGTGGGTCTAAGGAGAAGGCTGGAGATTAAAAGAACCCCCGTTCAGCGAGGGAAGGGCCCCATATCGAATAATTCACACTTCCACAAACCGTCGCTCGGCGAATCTGGCTGGCTGGTCCGAACTGCCACGTCCCTGGCGTGTGACGGTCGCCGCTGCACTAAAGTGCTGCTCCCAGGGAGTAGGCGGCCTGATTGCCAGCCACCGCTAAACAAATCTATTAGCCTGCATGGTAATTATCTGCTGTGGTCATGTTAAACGAAGCATAACTGGTGGGACTGGCCACAGGCAGGGAATTCACTGAACACGCAGGATACTGAAGCAGTGGTAGGACTTAGCCAGGCCTGCTAACAGGGTCATGGTAACAGACATTTTTTTTGCGATTATCTGCTGGAGTCAATCCCGTCTCATATTCTTGGGTTAAATCCAAGAGCTGTGGTCAAATGTGAGCAAGAGGGCGTGCGTGCATGTGAATGCATACGGGTGTTTGTGGGTGTATGTGTGCATGAGTGAGTATGTTTGTGTGCCTGTGGGTTCGCATAGATCAATGTGTGTGTGTATATATGTGTGTGTGCATGCGTGTATGCATACATGCATGTGCGTGTGTGTGAGCGTGTACGCATACATGCATGTGTGTGTACAGGAGTGTGCCTGCGTGTTTGTGTATGTGTGTGTGTGCATGCATACATGTATGCATACATGCATGTGTGCCTGTGTGTTTGTGTAAGTGTATGTATGTATGCGTGCATGAATGTGTGTATGTGTACGTGCATGCACGCGTGTGTGCACTAACGTGTGAAATGGATACATGCAGCCACTGGATCGCGTTACACCCCGGGTTCTGTTACACACCAGAGGTCCTGGCGGCTCAGAGACGTTACATATTTTCCTCACCGCTTCCGGCCATCAGAAAACCCAACCTGAGACCGGATGCTTCTGACCCGAGAGGAGATACCTGAGCAGGGGCCAGACCTGAGGCGGCCGAAACTCCGCTCGGGTTTCACAGCAGTGTGCTCCAGAGAAAACGCAAGGCCAGGTCTGCTCACCTCAGGGATGTGATTTTTTTTTTCTTTCTATCATGATTACTCCGGAAATGCTGGATCCCAGAGGCAGTGGACCCGGGTCTGCGATAAACACACACTCAGCGCTTTCACTCTCTAACAGCTGATAGCAGGACAGATAATTCATCACCACAAACTCTACTGACCCCAAGAGGTATTTGGGGTCTAAAACCAGTCTTTGCTCATTAATCAGGAAAAATAACGTCCAATCAAAACACTGAACAAATAATATTGGGCCAACACAGAGTAGAAAGAAAAGTCAAAATAGGGAAGAAAGTGCAGAAAGGGAAGGGGGAGGTGGTAATCCCAAATTTAGATAAATCCCTTTTTCACTACAGATTCTGCGATTTACTTACTCTGATTTGCAGAAACCTGTATCAAATGTTATTTAATGACTGCAAGTAAAAACTGACAGTACCATCTTTCAGATTTTTTTTTTTTTAACAATGCAGAAATGTATCGGGCTGCTTGTCACAATTGATTTTGGGCAACTTTTCATTTTTGTTAGATGACAGTCTTTTTTTTTGTTATTAAATTCAGATGTTTTAGCGGTTATGCTCCTTGACAAAACTGATATCAGCAAACAAAAAAAGTCGACTAAGTAATTCTGACTGGCAAATAAATACTCACACACCTACAGCAGGCATACGCTGAAGGCCTTGCCAACAGGTTAAACTGCACAGGTATCCTTCGGTTGACAAACATGAAGGGCAGGCTAATTTGTCGCCATCTTTGCTGCTCAGACGTGGCGATACAAAGGAGCGAAGTAAGTGTACCTGAGTGACGCCTCTTTGTTTCTGTTCGAACTTGCCGTGCGGCTCACTTTACAGTCGGGGGAAAGAACCGGCTGGGTGTGTCTTGTTTAGAAGGCCGCCATACACGCCCGTCTTGTTTGGGGAACGTCGTCCAACAAAACAAAACCAGCCGGTTGTTTGTCGCGGCCTGGCTGGCGAAGGAAGAGGAGGGGGAGGGGGAAGAACGAAGGGAAAGGGACGGGACAGGAAGAGTCGCCATCCAAAACAGAGTATTCTAAAACAAGATTGGGCGCGATCCACTTTGGTGGCGGCCCAGGGAATACCCTGCGATCCTGACCCTCCTCCGGCGATCTCACATCATCATCTTCCCCTTTAAAGCCGACCCGACGAGGCGGTGGCGGCGTTGTTTTCTGTGGGAGCTCAATCTGGACCCGGTGCAGCTGGCAGCAGAGGGCAAGAGGGAGAAAGATAGAGAGAGGCGGCGACCCACTCCCACACAAAAAGAACCTCAATGCTAACAGCTTCGGGGCTCTCGGAAAAGAAATGAGAGCTGTTATCTATATATCCGTGACCCCAGTTTGACTCCCCCCCCAAAAACGACCCCCCCCAACATGGCCTGGCAATGACCTCTTATTAGAGAGAGTGAGTGAGTGAGCAAGTCTGGGCTGTGCGTGTGAATGGAGCAGTGTGACGACAGTGATTCTGCAGCTCCCGGTGCGTACACACACACTCACTCACTGACACACACACACACACACACAAACACTCGTTCGTTCTGCAATGGGGTCAGGGCCGGTGCTTTGTTCATTTTGTGCTAAAGCACCATCCCACCCCCTCTCCCCCATCCACCTGCGCTCCCGACAGCCTCACATACGCAATACCACACGAAAGCATACCCCCCAAAACCACGGCGGCCAGATTACATGTAAGGCCACAATAACACAGAAACAGCCCATTCTGCCCGTCTAAGCTGTACACATACCTACAGTCCGTACACATACGGGTCCATTTTGACTTGCCATTTTACTATTACATAGCATGTCAGGTCGACCGAGACCTCAGATCTCTTTTTGCAGTGACGACCTCAAAACGAATCAAGGCAGGTAGGGAACTGAGAGCGTCACGTGCCAATCGAATGCAGGATGTTTTGGTGAAGAGGCGTGGAGAGTCTGTATTTGTGGCAGTGTGACCAGAACACTGGCGCTTACAAGCCCTACTGTAATATCAGCTTTTGAGTTCATGTCAGATACAGAGGGCGATAAGGACAGTCTCACCCACATTCATTCCGATACACATTCAGAGAATACAGAACAGTGCGGAAATGTAGTGTTTTTGTAACGCTGAAATTTCCCTCTTCTGACCAATGGTGTTCAAGTGCTGTACGTCGATGCATCTTCTGAAAATTAATTAAGCAGCGTAACCAAAGCCAATACTGTGCCGGGGGATGCTCAGCTCCATAACACAGCACAGGAAAACTCCTGTTAGCATCCCAGGGGGTCTCCCCAAGCGGCTCAGGACTACACCGCTCCCACGCCACCACCGCAAAGTGAAATTAGCCATGTCGATTGATTTAGCCGCATTCGCGAAGACATGAAACCGAAAGAGAAACAGTGCTCTTTTTTTTTTTTTTTTGCCTCTGCAACGGTCTTGTTTGTGGTTTTAATGTAAACAAGGATATTTGCACAGCGCTGCAGACTGTGCCAATGCAGGTTCTGTATTTACTCTTAATTCCACTCTGGTGTTTTTGATAGACACAACACACCACCCTTGGTATATGTATATATTTAAAAAAAAAAAAAAAAACTATTGCTACTGGAATCTCCTAAAGTTACGACCTGAAGCAGGTGGAAATAAATAGAGACTAGTATCTGGTGATTATAAAGAATCTGCGGTTTTGACATTCTAGAAGTCTGGCTGAAAGTTTTACTGTCTGCCTGACGAATGATTTAAGGCAAAAGAGATTAACAATCTCAATGAGGCCTCGGTTAAATAAATACTTAAGTTAGACAGTGGGATTTAAATTTCTACTGGCTGTTTCCAACTACGAAAACCAGTATATTCAAGGAATCCCAACGACAGTCACTACGAGCCCCTTACTGTCCTTTCTGCAAGGCTTCCTAAAAGAACTAAAAGGGGGAGGAAAAAAAAAACAGAAGTTGCTGTTTATATTTAAACAAGACCATTAGCCTACATGGAAATGAGCTACTGTGGACACGAGTTTTCTTTTCCTCTCCTGAAAGTGAAGTTATGTGGCTGGGATCGCATCCATACAATGCACGCTTGCAGAGTAGTGAGGGACTCCACTCGACCTGAGCCAGACAAATTTTCCCAGAATCCATCTCACTCCTTGGAACTGTGAATCTGAGGTTCCCGAGAATCTGCTCTGCTCAGGTGAGTACACCTGTACCGACGGGGACACCTGAGGTGTAATATTCAAGGCATTCGGTAGACAGTTATCCTGAGTGACTCGCATAGCTTGCGATCTCACCCGCAGCCCTTTTATCCAGCCTCACGTTTACTGAGGTCACAACAGAGCTGAAGTACCTTCCTCAAAGGTTTTAGCAGCAGTGATCTACCCGGAGACGGGGCCTGCTACACCAGCGCCCCACTGAAAGTCCGGCCTGTGACAGAGCTGACCCTCACGAGCCTGCCCGCGCACAGGGGTGTGCGGCCGGAGGTAATCCCACAGCAGTGTGGAGCTGGTCTGGCTCGCTTTGCCCACCTGTGCTGCGTGGTGAGGGAAGCAAATCCCCATGCGCCAACTCAAAGTGCAGAGCCACTGATATTTAATAGTCCACCTCTTACCGCCAAGCAGAGTGGATTTCCACCAGGGATAATAAAACAGGGATATCACCAGTGTATTTTCACCTCACGTTTAAGAAAAGGAAGAAAAAAAAAAAAAAAAGACCAGATCAGACAACCAACAAACCAGCATCCATGTGGGTATCACCAGGATACACAGCCACCAGGAATTATCTACCAATCACTGCGGCCATTGTTCCACAGATCGTCAGCAACATGCACCATGATTGGTGGGGCTTCTCTACCCATTGTCTACTAGCAAGGAGGCGACACCGTAGTGTCCCTATTCCTGGCCCTGGGATTGCGCCTGAGTGAAGAGCTAGCGGTGGAGCCCTAGGGAGGGGAGAGGTACTCTGGGTCTTTCTGCTGTCTATCGGGTTTCAGTGAGAGGGCGTGTGCGGCCTCTCCTGCCGCCACAGTGTCTGTGCAGGACGGGGGGTGGGGGGGGGGGGTGGTGGATCCTGCCTCCTTCCTGTGACGCTGGCGCTACACCTCCTCTGCCTCCTCCCCCTTTCCCCTTCTCTCTTTCCCTCTCTCCCTGACAGGGCGCTGGCTGTGCCAGCGGGCGGGGTCCCATGTGACTCTGGGCCCTGACCCACTCCACGGGCGGGGGCTGGAACACTGCCCTGGCTGCTGCCCACAATCCGCCACCCACCACCCCACCCTCCCTGCCCGCCTGCCTGCCTGCCTCCCTCCTGCCCTCACGGAAGCAGGCCAGGCCGAGGGAAACCAAGAGCGGCTCACCCTCATCGACAAGCTGTGATGGTGTCCTGCAAACCACACACACTCCACCCTCTAGCTGCTACGCTACACACGCACGCACGCACGCACGCTCTCCTTGTACTAACACATGCACGCACACACCCATTCACACACTAACACACTTTCTCCCTCCTTCTGCTAAAAACCCTCATGTACACACACTTTGTCTCTTTCACTTGCTAACAGACAAAAGACACACGAATAGCCATGCTCTCCTTCTCTTGCAACAAATACAAGTGTGCACAGATTCTGCTTCTCTCGCTTACATATACACAAGTGTACACACTCTCCTTATCCCACTAACATACACATGTGCAGACACACTCTCACTCTCCTCCAGCCAACACAGATTCACACACCATAGTTCTCCTGCACCTTCACAAAACATACCGAATGCACACTTGCGTACTTCCTAGTGACAGACTTTCCATAATGCTCACTGTGCAGTTTCACCTTTTACAAACGCTGCCAAACACAACTGCAGAGCTGTGCCACGGCTGCCTCCTGGTTTTCACTGGCATTTTATAACAGATCAATAGACAGAGCTCAGTGATACAATTAAGGAGGACTTAGTCCAGTGTTTAGCCTCTTCAGTGTGACTGTTTATTGCTTTAGTATTTTATCATATAATTTTTTGACATTTTCTATTTAATTACATGAAGATGGACTTTGGAATATTGTTTCCTGTATAGATTCTCGTAGAGTATTCAAATTCCACACACAGTAAAAATTTTACAAATGTGTCTTCATGCTAAATCAACGAGCGACTGTTTTAGCAGGCGGAGACTAACAGAAAGAGAAGCCCTCACAACACGAACACACCTTTTTGTGCATTTGCCTAAAATTTACATGAAGCGATAATACATGTTATTGCTGATACGTTTTTCTAAAACAGCGCTGTGGGTGGAAGAGCTCCTTCACAGATGTTTTTAACAGAATTTTAAGGCAGTATAGCAGTAGCCCCAGCAGAACTCGAAAAGATGTGACCCTTGAGAGCTGCAGACTAGCCAGCAAACCAAACGGTACAAATACAGACGGGACATTCACGAACATCTTATCATGCACTCAATACAAAAATGGGTGAGCATCAATTTACCATCAATGTGTTGGTACTGTCTTTGATATTTTACTGTTACAGTATATCAGCATTAGTTGATGAAATCTGACAAATAATTTTCCTTTGAAGGTGATCAGAAATGAGCTCTGCTCACCGCGGAGGCCTCTTCCCACAGCACAGAACTTCCCCTCTCCCAGCACGCGCTGCCTCTCCTGCTCTACTTTGCAGAAAGTGATCTTAAGCTGATGCTGCCGATCTCAATTTTTCCTCCTAAAACTGCATCGGATCGCGACGCTGAATCGATTTTTTGCGGGCGGGCGGACGTACTGAGCCATAGCGGATCCACGCTGGCTACGCATCTGGCTGCATCATTTTTTTTTTTTTTATGACCGAGTTCCACTGGGACGCAGGAACGAAGTGGGACTTCCTGTCTTGCAGCAGGGGCAATAAAACACATACGAGAGAATTTGTGACATCACTTTACTGGTTGAAAACGCATTGATACTTTGCCAAATCATGGATCATGCTAGCAAAAGCACAGCGCCGACGGCTGCAAATGGTTCACACTTTTTTGGCTAAATCTCTGCCTTCCCTCTGTGTATCCAGGAAACAGTAACCACCAATCACTGTCTCCATTATTCTACAAGTCATTATCAAAATGCTGTGTGATTGGTGGAGATCCTTTCTTGCTTTCTACATTCAGAGGGGATGTCATGACAGTGTTGTGCCTATTTTATCATTTCTCTCCCTTAGCCTCCAAATCTCAGGATGGAGGGTGTACTGTGGGGGTGTTGTGGGTGAATATATGCAGGTGGTAGGGTGTGGGGACGAGCGTTTTAGACTCTTACCTTGTCCTTCTCGTGGGGAAGCAGCCTTACGGGCGGAAGAGAGTCCAGAGACACGGTCATGGACCCATCTGACTGGGGCCCCCGTCCGCTGAGGCGGTAGAGGGGGCCCTGCTTCTGGAGCCGGCCGTGGGCCATGGCCCGTTTCACGGCCACTCGCAGCTGCTGGTGGAACACGGCGGGCCCCATGGAGCTGCTGCCGGACAGGTAGGCCGCCACGTCGCCCTGGCACTTGAGGAAGCGCTCGATGCTCTTCAGCGTTGAGCCGCCGGGCTCGTGGAGGCCCTCCAGGGCCCGCTTGATCAGCTTGTTCCAGTCCAGCCCCGGCTTCCTTCCCGGATGGCCCCCGCCCCCGGCACCGCCCCCACCACCAGCCCCGCCCCCTCCCCCACCGCTACTGCTGCTCCGCGGCTTGGGGAAGGCCAGGCGCCCCGGGTTGTCGGGGTCCTTGTAGGAGTTGAGGCCCTTGTTGGAGACCTTGAGGATGGAGCCGTCCTTGACACTGAGCTCCAGCTGCTCCAGGACCGTCTTGCGGTCCAGGCCGTGGGACATAGACACCGCATTGCAGATGCGCTCCTCAGACGGCCGCTGCTTCTGCTTCTTCACCTTCTTGATGGCCTCTAGGATCCAGTTGGTGTACAGCGGGTTGGCCAGCTTCACCATGGTGGCTGACGTCGGTTGGCTGCCGCGGCGACGCCCCGACGACACGCCCATCCAGGAAGCGCCCCGCCCCTCCTCCTCCCTCCCTCCCTCCTCCTCCTCCTCTCCGCCCGGTAACTATCCTTTGTCCCGAGGACGCACTGAGAGTCCCTCACAGCCTGAGAACGAGCAGCACGGAGAGGAGCAGCTCAGCATAGCACACACTCCCTTCCCCGCCCCCCCCAAAACAAAAACGGCACCACCAGCTCCCCCTCTGCCAGCCGGGCCGGCGGGAGGGCTGGGGGGTGACGAAAGTGTGGGGGGAAGGCTCTGCCCTGTAATTGGCTCTCGCTGGGTCTCCAAAAAACCCAAAACCAGGCCTGTAGTCTCGGCTGCCTGTGCCTCTCACAAACCAAAGCGCCTTTACGGAAATATTTCCGTTCGCCAAACTATGAACCTGTTGCTTCAGACCCCCTTTTGGCGATAAGAGAAACAACAACAAAACTGTTGTTTTTTTTTATTTGTAGTGTTAAGTGTTAAACACCAACTAAAACCACCAAACGTCTTTATTATTTCCGGGCTCCCAAAAGTTTGGGTTGCTTGTAGTGTGTTTAGACGATTCCGTAAAAGGTAATGGAAGAGACAAGATTGTGGACGGGAGAATTCTTGTGCAGTTTCCCCTCAAAGGAAGTATATGGAAGCGAGTTTCGTCCGTGCCGCGCTGCGGCTTGGTGTGATACGTTGCTCCCGTTCTCTTCCTCCTCGCTCCTCTCCTCCTCCTCTGCTCTCTCTCCCCTCTCTGGGCTGGTGTGGAACAGATATCTCACCCCAGGGAGCAGCGGGAACTGATCACCTTCATGCCGAGCTGCACTTTAGCAGCGCGCGCACCCTGCGGAAACAAAGGACACACCGCGGGGTCAGTAACACACTCCAACACACACACACCGCGGGGCCGGCAACACACTCCAACACACACCCACACACACACACCGCGGGGTCGGCAACACACTCCAACACACACCCACACACACACCGCGGGGTCGGCAACACACTCCAACACACACCCACACACATACATACATACACTACACACACACACACATACACACACACACACACACACAGACACCATGGGGTCAGTAACACACTCCAACACACACACACCGCGGGGTCAGTAACACACACACACACACACACACACACACACACACAGACACCATGGGGTCAGTAACACACACACACACACACACACACACACACACAGACACACACACACACACACACACACACACACCACAGGGTTGGTAACACACAAACACACACACAACGGGGTCAGTAACACGCTGAAACACACACACACGCGATCAGTATCACACACTGATACGCACACACACTATAGGGTCAGTAACATATACTAACATGCATACATACACAAACACAAACTGACACACACACTGTAGGGTCAGTAACACACACGAACACACACACGCACACACACACACCAGGGTCAGTCTGTCAGACATATACAGGGTATATGTCTAACAAAGGAACAAACAAAATTAACAACGCAGCATTCATAACTTTATGCATCCGGCCCAAAATCAGCATCTGTAACTTTGGGCTTAGGCAATTCCTAAAAGAAATTCAGTGACGGAAATCAGAATCTGCATTTTCTGCGTTACAGCTCAAAGTACCGTATACAGGCAGTGACCAGACCTGTACAACAAAATAACAACCTCAGTATGTCCTGGTATTCATTTCATAAAGAGTTTTTGCGGAGTTTTTTTTTTGTTTTGCGTGGCATTTTAGGACATTGCATATAAAGCAATCAATCCTGATACAGAAATGACAAAAGACCCCATGCCACTATTTTTTTTGAAGCAGGTGTAATAAGCCTGAACCTGGCTGGGCACCCCATTGATGTCAGCAAACAAGATAGAATTTGCCCCTATGAACTGTTCCAGGACCGCTACCATGATTCTTAACCTCAACAATTACAAAAAAATAATAATAATAAAAATGTCTTAAAATCAGCGCTCATATGACACAACTATTACACCATGGGTTCTGACGCATAGCGAATATCGCCATTGCCTGAGGTTATGGCCTCTGATTGGTGGACTGCACTCACCAAAGCAAGATTTCCTTGTGCCTCACCTGCCCTTTCTTCCTGGCTCAGGTAGATGCCTAACCTGCCATCCCATGGTTACAAGGCAGACGACAATAACCCTTGAACTACATGCCCCAGACAACCCTCAGTAAGTGGACCTTCATAAAAATTAGGCACATTAAATTAAGTCATAAACAATTATGAGTGGCTTAACCTAAATACATTTGACAGGGAAAGGAAGACAATCACATTACAAACGCTTTGTTTACTAGATAGTGATTTGTGACGTCACTCCCCCCAAACACATTTCCTACAATGCTTTTGGTTTGACAACAAACCATTAATATGCTCTCTCCATCACGTAAACAGTGACCTCGTGAGAAGTTCTATAAGATTTCCTCAAATCAAAACAGAAGGAACACATGAGCCAACGTATTATTATTATTATTTTTTGTGCTTTGACTATAAAAATGGGAACTGGTGCGTGACTAACCAGCAAAGCATGGCACTGTTGTACTTTCAAGTTAGTGGCTATAAAGACAACATTTTTGGTGCAGACTCCTAACGACTGAACACGAGCAACGATAAAACGTGAAAATATAAGGCTGCACATCTGTTACACTACGGTCATCTTCGGTCTATATGCAGCTAGCCTGCTAGCTGTGTAGATACCTACGATCCCGCCTGTTCTCAAAGCTTTACCGTGCAACTGCAATATTTCTGTGACTTCGTGGAATAATAGAGCTGACAATGACAGTTCCGAGTATAAACGAAAACCAAAACGAAAGAAAATAGGAATTTCCTTAATGCAAATCCATCGTCCTCTACAAGGACTACGGGTTAGCGTGAGCCGACTGTGTTTACATATTGCCAGCTAGCGAATGTTACACTTCTAGTATGCTAGCTACTAACCTTGTTAGAAGATTCAAACCATCCCTCCCACACTGGTGCGATTAGAAAATTAGCTATCCAAAATAGAGGGAACGTGCAGCGCGGGATCAGGAAAATAGTGCCTCGATACAATCAACAATGACGTGATTCCAACAACGCCCGAGGTTTCAAACAATAACAGGCAACCCTCTCACGAGCAGTTTTCTGTTTAGCTAACGTTAGCCTGCTTCCCACTGTGAGACCGCGGTTACACGGCCTACAAAGACACAATGTACTGGTGGCCACTCAGGGTGTCTAGGTATCTGGCTGCTCAAAAAAACGAGGATTTCTTCTCAACTAACAGCGGGCGATATGGCCGCTCGGCCTCGGTTTAAGCCTCGGACATGAGTAGAAACCCTGTCCGCTTGTCGCGTCCCGACACACGGCTGGCTAACTCCCCCCTCCTTCCACTTCCTTCCTCACTATCACCCACCCTCCCACGTAGCGCCTGCGGTGCGGTGAAGACAAGGCCGTTGGAGCGAAGTAGGCCTCGGCTCACTCACCCCCCCTCCACCACCACACCACCACCAACCCCCCGTGCCCCCCCCTCACTCTCTTCATCTCTCTCCGTACCCCTTTCCCTCTACCTCTCGCGGTTCCCAGAAAGCCAGGACGGGTCCAGCACAGGTTTGTAAAGGGTAGCTCCGAAACCCAGAGAAATCTGCCCCCCATTCTTCGCTACTCACCGGAATTTCGAGTCGAGTTGCCGGGGAGAATGTGCCAAAAATCATTCGAAACAGAGACAACAACAAGCCCAAAAATGCAGGCAGAGACCAGAGGCTCCAAAGCTGACGCCATCTTTGAGTGAAACAGGAGCTCAGCTAGTGGGGGAGGGGGAAACGGTTCGGGCCAAGGGAGCGTCTGCATCGTACAATCCCTGTGCATGTTGGAGAGGACGGGAAAGAGGCAGCAAGGGACGGTGGGGGATAAGGAGGTTGTAACTGTGAAGGGTGAATATCCGTTGTACACATGAAATGGAAGAAAAGGACAGATGGTGAAGCGGAAAAAGGATAGGTGTCTCGCTTTCTCTAGTGTGCACGCACACAGTGATACGGGCAAGTAAGGGACCGTCTGAATTTTTCTTGCAGCTGGCGACGTGGTAAGGGAAAAATCAAAGCAACGGATTGTGGTTTTAATGTTAGAGGGTATTTAAAGATCAAAGGGCCCCCCATTCCTCCTGTTTGGCTCGACATCGCATTGTAGACATCCCTGTTTTTTGTTCGAGCAAGCGAGTGAACCGATGCTTTCTTGAAAATTTGCTTGCTTCTTCACTAAACCCGCGTGTGTTAACTGGTGTGTGTTTGTTGAATTGAGCGCTACTGCATAAATTTAAGATAGGGATGCTCAATTCAGTTCGATAAATAACATGCAATACCTGGTGTCAAGCATCGCTCGAGAAATGAACTGCACCGAGCAGTGCTGTGGACACATGCGGTACATGGTCGCGGAGGGTGGTGCACAGGTGACCAAGCGCACACACAAACACACGTCCTTTCCCGCCCGTATTCTGCATTTCACAGGCGCGCCTGTCGCGCGTTAGCTACCTTAAACGATAAGATTAAGCTAATTAGATAACTGCCCCACTTACCAAGGGTCAGGAAACGCTCTGTAATCTGGTATCTGACCTACTAATGCACGCATTATCAGGGTAAATACACATTGAAAGTTTATAAATAAATATACACACATAATGTTATATCTACATTTAGAATAAGATATACTATTCATTCCATATTCTGTTTCCACACATCAGGTCAGGCAATATCCAAATACAAAATATAATCATTTGGTCGGCTGATGCAGCAAAAGTCAGAAAGGAATCATCTTATTGTATTTACATGTGCACACTGGAATTGCATACACCCATTCACTACATTGTACCAAATTACCAAAATACAATATTCATATATACAATATAATGTGATAATACATCTGTGAATATTTTGATTAATCAGCCATTTAAAAACATTAATACAATGCAGTTTGTTAACATTTCCTGAAAAAATAGTGTAGACCTGCATATTTTGAATGTTGAATGAACTATTTTTAAGGAATTTGTAAATACAGCATCGGCCGTTGATAATCTCAATTGGTGTGCAATTCAAAGTGCTACTTGCTTTTGAATGCTTAATAAACTCTGCTCCGTGTGACTGATTTTCATGAAAGTGTTCATAAAAATACTCTTCTCATTGATATTACTCTGTGGGTGTCAGTGGTTAAAGGTTTGATATTATGTTTTGTTTTTTTGTTTTGTTTTTTTGAGAAGTTTGATTATCACTGAATTTCACATGAATATAATACCTATACCACTGAGAGAAAAGTTGTGGGCGAAACCATGAAAATTTCAACCAGACTGAAAGATTGTGTGAGTAACCGGGCAACCACCTATTTGCATATTTTTATATAATTCAAAAACAGGTGAGTAGAAACATTCAAAGACCTTATTTGCATTACAATCATGCCTTGCTACTTATAGTGAAAGAGACTACACCAACGCACACACAGGTGAACTGAATGGAACCCCAGAAGTTTGATCAGGATGACATAATTCAATTTATTCGAAGGCAGAAGTATGACATGAGATGGAAGGCGCAGGCTGCTCATTTCTGCTGCAGGGAGACCCTTGTGGATTTGAGTGTGTGTGTGTTTTTTTTTTTCCCTCTGCCACAACCAAATTTCTTGTTAATTAGGATAATTGAAAACTGTAATTGCGCTTTTCAGTTGGGGGTTTTTGATTATTTTTTTTTAATAATAGACAGGGAAACAGAGCTCTAGGGAGCGTAGAGAGTTATTTCAGCACATCAGGTCAAACGAAGCAGCCACCTCAGTTTCACACTTCTGGCTATGGGTTATTCCATTAGATGTAAATGCATCTCGTCCACCAGGTCTTTCTGAATTGTCCAGGTGAGCACACCTGGCATTGCTTTATCGGGTGGATCAGCGATGGAAGGTTGCCATGGCACTCAGTCGTGACCAAAAACAACCAGCTAAGGGATCTTCATGAAAAAGGATATGGAGTCACTGCTTAACAGACCATAAACGCAGAAGCGTCTACTACAAGGCAGTGTTCGTTTGTCATATTGGTTTTTTTTCTTCTTTTTTTTGGCTCCAAATTACTTCAACACGTGTCATATTAATGTAGTAATCTTTGTGGAGACTGTTTCATTGCCTTGTAACAATGTGCGCCAGTTGTGGTGTGCATAATCTGGTATCGGGGTAATTGTGCAACAGTGATGGCATACTGAATCAGTGAGTGTGAGTGATTGCAGTCAATCAGTTCAATGTTGCAGAGGAGACAAATTGCGCACAGTTCCTGTTGGGTTGAGGAGAGAGGGAGGGGCCGCGGAGGGCTGTTGCAGATAGCTCGGCCCCGCTATGGGCTTTGCTTTTGTCCGTGTGAACCATGGAGCTTCCTGCTGTGACTGGCACTTCGCCAAGCCCCCAAAAAACCCCCCAGCCCCAACCACCCGCTTGCACCCCTCCCATCCTGGAACAGGGCTGAAACACACAACGGAAATTTCCAGGCCTGTCCGGCTTAGGCTGCAACCCAGCCACCCCCCACCCCAACACACACACACACACACAACCTCCACCCATTCCCATCCCCCATCCCCCATCCCTCCCCTTCCTCAATCCAACAGGGACAGACAGCAGCTGGAAGGTGAAGTGCATTGAGGCCTGCTGGAGACAGAAAGCCTAGAGCTCGCCTGGACGACTTGATCCCCGGGCTGAATCTAAGGTCCAGCCAGCTCTTCTCACAGTGCAAGAGAGCCCTGTCCCTCCCCCACCCATTTTGTAATCGCCCCTCAAAAACAAGTGCCCTTCAACCAGGTTCTTACCAACAGTCTGTTGTTAGGATGGCTTTTTAAAAAAAAATTATTACATAATCCTTATACATAAGAGCCCACAAGTGCACTCTCTTATTAACAAACCTCTCATTCAAGGGTAGGAAAAACAAGATTGAGTAAATGAAGCCTGACCTGTCTATTTCTGTCTCCTTTTATCATAATGAAACCTTATCATACAAAAACTTGTGCATACATTTTCAGCTGATAGGTCTACAGAATGGTGACTGGTAACCAGTTTGACATGGCTGTGATTGTACTTGATAAGATGCCATTTTACACACACTGCTGTAGTAATGACATAAATATGTTGAGGAAATTACTTGTTAAGAGTTTCCACAATTTAAAAACAAGTAACCTTATATTCCTGTTTTAGGAACCACCTGTTGGCCCTTAACTTGTGCTTTGGTCCGGCCAATGTGTTACATATTTGGCAGCCGTGAAAATCAGACCTACTCAAAAGACTACTTACCTGTGGATGTTTTTCCTTGCACTACTGGGGAAGGTTGTTAGCCTATCACTACATCTAAAAAGGAAGAATTTCCACAAACAGGCCTGGAGTAATGTGGATTGTTCACATTCAAGTGTAGAGATCATCATGTCTGGAAAAAGGTCAAGGAGGGGACACCAGAAGCTCAAGTTGGGCCAGCTGTGGTGTGCAGTTTTCGTTACAGGCAATTTTCTGCTTCATCCTCATTTTATCCAGTAATTTCTGTGAACTCTGCTCCCTCTCTGCTAGTGACACAGGCTGCATCCTCTGGTCTGACAGAGCCAGTACACATGTGCGTGTTCACCCCTGAGGAGTGGTCCAGATAGGTCTCCAAACCAGGTCTCTTTTGGGACCTCATGTGCGTTCCGTTACAACTTTCACTTACCTGCAGCTGAGTGGGGTCTTCCTGAGAAGAGGGAATTTTGGGACAACCTTGAGTCAAAAAAAAAAAAAAAAAAGGATTTTTTTGACTCCATGGAAGGGAGGACTAGAGGAAGAATGGTCCGTCACCCAAAAATGGAACGGAACCCTTCTGAGTCACCACCATCATACATCCAGGTACAATGAGGATCCCCCCTTCCACCCCACCGCATACCGAGGGAAGAGACGGTGAAGATGTGCACATTTAACTTGGGAAGAATGGACCCCTTCGTTTACCCGGGGCAGGATCCATCTCAGACAACAATGCAGCCACCCAGACCCTTGTTCGCATTCCAGGGGGACCGGGACTGCCAGCGGGTGTTTAACCTCCATGAATCCAGCGGTCACTGGCTGGTCACTCCACTCCCTCCGTCTCCCCGGGTCACATGCACTCACACACCCCCCCGCCACAAATGTTTTCTTTCCCATTACTTACAGTCGCCTCCTCCACGTTAACCCCTGTTCCTTTAGAAAACCATTTCATTCAGGGGAGCTGCTTTGAGTGTGGGTCTCCAAAAGGACCTTTTTTTTTTTTTATTTTTATAAATAGAGGAATTTAATCTTAACGCTTTGGCAGCAGTTTCAGCCACACGCCGTGAACCGAGGCTAAACATGACCTCCCAGACCTTGCGGGCGCTCCGACCTCCGGGAGCAGGCAGTGATAACAAACTTCTTTCAAACAATGTGTGATGGATTTGGTCTCTCACCTTGCTGGGGTCCCATTGCTGTCATTCTTCCTCTGTGTGCGGCACCATCTCCCCTGACCTGCCATACGGGCGTGCGACTCGAGCACGCCACTTGAGCAGAAGCTAATGTAAATTTCACAGTAATTTGCACAGTCCGTGTATGTCGCACAGTAAAGTTTTTATGTCCCATGAATCAGTTTTAAGTGGTCTCTGTGCAAATCTGTACCATTACAATGTGTACTGTGTTAATCACCCCTTGTCCAGTGGCAGCATAATGTTATTTTTTTTTTTTTTTTTTGTAAATTTAGCCTGATCACTATTTAAAACCATCTCAGGGCTTTATAAAGCATCACAGAGTAAGAGCTCTGATCTAGGATCAGTATTTGCCTTGCAGTGAATAATGGGTAAGGTTACAATGTACACAGGGAAAACTGATCCTAGACAGGCACTCTTACTGTGACACTGCATTAAAAAGCCCTTGCAGTGCCAAACTGGTACAATGAGACAACACTGAAATTCCCAAACCCCTTAGGCCAGCCAGGTACCAGACCGTTGACCCGAGGTGGAAACTCTGCAAAATATGGAATTTGTATATGCTGTATTTAGAGGATTTTCAGCGTTCTTCCCTTAGACAAGGCTCTTAACCACCTGCAGTGACTCAAGAAAGTACACCTGTATATAAATATTCCATTACCTGCACATGGTTTTCATAAACTCTGCAGCTTCTCCACACTATATGCAGTGTTTCCTCATAGAGTCAACATTTACAAACTGAAAATAACCCTGAGGGCTTTAATCATATAAATAATTTAAAGCACAACTGTCTCAATATTCTGAGGTGATAATTTGAACATGGAAGGTCTGAGTGTCAATATTAGTTCTTGAAGCATTGTGTGATCTCTCAGTTAAACACCCAATTACCTAACTCAACTGCTGTTGGACTGGCCTACATAAAGACTCAATTACCATATAGTTCAATTAGGTTTTTACAAGCTGGCGATAAACAGTTTTTTTTTTTTTTTTTTTTTTTTTGTGCAGAGCTACCAACCTCCAACCAATTTTCCTATTGTGCTCTACAACTCATCTATGAGTTGTCTCTAAAAAAATCAAACCCACAAAAAGGTTTATATCCATATAAAAAAAACGATTATAATATTTAAAACTCCCTTGATGGCAAACAGGCATTTGTGTTATAATGCAGCGAAACGGTCGATTATGCTGGAGTTTAACTGTATCTCCCCATTTAAATCAGTCAGATTGGAGAATGACAGGATGGCTGGTTTACAAGCCTACAGGGCTCACAACCCCTAATGAAATTTAATGCGCATTTATCCAGGAAGCCGATGCACAACACCCTGTCTCTTGACAAAGGCTGTGTGTGAAAACCCACTAGCAAATGTGCTCTGTGAATACAGGGAGGGCAGTGAAGCCCTGTACTTAAATGTGGCCCCCAATGTACAACACACCTGTTCATTAATGAGGACTCAATCTGACTGACAGGCGTGCAAATAAAAGGTTAATGACATTCCGCTAGGGTTAGCAACTGTACATCATAATCTGCAATTGTTTTTACCTAGTTAAGATGCATCAATCTATTTTAAATGACTAAGCAAAAAAAAAAAAGAATAAATAAACACACTGGACAGCATTTATTACTTGGGTCATGACTGTCATACTTAAGAACCGTTATTCTTACAGTGTGGACAATCGGGGGAGGGGGCTGGCATCGCATTACTGTCTGTCAACAAGAGCGGTGACAAATGATTAATCATTTTCCACCGTTTGGGGGCCCTCGAATCCCGCCACACGTACAGAGCACGTTACTTGCTTAACGGCCAAACACACGCTCAAACAGACACTACAGGGTCACCACTAGTTCACTGGGAACACTTGGTCACCAGCGGTTTGCAGCGAGGCCGTTTTCGTGGACCTCTTAAGCGATCCCGATAGTGGCATTGCCACCATCTCACCTCCCCCCCTCCACCACCATTCCTCCTCATTCAGAACTGTCACCCGTCGCTCTGCCCTCTTTAGCTCCATGTTACACGCATGCTGTGCCAAGTCTGAGTGGCACCAAAATGCATTAATAAGGGATATCTCTGGTCGATAACCCCCTTCCAACAGTAAGACAGGGAAGCTGAGCCCTTCATTCACCAGCTGGGTGAATGCTACCCCCCCCCAAAAAAAAAAAAAAAAAAAAAAACAAGCCATAGTATCAGGAATTACATTTTTTTTTGCTGTAGTTCTATGCCGCTAAAATTTCTAAGGGGTGGGGGGTGGTGGGGTTGGTAGCTCCACCTCTTGTGGGTGTGATAATAAGTGGGGTGATGCAATGCCATTTTATCAACCCCTCAAAAACATGAACAGGATATCATCAGAAATCATGTTGTTTTTAAGGTTTACAGTACCAAAACTGTGTGGATATAAGAAATGGCTCCACCCTACACTTTTTCCCCCTCTTCTTCTAAATTGAGTAATCCAATGCAGTTTCACCCCTAAAATAAATACAAATCATGTCTGAATAATAATTTTGCGTGCATTAAGTCAACAAAACTGTATGGGGTGGGGGCATACTTTTCATAGTGTTGAAGCAAAGTAGAGTGATGCAGAGGAGAGAGCAACGTCAGAGGGGTCAAACCCAGTTGGCCTTTCCTCCTGGCGCACACATGTCCACAGAGAACGACAGGATGCGTTTGTGTGCGTGTGCGCGTGTGTGAGAGCTGGCGTGATCCAAGTTGACATGGAGAAGCACACGTTTCACATTCCAGACCAAGAAAACCCACCGAAGACACTGGGGGAGGGACAGCCTTTGAAGACCAGGCCAAAAATGAAAAGAAAAAAAAAAAAAGAAAAAGGAAAACCCCATAACAGATCAAAGGTGATCACGGCCCATCCATATTCAGTAAGAAAGAGTCTATGCACACAAGTGCACAAGTGAGTTGTTTACTGGCGGCTTTTCCTGACAGTAGCATGTCAAGGCAGAGTTAATTTGCCGACATAAATTTGAAAACAAATGTCAGTAGACTCCAGCTGCAAAACATTTTGTGAAGGTAACAGGATATTTATGTAAAAGGGAAAATTGATTTCTCATATTTTTGTTCGCAGGTGTCCAATTCCCATCCTGGTCGTGCCAATGAAACTGTTGCAGTGTGTTTTCTTTGGCAGTGCAGTCTGACATTGATTACACCAACTTTAACTGCACATCTTTCAGACCAGGGGTTTCAAACTCTTGTCCTGGAAGGGCTATAGTGTCTACAGGGCTTTTTTTTGTATCCATCATTCAGCAGTCAATCTAGGCCTTGAAAACAAGGTGTGGGGACTTCTTTTGCCAAGAAATGGCTTAAAATGACAAATTAGTAGTATTAAAACACTCCCAAAACTACCCCCAACCCATTGGGGAAAAAAAAAAAAAAACAAAAACAAAAATAAAGCAGCAGGCAGATTAAGCTGCAGCCCTCCAGGTCAGGAGTGTTGAGATCCCTGTTTTAGACCTTGACGTTTGTCTGGTTAAGTGGGTCACAGGAGCTGACAGTGGGACAGCTGGGAAGTGTGCAGTGGCAATATACATGCAGTGTGGATCAGAGGGACAACGAGTGACAGAGCTCGAGGCAGGAGGAGTGGAGGGAGGGAGGGAGGGATTGAGGGAGAGAGAGAGAGAACCATAACTGAAAGAACCGGACCCCGTTCTCTGCAAACTCCACCCACCCCCCCTCCAGCTGTCAGCTAGCCCCTCTGTCTCATGGGGGGTTGCCACGGTGACAGGAGGCCACATGTCTTGGGGGCGTCGTCTTGGTCAAAGGACCCTATTGTTCTTGAGCTAAGCCGTCTTCACTGTGCCCGTCTGTCGGGGGGGTTGGGGGTGGGGGGTGTTGGGGGACTGCTTCACACCCTGACACACACTCAGTGAAAACACCCTCAGACTTTACTGGGAGACGATATATACACCCCCAATTCAACACATACAAACACTTGTAAGGAAACACACACACACACACACACACACACACACACTCACACAGAGGCCACAGTAAAGAAACTAGGACACATTCCTAAAGTTACACTGAAAGAGACAATGATATATTCGTGAGGCATATTCAGGGTTACAGCCATGAAGATTTATCCAAATGTAACTTCAGTATAAATTAATCTACAAATGGACTACAGATAGATGCTGAAAAGTGGAAATGAAGATGACTTGGAAAGTATATTTAATTTTTTTTTTTTTTTTTATATACTTAAGACGGCTTTAAAACATTTCAAAAAAAAAAAAGGTTTTATCTGAGGAATAGAAGGACAAAGTCTCCTCAAGGGGGAGACACAAAAAGTCAGCAAGAGCCGTTTGGTGCAACAGATGCAATTTTTCCATGTCCACCAGGGGGAGACAGATCACCACAATTGAACTATCCATGACTAAAAGTGATAAAATGACAAATGGAGGAAAACAGAGAAATTCAAACAAAATTTTGAACCCAAAGCTGAAAGAATCATTGAACATGAGCTGTCCTTCGCCCGAGTCCGTTTTACTGGGGGAGCAACGTCATAAGCGTGGGCACACTTCAGCGTAAAGCTTCGGAGTGCAGCAACGTTGTAAACCAGCCTATCAAATTTTACAGTCCTGGCAGGCAGCAACAGAAAGCTGCTCTACACTCTTCCCCTCAAATAACTTTTGGGGTGGGCAGGGGGTAAGGGTGAAAGCAGGATGTGTATGCATTGAAAGGAGAACTTCAAAAGCACTTGGAAACTTTTACTACACGGGGACAAACCTACTGCTTAGAAAAACCTTTTTATAAGACAAATGATTCTCCTTAAACATTATCTACCACAACAAAAAAAAGTCACACAAAACCCCCAAAATCTTTCCGACATTATGGTTCATGTCTTAAACAGCTTTAAAAGTCAGTGCATTATTTTAGTAGCCAATGACGCAAAAGTAGAACATTTTTCAATTACTGTGGATGAGCAGTGAACAGCTTTTAAACTTCATTTCCCATGACCCCCACTGAACTGGTGGAAACACAACGCATGGGCGAGCACCTCGTGCAGGGCAGTTTTAAAATCATTTGTTCGGTTTATTTCCTTTACGGTTTGCACTTCGGGACTATGTACCCCCAGGAAGTACTGAATTAGCTTGAGTGCGCACTAAAACACGGCTACTGTCTGAAGTGCCTTCTCTAGCAACAGTAAAGCAAAGCGATCCAGTTTCACAACATACAGATAAGATATCCCTCGGGTATTGTCCACACATCACGTCAGTTTTGTTCCACAACATACTTTTTACATCAGGGATCTCTGCCTCCTGTCCTGGTGGGCCGCAGCATCTGCGGGTTTTTGAGGTTTTTTTTTTCTCTCCACCCAGCAGCAGATTGAAGCCTCGGAAACTAGGTGTGTTCACTCAACCCTAAAAACAAAACACCGAATTGCAGAAGCGCACCCCAGCACAGAGAATGCTGCCCCCCCCAGGGTCAGTCTGAGACTCCTGTGCTACATGAATTCCATCACTAAACAAGTCTTTTTCAAAACCATCCATATTTCATCTGAAAAAGCACAAAGGTCAGGAGGTTTTTATTTCCAAGCAGCAAAGCATTCTGGGGCCTGTAGTCCTTAAGGCTCTCAGCAGCAGTGCTGATCACAGTTCCCCCTGTCTGTATTCCAGCCTTATCTGTCATGAGCCAGCTTTGCTTTTCTGATAAAACAATGGTTGCCTTGTGTCTGTATGGAGGCGTGGTGCTCATTTCCTTGTGAATGGATCTAAGGGAGGGGTTTCTCAGTGGGCGTCCTCAGAAGGCGGGTCCTCCATGAGAGTGGGCGGGGCGTGGGCTGCGCTGAGGCGGCGGCCCTGGGTCCTCCTGCGTGTGGGTCTGCGGGCGCTGGAGGAGGGGGAGGGGGAGCCGTGGGGCAGCCAGGCCAGTCCGGTCGCAGTGGGGTCCTGCCGGCTCTGGTTCCGGAGACTGCGACGGACTGAGCGCCGGCCGCGGGGGAGGGGCTGCAGAACGTCCTCGATGCTGAACTCCGCCTGCTGCCAGGAGAAGGGCGGGGCTTGGGCATGCTCCGCCTCTGTGTCCCTTTCTGATTCTAAAACCGACGGGGCGGCCACGCCCTCATTTGCACCAGCTTCCTCTGCTCTCACCTGATGTTCCTCTCTCACCAACTCTTCCCCTCCGCCCATCAATCTCTCCAAGAGATCAGTGGCTTCTCCCCTCTCCTCCATTACCCTGACCTTTCTCTGCTCTGTCATCCCTACTTCTCTCTCCTCTGTTGCCTCACCTACTCTCTCTTGTATTCCTTCTATCCCTCTCTCTACTGGGTGGACCTGCTCCTGGGGTTCGTCGTCCTCGGTGATCCTGGGGCGAAACAGAGAGCTCCTGCGACCACCCTTTGGTCGGCCCGATGCTCCGCTACGCCGGCCTCCATTTGACCCTCGACCCATGGCGGAGCCCGCGGCATTCTGCTCTTCATCTGTCAGCAGGGAGCGTGCCTCGCTGCCGCCCGTGTCGCTCAGAGCACCGCTCTCACCCTGCGTGTCCGTTTCCTCAGCACCATGCTCTGCCTCTGTGTCACAGCCAATCAGATCGCCTCCCTCGGGAGCCGGGCTGTTGGGCTCCTGCATGTCCGTGTGAGTCGCCAGGCCATCGCTGCCAGCCTCCCGTGGGCTGCCAGGGAGAACGCAGAGCGACGGTTCCATTCTCGCCTCTCTTTGGTCCTCGCCGTTTTGGCCCACATCTCCACTACTGACGCCCTCAACCTTTCCCTCGGTTTTGAAACCTCCAGCGTAGGGTGCGCTGTCCCTTCTCCCCCGGCCTCTCCCTCTCCCCCTCCCTCTAGGCCTCCCCGCCTGATTCACTCTGCCCTTCACCTCCACCACCCCCTCCTCCTTCTCTTCCGCTGCCTCGGTGCTGGCGAACGATGGACGCGTCTCCGTCGTCTCGCGGTCTTCAGGGAGACCGTTCGCCTCGCGGTCCCAGGTGGGCAGGTGGAAGCGCTGGCGCCACATGGCAGCAGCCGTCATTGTGGCACTGACAGTCACCTCCCCCAGGGGTGGTCTGCCGTTCTCTGCAGGGGGAGAGGGAGAGCATGCGGAGGTTACCCCCCTGGGAGTGGGCTGACAGCAGTGCCCCAGAGGAGTCTGGGACACCTGAACACAGATTCTACACAAACTGCAGGTATCCAGCTCCACTGTTCTATTCCTCCCACCTGCCTCTCAACTATAAGAGCCACAGGAGTCTCCAGTGCTGTGTTAAAGCTCGGAGCTTCCTCTGGTGCAGCACCAAACACTGGCATGCATGGAAGATGATGCATAAAGAGGCATAACATTTCTAATGTTGAGAGTACAGACCCCTGGCGGGTCTGGTCTTTTACCTGAGGTAGCGAGAGTCTGTTTGGTGGTGTGAGAGGGGCATGTTAGCAGTGAGGGTGGGGTCATAGCTCTAAGGGGAAGGGTCTAATATCACTGAGGGTTGGGCCATGGCAGTTGGGGGTGGAGTCTATTATCAGTGAGGGATAGGCTATGGCAGTGTGGACTGGGCCATGCCAGTGGGGGAAGGAGACATGGTGGTGATGGGCGGGGCTTGTTGTCGGTGGGCACGTGGTTGTCACGGTGGCGGGGCGTTACCTCTGCGCCGGGGGGTGGGCGAGCGGCTGGCGGAGGACAGCGTCTCTGTGATGGGGCTGAGGGTGGGGTTCTTTGAGGCGTAGTCCCTCTTCCCGTACAGAGAGCGGTCCACCTCCTTACTGCCCCAGCGGCGCTTTCCTGTGGAGCCCTGTGGAGGTACACACTTACTCAGCACTGACCGGTGTGCACACGAGCATGCATGCATGCATGCACGCACACCTCCCTCAACACAGAGAGCTGCATAGATGCATACAAATGCGCGTATGAATGCATGCATGCATGCAGACAGATAGACACACCACTCCCTCAGCACTGTCACCGACACAAACACAGACACAGACTGACCCAATAAACTTTTACTGGCCCATTTACTTTGTTTATTCTCTTGTCGTTCTGATACGCCATGCTACCGTGTTCACTTGAGAGGCCAAACAAAATAAACTGTTTGGTTATGCTCTTCCCATTAGCTATTTACTTCAGTTCCTCTCATGCTTTTTTCCTGTTCCTTCACACGCCTTCAGGGGATGTGGGGGTTGAAAAAGTGTAAGAGAAAGTATATGACAGAGAGTGTGAGAAAAAAGTGAGGGCCAGAGTGACAGAATGAGTGAGAGGCTCACCTTCTGCCTGTCGGGAAACAACGGGCTGTTATTCTCAAATTATTTTAAAAATCCTTAAATTATTCATTTTGCTCAATTGACTTGATTTAATGTCTACACATTACCCCTGGGCACAACGGCGCGAGTCTCACTACATCAGCCAGAGCACAATCGCACAATCCAAATTCCACCTTCCTAAACGTACTGCTGCATTTCACAGGCATGAATTTTAGAGTTGGTTTTGACAAATTATTATTATTAGGTTATAGAACAGGACTGCATACAAGCATATACACACAGACAACCACGCAGTCACACACACACAGTCACACACATACACACAGACAACCACGCACACACAGTCACACACACACAGTCACACACATACACACAGACAACCACACACACACAGACACACAGACAACCACGCACACACAGTCACACACATACACACAGACAACCACGCACACACAGTCACACACATACACACACACACACACACAGTCACACACATACACACACATACACACACACACAGTCACACACACATACACACAGACAACCATGCACACACAGTCACACACATAAACACAGACAACCATGCACACACAGTCACACACATACACACAGACAACCACGCACACACAGTCACACACATACACACACATACACACACACGTTCGCGCACACACACACACACACACACACACATACGCACGCATGCACGTATGCACATGCACACACACACGCATGCACATGCACACACACACACGCATGCATGCACGCATGCACACACACACACACACACACACACACACACGCATGCACACACACTCACGTGCACACACACACACACACATGCATGCACGCACGCACTTTGATAAGGACCCACTCTCAAATGTACCAGCCATTTCACAGCAGTACCTCAGGCCCAAGCAAAGGCCACTCAAACCAGCACAGGGGAAACTCTGCATCTCTGTCCTACAGTCCCAGAAGTCTAAACAGCTCTGTGTATTTGCAGGTTTTTCTTTCCACCAGTTAGCCGGGCTGAATTAACCCTTAGCCACTTCACCCATAAAGCAGGCCAGCGTAAAATGTTCCACACACGGACACAAGAACAGTCCTTAGCTGTCATTCGTGCCTGAGCTGGTCAGGATGTTTGGCCAAAACAACAAGATAGCAGAATGAGTGGTACAATTAAATAATTTAGGGCAAGAGATGGCATGAGATGCAGACACAGATAACTCTCTCACAGTTACGGGCGTCACAGCCCAGCCCCTGCTTTCAACCACAGGATGTGTGCCCTGCAGCCATGTCTCAGAACAGTCAATCAGCCCTCACTGGCTGTCAGCCAGCCAATCGGACGTCAGTCAGAATCCACTGTCGCAGTGTGGGGGCGGGACGGGCCACTACCTGCAGTTTTGTGCCAGGGTCCAGGAGAAGGAGACAGAGAGAGTGGGACAGACAGCTGACCCAGCCGAGTCTCTCTCTCTCTCACACACTTCTGCCACTCTGTCAGTGAGAGTACAGGGCCCTACAGCTGCGCAGAAATGCGCAACACGCCTGAGTAAGGAGAGCGCTATGGAACACACACAAACAAACAAACAATCAAAGGAAAAAAAATAAAAATTCTCCCCGGGTTCTGCTACAACAGCACAGTCCCAGATTTATTCCCACTCTGAAAAACCTTCTTCGGCACACCAGTGTAGCAACACACTTCTGCATACACTGCGTGATCTTTCATTACGTACAGAGAAGAAAAAAAAAAAAACATGACATGCTCCAACATCCTTTTCAATTAACTTGAGTTGTTAAGCTGAGGATGGTGGAACGCATGAGTGGGTCCATGCTTCTTTATCAGGCCCAGCTAGATATTAAATTAGGACAGTCATTGGTTCCCTTTTTTTTGGTTGAACCCACAGAATCTCTGAAAGGGGCGTCATGTTTGCTCTGGCCAAAATGCAGGAGCACAATTTCTCCGATATCCAGAATCGTGGTGGTACATACGTCTCTACATGGACACCGGTTTAAAAAAGCCTCCCCCTTCCCCCCCCCAAACGGTCTCTGGGGTCTGCAGCACATTAGGAGAGTCATGCTGGCCATCTGCAGCGTAGTTTGCGCTATAAACCTCTGCACCTCCACTGCGTCTATTCTTTCTTTCCCTGCACTACTGGAGCGATTCTCAATTAAAGGAAAAAAAAAAGAGAAATAAAAGCGAATCTCAAGGGGGCACAAACACGGGCAGCTAATGTGCTGACATTTCTGACTTTGGCCGGAGACAAGGTTGCTGTGGCAACTCTTTCGAGCATGGCTGGAGTCTTTTAGTTTTTCCGTTCTGTCTTCTTATTGTACCTGCGTGGGGGTTAACAGCTCCGTCTGCAAGCGGCCGCTGGTCACATAGGTGTGAAATTGGCCAAATCAGGCATGGAGGCAGGAAGCTTAGTGTCATAATTAAATGGGAGGTGAAGGATACCACATTCAAAATGCAAAGGAAAATAGCCTTCACCATCAGACACTTGCACAATTATCTAGGTACTTGTTCAGCTACATAATGTCTTTAATAGCTTAGAAGTTTTTCACAACTCAGCTCAACTTGTAATAGCTCAAGGAAAACTCATCTGGATTTAAACAGGGAGCCAGGATGAAAAACATTTTACCAAGACCATAATGCAGCGTGCATTTTCATAAGTGGATAATGCATACGGGCACCTTCAAACATATTTAAAAAAATGTAAGCACCCCAACTTTGAAATTCTACCTCCAATGAATGCCCATTAAATAGTGAAGGGACTACTGAGGTAGTTACGTACGGTTAAGCTGTAGTGTTTTAGTGTGAGGGAATAACTATGAATAATTATGGATGAAAGCTTAGAAGGACTTGTCCAGTCTTAGCTGTGGAATACCTAAAGGTCGTGCAACACAAAAAAAAAAAAAAAAAAAAACCCTTCAAACGATCAGAACTGCAGATGTTCCCTATCAACTGAATGTACTTGGATATGGTAATTGCACCTTATTACTGCAGGATGGTTTGTCAACATCACTGCCACTGGGGGGCGCCAAAGATCTTCAAACAGCAGTGACAAATGGATGGGAACTTGCAGGGTCTGATAAATGAACTGCTGTTTACCCACAAAGGAAGAAACTGCCATCTCCCAAAGGTTATTCTACTCACTGCACAATATGCAGCCAACAAGAAAAAGTGACATTTCTAACGACAGTGAATGTAAAGTATTATTCCTGTAACCAAGTTCCATTATTTCTGCTTTAATTAAAAAGCTAAATGTTGTTACAAGCTGTAGGATGAATTAAGTTCAATTCAGTCAGGCCAGCCTTGCAGGAGGAACATTTAAATGAGCCAAAGACCGACCGCAGGTTTTTATTTATTTTTTGGTAGAAACCTGCAGCGCACCGAGAATCCCTCCAAAATGGCAGGACAATAAACAGGCCTGTAACAAAACTCATTGGACTTCAATATTAAAACGAGCAGCAAGGTTTGAGCAAGGTTTCAACTGACTCTGCTGTTCCCCATTTCGGGAAAGCAACTTTGAGATTAGGTTGTCCATATTATGAGGCACACATTTTAGTTAGTGGACATAAAAACAGGCAACCGAGGACAAAAAAATAACGACGGCTGAGAGTTTTTCTTCCCCTCAGTGAAGTCTTTCGGGAAGGCCATTGGTGGGGTACTGCATGAATTTTTCTTTTTTTTTTTTTTATTTTGGGCTTGTGATCGTTTCGAAGATGAAGTAGCCGGTGATACTGCTTCGAGCAAGTTTTTTTCCCCAGATTCAAAGAAATTGTGATGAGCATTTGGGTTCTGCGTCTCGCTGTGTGAGGACTGAGTGAGAGGGGATATACACACCGCAGCGTCTCGCTGTGTGGGGACCGAGTGAGAGGGGATATACACACCGCAGCAGAGGAGTTAAATCTGTTATGAACACCATATCACAGGTTTCAGCAGGATTTTCTCAGCAGACTTAATTCTGTTTAATATGAGCTCCTTGCCTTTTTTCTCCACTTCTCCGTCTTCTTCTAGATTTATCATTAATTTACTCTACAGAAACATCACAGAACACCTGCTCGAAAGTCCCTATTTATCTTCACTTGTTTTTTAGCTTTCAAAAATAATGAAAAAATGAGGGGGGAAAAAAAAGGAGTTTTCATCAGTCAGGTCCAATGTAAAAGAGCAACCAGATGTGTGCTAGGACTTCCAGCAAGTTGGGTGTCACCTCAAATCTCCCCCCCCTCCTCCTCTTCCTCCAAATTGCAAAAGGCAAGAAAAAGAACACAGTGTGTTCAAAAAACAAAGACAGAGATACCCTCAGGATTTATGTCAAATTGATTTTTTTTTTTTTTTAAACAGACATTTTTAATGTTAATGTGATTTGACAAACAATTGAAATATGTTATAATTTTGCAGGCCTCGATAGCTGGATAAAATAGGTCTGGATGATAACTGTGCTGGCTGCTGTAATTGTGTAGGTCCTTTCACCATTGTGCCTGGTGCCAGCCGTGCCGTTCCCCCGCAACGATCCATCAGACAGATGAATATAAACCAGCTAAATTAAAAGCTTGCTAAATTGCGAGTCGAAGCTCGCCCCGAGATTTAGTGACACTCCAGCAGCTCTTGGTTGAGAATAACTCTTATGGCGAGGATAAAATTTGAAACAAATCATCAGAAACGGCTGTAATCTAGTTCCATTTCCCAAATTAAGCTAAATTCGCTCCCTTGTTCCTCCCTGCAAATGCTGGACAGCATTTATTTATGAAATCGGCCAACACCAAAGACCCAATTTTAATCTGTGCACTGTCAAGCTGTGAGCTCCCCTCCTTCCATAAGCTACAGACTGTAATGACATCACACGTCATGTCATTGCCAGCAGTGTCCTAACCCACTTTCAGGATGCAACAAATATTTCTAACCAATCACATCAACAGTGATGCTGGGTCCAAGGAACAAACTGCAGGTCAAACCAAGTCTACAGAGACAGAGGCACTCGTCAAAGGTCCAACAGACCACAGTCTGTGATTCTGACCAGGGTCTGACCAGCCATGTTCCCGGAGTGACTATTGCTTCTACAGCCAGTCCTGCCCCCAGGTGGTAAGGCCTGGGAGTGCAGACGCCTGTCTGTCAGGTTTCCCAGTCTAATCAAGAGTGGAAAAACAAGGCCTAGTCCCTTCCGAGTGATACATACTTCATTTGTATAGTTAAGTAATGCTCAACGGGGCAAATTAATGTGATGAAATGCAAACTGAGTGAATGGGTAGTTAAATACATCAGAGAAATGTTCACTCGGAAAATCAAAGCATCCCTATGATTCCTCCCCATCCATACAGATCCGCCCCTGAAAGAGCTTGGGACCTGTCATTGTCAAACATCGGCTCACCGCAATGCGCGGGTAGCGGTTGTTATAACGACGCAGGGGAGGATGAGAGGGGGCATTGCGTTCCACAGCGCAGACGTGCACAGGCCGTTAGCTCTGCCCGAGAGCTCGGCGGGCGAACGCGTGTGGGATCTCTGCCCACGGGGCGACTGGCAGACTCTGCCACGATGAAGACAGGGCCCGTCTGGACCTCCTTCGCCCCGGGGCTACATGCTAACGTCTCAGACGCCATCACGTGGCACCGCGTCAGATCCCTTCGCTTTCACTGCGCACCAGAGACAAGTCCGTGGGCGAAACCTGTGTCTCGTGATTGCTCTGACTGGAACAATGCTTGCCCGGGAAAAATGGGGAACTGACTGACAAACAGCGATCAGAGATTCCAGTAGCCATTTTGTTCTGCTTTTAGCAGGCAGCTACGAGTCTCCATCTTCGCTGTTATGAATACAGAATGTACCCAAAACGCACACTTCAAACGCTGTCGCCTCTGTCCTTCAATTTTTGCTGTATCTAGAATTTCATTTTTGCGGGTACCGAATGTCCTTATTGCAAAACATCAGCAAATGCATGCCCTATTTTGAGATGGGAGAAAGGCACCCTCCTTAAATCAAACCCCCCGCCCTCCACCATCCCCCCGCCAGCACGGTTCCTTAAAGCCATTCTGCAAGATTGTTCATTTCACAGGAAATGCAATGAAATGGATCCTCTTTAAAATAATGGCTTGAATCCTGTAAGGGTGCAGGGCGGCCAATTGTCCCCAAAAAGCCCTTCAAATACTCTCTTCCTAAAAATGTATTATTATTTCACATATCGCTTACCAAACGGGAAAGAAAAAAAAAAAAAAAAAAAAGCACAAATAAAATTGACTAAAAGACAAAAGGAAAACTTGACCAGACTTCTGTCAGGGGAGGGAAAAATGGAGAGATCAGTTTCTTTGTGCCCATGAATTAAACCACAGTTGACAAGTTTGTTTTTCGGTCTCTCCAATATTGAATATGAATAAAGTATTCTAATATGCACATGATCAAAACTTTGGCCCAACAGAACCCATTTGCTGCTGATTTCTGTTATGACTCATGTTATTAATGTCTGGCATGGTGCAGGTCTGTGGGTTTAACCCAGTTCTGGGCCAGAGTAACATTTACGTTCAGGAAAGATATCGCAGGAAGAAATGAGTGCAAATCAAACCAATATTGAACATACAGTGGTCTCCCCGCAATTTCTGTCCAAAAAGGTGGGAGATCATAGCTTCGCAACCAGACTGTGGAATTACAACAAATGTCGCACAGTAATCAATATAGTATAACACAGACCTTGTATTAGAAAAGTCAGCTGCACCGTGGAAGCTGTACGCTAGCTTCTAATATGACCGTTGCCTCAAGAGGCACGGTTTCTCTGTCCTTCTCACGTATTTTCCATGTTCACAGCCAAATCAATTGACATGGTTAATTTAGCATTGTGGCTCTGGAAGGGGAACACTATGATGCCAAGCCACACTAACATTCTTGGTGGAGATGATGCCTGCAAAATGGAGACAGATCTTGCAGAGAGATGAGAGAGAGAGAGAAGTCAAAATCAAACTTTGAATTGTTGTTGTTATATGTTGTTTCTGTGATTTTGTATGTTGCTTTGGCAATATCACTGTTGCTGTCCTGCCATTAAAGCAAAATTGAAATTGAAAATTGAAATTGAGAGAGAGAATTGGTGGTGTTAGTATTGCTGCATGTTTGCTATCAAGCAATGAGTGATCTGAACTACTCGCTGTCTTTTTTTTGATTAAGTGGGAAGTGTTCCACCCGAACAAGTGTGACTGAAAGAATGAGACAAAAAAAAAAAACAATCAGACAAAATGTGAAATTCATGCCGGTGTAGATATTATAAAGGCCACCAAAGATCGATTCGCCTCTCTCTTCGCATCAATTCGAGCTTTCATGAATCAACCCGTAATGAGAGACTTCCCGGTGCCCTGATCTGCTGTTTGAAATACATTCGTCAGTGAACACGTTGATACTCGCGCGCAAGATAAACCGGCTGCGTGCACATTTAACGCGCGCAAATTAAATGCCTCGTTACGAGTGGGAGGAATTATGGGAAGGAGCCGTTATTATGACAGGAGGATGCAGCTGATGTCGCTACGCCGCTGTCATCTGGTTTTAATGGGCTTTTTAAAAATGATCCATATCGGCGGTCCAACGTGCTGATCGCTCCCCGATACTCTCACAGCTTGTTACCGGCACACAAAAGAAAACTCATCATCCATACGAAATGTCAATTTGTGCCTGTGCACAGCCGGTTTCACTTTGTTTCCCATCAAATATTAAAAGATTGAGCAATTGCTTCATTACGGATTCTGGGAGAGGCAGCACAAAGGGAAGGGTGAGAGCTTGGAGCTCTGATAAAAGAACAACACCGAGCAGGGGAGCATTCCCATGGAGTCTGCGGGCGACTGAGGAGAAAGGCCAACTCAGGAAATCTAAGCTCAACTTGTTGACTCTTCAACACTGAGCCCGCTGTGCTTATGTTTCCATCGTCTTTAAAAACATAAGAAAAAAAAAAAAAAAAAAGTTTTGTCGGTGGGGAAAAAAAAATTAAAAATACACAATGACCACACCGAAGTTGCCGAACGATCACATCGGTTTCATTTGTTCCTTTTTGTTTCCTTAGTCTTTGTTGTCCTGGGGGACAGGACGGGCTGCATAGGTCATAGTTCAGGTTTTGGGTTGAGGATTGGCACAAATTCTAAAAGAGGTATTCTGCTTTGGTGGTGCTTGAACTGTGTCTGTACTCGACACCTGCAATGAATGGGCAACTGTTTGCCAACCATACCTGAGACAATGACAGGAGGTGATTACAAGGGAAAATAATGAATGATTGAATATGTTGCAAAGACATCAAGACAGATACTACTATGCAAACAATGATAAATATATATATATATGAATGAATCACAGAACAAATAAATAACCGTGATGTATTTGTTCAGCGACTGCTTTACAGCACACTGTGCTGAAGGATGACTATCTGAATGCATGGCAGCTCGGTGACAAACGAGACCTGGTAATGCGTCGTGCGCTGCCAAAACACCCAAAAAAAAAAAAAAAAATTCAGACGCAGTTTGTTATGGCCTGTGATAACTTGTCTGTAAACAGTGGTACGTATCAACGAGGGCTTGATTGATCTAGGGCTGCACCTGGTGTTTACTCCCGGCCCTGAACAGTGTGCGGCCCGGGCCGCGGCGTGGTGTGAAAACATTGCAAATGTAATACAGTTGTTTATTTGTTCAACTGTTCCAGCATTCTTGCTTAATGGCGCTGATCGCGGGAAAATAAAGGGCGGTATAATCTGAGATTGCTGGGTGAGGCCTCGCATGCTTCCACTGTTATCTGGCCTGAAGAATCCATCAGCTGGTCAAGCTCTACTTAGCGCTGCTGGTTAGCGTGGACAACGGCGCATTTAACACGGTGGCCATTAACATATTTCAGCAGACTTAATGCCTCTGCACCTTGTTGTTGTTGTGGTTTCTCCGATCTTAGCTTGTGAATCACGATCGCCTTCCTTGTTCTACGCTCCTTTACGGTTCATAATCATTTCTCAGTAAAGTAATTTGGCTTTCGTTTTATATACGAGAGGTGCAATATAAATAAATGCACTGCAATTACAACGGAAGGAGAATGCAAAGGAAAAAAGGAAAAGAAGCAAGAAAGGGGGAAACGAAGAAAATGAGAATGATAATCATTACTGTTATGAGTACAAGTAGCTCTAACATCTACAGCGAAGTGAGATGCCGTGTTGTGACAACAAGATTCACAGTTGCTGAGGGGAATGCTTATAAACTCTCTCTCAACAGGAAAAAACCTCCTTATTTATTATTCGCCCTCCACTTTGACCTGTTGCCTTAAGTTAGAAATCCAAGTGGTGTAAGTGCAATATGGCGTTTCTGATCCCCCTGCCCCCGCGTTACAGCCGCAGCGAGAAGAGAGAGGCGGCGATGCTGACCTTCATCTTTCCCGAGGCGGAGATGGCGGCACTGCGGCTCGGCCTTTTCCTCTCTGCTGTGTTATTCTCCTCGGGTTGCTATGCAGAGAGAGAAAGAGAGAGAGAGAGCAAGAGAAGCTGGGATGAGAGCCTATCAAACATTGATACGGGTGACCTACAGTGAAGCTGATAAGCGTATGAATGTTAAATGAAGACCCCTCCCCCTCCTGAGCCCTGAACTCACCTTCCTCTTTCTGCCGCGAGACCGGGCAGCAGGGGCGGGGTCAGTGGGCTCAACAGGGGCGGGGCCAATGGGCTGCTTGGAGGCAGGGCTGGGGGTGTGGCCAACAGGTTGCTCAGGGGTGGGACCAATAGGAGGCTCAGGGGTAGGTTCAGGGGTGGAGTCTGGGATGGGGTCGGGCACCGTGTCCTCTTCTGCTGAAAAAAGCATTTCACAGGTCTACAGTTTTGTAGTAAAATCCAAAATTAAAAATAAAACTTTTTATGTCATCTGATCGCAGTGATCCGATCGCTATTCGATCAGGGTAACAAGTGTGATCTTGTCAACACGCAATATTAAATTTTTCCCCTTTTCCGTTGCTTCGCTCAGAATAACCATCCCGTCCCTCTCTATTTAAATTTGGCACAGGCCACAGCATGAACACAATGTGAGATACAGTCACCCACATCTATCACAGTTGGATCACAGAACCTTTTTTCATCAGAACCAACACCTGTCAGAAACAGGTAACAGATGTCACCAGTTAATTATAAAAAAAAACAAAAAAACAAATAAATAAAAATGAAAAGTAGATAAATTAAGAAGACATCTTCTTGCAATGGGCCAGGCAGCATAGACTCGCTAAAGTTTATGCATGCCCTCCATGTTCTCTAAGGGAAGTGTAAAACTCTTGGCGAGGGGAGATACTGGCAACCATCACAAAAGGGCGCACACGTGCCACGCACTGTACCCAACTGCAGTGAATGGGGGTGCCACAGCATGGCGCTCACTGCAGCCAAAGGGGACTCACAGTGACTACAGCGGCACGCAGTCCTCAGAGCACCCCGCGCCCTCGCAGGGGGTCAAGCGGTCTTTCGCTGCAGTGCACCGTTTGCAGAGTTGACTGTCGCGTTGCGCTGTGTGGGAACTTTGTCTCCGCTTGGCCATCTGTAAATTCTGTCAGAGCAGCCTACAGCTCCCACCCACCACTCGATTCCTTGCACTCAAAGCTATTACACTCTCGCCGCAGCACAGCGTGGGCCTCAGGTTAACAGTCGTTATTCGAAGAGTTAGATTGGGGGTTCATATTGAAACCATATTGAAAAATCTTTTGAGAGCCCCTGCAACTCGAAACCAAGCCTGTCAATTACTAGCTATGGCTGGAGGTCCACAACGATGCAAAGATGGGAGAGAAAAAAAAAAAAAAAAAAAAAAAAAATATATATATATATATATATATATATATATATACACATACACATAAATATTGTTTATAGTATATGAAGCGAAAACACATGCACAGAAACATCAAAGATTCTACATCTAAGGAAGTAACCTGGCTTACTGTTTCCACAGGAAATAGATGCTAATATTCTGCTACTTAGCACAGTGTCAGAGCGGCAGAGACCACCCTTTCCACCCTGACTGCAGTTTCATTTTGATCTGGCCCCGTCTGATTGGTCTATTCTGGTTTGTGTGTGGGTGCTTACCCCGATTGAAGCTCTTATCATCCCATTAATGGGTTATTAGACTCCATTTAGCCGCGCTGACTGACATTCAGACTGTAAAATGCCTCAGAACACATTTGCATTGCTTTATTGCTAAGCATTCTCCCACCATAAGCTGAAAATGATGTTGGGGGTGGTGGGGGGGGGCGGGAGGCTCAATGTTTGTGCTAATAGAATAGCCGAGAGCTCCCCTTCTACTTACGTTCAGACATTGAAGTTTTGAAAAGATGTTTTTTTTCTGACTAATTAGTTTAATGACCCTCTGATAACGACACTGATTCAAGCACTTCAATTCAGTCAACTGATGAATATTCTATTCCATAACGGTGGAAAAACGCCCATGGCGTTTGATATCTCATTTGCTGAAATTCCATTAATTTAATTCATGAACCGACTTGAACAGAAAAAGGGAATGACCCCTCAAGCCAGGTTAAATCTGGAGTGGTATTGTTTTCTTTCTCCTCCAATTACTGAGGAAACACTGTTTCTTTTCCTGACTCTAGATGCCTAAGCACAGAGTTAGAGGAATAGACGAATACACAGACAGGGGGAAAGGAAGCGAAGAGATTAGATTAGAGCGAGGAAGTGAGTGCAAGAGATGCTGAAATCGACAGACGGGGAGAGTTTGGGGGGGGTGTCACACCTGTCTCTTTCAGTCTGGGGGGGGTCTGCGGTGAGCCAGGGGTTGTTTCGGGAAGCGGGGATCTGCGCTGGGTCGGCGTCTTGCACTCCGGAGGGGCCACATCTGGGTTGCAGGGGGGGTGGGAAGGTTGAAACGTGACACAGCCGAGGGGGAACGGCGAGGTGAAGCCACAGCTGTCCGCTTCTATATCAACACCACATAACAATGGCCGCCTTTGTCTGACTCAAACACTGAATGAGTGTGACTGTTACTTACCCCTGTCCTCCGGTGAACCGACGGACTCCTCTGCCGCAACGGGGGCAGTAACCTGAGGATACAGAGAGAGAGACTGAGAGAGAGAAAGAGAGAGAGACTGAGAGGTGGCCATTCACATACAGATTTTATAATAATATAAAATAAATATAATAGTTCTGTTTTTGCGCTCAATGTTATCCTAATAGCTGTCCTCTTACATTCAGCTCACCTTTTTTTTTTTTTTTTTTTTTTTTTAACCAAGTATTGGGGGGGATGTGGAGTGGTACTACTCAGCAGTTCTGTTGTAAAGAGTGCATTAGTTTCATAAAATTCAAATAAAAGGCAAAACAAAAGGTGCTCACTGGGAGTACCAGGTATAACAACAAAGAGCAAAAGAACCATTCATCAATGTGAAAAATGAGAGGCTACGTCTCTGGAGCTACGCTATGAAAAATCCAAGACACAAAAAAAAAAACCAGACAAAAAAAAAAAAAAAAAAAATGTTTTTTTGATTGTTCAAGTGTGAGCCCTCTAAATTATTTTACTGTACTTGGACACATGAAATCCATAAGGTCCACTCTGACCTTACAGAGTCTATATGAGTTTTAACCTGCGGCCAGCAGCTCTAAAGCTTGCTCTGTTGGCTGGTTGGTCGGTCGGTCGGTCCACAAAAATTTCCCCACCCTTTGGCGGCCACAGTTTTCGCCCTAGGAGGTTGAAATTTGGCATGGAGGTCAAGTGTGCGGGTGTGTGATGGCATGTTTCTGTTCGTGCCTATTGGCTAAAAGGGGGCGTGGCAGTGGGAGTGGACTGGCCGCAGCTTTATGCCAGTTCGCGCTTGATAAAGACAGGCTTTATGTCCGATAACGAACCTGCATGTTCGTCATCTGACTCGCCCCGCTCCTGTGATCGTGATCATTATCAATCCGCCAAAGTCGTACTGCTGTCAGGGTTACCATCTGGTCTGCGTTTCACAGGCATCACCGCTATTTTTAAAAAGATTGACCTCCTCGACGGTAATTTTTCTGGACATTTTCCAGGATTTTCAAGCAATTCAATCTGTTTTTTTTTTTTTTTTTCTTGTTCATTCCCTTACGAAATCCACATTGCTCATTATGAAGGGGGGAAAAAGACAAACTACATTTTGTTCTGGACTGCATTTGCCTCACATTCATTATAACAGTGTGGCACAGCAGAAAAGTCATATCTGAAACACAATTAGCTAACAGTATGAGAGCTCAGGGGGGGAAAAAAAACTTTCCCTCTCGGGAGAAAATAGGGACACCCTCTCTTTTTCATTCTGCATTCTCTCCTCATTACCCTCCTCCCTTTTTCCTCAGATGAGGAAGGGCCAAATATATTTGAAGGCCCATTAAAATGCTGCACCTCCCTTTGGTTTTGTGGGAGCACAGACCAGCATGTGTGTCCTCTGAAGTGAGGTCACTTATTGGTTATTCTCTCTGTGCAGTCCACCAGCCGAGCTGCGTGGTCTTTGAGTTCAGCTTTGACAGTTCAAACGTGTGGCGCAATGATTAAAAAAAAAAAAAAAAAAAAACCCGAACTGTACTGTATTGCACAACTAGTGCATCATTTATTTGAAAATCCGTGTTCACATGGTATCCATTCCAGGGAAAAGGTCAGTTTTACAGCAGTTTGGAAATCTCACTGTAGTAGTCTCATAATTATTGCACTGTACTTGTTTGCGACTGACTGGATGTAGTTTTGAAATAAACACGGCAGCGGTTACTCAAGCAATATGCTCGCTTTTGACCACGGTGTACCATGAGTTTGGACCCCCCTGCCCATGGTGCTAGAGGACATCTTGAACAGCTGAGCCTCGTGGCTGGGACTGAGATGCCCTCCAGCACAGATATCGAACCGTGGTCCTGAAGGCCGGCACTTTACGCCGCTTTTCATTCTGACTTTAAATTCAGCGACCGACCTAGGCCCAAGAATTCAGATGAGGCAAGCGGATTATGCAATCACCTAAGTGACTGGCTGGCTGAGAGCAGTACAACAACAACTACCCGTGCACACCACACCACTTCCAGCCCCTGGCCAAAACAGAGATTGCTTCCAGAAGGCCAAGTTATAAAGCCCCTTCAGAAATCTGCAACTACACAATTCCAGAAATGTACCTAAAAAAAAAAAAAGTCCACTCAACTACAGTTATGCAAGTAAGGAAAATTTTAAATTTGAGCCAAAGTGTGAGAAACGCAACACTTTCACAAACGCTGTGCTTGTGTAAATATTTCAAATGTTTCCATCGTGCCGCAATTCTGGTTACTACGCTCTTTAGAATGTTGCCTTGTGCTCCAATTGCATGTGATTAGGGGGCGACGCTTTGGCCAATAATGACTCGCCCGAAAACTATCTCAGCCACAGCTGCGCCTCAAACAGCCAACCGCTGATTCCTAACTATGGGTGAGTCACATGCCTTAGACAGGACCAAGTTTCTACGCTCTCAAGTGTGAAGCCTGATGCTACAACTGCACATACTGCAAAAAAAAAAAAAAAAAAAAAATCAAATGTTTTCAGTGAAACAAATGTGGAATCTGTTTGTTATTTGGGAAGCACTAGGAATGAAAACTTGAAATTAGCACTCTATACCAACAAACAAACAGCTACAGCTACCTGCATTCAGCGCCTCTGTTACGGTTTATAATTCTCTGCGGATTGCATAGCAGTGCATGAAACTGTCTGGTTACCAATGAGATGGAATTCCGAGGGAACAATGGAAAGGAATGACGGAATGGTTTGCCGGAAATGATGAAAGACCTCCTTGAATTCAGAGAAAACTGATAGAAAAGGAGGACTCACGGATGCTGAACTAATCCAAATCAAATTCTGTATCTAGAACTGTGGCTTCACAAAATGTATGTCATTGTCACCATTTTGTTTATCTTTTGGTCACACTTCACAAATATGTACACAAAAAAAAAAAAAATGTTTCATTCACTTCAGTGCACCTAAGCTGTCAAGGATCTCTAGACATGATGAAAATAGATCTGTGGGACATAAACGGAAAACATCCCAGAAAAATGGCTTTAATTTGGACACAATCTTTGATAGCTTGAGGAAATGTGGCACTTAAATGAAAACAATGACAAAGGGGGAAAAAAAAATAACACTGGATAATTTCCAACCCTGTCCATCAGTTTGACGGATTAAAATTTATGGAAGTGGTAAAACTGATGATGTTAAATGGCCGATTTGCCATGTAGTCCATAATTTGCTCCACTATTATTCTGTCAATGAAAAATACGAGACGGTGGTATTGCCTTCCCCTTCCTCATCTCTGTGGTATCTGCTGCCCACCTTGCTGCAATTATTACAAGAGCTATGAACCATCTTAAAAGGGCCATGGGCTGTCATTTCAAACACAGTAATCTACTCCAGGAAAATCTTTTGGTGGCCTGTTTTAACAAGTCAACCTTGTCACTTATTTAGCTCTGCATGAGGACTGTGTGCTGAGCAAAACACGTAACAACCTTTACAGCCATCGGCCCATTTTACGGGGCAATATTTCAAAAATGACTTTTTACCGTTCTTGATCATTTTTTTTTTATTGCGCGATGAACACTCAAGGATTTACATGAAACATTTACTGCCTCTGAATCTTAAATACAGCTCTGTAACATGGAGCAGCATCAGGGTTGACAAGTAAGTTTTCAGCTCAGCTCCATTAGTCTACCCAAGGTGCCTTTGGACTGAAACCGTGTTCCATTAAGGCACTGTTCCAGTGTGTGGATGGGCCCCACAGTCTGCATCCTGTTAAGGCACTGTTCCAGTGTGTGGATGGGCCCCACATTCTGCATCCTGTTAAGGCACTGTTCCAGTGTGTGGATGGGCCCCACAGTCTGCATCCTGTTAAGGCACTGTCCCAGTGTGTGGATGGGCCCCACAGTCTGCATCCTGTTAAGGCACTGTTCCAGTGTGTGGATGGGCCCCACAGTCTGCATCCTGTTAAGGCACTGTTCCAGTGTGTGGATGGGCCCCACAGTCTGCATCCTGTTAAGGCACTGTCCCAGTGTGTGGATGGGCCCCACAGTCTGCATCCTGTTAAGGCACTGTTCCAGTGTGTGGATGGGCCCTATAGTCTCTATCCTATGAAGGCACTGTTAGGATGTGTGGGTTTTTGCGGGATACATTGCTCTCTGTCGTCCTGCAACACACCACTCACACACACACACAAAAAAAAAAAAAAAAAAAACAAACACTGGCCCAGGTGCGCTTTTTCCCCACATATGGAATTCCTGTATGAGGACCCTGAACAGGGAGGGAATACAGGAAAGGTGGTGATCTGACGGTGATATCTGACCGCTGTAAAGGGAATGTTAGCTGTGGATGTAATGCATCCCCAGCCTATGCGATCTCATGGTAACTCTACCTTTCCGTCCTCCTCCTCCTCCTCCCTCCTCCTCCAGCGAGGTGACGGGTGGCGAGGGGTCAGCCAGGGAGGGGCTGCTGAAGTCAGGCTGGGGGAGGGCCGGGCCGCAGCGCTGTGGGGTCTTCAGCAGGGAGCGCAGCCGGGAGCCCCCCGAGGCCGGCGCGGGGGCCGGGGTGCCCCCTTTCTGCAGCGGGGTGCTGGGGGGCAGATGCTTGTCGAAGAACTCGGGGGACAGGGGCGCTCCGAAGCGGACGCGCTTCTTCTGCCGCTGCGTCGAGGTGGCCCCAGGGCACGCCGACGTGTGTGCTGCATCGCCATGGAGACATTAACAGCGTGACTCACTTCGCAATCACTTATGTTTATTTTCACTTAATAGTTTATTCATGTAAGGGAAACGGGCAAAATACACAGATAAAATACAAGCACAGCATCTGATGAGAAGTAGATGCGTTTATAACTGAGACTGTCGATCTTCAGTGCAGCTGTTGGGCCCCGGAGCAAGGCCCTTAACCCCACATTGCTCCTGGTGGAGAATTGGCCCCAGTTAGTCTAATCGACTGTAAGTGAATTAGGATTAAAAACAATAACTGTATTGTAATGTAATATAATCTATTTGTGCTGGAGCAGAGGTTTTCAAACTTCAGAGACCACAACCAACAGCTGACATATATACAATTACAAAAAAAAAAAAAAAAAAAAGTCAATATAACCGACTGAGTACTGTACCTAATACCAAACACATCACAAGTGAAGAGGTTTAATTCTGAACAGTGACAAAACGGTGGATTACGTTTTACATACATCATCTTATTTTCTCAGGTGTTTTGCTACCAGCTGCAAAACGTCCCATTACCCAGCCAGTCCCTACTCGCATTTCGGGAATCCCTGTGGCAGAGCGTCCTAAGTGTTCTGTAATAAGCTGGAGCAATTCGTATTTGCTGCATCAATACATTACAGTTGTTATGCGTGGTCGTAAGTGGATTCAGACATGTAGCCAGAGAGGCACCCTCATCCACAGCGACTTACACGGCTTACATTTTCTGCACGCTATCCATTTATACAGCCGGATATTTGCTGAAACATTTCTTGTCCAGTACTTTGCTGGAGGGCAAAATGGCTGGGGCCTACTGGGGGAAAAAGTGCCTATAGCCTCTAGGCTGCAAGACCAGGTCCCTAACCGCTATACTGTCAATCTAGAAACCGCGGTGGCCTTACCTGTTGGGTGTGTGGCGAGGGGAGACAGGGGGGGGAATGGCAGGGACTGCGATGTCCTCATACCTGGGGGGTCCAGGCAGGGGCTTTCTGCCGCTGTGGTCCAAGTCTTTCAATAGATAAATAAATAAATTATAAATAAAGCACAAAAAAGGCAGGTTTTAGTGAAGCCTGCAGTGAGACAGACACACACACACACACACACACACACACAAGATAGGAGACAGGCAAAGACTCTGTAGTGTGATCAAAACAGATATACCACTGAGCGCTAGCCCTTCTGACAAAACCAGAGGGTTGGGGGGATTAGAGAAACACTCGCTCTGATGTAGACTCACAGGCAAGAAAAAAAAATATATATGTACCTTACCAAATAAACATCAAAAATATTTAACCCTTAGGAAGACTCAGCAGCATTGTAAATAATACAGTTTGGAGCCGGGTGGAGACAACATTTCACAGGTACTTCAGCCTATATGGCACTGAATGAGGAACGAGGTGAGGATAGGAAGAAGTTTTTTACTTTTTCCCTGTTTGTTGTTTTGCTATTGTCTATATTCTGTTACTGCTTTACCCTGTGTTGACCAAACAGTGTTGTGATTTTGAAGGAAATGTCCAGTAGAGTAATTCCCTACCAAATCACCCAATGACTGGAAGAACATCCTTTGATGAGATTTTGCTCATATTTGGGTCAACGGTGGGCCTTGGTATGAAAACTTTGTGCACCTAGCGGTCATAGCCAACTCTTGATATTAAGGGAGATGAGACACATTTGATGCTTTATCATCACCCATGAAAGCACCTTTCATCTACACCTATCTTTTCTTCTCTATACATTTTGAAGAATGCGAGTATATTCATTTTTCATGCAGATTGAGAATCTACAGTCAAATTCAGATATTTCCCTGAAGTATTACAGCAAACGCGGTCTCCAAGTATACGTTTAAAAAAAGAAAGTGCCAACAGGTCAAAATGGTTCCAGCTTTGTTGACACAAAGCTGAAGGCCTCCACTTGAACATAATAAAAAAAAACCAGGAGGGTGTTTTGCCTCATCCTTCAGCTATGTTGCTTTCTGTTCAACACGTTCACACCTTGCACTAAATGACTGGTATTCTTTGGTGTTTTTATGTTTTTCTGAATCCTGTAGACCTAACCATGACATTTTAAAACAGGAGTGTCTTTGGCCTTGCTCTACTGAAGTGAAGCCTTGACAACGCTGAAACGATGCGCCTCCACATAAAAACCAGCATCCAAATGTGAAAAACAAATCATATAAAACGACAGCGTTCCTTTATTTCCCATTTGCCACGTGGCTTTGGTCATGAAGGTCTCAACGCTAAAGGAACGGCGTTAACAGAATGAGCACAGCAAAGGTCACATTTCTGTCTGGACATTGAAGAACCCAAACACTAAATTACAGATACAGTTACACGCACGCACGCACGCACACACACAGAAAGGCCACACTACAGCAGCCAGCAACTGCCTAAAAGCATCACACACAAGGGTTAAGCCTTAAGCCTTCAGGTAAGAACATCTTGTCCATCCGAATTTGGGAACTCTGCACATACGCTTATGCAGACTGACTCACACAGCGTAGATTTTCGCACATTTTCAATTTATACAGCAGGATATTTACTGAAGCGGTTCAGGTGAGGTACTTTGCTCAAGGGTACTGCAGTGTTGTGCTACCTGGGAATCCAACCTGCAACCTGAGCTTCGAGCCAAGCTCCACAACAAGCAGACACGAAAAACAGCTCCATACCCGAGACTTACTAGTTTTGCCTCAGAAATTTCAAGGAAATTTTAAGTGAAAGAGGGGCCATTCATCTAGAGACAGGTGGAGTGGTCGTAATGATATTCGTCATAATGACTTGACTAAATGAATCATTTTTGTACTACTGTAGAACGCAAAACCTGATTGGCTCGAGTAAGTCAGGGACTGAAGCTCCTCGTACTAGGAGGGATAGGAAGTCTCTCTCATATCGCTAAGTTATGTCAGCACTACAAGAATGATATTCAGTACATGAAGCTGTTTTGTATCAAAGTTCCAAAAATGACCGCAACACACTTCCTCTCGTGCAATGACCTCACTCTTCTTGAACAATATCTAATCACAGAAAGTTATTTCCCCAGTGCTGGCCTTTTTTTTTTTTTTCAGATTTTTGGAGGTCATGCATGTCTTTTAAGGACACATGAGAAAATATGTTTTTCAATGTTGTGAGTAAATGTGCATATAATGTTGCAGAACATACCAAAACAAAGGTGAAAATATTATGAGCAGTGAATTCTAATACATCTCATGAGTCATTTATCTGACACTTCTAATACAATATGACTTACAGGAAGAAAACCTGTTTAACAATTGAAGTGCAACAGCATGCAATCCATGTTATTTAATAACATTAAGACAGTCGCAGCAAGTGCCTTCAGCAAAAAGCTTTTTTTTTTTTTTTTTTTTTTTACATAAGAATTAATTGAGGAGGAAGTAAACATGGTATATAATTTGAGACTCTGTTATAAATGCATGGTTTCCCTGGTATGACATTAATTTGGATTTTTGCAGGTCGCCCATGTCTTCAGTATGTATTTTTCCCCATTACTGTGTGAAAACGTGCATAGTATTTGAAATACATACTAAAAACTTGTGAAAATAGTATGAAAACCTGAATCATTTGAGATGCAGCTACAATCGTTTACCAGCTTCCCTGCGCTCGTACATTTTTTCCATTCGGGAGTGAGAGTGAAGCTCCTCTTACCCACTGCTCTTTGGTAGGAGTGCAGCGTGTCGGGGTGAAAGGGATGGCGTTCTGGTCGATGCGTCGGGGCCCGGGAGACCGGCCAGGTGACCCACACGCCACCTCTTCTGTCTGGCAACAGGTGAGCTCGACAGGGCTGGGTTTCTCAGAGTCTACCTGACTGGACTCCAGCTGCTCTGAACACAGCCTCCGGACGGAGTCAGCCGAACTTTCAACGTGTGCGGTCTGCGGGGGTGGGGGTTGGGGGGGGGAAGGAGACACAGGTGTCTGCCACATCCAGAGACAGCACTTCCAGCTCACACAACCACACACTGGGTTATAACAGAATGTGGCAAGCTAACTCTAGCTCACAGCAGGGTTTTTCCCCCAAGTAAACCTGGAAATTATCAGAAAGTTTTACGACTATGAAACCTTTAAAACAAAGACAAGTTCAGACATTTAAAATGAACAAGAAATATTTAAGATTACATACTATTTCTAGGTCCAATGTAAGCAAATTTGTGGCAGTTTTTTTTTTTTTTTTTTTTTTAAGCGATTTACGATGTGCAAACTACTGTCACCACCTTTTTTGCCAGTAACCACTGGTCAACTACAACCTTTAATGAATCACTGAAAATGGTGGGCTTGTGAAATGGTAAACCAGCTAAGCCAACCAAGTCCATTTTCAGCTATCTGATGGATCCAACCTCATTGCTGGAAGCTCAAGCCACAAAGTAAAGACAAAGCTGCCCAGACATTCGGAGATTGAGTACACAGAGCTCAGACTAGCTGCTGACTAAGGATATCTTTGGATAATTTGGATACACTCGACAGTCTTTACTAGGTACTTAAATGCTATCAGAATTTTGTCACATAAACAAACAGACAACTAGCAACCAAGTGTATAACTTCTGTTCCATCCGATCAGTATTACATAAAGTAAAATGTCAGCCCTACTGACACAGCCGCCAATGCTATGAAACAAAAATCACAGAACAAAAATGAATTTCTCTTTTAATTTATGCACATGTTTTTTTTTTATAAGAAACAACATTTGCGGGCTGAAACGAGCTTCTGTCTGCATCTTGCCAGGACACCACCCTGAAGAGTAGCTCTCTAACTCTGTGGCCGCAGACCCTAAATCTTTTTGTCGTTTAAAAACACACAAAGTCCTCTCCAGTGTTTTGTTGGACAGACATCATACATGGGTCTGAAAGCGGTCCAGGAGTCTGTGGTAACACTGCCGTACTGCCGTTACAATTCTCTTGCCTCCACTTCTGCAGGCTGTAGCATTTTCACATTTCAGCTATAGATATACCTCAATTTACAAAGGGGGTCGAGTTCCTGATAAAACCGTACAAAAAAAAAAAACCAATATTTCATAAAATCATACTTCACAAGCTGATCTGATAAGAAAAAGTTCCCAGTCGTCAAAACACCAAGGGGAAAAATATAATTCAGGAGCAGTTTTTTTTTTGTGTATGTGTGTGTGTGTGTGTGAGTGTGTGTGTCAGTGAGTGTGTGTGTGTGCTGGAAGCTGCAACGTTAGCATGCCCATAGCATCTGTGTCAGCTCTGTTGACGCCCGCTTCATTTGCCAAGCTGAAAATGTGATCCCAGACTGCAGGGAGGCTCTGGGCTTCTAGCGTGCCACGAATGCAATCTGGCCACAGGTGCATCAATACTCCACTCATAGTAACCCTGTCTAACCTCCAGCACTGATGCCGTTATTATCGTTATTAGCACTGCTAATGTTGTTATTATTTTTGTCATTACGTCTGCCCTGTGTAGCTTTGGAATGCACGGTTCGTTTATTTTCAGTATCGGATCTCAGAAACATACACACACGACTTCAGAAATCAGTCTGGTTTAAAGTGAAATCTCAAACTAAAAACTGGCAAAGCGGCGGGTACCTGCTCTACCTGGTGCTGTTCTGGATGGCAACGTGAGCGGAGAGGAGCGAGGCCGAGGGATGGGGGCGTGGCCTGTGCGGCCTCCCCCGCCTTCTCCGTCAGCGGACCCACGCGAGGCTTCTTGGAGGAAGGGGGGCCGGCAGGAAGAGGGCGGCCCTGCGGACCCACATTCTCCTTCCCCAGGACAGGGCTGCCCCCACCTGAAACAGGTACATGCAACTGTCACAGCTGGCAGCGCAAGGCAATGGAAAGGCGGACGGCCTCCTGAAGACGCAAAAGGGGGTACTTGCTGTGCACTTCTGAAATGCTTCATGGAAGTGTTGGATCAATGATAAACCATATGAAAGAAGATAAGGCCACATTGCTGCTTAATGCTTCAAAAACCATCGTTAGCCTTTTATTCTTTACTATTCCTGGTGTGTCCTAAATTCTACTCTCTGTGCAATCTGTTGTTGCAACACTTATTTCCCCCCCCCTGGGAAATTTATGAAGAATTCCTTATCTTATTTAAGGTATACATTTACAACAAAGTTTGGATAGCCTTACCCAGCTTAAAGGCATTATCACATTTCAAATGCTACTTGTCAAAGACAATACATTTATATATATACACATTTAGCTGATACTATTATCAGGAATGTCTTACACAGCTCACAACCGATTTCTACGGCTGGATATTTTGCTGAAGAAATCCAGGTTAAACACCTTGCTTAAGGCTACAATGGCGGTGTCCCATCTGGGAATTGAACAACTTTGAATACTGCACTTCGCTGCCAGCTGGGGAATGTCAATTTAAATTGTAAATGTGCTGATTTTGGTAACAGGAACTTGACTCTGCAAGGATTGTGCCGTCAATCACATAATTCAACCAGCGCTCCTCGCCGAATGACTCATTTGACTCACCGAGACATCTGACTCACTCAAGATTTAGTTATTGACTCATGTGCTGCTCTCACCAGTGTCTTTTTGCTCTGCCTGTTTCGGATCCTCCTCAACTTCCAGCAGGTTCTGGAAGGAGGCCATTTTCTGCTTCAGACTGGAGAGCCCGCGAGGATAGAAGGGGCTGGCCTGCAGGGGCTACAGGGAGAAGAATCGTTATAATGGAGACAGATGGCAGGACCTGCAGCAAAGGCAGAACCAGAGTTACATAAAACAAATTGATTTTGTCATGACTATAAAGCTTGTGAGCTAAATGTTAACCTGGCGAGGTAGCTAGGTAACCATTATGTAAAGTTAGGTTTGACAGAGCTGGGTCAAAATGCCAAGACATCAAACTGAAAAACTACAAAGGTAGACAAAAGTAGCAAAACACAAACAAAGGCTTATACAGTTGTACAGCACTCATGACCTACAGTGCTTAACAATCTGGAAGGTAACAGAATATGTTTTTTAAAAGCCAGAACACTCGAGAAAAGAAGAGTTTATATAAAATCATAAAGCAAAAGACCAGTAAAAACAAATACGTAAATAAACCCGTTTTTAAAAATGTGTCTTAGAAGCACTCACTCTGTTCTTATATATATATATATACACACACACACACACACACACATCACACACACACACACACACACACACACACACACACACACACACACACACACACACACACACACACACACACACACACACTACCTTACCTGTGGGGTGACAGCAGGACTCTTCAACTTCTGCTGGGCTATGTAACGAATCAGGGAGTTGGTTTCTGGAGATCCCCGTACCCCAACTGTGGACCTGCGTTTTGCCTTCAGCTGGGACACACGAGTTTTATCTGCAGGAGAGAGTATGGGGAAAGCTGGGGCATTAGACTCCAGGGGGTGGGGGTGGCAGTGTCTGTACTTCACCACTCCTGTGTACTAACCATGAATAGAGATACCCACCTAGGTACCACTTTAACCTCCATTTGTGCAGTTAGGTGGGAAAAAAACAATCTCCAGAACCCATGTAAAATTAAGCACCCACATCTCTAATGTAAAATTGCATCTCTTCTAGTAGGAGGTAGGTTGAATTCCCAGAACTACCCACAGACCTAACTACCCACAGTCCAGTAGTCTTAAGTTCAGTCCAGTACACTGGTTTCAGAGATTTCTCTGTATTGCAAATTCAAACAGAAATTATAACACCAGTGTGTTTCATCACTCTTGAACAGATAAAATTGTTTAAGTTGAAGTGCCCAACTTTCTCTCATATCTCTCTGTACATGAGTTTGACTTCCTTGTTTTTTTTTTTATATAATATAAAACTACAGGAAATAACTACAATGTTTCTGTCTCATGTGGCTACATATCATTGCACAAACAGTAGGTAGAGACTGCAGACAGACAGAAAAATACAACACAGTTTGAATGCATGTAGGGCTGTAGATACTGCAATTTTTCAGCAGCTAGCAGCCAGACAACCATAGGACGTCCCGTTGAAAGTTGTCAGGTGTCTCACCCTTGCCATTGGATGAGGGTATGAAGCTCTGTGTTGAGATTCCTAACTGGGCCGGGGTGACCTGGGAGAAGTCTAACGACTGCTTGTTCTGCGGGGTGCTCGGCAGGGTGTAAGCGGGTACTACAGAAGCGGGGCTATCCCAGCTCCACTCCTCACCATCCTCGGCAATACCATTCATCACCTCTGCGCTGGCCATCTCACCACCTGCAACAAAGTCCAGTCTTTACTTCAAAGTTCATCAATACATCAAACCCCGAACATACGTTATTAACATCGAAAGACGACCTATTAGCTGGTAATAACGAAGTAGGAACCTTATTACCTATATTAATGTTATAATGCAAGCTTGATGTTAACGTGCAACTTTTACCGTTATCGGACCAAACTGCAGGTTTTGACAGTTAGCTATATGGCTAACTGTATCACTGACAGTTAAAGCTATTCATAGTTATCTAGCTGTTGCAGTAAGGTATCCTCACGTGTGTGTACAATAAGGTAGCCAAGCTAACTGTTAAACATGATGCCTGCGTATCAAGACAATTTCCAATTAGCGACCTGCCAGTGGTAATCTGTTTAAAAACGTTACGGATAGCTAGTGCCTAGCATGGCTATTCTCGCATAATAATGTTGTTTTAACATCTAATTGTGCTTAAATATCGAGTACAATTCACATCTTGACCAGGCAGGGTTACCTAGTTAGCAAGCTAGCAGAGCTGCAAAAAATAAAGCTGCAACATAGCCAAAGCAATGACTATAAACGCAGCTAGTTCTGTCTACGTAGTTTATGATGGTGTAAAGTAACTTGACAAAATAGGTAACCATGTGTACTGCAAACCGTAGCAAGGCGAGAAAATATGTACCACTGACGTTAGATAGCAATTTACAACTGACGTTAGGTGGCTGCTAACTAGCCATTTATAGTGAGCCAAAGGTAGAAGATCCCTGGACAGCTTTCTGATACTGTCATGCTGCTAGTTAACGTTAGCGACTGACAGCCCTTCGTATGTGCTTACCAGCAGATGTTACATTAGCCAGCGCTATCCAAAGTTAGCTAGTGATAGGTACATACACAAAATCATGTTTAGCCGTGACTGCAACAAATTTATCAAGCTAACGGTTACATGCTAAAACAGCTAGCTAAGTAACGTTTAATTCAAAATCAGGTTAGCTAGCCCTACATTGTACTGAAAAGACAACTATAAATATCTAACTAGCGAGCTACATGATTACCTGAACAGCCTTTATGACAAAATCTTACCTTTAAAATGGCTACACAAAAATAAAAAATAAAAATATACCCTAGGCTACAATGAATTGCATGTGTAAAAACACGACTAAGGCATACCCCAAATATGACCGTAAAAATTTAAACTACGCTCCATTTCTGCTAGTGCGAAGACATCCTAATATCCTTCCGCGCCCGAACCATACATTGAATATAATTCGGCCGCGTTCAGCACACATGTAGTTCGAACTATTATTTATTATCGCTATGAACAAATTTAGGTAATGGCTCTATTAGTAATGATAAAAACACATATAATTGAGGTACTACTTTTTGTCATTCCAGGAACAAAGCTAAAGGTCGTGAAACGCCATTCCTAGACGGACCTCATTTCATATGAATGGACGAATTGAGTACGAAATACGGATCACATGACTACAAGGCGCCCAATGAAATTACAGTAAGGGCAACTTTTAAAAATGACCCTTTACCGTAGTATTCCATGGAGAGCCACCTTCAAACATTATGTGCACGTTGTATATGAGGTAAACAAACAAATCATTGCTTAAGTAGAACAATACACACGGGAGGAAGCAAAGAGCTGGACAAATTGTTAGCATTAATCATTTCTAGTGGCCATTTAAAAGGAAGAGCAGTCTGGGGAGAACCAAAAGAAATTCTACTCACTGTTCAGTAATATCACACTAACATAATTTAAGAGATTATTTCCTTGGGGGTGCCTTAGCCACTGTGAAATACATTTCAGACACGTGAAGACGTGCTCTGCCTGATTTAATCTGTAACTGAAAGAATAGTTTTGTATCAGGCATAATGACATGTTAAAGATGTATGATGTGGTTTAACAATGTCTTTTTCTATACTTCGATTGTTTCCAAAGCCTGTCATCCATATTTATGAAGCATCCTTTGTGTATTTTTTTTTATTATTATTTTTATTTTTTTGCATACCATAATTATCACATCTAAAGTTAGGCCTGCTCTTTAATCATCAAAGCATTTAAAATGAAAAAATAATTGATTAAATATTCCAAAAAGAAGAGGTTAGTCAAACAACATAAAACATTGTCAAGGCCAGTAAAACATATCTCAGCCTCTGACACTCGTTTATTTATTCATCAGTTTATGAAAGTATAAAGCTCTTCAAAGGCTAAAACGAAGTGCCAAATGTTTAGCGTTGTGCAAAATTCATTAGAAAACTGAAAAATTCCCAAATCCCAAAATTCTCTGCACCTCACCTTCAACAAGACATGCATACAGATTTCCTAGACTCCTTAATTAACATTCTACAAACTGTTACTAAAATCATCTTATAGTAAGCTATTATGGTTTCCCATTCTGCACCTGTTCATTTTTCTGATCTGTCTGTCATTCAAATATCCTGAGGGCTTTTGCATCTGGGTCGGGGGAAAGATAATTTCGTGGCAGTCTGGAATGTCGCTGTTGCTGCTACGTAACTGTCGCAGTCTGCTTTTGTGAAAGCCAATGTCATAGCAGTTTCGAATGTAAATGCTGCAGCCAGAGGTATAATTGAGGATAAGCACTTACACAAGGTATATTCTCCTGAACTTGGATGCGCTCGGCTATTAGCCTTGCTTCCATCAGTACATGTGGGGTTTTGGGTCACAATATGCCCACCTCCTCAGACAGTATACTCATCTATTAGCCTTATTACCATTAATACATATGGGGTTTGAGGCTGCATTATGTGAATAACCTCAGACAGTATTAGCCTTATTACCATTAATACATATGGGCTTTGGAGTTACAGTATGCCCACCTCTTCAGACAGTATATTCACCTATTAGCCTTATTACCATTAATACATATGGGCTTTAGAGTTACAGTATGCCCACCTCTTCAGACTGTATATTCACCTATTAGCCTTATTACCATTAATACATATGGGCTTTGGAGTTACAGTATGCCCACCTATTAGCCCTATTACCATTAATACAAATGGGCTTTGGAGATACAGTATGCCCACCTCCTCAGACAGTATACTCATTTATTAGCCATATTACCATTTATAGATATGGGCTTTGGAGTAACATTATGCCCACCACGTCAAACAGTATACTCATGTCTTCGGTTACCACTGTCCCTCTGGCTACTTGTGTCACATTCTACTTGGGTGAAAATGACACAATGCAGTTTTAAAATAAAGACAGAGTCATAACTCAGGGTCGTACATCTTATGACACGACCATTTTGATAAGCATTCAGACCATTGTAGACACACGATTCATCATTGATGGCTTTTTTGTGTGCTATATTTTATATCCTGTAGTTTTGAAAATGGTGTCACGCAATGAATCAAGCCTGAGAAAAACTGGCTTCAGTAAAAGTATGAGACTTCAAGGTGATACGAGGTGATAGAATTCAAGGTGGTCATTAGACTGCGAATCTTCACCATTATGATTGGGTCCCTGTGTCCTTCAGTCCTTTTTTCTCTTTCTTTTTGCAGGGCAGGGTGAAAGAAATCTGAGCGGTGGAGTCTGGCCTCCAACTGCGCGTGGAGGTGGATGCATAGCTCCATGACATAGTCTGCTCGTTACCCGCTAATTACCACAGGGCCCAGTCCTGCAGCCCGCTGTCCATTGCTGTTTTTCTATCGCTGAGCTATGATCTCACCCAGCAGTGCAGAAGCCAGGGTCCGGGGGTGGGGAGTGGATGGTGGGGGGAGGGAGTTAAAACGGCATTGGAGAGGAAATCGGAGAAGGCTCGGATAAAAGGGCGACCGGCAGCTGCACCTGTTTAGCTCATCTCTATCTGGAGACGCAGACCATAGAGGGGGCAGGAGGTGTGTGTGTGTGTGTGTGTGTGTGTGTGTGTGTGTGTGTGTGTGTGTGTGTGTGTGTGTGTGTGTGTGTGTGTGTGTTGGGGGGAGGTGATCCCAACTAACCAGCTGTTTCAGGAAGGACCACAGGAAACAACATCCCTTCCCTTTGAATCCAGGTTGCCGAGTGGCTGTTTAATTCACTTTGCTGGTAGCCTCATTTGTCAGGCTGTGCAAAGCCCCATTTCTCAGGGTCTGAGGAGGTGGGTATACTGTAACACCAAAGCCCATATGTATTAATGGCAATAAGGCTAATAGGTGGGTATATTACCTGAGGAGGTGGGCATAGTGTAACTCCAAAGCCCATGTGTATTAATGGTAATAAGGCTAATAGGTGGGTATATTACCTGAGGAGGTGGGCATAGTGTAACTCCAAAGCCCATGTGTATTAATGGTAATAAGGCTAAAAGGTGGGTTTACTGTAACTCCAAAGCCCATATGTATTAATGGTAATAAGGCTAATAGGTGGGTATACTGACTGAGGAGGTGGGTATACTGTAACTCCAAAGCCCATATGTATTAATGGCAATAAGGCTAATAGGTGGGTATACTGTCTGAGGAGGTGGGTATACTGTAACTCCAAAGCCCATATGTATTAATGGCAATAAGGCTAATAGGTGGGTATACTGTCTGAGGAGGTGGCCACACTGTAACTCCAAAGCCCATATGCATTAATGCTAATAGGCCTAATAGGAATATACTTGAAGTATACTTGTGTGCTTCATCCACTGCATGCTAACTATGCTAGCAATATACTGGTTGTCTGTGTCATCCAACTAAACACTAGCCTAATAAATACTGTATGTTGGCTGAAATGGTCCCTTTAGCTTCTCACTCTGTTGTGGAATAAGTTTCTGTGTCCAGCTCCCAGGGATGATCTTTGCTAGCAGGCTAATGGCCAACTGCTACGTCTGACAAATCACACAACAGAGAAGGGTGCTTGAAATGATAAACCGCACCAAGCCGATACAGGAAACCTGGGCCAGTCAATGTAACAAAGTTTCCAGACACTCTGTAGGGGATTAAGTGTCTGGAGGCGAGACTACTTCAGCTGGGGTGACAGCTTCACACTGATCCACAGCGGGGTCAATTAATCAATTCACCCAGATGTACGCATCTCAGGTGTTTAAGTGAGCACATTTCACCTTAATGTAGGTTAAGGCAAAGTCAGGTAATGTCTGGAAGATATTTCTCTCTTAAGCATCGCCTAAGGGGTGCGTCAAGGAGAGCGGAACCTTACCGTGAACCCCCATCGGCGTTTCTCAAAACCTCGGTTTTTTTGAAAGGATCTCATATTCATGCCTCGGCTTTCTTTAACATCTCAGCCTTTTGCTAGAGATACATGTACCACTTAATCACGCCTCCACTGTTGCTTGGGTCTGTATTTTCAGCACTCTAATTTAAAACTGGTGTTTTCCGTGTTAACACAGCTTTGTGCTCTTCGTTAAAAGGCATGAAAGAGACAACATTAAAAAAAAAAAACGCATGTGATCATCTCGACTCCGGCTCTGCTGCTGCTGCTCCACCCTGAAGAACAGTAAACTGTATTGTTGTTTGATGTTCCAAGAGGCTTAAGTGGGACAAGAAGAAGGGTGGACTGTGGAGAGCGAGAGAAAAAGAGAGAGAGAGGGAGACTGGGAGAGAGCCGACTCCCTATTCTAATCCTACTGCTTCTCTTCTGATCTTCTGCTCATAACACACTTGTAAAAAAAAAAAAAAAAAAAAAAAACAGCTGCACCCTCTATCTACCTTCCGTGTGTTCACAGTTGGCCTGCTAATTGTTTTCCCTTCCCAATCTGTTAGGCGGGCAGGTCATGGTTACTGTACAAATCTGTTTATTCATTTCCCACAGCGAGAGAGGGAAAGAGAGAGAGAGAGGGAGGGAGAGAGGGAGAGATACAGAGAGAAGGGTAAGGCTGGGCGAGAGAGGAAGCACTCATTTACAGCAATCTGATCGGCTGTCCTTCCTCTACCCTCTGTCCCCCAGATAGTGTGTCTCTATCAGCCAATACAACTACCTCCTCATCCCTATCTCCAGATAAGGTTCCCTCCCTTTCCTGCTCCTCCTCCCTCCGTTTCTCTCTCTCTGTGCCCGTGTCCCTTGCCCCATGCCCGAGGAGGGCTGGAATAGACAGAAATGATTACTGACCTATAAAGAAGGGATTAGCGCAGTTGCCGTGGCCCAGCTGCGTGCCCGGCGACGGCGCGGTTGGCGCGGCGACACGTTGTCGCGCACAGCTGGGGCGGCCCTGCTGAGAGTGTGTGGGCCTGCTGTCACCGGGCACAGAGAGAGACTCACCACAGACAGGACAGTGTAAATAAGGGCAGCAGATACTGCTGGGATAGTACTCAGTACAGGGCTGGGAGAATGGAACAGACGACACAAACACTCTCAAGCGCACATGCCCACACACTCACACACACACATGCATGCATGCAAAGAAAGATGCACATATACACTCCCACACACATGCATGAAAACACAGATGTCCACACACACTTACAGCATAATCATAGATCCACACATACACACACACACACACACACACACTGTTGAGCAACTGGTATTCAGACAAAGCTGCAGCATGCAGGCACTGTACAGTACTCGGCCACTGTGGCTGTTTAATGTGAAGGAATCCTATGACTGTCTGGAGAGACTAATGCAGAAATGTGCCTCTTGTTTCTTGTGGAGAAATGTTAACAAGAAAGAGCTATTTTATAGGAGACCATAGCTCAGCGGGGGTAATGTTTGGTGTTTGTTCCAGTGTCTTCACAGCCTGGTACAATGCTAACATGCATGAGACAGACTGCCTCTTTTGGGTTGAAAGGGAATCAAATGAAGAGACCATGACCGGCAGGCCGGGAAGTTATAATACACAAATATGAAAAAAATGGCATTAGTCAACAATATGATAATGCAATATTTAATCCAATTCAGCCCCCCAGATCCTGACTTGAACTTTAACACGATATACAGAACCGTGGATTTGCAGTTCTGGACAGTTGAAATCATTTTACCACACACACACAGCAGCTGAAGTGAACTCTACATTTATTTATATATAAAAAATAAGGAATTATGTACAGTGGTAATAAATATGGACATTTGTACAGGCAAAATAAGTTACTAAACAACATAATCCTGTAAAAACAAAACAAAAAAATGAAAACAAAAACAGACAGCTGAAATTTAAAAATTGAACAAAGGAAGCGAATTCAAAAACAAGTATGGGAAAAAAACAGAGAATAAAAGCTGTGGAAAAGGGAAAAAAGCAATATTTAAAAAGATGGTGGAAGGCGTTTGAACGAGATTTGTGCATAAATGTAGAGACATACCCAGGATCACATACCGTCCAGGTAAAGGAACTGTACAGCTCAGACCGAGCTTCGCTTTCAGCCATCAGCATGCCACCTGGATGGTTTATTACATTCTGCTTGTTGTCGAAAATACGCACAAGTGCAATTGATTTGCATGCTGTTGCTTAATTTTAAAACCATTTTGATTCTTTAAAGGAAAAAGAAAAACCTAAAAATAAATAACTGCCCTGAAAATGTTAACAATCTTTTTTTAAGTAATATTATTTTAAACATTATTAACCCTTTAAAGAGATTTTTTTTTGTAAACAGGCATCGAACAGTTAAAGGGGTTGGAAAAATCTATCTGCTGTACGGAAAATAATGGACCACAAAGACCTCATTACCTTGACCTTTTCAAAGTCTGAACCATCTCATGAAGAAATAAAGACCTTTCCTTGCTGTGAGCTGTGAAATATATGACATCGTGTTTCATTAAAACAGAATAAGCCATGTGTCATGACGTTGTTTCCTTTATCTGAAAAGCACATAAACAAAATGGCAACCAGACAGTTAAAGCAGCAGCCGAAAAACAAAGCAGTTACAAAGCAGGGCTTCGACTCTTGTGTCGTGGACGGACTTTCACAACTTAAATACAACTGTGGAAAGAAAAAATAAATAAATAGGAAACCGTCTGGCTAACAAACATCTGCAGTCTACTTTGGCCTTTCCCTGTGGTGAAGAGGTTCAGAAGATGTAAACGTGGCAACAGTGTGTTCACCGGATAACAAGGCATGTAATTATCAACTAACAAAGAGTCCGATTCTACAAGATTACTGTACCCTGCTAAATTCAAAAAACATGGTGCATCTGTGACTACAGCTATGACTGTAGCATATATGTCCAGGGCGTAGCTCGAAATTCTGGGCCCTGTACACAGGCAGGCTCTGGGGGCCCCTCCACTCTTTGTACAAAAAAAATTCCCAGATTTTCGTGGGCCCCTTCAAACCCTTGGACCCTGTATACTTAGTACCCTTTTTCCCCCTGGTGCTACGCCCCTGTACGTCTCCGGAATGTCTTCGGAATGCCAAACAACAAGATGAAACAAAAAAAACCATGGTGGTCATTTAAGAGCCTCTTCACCTGGGATCTGTTCAAAAAATCTACATCTCCTTCTGCTGTTGCCCCCTTGTTTTTCTCAGGGAACAAATGTTAGCATCTTCTCGCTCCAGTCTAGTTTTTCGGGGTCTTCCTACGGTCGTGGTTCCAGAACTGGCCCCCCAGCCCCTGACAAATTAAAAAAGAGAGAAAGAGAGAGAGAAAGAGCGAGAGAGAGGAGGGTTAGCATCGCTACTCCAGCATCCCATCAGGATAGCATCAAGGCATGCCGTACCTATAGCAACGGAGATTCTTTCATAAAAGCATAAAGGACGTGCGAAAGGAATGACAGCCATCAAAGGGCTGGAGCTTCCAATAAAGACCAGACGGTTTCAGTGCAGAGAGAGTATGTACTGCTCCCGTCCCCAGGGGGACCGCTTTGGGTTCCATATGTTCATGATATCTGCCTTCCTGTGTCTGTCTGTACACTGCACAGGGTCAGGGTAAGGACTGAGCAGATTTAGTCATAAATACTCAGCCAGCTATAGGCTCATCATTTACTGGTTTTCAGTACAAAGGTATCTGGGTTCGTTCTCTCATTTCACTGTGGTATAGTTGTAGCTGAGGAGGTAAATATATATTCTGAGGAGGTGGGCATACTGTAACTCCAAAGCCCATATGTATCAATGGTAATAAGGCTAACAGGTAAGTATACTGTAACTCCAAAGCCCATATGTATTAATGGTAATAAGGCTAACAGGTAAGTATACTGTAACTCCAAAGTCCATATGTATCAATGGTAATAAGGCTAACAGGTAAGTATACTGTAACTCCAAAGCCCATATGTATTAATGGTAATAAGGCTAACAGGTAAGTATACTGTAACTCCAAAGCCCATCTGTATTAATGGTAATAAGGCTAACAGGTAAGTATACTGTAACTACAAAGCCCATATGTATCAATGGTAATAAGGCTAACAGGTAAGTATACTGTAACTCCAAAGCCCATATGTATCAATGGTAATAAGGCTAACAGGTAAGTATACTGTAACTCCAAAGCCCATATGTATTAATGGTAAAAAGGTTAATAAGTGGGTATACTGTATGTCCCCACAACCTCAGCTACTCCACTGTCTGGGTCATAAAAGAAATATACTGTGCATCTGTTTTTCTTTGTATTTTCGTGTTTCCTACATGAATAGAAAGATTTGCATCTTTGGTTGTGCTATCAATATTTCATTCTGGCTGTGTGTCTAACAAATCTTATTAAAACCACTGTGTGACGAAAATGCATAAATCTAATGCAGAGTGATGAGAAAACTGTTTTTCTCATTTTCCTAAAAGGCTGTCTTTCTGGAGATGCAAGCTTATTATTTTTTTTTTTTACAACAGCAACAATATGTAGATTAATGAGTTGATTTATTTTTTGGATACTCTTAACAAAGTACATCAAAACTGATTAATCCTCCAAATTGATTAATTCATCAAGGAGTTTAGACAGGGCCAGACAGGTGTAACTGTGCGAGAGAGAACGGTACCTGCACAGACGAGCCGGCGGGGGGTCATCGCTGGAGGGTCCGTCTGTCTGTGCATCCGTCCGTCTGTCTCGGTTCACCCTCTGTCCTTCCACTCCCCGCATCCCTCAAGATGGAAGGAACAAGCATCCAAGACCAATGCTTGTGGTCCGCCCCTCCAGGGAACACTGTTTACACCTAATTTGGCATAAGGGGTGATGCCAAAGGCCATATTTTTGGCAGTACTAGCCAACACCCCACCCCCCCAACCCCAAACCCCAACCAATCACATACAATAAAGCACTTGTTGAGACATCCAGTTCAGTCGCAGAACAACATTTAAATTGGGTTTGTTTACCCTCCACATGCTGCTCCTGCCCACGCGCCGTCGCTCAGAAAAGCCTGTATCTAAACTATTGATGATAACAAACTCCCTCTCTCCTTTTTAATGATTTGGTCTCAGAAATACACCACAAGCCTTCCCATGCTAAATGCTAAACGGGAGGGGGGCCTAGCTTACACAAGTACACAAGTTTGCTTTTTATAATTGAATGTATTTAATGCCATCAGGGAAAAGAACGGGAGAAAGGAAGCATACAGCAGTGAGCAAGACTTGTTTTCTGGGGAAAGTAATCTTTCGGGGAGATGGCTCGGGGAAGCGGAGAACGGCGCAGCGGGCAGGAATACAGGTGGGCGGTAAGCAGGCCCACATCCTCATTCAGAGTGACAGAACATGCTTCAAAGCCATTCGTCACCCAAACAACTTTTTTTTTTTCCTTTTTCTTTTTTTGCCTCCATGGTACCATGGAGATATAAAATAACACAGTTCTTTTGAAAAAAAAAAAAAAAAAAGCGTCTTAATTAACATCATCACAATATTTCATCACAGGAGCTGAAGACAGTCTTGAAGGAAATATTTTTTTTGTTTTTGGAAAAAGAACAAGTACAAATAGAATTGCTGAGAAAAGTCTGAGCACTGTCCTTCATTATTTTTTAAAAAACCCTGTCTCTGTCTTATGGAGCGTTCCTTTTAGTCTTTTTCTCCATCTCTCCATTCCTCTCTTCCTCCCCAGGTTTGCGTCCTGGGGGAAAGGGGAGCACATGATTGTCGTTGTATTTTCAGTTTTTATTTGTTCTTTATATCTCTCTCTCTCTTTTTTCTCTTCTCTCACAACAGAACATACATATTCAGTCTTGCCCCGTTTAAGTGCAGAAAGCTTAAGGACTTCATAACATCAAAAATTTAAAATGGTCCATTCCCATGCAGCTCGCTGATTGGGTCTGCTCTGGTCCCAGAACCTTCTCAGCACCTGATTCGCCGACGTTTGAGTCACTCGCGTGCTCCGATCAGTCTCAACGTCGAGGAAGTGCCTCGTGTGTTTGTTCCAGTCATATTTACTTCCGTTTTTTGTTTGATCATCATGCTTGAGGACATTTTTCCTCTGGTCTTTAAATACAGAATTTACACAGTCTTATGAATGAGGTTGCCGGGGGAACGTGATCGTGACTGTGACCGTGGTATTTGGAGCAACGGAAACAAAAAAAAGGGGCATGGCAAGTTGCCCCCGGAGCGCGTGGCTCGAAAGGACTGACCGTGTGCAAACTTCCATGGGTCCGGACGAGGACCGAGCAAGAATGGGTCGAGAAATGAGCGAGAGACTGCGGAAGCGGTGAGAGAGAGAGAGGCGGCAAGGGGCGGCGAGCTCCGTATCCACGGAGGGAGGTAGGTTAGTTGCAGTTGTCTTTTCTTTTGTTTGTTTTTTTTTAAATGTATATTTTAATTTTATTTTTTAAAGACTTGCAGTCGAAAAACGGGGGGCCGTATCGTCGTCCCATTGTCGTGGTCGGGCAAAGGGGGGAGGGGCAGGGGACGGAGCTACACGGACGACTCCTCAGGATTGGCGTCCGGGAGCACACTCCTCTGCTGTAGGGTCCTGCGGAGTTCCTCTTTAAAGGGGCTGGAGTACTCATTCCCGATCCCGCCTCCTCCTCCTCCTCCTCCGCCCAATCCACTGCCCAGCCCTCCGCACCCCCACCCCCCGCCCCTCTCCCTCTCCTCCCCCGCCGAGCTCAGATTCAGTCGGATGTAGCCGTTGCTTCCGGATCCGCGGATGTTGGTTAGGCTCAGCCGGCTCGGCGAGTGGATGGGCTGACCCGGAATGGCGCTTGGGGTCACTGGTCCGGCGCTGGGACACAGGGCGTGGCCTGGGACGATCTTCAGTGAGCCGTCCGAGTAATAGTAGTTGGCGCCGGTCTCCCAGAAGCGGTCCTCATCGCTGGGCATCTTGGAGGGCACAAATGTGGGCGCCTCCTTGGGTAGGGTAATGGGGTACACCAGGGTGCTCTCCAGTGGCTTCATCTCCGCCCCTTTGCCCAGCGCCAGTTTGAGCCGGCGGCGCAGGTAGAGGGCGACACCGAGCAGCAGTAGGCAGACGGCGCCCAGTGTGATCACCAGGACCCAGAACAGCCCCATACTCCCGTCGGGAGCTCGGGCCTCCATGAAGACGGGTGCACTCGCCACCACCGCCACCTGGTACCTCTCCGTTTGGAACTTCACGCCCTGCTCCTCCGAGTAGCAGGTATAGCGGCCAGCCTGCTGGGGCCCCGCGTTGGGGATGACGAGCGCCCGCAGGGCCCTGTCGAAGCGGGGGCCCTCCGCCGCCGCACTGCCCTCGTCCGCCACCAGAGGGAGCTCACGGTCATTCAAGAGCCAGGAGGGGTGGGCCAGGTTGGAAACAAGTTGGCATGGCAACACCAGATCGGATCCCACCACCACTGTCACATTCCGCAGCCGAGAGGGATCTATTTGCAGGGGGGGCAATGTTAGTGCTCATTCACTTATTCAACTCTCAGTTCAGTTAAAATCAATTAAACCTTTATTGTTCTGATAGCTAAATGAATTATATAGCCAGGGGTTCACAAAGCAAACATTAATGGGGGGAACCCTGGTCCTAAACAGTCATAGAAAGTGCAGGTTTTTGTACAACCTAGTGTTATTGAACCTGCTATTTCAGCCAATCATCAACTCCGGTTCGTTACTGCTGGAACAAAGACCTGCAGAGCCTCCGGCTCTCCAAGAGTATTAACCACATACTCAAATGTGACAAAGGGTATGACCAAGTTTACAATTAAAAATGAACTCAATTAAAAATTAGATCCATACATATTAAGTAAGAGGAGTCCCTCAACTGTGAAAATCTCAAAATAGGATTCGTGGGGTTCAATTCCAATTATGTTCAATTCGGCCAATTTAAGCAAGTGAATTCAAATTAATTCTGTTAATTGAAGAAAAGAATACCCTTCACAACATCACAGTTGTTTTTTTCCATTCACTAACTGAATTCCAGTTCATTTGCTAAATTGATTGCACTAAAATGGACCTGACCTTTGAAACTGCAGTCAGAAACAGGTTCCACAACCATTTATCATGTTTCTCAGAAATTAGTGGTGTTAGACATGAGAAAAAAGTTTTTATAGAAAACTATTTTGGAAAATACGTCACTCTCTAATTCTGGTTGTGCCCATCAAAACAGGCATGAAGCACCTCATAACATTGCTGACTGGTTTAACTAAATACAGCATTCCATTACATTTTTATAGAGCATTCACTTATATTTGTAAACAATAGCTTTGCATAGACTTCAGTGTAATTTGATTTCTTTCATTATTTCCTTGGCTTTAATGCATAGTTGTAAATTGTCTGTTGAAGCATCTTGTGCTATCTTTACCCTGAAAAGTGCTAAATAAATAAATAAATAAATAAGTAAAACATAGTGACCATTTGAGCACAGCACAATGGCAGACAAACGAAGGGTGGGCGGGGCATGATGACTCACCTGGGCTGGGGATAAACACGGGCTTGTCGAACTTGGCCTTGTTTCGGATGAAACGGTCGAGAGTAAGGTCTTGTGACAGGGTGGAAGTTGAGCTATTTGGTCGGGTGTGGGGGGAGGGGGGCAGAACATAGAGATCTGTTACCACCTAGATCTTCCCATAGGTAAGAGTCAATTAATTGTTTTAATAAAAATAAAAATTGCTCCAAAGCTGGCCAGAAGAGGCCGCTAGACAGCAATGAGGATAATGCTGAGCTTAACTGGCTTGACCCATATTTTTCCCCAGTGAAACTGACAACTGATCCAGTCGAGCCACAGGGTGGGGGGGGACTTACCCACGGTGAAGGTCGATTCGGACACAGGTCCTTCCCTCACTGTCCCAGCCACAGTAAGGATCTCGGGACAGCAAGCAGTCTGGGCTGGACTGGTAGCGGCTGCAGTTAGCCAATGGGAGCTGGAGAATCTCTGAGCGGGACCCCACATACAGGAACTTCTACAGAGAGGAGGGGAGGGGACAGGGGCGGGGTCAGTGCTCGTGTAGCCAATCACAGATATGCAGGGTGACCTTTCGGTGCTTGTGCAACCAATCACAGAGGGGCAGGGTCCACAGGTATATGGGGGTACATTCCAGTCAAATTCAGTCAGTTTAGTTCATTTCTCATTGGGAATTCAAGCCGTGAAATAAGAGAAAATTGCCCACAGTCTTCTGTGAGAACATTTCAGTTTATGAATTGAATTTCAAGTTCATTTTCCTGAACTGACTAAATTGAAATGGAATTGACCCCAAGACCCCAGGAGAATCAGAGATAGGCTGTGAACGCAAACGAGTCCATCTCAAGACATCTCTAGACAATCTTGCCTGACCTTATGGGACTAGCACTTAATGTAGCCATAATCTCCACACCACGCCTCTCAGCTGTGAGTCTGGCAAATTACTATCTCCACTGAGGCATAATTTTTCTCAGTTTCCAGGATCTTCAGTGGCTAATAATTTAATACAGTTACAACTGCTGACCAATCACAATCTCATGTAGGTAGGATTCCAATTATAAGCAGCCGTTCAGAGCTGGAAGGTTCCAGGCGATTGTTGCATAATACATGTAGACGTACGCTATTACAAATTGAGCCAAACGAATGTAACCCTCTGAGGGCATCAATAAGGTTGCAGGCAGGCCTTTACCACATGTTGACTTGCCTTGCCAGAGTTGAGGGTGGAATATGGCGGATATGGTGGACTTTGCGATGGGGACCGTGCGTTACCTTAGAGTGGGAGATGGTGAGACTGTCCACCGGCTGTGGGGAATCGAACAGCTGGATCTCCTCGATCACGTGGGCCTCGTTGTCCAGGACAACGGCCCTCTGGAGCCACCCCTCGGCTGGGGAGGGAAGAGACAGACAGAGGTAGACATCAGGACATGGGAGTGAGGGTGGGGTTCCCCCAAACCAGTGTCTCAGAGAGCCACACGGGGCACTCTGCTAGCAAGCCGTGAAAGCAGAGGGTGGTGACATAGGAATTCACAGAACCAGTTGGAAGAGTAACGCTCCCGTAATTACAATTAATTCATAATTACAATATGAGGGAAACCATTTCAGGACAAAGTGGAAAGTTCTCTTTTTACGGCTGAAGTACTCATACTTTAACTGACCTGTCAATTTTCAGACTACAGGAATGTGATATACAGCTTAACAACATCACAACTTATGGTTACGATCTTGCCGATGTTAACTGACCTCAGATCAGCTCCTGCTTAGCACATACTTATTACAGATATGATTAAGGCTGAGTAAACTGATCCTGGATCAGTGGTAATTGGGGGATAAAGGCAGCGAGAGCGGTCAGCTCCCGTCCCAGATCATAACTAGCTTTTTTTTTTTTTTTTTGAGCCGGGCCGGCTTTCGCTCGGGCTAATCCCTTGTCCCGTGGCCTTTTTAAACAGGCCGACAGATTTGGTCTGCGCGCATCAGCTGTTCCCCTGCAGTTAAAGGCTAATCAAGCTTGCCGAGGGGGCTGGAGCGTTGGCAGACGGCTCAGTGGAATAAAAAAGAGAGAGAGAGAGAGAGAGCCTGTTGAATTTTGTGCTGTTCAGCATGCCAGCGATAGCACAAAGAGACACATAAAGGAAGCCGCTCAGACGCTCTGTTTCGATGACATTCAGCGCTGACATTGTGGCCCACGCCGCGGCGTAGAGACAAACAACACCCGGCCGTCTAATGAGCTGCCAGTCCCGTCGCAGTGTGCGAGGACTCCAGACTGCCACACGGTGCCAGGTCCAGACGGATGCTTCAGACTAGACGCACAGCTCAGTATCCTTAACGCCGACACGGAAACGCCCCGACGGAAACATTTCACTATGATGCATCTTCAGAAAATTCATTACAGGACTTTGACTAAGTACAACACCGTGGCACTGAATCACTCTCACTACCAACCAAGGACTTCCCATGGGAACCAGTTTTCTTGGGAATTTGAAACTGGGGTGAAGTTCCAAAAATTGCCATGGGACTTCTAAAACCCTGCCTGACTCATTGTGACTATTCTATAGCTATATATCACATCTTTTAGTTTGCATGCCATTGAAAGTGTGAGTACTTTGGCCAATTTTCTGACTTCCCCCTACAATGGTTTCCCATGTACTATGATGGACATTCTTGATTTGATGTATCTGTCCTAATAGCACACATCAGCACTCTCTGCTTCCAGTTTAAGAGTGTTTATAGAGACTGGGCCTACAATGGCCACGGTGAGCACAGAGTTATGAGGGTGTGGTGTGTGGGCGGGGCTGAGACTTGGAGGGAGGGGCCTCACTGGTACTACAAGTGGCCACGGTGAGCACAGAGTTATGAGGGTGTGGTGTGTGGGCGGGGCTGAGACTTGGAGGGAGGGGCCTCATGGTACTACAATGGCCACGGTGAGCTCAGAGTTCTGTGGGCGTGGTGTGTGGGCGGGGCTGAGACTTGGGAGGGAGGGGCCTCATGGTACTACAATGGCCACGGTGAGCTCAGAGTTCTGTGGGCGTGGTGTGTGGGCGGGGCTGAGACTGGGAGGGAGGGGCCTCACTGTACTACAGTGGCCATGGTGAGCTCAGTGTCCTGTGGGCGAGGCTTGTGGGCGGGGCTAAGACTGGGAGGGAGAGGCCTCACTGTACTACAGTGGCCATGGTGAGCTCAGTGTCCTGTGGATGTGGTGTGTGGGTGGGGCTGAGACTGGGAGGGAGTGGCCTCACTGTACTGCAGTGGCCATGGTGAGCTCAGTGTCCTGTGGGTGTGGTGTGTGGGCGGGGCTGAGACTGGGAGGGAGTGGCCTCACTGTACTGCAGTGGCCATGGTGAGCTCAGTGTCCTGTGGGTGTGGTGTGTGGGCGGGGCTGAGACTGGGAGGGAGTGGCCTCACTGTACTGCAGTGGCCATGGTGAGCTCAGTGTCCTGTGGGTGTGGTGTGTGGGCGGGGCTGAGACAGGGAGGGAGTGGCCTCACTGTACTGCAGTGGCCATGGTGAGCTCAGTGTCCTGTGGGTGTGGTGTGTTGGCGGGGCTGAGACAGGGAGGGAGGGGACTCATGGTACCACAATGGCCATGGTGAGCTCAGAGTTCTGTGGGCAAGGCTTGTGGGCGGGGCTAAGACTGGGAAGGAGTGGCCTCACGGTACCTGTGCCGATGAAGAGCAGGCTGTAGGGCTTCTGGTCGAGTGCGATAACGCGGTCCACCGCCAGCCGGGTGAAGTTGACGCCCTTGGTGAGCAGCAGGGGGCGAGCCTGAGCATGGTCTTCCATCAGCGGGTGCTTCTTGGCGAAGTTGAGCGTGGAGTCGGGCAGCTGCAGGGAGCTGTTGTAGCCGTTCTCCCGGTGCCAGTTAGTAATGCACTGAGAGATGAATAGAGAGAGACAGGGAGCGAGACAGAAATAGACGGGTATTAGTCACAATCTCTATGCCGTTGTGAGCCTCTTTGTTTTGGCTCTCCCTATCACACTCTGTCTCTCTCTCCCCCTCCCTCCATCTTTCTCTCCCTTTTTCTCTTCCTCTCTTGCTCCCTTCCCTCTGTTCATCTCTCTCTCTCTCTCCCATTCCTCAAACATCTCTCTTCCCCCAAACTCACCGCTCCAGGACGGGGGCTGGGCGCAGTGCCTGTGTATCTGCCCCACCTCTGGGACGTTTCGTGGTACTCCTTATAGGGTCCGTCGAACACCCCCTTCACCTCCTCGATCTTATACTGACACACTGCAGACACGTCCACATCACCCCTGTGAAGGAGGCAGAGGGAGGGGGGAGGGGAGGGGGGAGGGGAGGGGAAGAGAGGAGTAAGTAACGGTCGTCAACTGTAGACGAAACAAGTTTGTATTTAAAAAAGAACAGTCTAGCCTGTAGCTTGTAACAGCTTGTAACCACACACACACACACACACACACACACACACACACACACACACACACACACACACACTCACCACTGGGCATGGAAGATGCCAAAGAAGGAGGTGGATCTCCAGTCTGGGCCGGGCAGGGTGAAGACGGCACGCAGGTTGTTGAAGGTCACATGACGCTCTGGGAGGGAGCACACCAGCCGGGCCTTCTGGAAGGTGGTCCACTTCTTCTGCAGTGTGCGTGTGCCTCCCTGATCTCCCTGATTGGACAAAGGCACAGGTGCTGTCAAATAAAACCCCACTGGCTAATGCATCAAACATGCTGAAAGCTCATTGGCTAATTCCTCAAACAAGCTGAAAGCTCATTGGCTAATACATCAAACTTCCCCTGAAACTCATTGACTCATGTATCAAAAATAAACTCTGTAAACTCGTTGGCCAATGTATCAAACATGTTGAAAACCTATTGGCTAATTCCTCAAACAAGCTGAAAGCTCATTGGCTAATACATCAAACATGCTGACAGTTCTTTGGCCAATGGGCATCTGCACTGTGAGGCTCCAGTCTTTTTACTGGCATATGCTATCTATTTTAAAATAAAAAAACGCATTCCAGAGCACTTGCTTGTTTTTCTTCAATAAAACATAACATACTCTTAGGAAAATACCATTGCACTGTAAACTCACTTTTGATTGAATTGCATAAGATGGAAAAAAGGGACTGAGGATGCTTTCGATTGAATGTAGCCTGTCGTCACATTCGAGAGAAATTTTTTTGAAGCCTGGAATTGATTTTTGTGTTGAAGCAGACAACATAGACTCCAGAACATGTCATTTTGGCCCGTGATATAGCATTGCTGGCTCAGTTTTTCCATACACTTATTGACTTTGCAGATGATATTCAGGGGAAAAACATTAGTCTACTTGAATTATTTTTTTTGACAAATCAGGTAAACAATGTCAACTTTTAATGGAATGTCAAGTTCTGCAAGTTATTTCTGCTGAAACTCTCTGGAACGGACCTCTCTCTGTTTTCTGCCTGAAGAATTAGCCTGTTGACAGCTAATTGGAGCGCACTGACACTTTGAATCAAAGATGTGAGTTTGATTGAATCAAATTACATTTACATTGCTTTTTAGGCATTTACCAAACACCCTTATCCAATGCAATGTACACAGCTGGCATTTTTATACACTCCCAGCTATATTTTTACTGAGTCCATTTAGGTTAAGTACCTTCATCTAAGTGGTACCATAGAAATGTCCTGTCTGGGAATTTTCTGGGAATTGCTGCCTTTGGGTTACAGGTCCAGATCCCTGACTGTTATACTGCACTGCTGCCTGTGTTGGATGTTGGATCTAGTCCAGGGGTGGTGGATGTTGGATCTAGTCCAGGGGTGGTGGATGTTGGATCTAGTCCAGGGGTGGTTGATGTTGGATCTAGTCCAGGGGTGGTGGATGTTGGATCTAGTCCAGGGGTGGTTGATGTTGGATCTAGTCCAGGGGTGGTGGATGTTGGACCTAGTCTGGGGTTTCTGACCTTGCAGACTCGGGCTACTCGGGCCACGATGAGCTCGCTGTCACAGTCCAGCTCCACCGCCCGCTCGCTGAAGAAGAAGTAGATCTTGTCATCGTCTCCCTCCTTGCTTCCGCTGCTCTCCCTCACCAGCGCCGAGCCGACGAAGTCCGGCTCTGTGAGAGAGAGACCGAGAGAGAGACAGAAAGAGAGAAAGGGAAGGGATGAAGACAAAACAACAGAGAGACAGAGGGAGAGGAATACGAGAGAGGTTGACAGCAACAGATCAAGGGGAAAGAAAGCAATAGAGATTGAAAGAGATGTAGAGATAGAAGGGTAGAGAGGGAGTAAGAGAAAGACGGAAAAGGAGAGACAGAGAGAGAGTTCATGGCACAAAGTTACTTATTGCATTGCCTTTCATTTACTTTACATTTCACTTTTAAAAGGGGTGTTTTGGGCCTCGAGGTGGATAAAGCAATATAAAGTTTGGGGAGCAGGTGTGACGTGGAGTTCAAGTCCCAGTTGTGCCATCACCAGCTGTGGAAACGGGTTCGAACATTTGGCTTATCCTCACTAGGGAACTATAGGGGTTATGCTGGTTACGTTTTTTTAAGTCTCATCGCTCTCCAGTGGCCGCTCGAGTCAGCCAGCCATCTGCAGATGCACAAACCCGAGTACACCCTGACTTTGTCATCTTCTGATGGCACAGGCATGTAGCTGGTGGCGTTTCTGCCGTGTGGAAACAAGCGAGGGCCTGTCGCCATGCCAATCAGGGAAGTCACATAATCACGGCCACACCTCTGTGTGTTGCCGAGGGGGTTGGGCTGTGGTTTGGCTGAGCTTGGGTTGGGTAAAAAAAAAACAGGATAAAATGAAAAAAAGAGGAGTTGTTGCTGGCCGAACTCAGGGCCGATTCTTATAAATATTATGATTGATTTGCTGGGATTTGCTGATATTTTTCGCAGTTTGAGAGGAAGTGCAGCTCTGTTTCCACTGCTCCCTGACTGCAGTGGGGGCACAGTCCATTCTCTCTCAGCTGCCAGCCCTGCCTGGTTCTGCCCTTCTCAATGGCCAGGCTGTATGTACTGAGCCTGTATGGCGCACTTCTCAATGCTCACCATGGTCAGGCGGTCTGCCCTTGTGCTCGCCCATTGTATTCTGGTTTGTGGTTTTTGTGTCTATGGTCTGGTGCAGTTTTGTTTGGTCTTTCTGGTGACTGTAGGTAAAGCTGACTGCTTACATTTTGATTCTATACCAGTCTCAGTCAATGTCTATGTCTTCCAAGTCTCTGTCCATTGCATTACAGATCCAAAAGTTCTGCAAGCTCATTATAGTTCCTTTGGTGTCTGTCTGTTCCATCTGCAGTCCCCATGATTATGTCCATTATGTTGTAGATCCTGAGTGTCTGTCCTTTGCATTACAGTCCACCAAGTCTCTGTCAATCTCGTTACACTCCCTCAAGTCTCAATGCTCGTCTCATTACACTACCCCAAGTCTCTGTCAATCTCATTGTGCACCTCCCAAGTCTCTCTAAGTCTGGTTACAGTCATCAGATTTGTGTCTATGACATCATAATCCCCCGAGTCTCTGTCTGATTCTTTGTAGCACTTTGAGTCACTCTTCACTTCATACCCCCTAGTCCCTGACAGTTTCACCCCGCTCTCCCAGAGTGCATTGCTGCTGCTCCGTCCCACTGCTCACCGCTCAGCCAGGAGGTCAGCTGCTCGCTCTTCATGCTGTAGTGCTGCAGGTTCCTGAGGATCACTGGCTCTGTCCCCAGGAAGTTATTGAAGGTGGCCGAGTACAACTCCTTATCTGAGGGACACGGACAGGTGAGGTGAGAGCCAACCTTGATTAGTCTTCTGCACACACACACACGCACACACACACACACACACACACACACTAGGAGGGGGGTTGATTACATTTCACTTCTGGTCGATGAGCTCAGAATTCAGCTGGCCAATTTTAGGAAAGGCTTATAATGTTTAATGAGAATTTTTCAGCTTAATGAAATTAATTTAAAGTCAATAACTAAATTGAGCAAAATGAATTGGCCACACAAAATTAATATGCAAAGCCTGATGCACAAACACCCACAGACAAAGGACACACAAGCACACACGCGCACACACACACACATACTCACCGACTATCAGCCCAGTGTAGCCCTTGACCGGATCGAAAGAGCACTTCCCCCTCCCCTCCTCCAGGGCGGCGCTGTCCAGAGCGAAGTGATCAGCATTCTGCAGGGGACAGGGGGGAAAGGGGACATGGAGGGGTTAAGAAACAGCCTTGCCACACAGCCCAGCCCGAGGGCCTGAGCGAGGGGGAGCTGTCACCACACAGCTGGGCCGCGTCTGGACACGACAGCTGTGACCACAAACCCCCACTGGAGCAAGAAATCTCAGGCTCAACACTGTCCTGCCTGCTCTGTCAGCTCAGAGCCATGCAGGCCTCTACCTTCAGATCCAGCCTCTCAACCGTACTAAGCTTCAGCCCGGCTTTCTGAACTTCTCTGACATAGGGCCTTTCTCAGATCGGATTGGTGCCAGTAGATTTCTGACAATGGATTTGATTGGTTGGTTTGGCCGGTGTATTATTTCACGCACTCACTGCGTTGTGTGATTGGTCAGAAGCGGTAACTATAGCGCTGTGCTGTCCTGTCTGCGCCTCTTAGTCAGAGAGTGGCGCGGTAGTCTCGACTCCAGACGCCCTATCAGATGGAAAGTCTGGAGGCGAGACTGAACAAGGCAGAGAAGCGTGTACATACTTGATATCAAACAAGTTAGTTTGTTGAGCTGTTGATGTGAAAAAAAAAATACATCACAGCTAGGTACTTTCAAGAAAATGTACAATGGTTGTTGTTGTTCCAGTACAGTGTCAAAAAGGACAATCCTAATAATAACTATCTAGTGAGTCTGAACTGCACATGCCCAATCACCTTTCTCTGGCACTCGCCTCCTGCAATCTGATTGGTGCATGTGGATTTAAAAGAGTGGATCTGATTGGCTTAGGTTATTCATCATGCTCTCAGTCTGTTATGGAATTTGTCGGAGGCAGTAACTGCACAGTGCTGTATTAGTAAAGCAGGTTCCTAGAAACTGGGTGGTGTTACACCACATCACAGTGAGCACCTACTCAGACTCGTGGTTATGATGTCATATTTATGAGCCTGGCAGTTGGGGCCAAGGGTACAGCAGTATGAGAGGAAAGTCACATTCACTAATGTGATATTTTATTTGATATGGTTTGTTGAGTTTAATTTTGATGATAACATGAAAATACATTCTTATTGTAATTTCTTTTCCTGTCCAAAGTCAGGTTAAATGAGCACAATTTATACCCTTTTTATCTGACGATGGATTCTGAAAAAATGTATTATTCATTCAATGCCAAGTGAAATTGACTGATTTTCCGGTTGACTGGATTCATGTCATTATTAAGTAATATGATAAATATCTGTAAATCCTATTCCTAATTGTTGAAAAATTGATTTCTCCATGCCAATACTTATATTGCAATATTTATGGGTATTGAGAAAAGCACAATCACCATAATAATTACCATGATAAAGATCGTGTCGACCAATACAGTAATGCCAGCGTATGACATTGAGTCTACGGGGCCTACAGTTGATCCAACCGCACCAGCCTCAGAAAATGGACACCAGAGAGCAGGGAGTATTGATCAGCTCTGGCTCTGGCTCTGGGCCTCTCATTGCCTTATTTACACTGGCCCCCTACAGGGCTGCCAGAACAAGGCCAGACCTTAGCCCCATGCACACAGAGGGACACTCACGATGTAGGCGCACTTGGGCTGGAAGGCGTAGGTTCCACAGGTGTACAGGTGCGTGTGGTTGTAGCTTTGCAGGAAACGGATGTAGTTGAAGCACTCCGTCTGTTATCAAGAGAGAGAGGGGAGAGAAAGAGAAAGAGAGAGAGGAGATAATGTGAGAAACTGGCTATAACATTGTGCTACATTTATACATTAATTGTTGTAGTATCACTACTGTTGGAGCCATAATTGTTTTTTAAAGGATGGTGCTGTTTTGTTTTTGAATGCATTATGATATATAAGTCTAATTAATTTTATTATTGTTGTTGTCGTTTCTTCTTCTTTCTCTCCCTTGTCGTGGCTCATTAAAAATATCCTTCAGAAAAAAAAAATATATTTGTCTTCATGCCACTAAACCCAATTTGACTCTAAATTTAAGAAAGACTTCTGCTGAAATGGGAATAATAATATAGTGCATTAAAATGAATAGTTTCAGATTTCTGCTGTCCTGTTCCACTGCAGCAGCGAGCAGAGGGAGGAGACTGTAAGTCTTCCATATGTGCCATAGCAGAGGCTGACAGCATCATCTGAGTGGGCGGAGGTCTTTGTTCCAGCCCAGTAATGAAACCCCTGATTCAGCTCCTCGTCTTGATTGAAGACACACTATCCATTGATTAGTTGAATCAGTTGTTTTAGTACCGGGATGAAACAAATGCAATGCCCTCATATGCCCCCTGCTGGGTGAGAATTGGGACCCCTGCACTGTAACGCAGAGGAAATGCGGTCTGAAGGCCTTCTGTGAGCGTGAGTGTGTGTGTATGTATGTGTGTGTGTGAGTGTGTGTGTGTGTATGTATGTGTGTGTATGTGTGTGTGTGTGTGTGTGTGTGTATGGATGTATGTGTGTGTATGTGTGTGTGTGTGTGTGAGTGTGTGTGTTTGTGTATAACTTCACCTTCTGTGAGCATGAGTGTGTATGTGTGTAAGGCCTCCTGTGAGCGTGACAGTGTGTGTGTGTGTGTGTGTGTGTGTGTGTGTGTGTGTGTGTATGTGGATGTGTGTGTATGTGTGTGTATGTGTGTGTGTGTGTGTGTGTGACTAAGACTGTGACCCATTATACCTGGTTGTTCTTGCCCTTGGACACACATTCTCTCTTCTTCTCCTGGGGAGCGGGCCAGTCAATCTGAGAGAAAGAGAGACAGGTGGGAGAGAGAGAGACAGTCAGAGAAAAAGAGAAACTCAATGGACCAAGATCAGGGCCAGGCCAAATACATGTCGCACATAATCTTAACTGGCCCTTTCCGCGCCAGTGAAAGAGCCTTTCAGCTTTTCCATTAAAATGTGCTATTAACTCAAAACTCACAGTCAACATGAAAGAAGAATGGAGTTATTAAATTCTTTTTAAGATGTGAATAACCAAAAAATGTCAGTTACTTGTATTCATTTTTACTGGCATCTGAAGGTGTTATACGTATTTCAAACATATGATTTGACCCAGGTCTGGCTGGAAATTTCTGAAAATGATTCAAAAATCATTATTCAAAACTAGCACCCCAGAGGACTACTTTGGAAGCAGTGCTTGTGTGTGTGATGCTCAATGTTCAAAAATACACAGCACTCTTTGTACAAGTACGTGTTTTAACCCAAAATAAAATTCAATCCAGCCCTGTCTGCCTCTCACAATAGCGCAGCCAATTATGGTGCAGACTGACACAAAGGGATGGGTTTTAATGGCACAGGCCCATGGTGTGACAGTCAAAAGTACACCGTCAGTAACTGCCTTGAGTGCTTATTTCAAAACTGTGCAGCATCAGTTTCACACGGGTTTGATGTGACGGTTACCTCTGTTGTCACAGTCTTTTCCAAAAATTCAATATAATGCAGTCACTCTTTATCAATAAGCCTGAAGTTTTGACAGTTAAAGGAAGAACCCAGAAGAGGGGGGGGTGGGTGGGGGGTGTAGGGGGAGTCAGCAGCAGTCATTGGTTGGTGGTACCTGGGGGCGGAGCTGCCTGCTGATGTCACTGGGGTCCAGGGCAAAGATGGCCTCCCTGGCGCCCACATACAGGACGCGATCGTGCTCCGCCAGCGTCACCACAGTGTAGTTCCACACCCCGGCCGCCCGGAACCTGGCCACGCTGTCATAAACATCTGTGAACACATGAATATGAAAGGATGAATGACATAAGAACTGGACATTCAGCCCAATCTAGGGAGCATTCACCCAGCATTGCACTTCAACCCTTACAACGCTTCCTCATTAGGTGGATGCTTACTGTTATGTAGCAGACAAGGAACATTAAAACACAAAAATGCCTAATGACAAAGACAGGCCACTCTGCAGCCTTCAGAGTATCCAGCACTGCACTAAAGCCTGTACAAACGAATACGCTCCACAGAATCTCTGCAAATGACACCGAAGGGGAAGAGAGAGGAGCTCTGACCTTCAGCCCTATGGCTCTGCCAATCCTGTGTTAGCCAGGATGTCCCACATTTCAGTCAAGAACAGCCTTCAGCCTTACCTCACAACTACTTTGAACACCCTTACCAACACTCAGGTTGCTACGCGGTTGCCGTGCACCGTGAAGCCAGTTTAATTCATTTGATAAAAAACAGCGATAAATTACACGAGCCCAGCCTCGCCCCGTCTCCCCCACAATGTCCACCCCCCCACCCACGCTCCTGTTAGTTACCGTTAGCATTTTCCGCCCCTCCTTCCCTCCCTCCCTCCCTCCTCACCCCCACCCATCAATCAACATTATTGAATCTCGCGTGCGTCACTGCATTGTGTCCTGCCGGCGTTAGCGACACAAATCACGAGGGCTCTGAGAGCCTCACAAAGCTAAAAGCACACATCCGCTGCGCAGCTGTTTTGGGTACCGGCCTCTGCCGGTACCGGCTATGCCTGGAACGTCCACACTGGTGTGGTGAACAATTGACTCTGCCTTGCCATGGAAACATGGAGTCTTAGCCAATTGAATCATCAGTCTCGTCACACTCCGGCGGATGGGGCACCTGCAGGCTTATGAACGGGAGCATATGTTGACCTGGTGTATTTTTTTGATGGCGTATGCCCAGAAGGTCATTGGGATGAGGCTGACTGCGCAGATCAATCCAGGGGGGAAAAGAAAAAGCAGCAAATTTAATAAAAAATAATAAAAAAAAAACAGCAACCCAAATTAGGCTGTTTGGTTACGACTCTGTTTTCATGGTCCGAGGTTTCTCTTCAGTGCAGACACACGGGGGTCAGAGAAGCTGACATTGGGCTTTCCGAAATGGAATATTTTGATACTGCTAATGAATGCAAATGCGTAGCCCTTCACCGATCCCTCTCACAAGCTCTCGGAGTTCGCTAATTTACGACCGGCCGAGCTTGTGTAATTGCATCCCTCCTTCACGCTAGCCTGGCTAACGGCTAAATCCAGAAAAAAGAAGAAGTCAGGCCATTTTTCAGGGTTGATAGTGACAGAAGGGAGAGAATGAGGGTGACGGGTGAGGAGGCCGGGGGAGGGGTGGTTGGTGGGGGCTAATTGGAGAGGAGAGAAAGGACAGAAAGAAAAAGAGGGTGACAGAGAAGGGTGGAGAGGATGGAGATAGAGGAGAAAGAAGCAATAAAAGATGAGTCACTTTTTAATGGTGAGAGAGATAAAAGGCATTACTGGCCTATTAAATTTGTGAAACTGAGTTGTGTTTGTGTTATTGCGCTGGATGTGTTGAGAGAGAATCTCCCTCAGGATGCATGACAGACATCTGTTTGAGTTCTGCAGAGCCAGAACGGCACACTCACTCACACACACACACATACTCACACACACACTCACACACACTCACTCACACACACACACACATACACTCACACACACTCATATGCACGCACACACTCACACTCACACACACTCACTCACACACTCTCTCACACACACACACACTCACTCACTCACACACACACACACACACACACACACACACACACACACACACATACACTCACACACACTCATATGCACGCACACACGTGCACACACGCATGCAAATACACACAGATATCACACTCATACAGACTCTCTCTCACACACACACTCACACATACACACACACTCAAACCATCTCTCTCCGTACCTTTCTGCAGACAGGAAGCTTTCTGACGCCCCAGACAGGCACTGAGTATTTCTGAAACCGTAATTGGTATTTGAGGGGAAATGGATCGAATCAGGAAGTCTGGGTAATTCTAAAGATGGATATGTATTCCAACACATGGTCCGATAGTTATATTGAGGAAAACAATAAAATTAGGTCCCTTTCTTGCATCAGGATATAAAAATAAAGTTTAACATGACTAATATCAAAGACTTAATCAAAAGCAGCTGGTAAACTGTCCATTAATTACCTTTTAGTTTTTCTTATGTTTTAGTCCTGGCAGATGGCATCACAATATGCTAAATACAGCAGCGAATCAGCCAATCATGTGAGGCCAGTGCCTACAAAAGCTCAAATGGCCACATTCGGGTGCCAAAAGAAAAATGTATAATGTCTTGCAAACTAACAGTTTTATATTTGAAACTATGTGTTAGAATGGATATTAATACATTATTCTCACTTCTCACCGCCTGATAGGTTTAATTTTTCTGTTTGGGGTTAAATATTCATGTAGGGAAAAGACGAACAAATGTACCCCACACAGCCACAGAGGGGCAGCACTGAGACTTTTGAAGGTAGTATGTTTGATGGGGGGTGGTGGGGGGGGGGTCTTTTGTTTCTGTGACCATTCTCTCACCATGGGGAGGAAGTGATCCAAAAAGTCCTACAGGATGTGTAAAAAAAAAAATGGGGCAAGTCTGACCTAAAAAGAGACTTGAAGGCCGTAGAAACCAAAGCACAAGGAAGTACAAACCAAAGAAACCGAGAGAAGTCAAAACTGTGGAACTCCCAGAAAAGATGCACAACCCCCCTCCGCCCCCATCATCACCACCCAAGAGAAAACGGCATACGTTATTTCGAACCCCTTTCTGTGGTAGTACCGCTGGGCACGCTGTCCTCCTGGAGACCTCGAGTCTTCATGGAAATGGGGTCATACTGGTGAAAAATGACCAGAAAAAAAAAGGCGTTGGGCAAGAGGAGAATGGGCAGGAAAAGGACGGGCTCTCGTTTACAGGTCCTGTGATGTTCCTACACGTTGTGTATGATTTGATCCCGCTTCACTGGGCCGTTCTGCTGGGGCTTGGCTATAAATACAGCCGTGGACCTGCTTATAGCTCATAACCACTGAGGAGCTCGCACACTGCACTGTAATTAAACTTCTATTTTTAAGCTCTTTGAAGCAGCAATACAGAAAAGAGGGAGAGAGGGAGAGAGAGACACAAAAAAAAAAATCACTGGAGCAGAGACGCACTCCTATAAACACGCACGCACGCCTGCGCGTGCACACACACACACACACACACACACACACACACACACGGACAGGACAGTGTGCACAAACGCAGATGCTTTCACACATACACGCAGGCTCGTAAAGCTCCCCTCTTAACGCCGGAGAAAGAGACACCAAGACTCCCCCAAAGTCATAAGTGCCAGACAGACCCAGAGCCGGAGAGGGTGAGGTGCGTCTGTTAAGATTGGAAGCGCTGTAATTGCTTTAGATTAGGAGAGGGAGTGGAGGGGAATAAGGGTGGAGAAGGGGAGAGAGAGAGAGAGAGAGAGAGAGAGAGAGAGAGAGAGAGAGAGAGAGAGAGAGCGAGCAACAGCCTGCTGGGTGTGGGGGCATGAAGAGGAAATGATAAAAGTGGATTAACAAAAACAGAGAGAAAAATATAAAATAGGGAGAGAGGGAGGCTGGAAAAACAAAAGTGGCAGTGAAACTAGGACAAGCACGGCAAGGCCCATAACTCGGCGCAGGCCTTCTGTTCAAACTCAGACTCATTCTCAATCAAAACAAAAAAAGAAATAAACTCTTCCTAATACCTCACAACACACTCAGACATACTTTTTTTTCCCCCTCCTCCACAAAATGGCATGGGGCGGGGAGTGGGGGCCGGGGGGGCTTCTTGTGGCTCACAGTCAGTTTAAATTGCAGGTGGGAAGAGCTGATCAGTTATGAAAATGTGAAAAAAAAGGCATTTTCTTAAGGCCGTCTGCCTGGATACGGCCGAATCTGATTCAAAAAAAAAAAAAAAAAACGAAAAAGAAGTACTGAGAAAAGGGAAAAAAACATAAGCTCTTGATGAGCTTGTGCATGGTGGAAGATGGGCGACACTCGTTTATTTCCACGGCTGTGCTTGTCCTCCCTCTATCACACACACACACAAGGCTGCCCCGCCCCCCCCCCCCCCGCCCAGCCCGGCTGCCTGCATCCGCAAACCCGTCATTACTGTAATTGGGGGGTATAGAGCTCTGCTGGGAGACTCTCCTTCTCTCTCTCTCTCTCTCTTTCTCTCTCTCACACACACACTCTCTTCATCCTTGCCCTCTCTTCATCCTTGCACTTCACTTTATACTCTGTCTAGCTCTCTGTCTCTCTCTTTCTCTCTCCCTCTCTCTCTCATACACACTTTCTTCACCCTTTCTGTCTTTACTGTATTTCATTTCATATACTCTCTCAGTGTCTCCCCACCTCCTTCTCTCACCCCATTTATATGATATTATATTTTACATAACCCATCTTTCTCTCTGTTCTCCTTCTTTCTTCTCTCTCTGTCTCTCTTTTCATGATACTCCATCCAACCACTCATTTCTGTTTTACTTTCCACTATCTCTCCTTCTCTCACTCTCTTTCTCTCCATTGCACCTTGGATCCCTCCATCTTTATTATATTTCCCCTCTCTCTCTCTCTCTCTCTTCTCTCTCTCTCTCTTTCTAAATCTGGTTCTCTCGTTCACCCCGCTCTCTCATTTTCAGTGCTCTCCCGGTTCCTCTCACCCCTTGTCCTCTGGCTAGATCAAAGCTGGCATTAGCAGTCTGAAACGGCTATGTTTTTCTTCCAAACAAAAAAAAGTGCACTTCTCTCTCTCCCACTCACGCTCCCCCTCTCTCTCTCTCTCTCTTTCTCTCTCGCTCCCTCTCTCTGACCACAGCTCCTAAGCCTTGCTGGGGCCTGGGGTCTGTAATTTTGGATGTTGGGAGTGAAGAGGTGGGGCAAAAGGAGGGGAGGGGGGGCCGTAGTCCTAAGTTTTAACCATTCACAGAGCCCGGGTGGGCCTCGGTCTCAGACTCAGCACTCTGTACATTCGCTGGTGCTCCTGTAGCACAGGAGAAAAGTTTTTGTTGGAGAATAACCAGTTAACACAGAGAAATCCAGGTTAGCACGGCAGCTTCTGGCTTCCGAACCGAGCAGCTGAGGAGTTAAAATAAACGGGGTGAAGGAAAAAAGAGAGGAGACAGAAAGAGGGAGAGAGAGAGAGAGAAACAGAGAACCAAGCGGTTAAATGTGTTTGCGTTTCTTTACCCCCTTCAAAACGCAAATTACTTTAAGCCACACATAATTATAGAGGCGGGGTCTGTGAGTGTGTGTGGGGTGGGGGGGAATATTATCTCTGCTGAGATCTCCCCTCCCCCCATATGACTGAAAACACTAAATCCCTCAGACTGCAGGTCTAAGCATTATACAGTTACTGCTCTCTCCCTCTCTTTCCCTGTCTGTTTTTCTCTCTCTCTCTCTCTCTCTCTCTGCACAGTCAATCACCCACACACACACACACACACACACACACACACACACACACACACACACACATAATGTGACTGCTCATATGGTATGCACACACAAAGACTGCATACATACACACACACACACACACACACACACATAAAAGGACACAAATCTCTTCATTTACACTCCAGAATCTGTGTATTTTCCTTTCTCCTTGTATCTCTTTCCTCGACCTCGTGCAGCTGAGGCGGTTTCCTGTCCTTTTAAGGCAGTGCTTTCTGGCCTCACACTTGCAGCATCAAGCCCGGGGCTAGACTGAGAGAGTGTGTGGGACTTTGCCTGTGTGCACATGTGTAAAAATCAGTCCCAGTGACAGAGGGGTTTAAATGTGTGTGTGTGTGTGTGTGTGTGTGTGTGTGTGCTCACGTGCAAGTGTGTGCTTGTGAGAAGTGTGTGTATGTGTGTGTGTGTTGATGTGTCAGTGAGGGTTGGTGTTTTTCCAGTACGGGTATTGACTGCGTGTCAATTGTTTTTTCCATTCCAAGCGTACCCCCCCCCCCAAACCAACCAAATGTGGAGAGAGGGAAAGAGGGAGGCAGGGCCTAAATGTGTGAGAGAGAGCGAGAAGGGGGGAGAAGAAGAAGGAAGAGAGAGAGAAAATGAAGCTAACAAAAGACTGCCTGAAAGAGAGTGTTTTCATATGATACCCCACTAAGGTACAGCAGAAATATGATCCTATCGTGAGAGGCCTTTTCAGGCTCAACGCACAGGTGGAAAAGTGAGAGAGAGGGGGATTTCTGAAGGAGAGATGAAAGGGAGGGAAGTGCATAAAAGGAGGGAAAAAAACAGGAGAGAAGGGGAAGCCAGAGCAATGAAATGAATTAGAGCAAGAAAAAAAGGAGTACAAGTGAATTTGTAAGGAGCAAATTGGCAAGGAGAATTTCTCCAAATTAGAGACTCTGACAAATGCTGACTCACTGAAGAATTCTTAAAATGGTAGAGGTTTAAACATGTGCTGTGGATTTTGGCCACTCACCACTGTGTTTGATGGTCTTGCGCGGGATTGGGTTCCAGTTTATGCACATGACCTTTCCCCAACCAATCAGAAGCAACAACAGCAGGACCTTTGCCCCGCCCATTGCTCCAGATCCGCCTCCTCGATCTTATAGGTCCCTCTGATTGGATGTGGAGTTTCTGGCAAAGCAGATGGCAAGTCGATCTGTTTCAGAAGTAACCTTAAAAGAAACGCAAAGAAAACTCATTAATAATTTATGTAAAGTGTCATACTTCAAACAGCAAACACAGTTAGATCAGCCAAGACTGACAGCAAGGGTGTTGTCACAGAATTGAGTAGCTATCACGACTGTAGACATCTAACAACAAGTGATTAGCAATATCTTCATTAGAGCAGGCCATGTTCAAAACGCGTATGTCCCACACATCAATAAGCATGTTTATGGTTAATACATACACAATCACACACATTTTCAACAAGGGGACATTTCAGAAACAAAGCTGCTATTTAACTCCTTTCTCATGATTTCTTCCTCTGTGTTATCATCGTCCCCCACCTGCTTCAGCTTATTAACTGATATTTCATAATAATGCCACAGACTTTTAGTTTTTTTTTTTTTTTAAGTGTTTTAAATGTCAAACGTGTTTACTGCCAAAGATATGAACACAAAAAAACCGAACCGAAAGGCTTTGCTGAAACTTGGGTCTCTCGCGGCTCCCCGAAATGCTACGGGAGCTAAGAAGTCCACATCAATGAGCAGATGGTTTACAGCAAGGACTTTTTTTTTTTTTTTTGTGGGCAGCCATTTACAGAAGTGCTATATCAGACTGAGACACATTGATTTTTTGTTTCTGGAAAGCAGGAAGAGAGCGCACTGACAAAAGTCCTGGATCATCAAAATCTAGTGTGGAATGAGCTGGCCGTGGTGCAGGGACTGGGATAAGTCTACTCATTGCTTCATGGCTCTCTGCTCTGGCTCTTTTATTGGATCGATTGAATGCCTTTGGCAACACTTTAGTTCGTCAAAGTCCATGTTTGGAGACGTTATTAAAAGACTCTGGAACCGTCCAAGTTTCTGCATTATCTCCGGCAGCCAGAGCAAACTGCAACATAAAGCAAAACAACAAAAAAAAAACAAAAACAAAATTCTGTATGGAAAAAAAATGGAGTGACTTTCCTAAGATGTGTATTGGAAAGAAAAACAGCCATGTAAACAGAAGGGAATTCAGAAGCTCAAACAACATTCTCAATCCGAAGGAGAATGGAGAAAACCACAAAGGCCCGAGACGCTCCTGCACGGCAGCTTCTCCGCCACCAGATCCCACTTTTCAAACAGGAATTGTCAAATGACCTTTAATGATTGGCTGAGGGACTAGTTTTTTTCCCGCCCTCTTTACTAATTGCGCTTAACAAACTAGAGCTGGCATTCAATCAGACAATTAATATCACACTGAGTGCAGGCAAAGGAAAGTAATTAACAGATATCAAATGAAAAACGACACGTTATATTTACAGCAATGCTGGATATAGAGATACAATAGAATCCCAGGGGGAAAGATACTTCCCCTTCTTTTTCTCTCTCTCTCTCTCTCTCTCAAATTCTCTCTCAGTCTTTCTGTCTCTCTGTAAAATATATTGATTTCATCATTAGTGTTTGTCTTTTTTCAGCTGTTAGTTTTAAAGCCAAAAGCTTTCTTTTCTGGTAACTTGAAAACTGTAACTAAACATTATAACATTAAGAATATTCTGATGTCTGTGATTGTTTTCACTATGTGTTTTATATCCTTTTATTTATAATTTTTTTTATCATTTGCATTTGTACTTTTTGTTTTATTTCTCTGGTATAAAAGATGGCATTTTTGGATAGCTGTACTGTAAACAACACTTGCAATGTTTAAAGAAAGGGGGAAATAAAACTTTCCTCCCCCTCCCCCTCTCTCTAAAGTGGATGTCAGGAAAAAAGGTTAGTAAGTTAGGACAGACACCACAGCTAAAGCTTTTTCCATCCTTCCGTGCTCCACTTTCCACTTCACCCCCCCACTGTCCCCCATCGCTGCCCCCCCCATCCCTCTCCAGCCTTCCCGCCTCTCACTTCCTCCGTTCGGTCAAGGCCTAGCTTGTTGACGAGCCTTCTTCAGATTGGACACGGGGCTTGGCGACATCCGACCTCGCGACCTCTCCTCTAAAGGTCACAGGTGTCAAGGCGAGAGGAAGCGGATGGCAGAGGGCTGCTGGGTGGGGGTTGGGGGTGGGGATGGGGGAGTTGTAGGGGGGAAGGGGGTTTGGGGTGGGATTTAAACAGCACACTCCCCGTTCACGATCGTGTAGGGTGAAATGAGTAATTAACAACAACATATGGGCGGGCAGATGCGCGACCCTTACACAGACTGATCCAAGCTGCAGCTCACGGTCAACACTCCTCCGTCCATACTTCCTTCCTTCCTCCTCTCTCACCCCCTCTCCCCCTTCTCCTCTTCTCCCCCACCCCTCCCCCTTTTACTCCTTCGCCCGCCGCTCCAAGCCTTCACAATTAATCATGTATTAATCGTAATCGCAATTACGGTCCCTGCAATTAGCTAATCGCGAGAGGCTGCGTGTGTTTCAGGTGATGAATGCGCCGTGTTTAGCGGCGCCGCCGCATCAAATCAAGTGCCGTTGATTAGCTTTGGTTTCCTGGGCGATGCTGGCTGCGTTCATCTGACACTTCCCTGGCAAATGGGCAAATTAAAGACCCCGGTCAAGCTGGAAGCGTTCTCATGTTGATATAGAGCTGTTTAAAAGTTCGCTGTGATGATTGGAGAGTAATTATCGGCTTTGCTTGCTTCTGCGCCACAATATTTGTCACAGAGGATTTGACTGAAAACAGCCACCTCTTTTCCATGTTCTCTATATAATGGTTGCTAGCTGCAATTAAGAAACCGAGCTAAATAATCGCCATTAGCACTTCTGTCTTAAATCAAGCAACCCTACCTGCCGGCAGAAACCAAACCACCAGCAGGACGAGTGAACAACATCATTTAGCTCTTTCAACAAGCACCTCCAATCTGTCTGAATAGTCGAGACAGTGAAAAGAAGATTAAAGCAGGGAGGAACAAAAAACTGGCGCTGTTTTACATTTAGCAGATGCTCTTACCCAGAATGCCTTTCTCAGCTTATTTTTTTTATTCATCTATTTGCATACTGTCCATTTATACAGCTGGATATTCACCGAAGCAACACATTAGTTAGTTTTTCCCCTAGCTGCGCCCAATCTGGGAATCAAACCTGCAACCTCTGAGTCAGCCCCCCTGACCGTCACACCATGAAAATCACCTGTTTATAACATCTATGTTCTTTCTCGTACATGCTCAGTGTGGTCCCTGAGTCAGGGACACTGAAGGTTTTTTGGTTTGATTAGTCACGGGCAAACACTCTTTAGGCTAATGCTCAAATACTCTCGCCGGTATTTACGCCCCGCCAGTTAATTGAATGTACACACAGAGAGGATGAAGAGAGCTTTCACGGAGCATTAATCCGCCGTTCCGCACGCACACACTCCCGACCCTCCACCCAGGGGGGTGATGGGCTTCAAGGACGGACTGGATGACCGCCACCTGTCTGCGGGCTGGCCCGGACTGGGGGTGAGGGCCCGGGAAGCCTCCTGAGGCCCGGCGGACTGTAATAGAGTGAGCAGAGGCCTAACGGATCCGCCAGGCCAGCCTCAGTCTGCAGGGACGTGACCTCCCGCTGCGGCCCACTTTCATGCAGCCCTTACAGGCCAGGCAGGGCACTGACACCCCACAGCTGGTGTTTTCAACACCGGTGCTGGGGGAGCTCGGCTGTGTGTGTGTGTGTGTGTTTGTGAGAGTGTGTGTGGGTGTGTGTGTATGTGTGTATATGTGAGTGTGTGTGTGAGTGTGTATATGTGTGTAAGTATGTTTGGGAGTGTGTGTGAGTGTGTATCTGAGTGTGTCTGTGTGTGCACAAGTGTGTATAAGTGTGTTTGTGTGTGTAACTGAGTGTGTCTGTATGTGTGTGTGTGTGTTTGCCAGATTGCCCTGTGTTTGAACAGCAATCAGCAGTTGAAGCACAACAATGAAACTGGGTTTAATCAGCTGCAGGCAGCACTAATGACAACTGCTGAAGAGAGACCGGCACCTGGGCCACGTATCCCACAATGCACCGGGAGCAGACGCGGGTCTCGCCCCGCCGCCAACCCTTCCAGCTGAGGCGCTACCTTCTGGCTCTTTCCAAGGTCCCGTGCAGGCGGCGGGCGGCGGGCGACGGCGCACGCACGCATTAGCAGTCCCAGAGCGAGGGCGACATGATCAAGGCCATATTTGCTTTTCATCATGCCGGAGACTGCACTTCATTAACGCTGAAATGCATCAAACTGCTCTGTGACCGGAGACCTCATTTCCATCACGCCCGCCTGGCTAAGGTAGACCGATTGAAATTCTGAGGAAGATCCATCCGTCTCTCCTCCTCTGCCTCTCTGTCTTTCTCTTCCGCGCTCCCTCTCTCATTCTCCCTCCCTCTCTTTTATCCCCCCCTCTATCTCTCTCTCATTCACCCTCTCCCCCTTCCCTCCCTCCCTCCCCGCCCTCTCTCTCTCTCTCCGGGTGCACATCGAGCCCTTGCACGACCTTGTGCTGCCATCCCATAATGCCACACTGAGGGGACCTCGAGTGGGCTATTGAGTGTGGGGGGGGGCCCGGTTTTGTGGCTCACGTGCGCCCCGACCCACCCGCCCCTCCGTCCCCTCACGGGCACCGCCGGGCGAGCGAGAGAGAGAAACAGAGAGAGAGCGGCTGACCTGTTATCGACACTGGCGATTCGCCCCCGAGAGGGCTGAGCGTTACCGCTCAGCGCCCAAACTCGGCTCTACACGTTCCCGCTGCCGCCCCTTGTCCCGTGCATGTGTGCTCAATCACCCTCATGGTCACATGACTACACCGTCACGTGTTGCCAGGGCAATTATCTGGAGAGTGCAATCACTCTCACGATCACACTCCCGTACTCAGAGTTCAGTCACTCACATGTCAGATATTATATGTCACCTGAAAACACCCACTGAACACACCCATACCCACAAATTAAAGATCCAAATCAAACACTGCTGACATATTTTTGATTGGAAGACCCCCTCTTCCCCCAATACATAAAATCCATAAAATAGAGTCACCCAGCACTTGCAATCACACAACACTAGTGCTTTTTTATGGGAACATATTCTCACAATTCCCACATTTCGGGACACACTCTTTCAGCCACAAAATAATCTGGTACATTCACCCAGGCCTTACACAACAATGCTCGAACACATTAGCCCAGGACTGTTAAAAGACTCAATCACAGAGTGCAGGAATACAGGAAAAAAAAATCCCTAAAACACTTGCAATCTAACAAATCCCAAAATTACCGAGCCGTGTCCGAAACCTACAATACAGAGAAGACCTACAATCAGGGCCCCTGAGAAGCTCACATAGTGGAGCCGCTGGTGTGGGGTGCAGCTGTAGGAGGTGCTGGTGTGGGGTGCAGCTGTAGGAGGTGCTGGTGTGGGGTGCAGCTATAGGAGGCGCTGGTGTGGGGTGCAGCTGTAGGAGGTACTGGTGTGGGGTGCAGCTGTAGGAGGCGCTGGTGTGGGGTGCAGCTGCGGGAGGCGCTGGTGTGGGGTGCAGCTATAGGAGGCACTGGTGTGGGGTGCAGCTGTAGGAGGCGCTGGTGTGGGGTGCAGCTGTAGGAGGCGCTGGTGTGGGGTGCAGCTGTGGGTCCGGACCCTGGCTGAGCCATTACCAGCTATGGCTGCAGGTCCGTACCGGCGAGGCAACAATTGGCTCAGCCTTGCTGGGAAACAATAGGAGTTAAGGTGGTTGAAGTCCATCAGACTCATTGCTCTCTAGTGCCCTCTCCTGTCAGGGCTGGTAACTGCACTTCAGAACTCCTTAATCGGCAGAGTTTGAGGGGGAGAAGGTTGCCATAGTGACTGATGATCAAGCCCCCTGCTCTGGTGGGGGGGGAGAGGCGAACAAAGGAGAAAGAATACCCCCAAAAAAAAAAAAAAAAAAAGACATGATGTGCAATCCTGCTACAGTCGTGACCGCACTTGAGTCACCCTAACAACGGAAGCTCTTCCAGCGTCGCTCAGCCGCACGCTCCACTCAAACCAAACGTTTTGCGTATTTACTTTGCATTATTTATTTGTCTGGCTGGCTTCCATAGCCGGGGCAATGTGTGTTTGAGATGTTAGCCGTTAGCACAGCTGGACGATCTCCACAGTAATGCAGGCTAAGTGCTGCTCTTGGGGGCGGGGAGGGGGTGAGGGGGACCACCGTGGGACACCTGGGACTCCAGCCCTCGGCTCGGTGGTTTCAAACACGGCCTATTCCTGCAGCACACTGCCATGCTTCAGCGTAGCCAGGAAAATGTTTGTGTGCCAGTCTATGTGTGTCTGTGTCTGGGTGTGTGTGTGATAGAGACAGTTTATGTGTTTGTTCACTATACGTGTGTGTGTGTGTGTGTGTGTGTGTGTGAGAGACATAATGTGTGTGTTCATTGTGTGAGCGTGTGTGTGTGTTTGCTGTCTTGGTGAGTGTGTATGTGAAAGGGAGAGATAAGGTGTGTGTACATTTTGTGTGTGTGTTTGCTGTCTTGGTGTGTGTGTGTGAAAGAGAGACATAATGTGTGTGTTCATAGCACTGTGTGTGTGTGTGTTTGCTGTCTTGGTGTGTGTGTGTGTGTGTGTGTGTGTGTGTGTGTGTGTGTGTGTGTGTGTGTGTGTGGAAGAGACATAATGTGTGTGTTCATAGCACTGTGTGCGTGTGTGTGTTTGCTGTCTCGGTGGGTGTGTGTGTGTAAAGAGAGACATAATGTGTGTGTTCATAGCACTGTGTGTGTGTGTTTGCTGTCTCGGTGTGTGTGTGTGTGTGTGTGTGATGTGTGTGAAAGAGAGACAATGTGTGTGTTCATTGTGTGAGTGCGTGCGTGTGTGTGTGTTTGCTGTCTTGGTGAGTGTGTATGTGAAAGGGAGAGATAAGGTGTGTGTACATTGTGTGTGTGTTTGCTGTCTTGGTGTGTGTGTGTGAAAGAGAGACACAATGTGTGTGTCCATTGTGTGTATGCTTAACCACACAGGCCCATATGAATGCTAATCTCACACATCTGTCTGCCCACCAGCTTCCTGTGGGGGGTGTGACCGCCCTGGGCCCCTCCCACTCAGGCCTATTCTCCTCTCTGCCACCTGACCTGCCTCAGAACCCCCTGGGACCCAACCTTTGGGCCACTGACCGCCTACGCGCCTTCATTTCAGGAGTGAGGGAAGGAACAAAGAAAAAGAAGGGAGGAGAAGCGATCCCTCGGCAACGCTGCTCCTTCGCCGTTTAACACGCGGCGGGCGAATCGAGCTGAGCTCGGATCGCTGACATCCCGCCCCTCGACCCCGCACGTTTCTGCCCTCCAGCTGCACTGTGCTCGGTATCACACCAGCCTCTCTCTTCTCTCTCTGTCTGACACGCAACAGCGGCTGAAATCAATACAGCCCAAAATCTGTGGCAGAGGCGTGATGCCACGGCAACGGGAGCGAGATATCTGCTTCCAGGTCGTGCCCGGCAGTGGCACGGCCGGCCGGCGGGAGCTGCAAGGCATCGTGGGAAGGGTTCGCAAGCGATGCCCTTTTGCTACGATCTCGTTTCCGCCCAGCGACGCGGACAGGAACCCGAGCTTGGGCCGGCTTGCCGCACCCGGGCCGCTCCCTTCTGCCTCGGGTCTCAAAGCGCTGGCCCCTGACTTTCAGCCCCCTCAGTTCTCTTCCTCTGAAAGCACCACTCTCTCATTTCCTGCTCTTCTCTTCCGAATCCCCCTTATCTCTTCCTCTCCCCCACCCCCCATCTCCTTCATCCTCTTCCTCTCCCCTCCCCCCACCAATCTCTCAATATGCGAATGTGAATAGGTATCCTGTCAGGCCACAGCTATTTATTACCTGCATCCAATATCCTAGTGTTTGATTTCTTTCCCTCCCCCTACACACACACACACACAACACACACACACACACACACAGATACACAAACATATTCACACACACACACTGCAACAAACCCACACACACACAGACACACAAACACATTCTCACACACACACACACAAACAAACACACTCACACGCACACACACACAAACAAACACACACACACACACACACACACACACACACACACACACACACACACACACACACACACACACACACACACACACCAGCTGTTTTTTTTTTTCCATGCACGCTTCTTTTGTGTCTTGTTTTTCTGGAGGTTCTACTGGTACAAATTATTGGCTTATTTGTTTGACACTCTTATCCAAAGCAATTTAACGAAAGCCTGGAACGATTCCAGACGGCGCTTTCGCCGGCGCAATCAAAAGCTTACAACAATGCAGCAGTGAATCCGTGTCCGTGATTCTTCACGGCCCCCCCAGCCACAAACGGGCTCTTTATCAGAGATGGAAAATAACACACCGCGCCCTCCCCTGCACAACCCCACACCGTACATGGGCTCTGTGTCTCTGCCATTACTTTCTCTGCCAGCAAAACAAAATAAATTCATCATTTCGCTCTGTTTTCCCTCCCCAACCCTCATGTTCTGTTGCTTCTTCCCTTCTCCTCTTCTTTCTCAACTGTCTTCTTTCACCTTATTTTTTTTTCCTTTTTGTTGACACTTCTCTCTTTCTCAATCTGTGTCTGGCTCTCTGTTTCTCACTCTGTCACATCTCTCTCTCTCTTTCAGTCTCACAGTTTCTGTATTTCTGTCTTTCTCTTTTTCTCTCTGTCTCATCTCTCGCTTCAGTCTCTCTCTTTGGTTTTTCTCTCCAGAAAAAAAGGCTCTCCTTCTTCAGGAAAACCTCCTGGTTCTGCCTGTAAAAAAACGGCCCAATGTTGTGAGTGTGTTTTTTTTCCCCTACTTTAAGACTTCCTGTGGGAGTGTCAGACAGCCCCAACCCAGCTCAATGAAGGTCACAGTGAGCTGACAAAGAGTGGGGGGGGGGGCTGGGTTGGGTTGGGGTTGGGTTTGAGTGTGCCGTGCAGGGGGGTCTGCTTTCAATCAGGTTAATGTCCCCCTCAGAAGACAGGGAGGCAGATCACACACACACACACACACACACACACACAGTCACATACAAAGGCAGGCACACACACACCCTCCATCTGACACATACGCAATCACAAAGGAAGAGCTGGATAAAAGCGTGCAGGCCCACAAATTCATTTCGAATGCTCTCTCATGGTCCTGTCCTGTGAAGTTGAGGCTGAGGGGCTGGGGGGCTGGCACTGCGGCTCGTGTATCTGCCACACAGCCGAGCCTTTCTTCCCCCACCCCCACACTTTGAGCGCGGAGCCGCGGAGGGACCCGCGTCAACATCAATGGGTCGCTACAGCGACGAGAATAAAACATAGCGGTGCAAGAATTCAATATCGCGCAGAGCAACGGAGCATTAGCGCGCTACAAAAGAGAAGCACGGTGCATCGCGGGCCCCCAGTGGAAATAAGATAACGCTTCTGCTTAGGGCTACTCCTGGTTTCCTGGAGCGCGGGTTTCTGCAGCCAGCGAGGTGGAGGGGGTGGGGTGGGGGGCGCACGCCCGAGGGGGTGGGGGGGGGGTGGCACACTCTGATGTGGCGAGATGAGCGGCACATGACATAGCGCGCTAATCTGCATTGTGTTTGTGTGTAATTCTAGCACGAGAGATGTGCTAAGTGCTGCCGGATAAAAGGGGGATCTACACAAACAGACAAGCACATATTATGCATATGCGCGCATACATGCATAAACAAACAAACATGCATGCATGCGCAGGCATACGCATAAATACACCCACATACACACATACTACATGCAAAACACGTAAGCGTGAACACCTACACACATAAATCATACATACCCAGATACATACCCATACATTCACAAATGTATATACGCACACATGCTCACACACAAACACACATGCTTACGCACATATATATATGCATACACATATGCACACACGCAATACGCACTCACTCGCACACTCTCAGACACACACAGAAACACAGATACTGTACAATCCATCTGTATCTCAGAGTTCCTTTGAACCTAGCAACCTAAAGCTCTAAAGACTCAATCAGCAGTTCTGCCCTGGGGGGGCGTGACGGTGTGAAACTGGTAAAATATTTAACCCCCTCCACCCCCCCCCCGGGACCGAACCCACCGCTTGGTCCTCCTGACCCAGCCCTGCTGCTAACCCAATCCGGCACGCACTGGGATCAGAACCCTGCCAATCAAATGCACATCAAAGGTACAGCATGCACATGCATGGAAACAATAACACAGCACCGAACACACGTGCACAGACTTAAAACACACTCCAATACACGCTTAAAATCACACACATGCACTTGAACATATACATGTATACAGCCACTTTTACTGACTAACTTAAGTCAAACACAACACATACACACACAGACGCATGCACGCATACGTAGAGCCTGTCAACACATATGCTATAGCACTTAAAGCAGATTCTTTTTAAAATAAATGGCCAATCCAAAGCCTGTTTTACCATTCAACCCCGCCTACTTAAGTGGCTCCACCCCAATGCACTCTACACACCAGGAAGTGGGGGGGGGGGAGTGAAGGGGGCAGCAGAGGTGAAACAGAGGCGGTGGGGGGGGCACTGAGAGCAGGATTTGAAAAACACCTGCACATGACCATCCACCCAGTCCCGGCCACCGCAGGGGATTTCAAACCGGCCTCATTACCAGAAACGCTGTTGCGGGAAAACAAAATTGAGCCAAAATCGATCAAGTCAGTCGGCTTTTCCCGTGGAATTAGAGCCCGCCGCGTCACCAAGCGCTGATTAGAGCTTTAGGCTAGCGGTGGATCGGCGCATCGTCCCGGCCCACTCTCATAGATTAAATGAAGTTTGCGCCCCCCCCATCCAATAACGGCGAAAGGCGTAGTGGAGGCCGTGATGGCACCAAGGTTCCAGAACCTCAGATGGCACGTTCCAAAAAATGGTCCTTCATTCACAGGGCACACAGAACTGAACCAGTGTGCATGGATACACATGAATAAAATGAGAAGTCACGTGACGAGCGAGAGCAGAACAGCTGCAGCTAGTTCCACTTCCATGCCTATCACAGTAGAAGAGTGAGATTTTTACTCTTAAAGTACATGAAATTCTCCAGCTGGCATTTTTTAATTGGTTTTGAAACACCCCTTTTGTTCTGAGCTCTCATTTGCTTTCGGTGATTGTTCAATGCCGTGAAATGAAAAAAAATCTATTTTCGAATATGCTTCTACTTCTATGAAGGGTTCGGTCTCAACACGGCATGTTTCCAGTAGGTTTGTCGACCATTGTTGATGTACAACTCGACCTTTGTGGATGATGGCCTGTCTTATGTGGTGTTTGGTCTCATATGCACCCACACACATTAATATGCAACCTTGAGAACAGCAAAGATACATATTAACTCAGAGCCAGCGGAAACATCAAACCACCATCCTTCTCTTACAGGCTTTTGACACCAGCTTTAATTACACTTTCAGATGAACAATTATGACATCACAATCAGCGCTGGAGGGTGTGTGACTTTAATAACGCTGTATGATTACATTGTTACTTTTCTTGGCATTCCTTTGTAAGAAGTCTACATGTTTTGTTTTCACACTGTGGCTTTTTATTTCCAGTATATTTCAGAAATAAAAGGCCTGACTTAGTTATAGATAGCACAGAGTCAGGATCCAACAGTGTTGTACAGCGCAGTACTGTAAGCTTGTCTTTGAACTCGGCAGAAGTATTAAAAAACTACCAGCGTATCTCATCTTCTGGTACCGAGACTTGATGTTGCTGAATATTGCATTATTCCTATGAAACTTCTCATATGGTAATTGGGGATATGGCTTGTGTAGTTACAAGACTTGCTCCTTAAAGCCCGGCTCAGAGAATGCACACAAACACGAGGGATAAAAATGGAAGAAAAGAAGAAGTTGCCACCCGTATTTTTCTGCCTGAAATTTGCACACTGACTCACATTATTTGAAGAAGGCAGCAAAAACATTAAAGTGCACCACAATTTGTTCCCCACTGCCCTGGTATTCAATTTCACCACTTTCAAAGAACTTGAGATTTTTAAAATCACATAGACTATTCCCAGAACAACAGGTGACAAAACAACCATCCAATTTCAGACAATACAGACGAGGAAAATTCATTTCAGCTTCAGCTGGAGGGAAAGAGGCTGCATTGTTGGCAAGCAATCGTCATTTCCATAAAAAATCGCTAAGAAAATCACTAAATACCTATTTAATTTGATGAACTTTTGATCCCATCAAGAACATTATTAATTTTATTCATTCCAGTCTTCAAAGAACCAAGACATAACTGTTTCTCATTCGCGTCGAGACATCTTTGATTCAATATGCCAGTGTGTCCCAATTAGCTGTCGCCAGGCTAATTCATCAGTCAGAAAAAAAGAGTAAGGCCTGTTCCAGAGGACTTTCAGCAGAAAATCATTTTCAGAACCTGGCATTCTATTAAAAGTTGACATTGTTTTCCTGCTTTGTCAAAAAAAAAAAATTCAAGTTGACTGGTGATT